>JAYKKO010000002.1:6250000-7500000 GCA_037074685.1 Glyphodes pyloalis
AACCATGAATAAGGTTTGTATTTGCGAATAACTTTATTCAACGTGGTATTCAAAGCTAACTACTTTTTGAAAATTGACAGTGGTGGATCCATCGTTAAAATTAGAATCCACGGCCTTCGATTTTTTAACTTACTGCTTTAGCCACCACGGCGGAATAAAATGCCTAACAATAAGCATTGTAACTTTTTATTTACCTTACCCTTTGGTAGAAGTTAAGTTAATACCTACAAACTGCCTTAAGTTTTTCAGATCCAGTACTCCAGACTAAATAGAAAATCGATTGATTTTGGTTTTTAAAAATACTTTCTGCCTTAAGTAATAAAAAAATATCATTTTTGCAAGTATTTTTATCACCTCGAACCTTAAAATATACTTCAAAACTTGTTGTCAAGTAATCAAATTGTACTCAAACCTAACCGGTAAATTAGTTAATGACTATCCATTACTTCCAACTATCGCTTTATTTTGAAATAAAAGTTCGTACATCCTATAAACGAATATGACGTTTCAAAAGTAATGGTAGTAAAATAAAACAAAGCTTAGTCAATTACAAAAGGTTAAATTTCTACTCTTACAGGCCTAGCATGCGCCTCGAGAGAATAGTTTATCGCGCTCTTAAGAAATGTCAAAATCAATGCGTCAACTGCTGATTGGTTCAAATTATGAGTACGGTAGACTATCACCCAATTAACGGTATAGAAATTTGGTCGTCTCATGCGATAAATTTGACGTATTGCGCATGCTAGGCCTAATTGTCGGATTGAGATATAATAAAATCTAGTAATCCACCTATTACCACGTTTCATCCAAATACTTTTAGTAGTTTTTGCGAGATCATTTTACAAATATTCATCCATATATCGTTTTGCGTCCAAAATATTAATAAATAAGGATTTGTATTCATAAAAATCCCTATTTCAATTTAGTATTTTCATTCGGTTACGCTCTTTGTCCACATTCATTAAATGAAGTGAATGCCGTTAGACAATGAGTTCACCAATTGTACGTAGATTTGGGCAATAATTATTTAATTTGTTTTTGTTAATAAAATTTTAAAATAATATCATAGCTCGGGCTTGTAATAAAAAATCCGTTTTTGGGAAACGCATTGGTTTATTAATATCAAATCAAAAGTTAAGGTTCAAGTAACAATATCTAATAATTGATTATTTTTAATTCTTTTCAATTCTTTTTGATTTTGAAATATTTTTACTTATGTCTTAAAATTGTCACAGCGAAAGTACAAATAAGCGTGTTTTTTCTATTTAATTTGTTCCTATTTATTCCTGTGATTAATACTAATAATAAAATAATACCATACTTTTACTTTAAGTGAATAAAAAGTAGATCTAATTACTTTACTAAACTCAGGGTTAAATCGTACTTCCTCTCACTTAATGAATGTTAATTTATGTCCTCTATCTATAATTCCAGCTGGGCATGTTGGTTGTCAGTAATTTTCATACACTTATCCTACTTATTAACATTATTATTGTTATTATTTTTTTTATTTTTTTTGAGTCAAAACTCTTTACTTGATTTTATATATGTTAAATATGTTTATTTGTATATATATATATATATTTATTTGTATTTATTTATAATGTTATATATTTATGAGTTTATGTATGTTTATCATGTTAAACTACGAAATAATTCTAAAATAAAAACTGTATTTATGTTGCACGGCCGTACCCATTTCTCGCCATCTACTATTTCCTCTACCTTAAGGTTGTCTGGAAGAGATCGCTTTCTAGCGATAAGACCGCCTAAATTGTACTATAATTTTTCTGTAAAACCTATTTCTGTAAAGATTTTGTGCAATAAAGTATATCTATCTATCTATCTATCTATCTTCAAACATTCTCACAGATATCGTTAATAAAATGTTTGTTACTGGCACAATTTCGCGCAACGAGAGCATAAGATTGAACCTTGTAGAAGGCATTTCTCAATACCGTCTCGATATGGTTAGGTTGGGCGCTGGTCACCACTGCTTTTATCTGAATCAAACCTATGATTTATTATTCGTCCTTGACTGCTTATTACGGTTGGTTCCGTATACATTTATCGGAAATAAACTGGGCTTTGTCTTACTCAGATCCGATAGATAGCGTCAATGAATTGTATATGCTGTAAGTTATTGCTGAAACTGACCTTTACGTATTAGTCAGTTAAAGAAATAGAACAATTTAGAAGGTTATTGTTTGTATCACAATATGTATGTTTGATGACCTCCGTAGCCAAAGGGCTAGCGGGCGGACTTTGGCGTCGCGGCATCTTTGAGGTCCTGGGTTCGATCCCCGGTCGGGTCAATATGGGAAACGAACTTTTTCATATTGTCGGTCTGGTATGGTGGTACCGTCATTGTTCCTGATTTCTGTAACAGAAGTGCTTAATCAGAGCAATATATGTGATGTTGTCCAATATTTATTATTTTCGCTTCGCTACCATACTCTGGATATTATGTTTATGAAGAATACGATAAATAATATTAACCCTCATAGTCATCATTATCATTTCTTCAGAAGACAAGCCATAGCTGAACATTGGGACACCTTTACGATTTCTACAACTATATTAATATACTTTTATGACATTATACCATTTAGTAAATTGCTCGGAAAGATTAATTTACTTATTAGAAACAGAACATTTTTATCTCCCCTTGCGATGCGGGAATCGAACCCACGACCTTCACGTATCGCGCGTGCTGCTCTTAACAACTGAGCTAACCGCAAGTTATCGTAGGCGATGAAATTTTTCTGCTTCTAATATTTAAAGTTCGCTAGTACGGCGTTTAGTACTATAAAAATAATAAAATCGATTAAGATTAATTTACGTTCTTTATTTAATGATTTTATTTGTTTAATAATTCCGGTGAACCTAATTCTTTTACTACGGTAACACGGATATATTATACATAATATACTACATTCCTTTGCAGTGGTCGCGGATACCGGATATTTTAAGACGACTTAAATATACACATTTTTACTTAACAAATTGAACGTGATAATATATTTGTGTATTATCTGAATCATAGAGACTACCCCTATTCTGATATCTATTAAATTTTGAATTTAGATAGAAATTAAAGTTTGAATCAATCTACATTTTTAAATTGTATACTTAAATCTACTTGTCATCTCCGAGAATGGTCGAAATCATACTTTTGTCATTGTTTTTAATGCAAGTCATAATTATAACATCTGCTAAGTAAACTCATGGAGGTCAGCCATGTATCGGTATGTATCATAATCTCCAAAATTAGTATTTATTTAATATCTTTCGCATTCTCTATTGATAACTTTACATAAAAAAAATATTATTAGATCAACTTAAATTAACACTTCGCATTTAGATAAATCTAAGTGTCTAACAATAATATTTGTGTTTCATTTGATGAAAGGAAACAAATAGATTATGTAAAGGTTACTATGTAATAGGTTGATCTATATAGTTATGCGTGGGAGCTCAAATGTAAAAATGTTTTCCTGTAGAAACATTCTATTACAAAGTCGCTATTGGCTAGTGACTTATATTGAAAGTGCACGATACCGATTTGCATTTGAGATTTTGTAGGTACTTCTGTTGCGTTGGAGTCGACCAAAACTTACATAACGCTTTGTACGAGTTTTATATAATACCGCATTTTTGTAAAGGCGAGACGCGATTCAATTAAAAGTGTAGGTAGGTAATAAAAATCGGACAATGATTTGTCAGTCTCACATTTTATTATTCGTTTTTAGTGATTCTATCTGGGTTGGAATCGTAAGTCTGCGAAACTTATTATGTTCACAATAATTTTAATATACCGAACTCATTATGTACTTAGTTTATTTATTTTTATCAAACCAATCGTATTGTTATTTAATAATTTGAGTTAAACTTTTTATCTAATGAATTCAGTCTTCAGTGCAAGCAATAAATTACGAAAGCTTTTTTCGCTTTGACTTGAATTTCGCTACTGTGGTTCCAGCTTTCCACCGCTCCATCAGAAACAAATTATATCAGATCGCTTTTTGAAATGATCAAATTTGTTACTAATTCACATTTGATTATTGTTTTTATAAATTACTGCCGATACAAATAAAAAAGATCTAGAAGGACAAAAACGGAAGTTCTCTATCCTATTTATATGTGAAGTGATGCGACATACACAGCACTGGCGTGCATGCGGTTTTCATAGTACGATGCAATATTTTTGGAAAAGGTTCTATGTTTTACAAAATGATCCGAGTAACTGATACTTGTTTGATACGAAATGATACCGTTTTATGGTAAGTTAATATCTTAATCGTGATGGAATATAGGTAGGTATGAACAACATACTGTCATTCGATATCCTTGAAGCCCACAAATCCACACGCACAGTCATGGGTGTACTGCAAATTACATTACAAGGTGAATGTTACGAGTTCGATATATTTGTAACCTGCCGCGGGTCAGCGGGCGACACTGACCCTGTTCTCGTGATATATCTCTGATAACGATGGGAGTGCACTAATTAGCCTATTGTCGTTGCGGTTACGCCCGTCATATAACATTTTAGTACAGGAGGTCTTGACATGCTTGTCGTATCGATTTGCTTGATCGCTGATCAAATCATCACAAACCTGAAGTTTGGACAAAATAAAAAATGTTTGGTTTTTCTACAATTTCGATTATGAGTCATTGGGACGTGAAACTATAAAAACGGCTATTTAGTAAAGACATTTTTTATATCGACTAAGCCCTTACAAAACAATGATTTAATAAATTTACGGTTTTTTTAGTCTTGTTGAAATCTTCTGGGTTAAAATTGATCCATAATCGAAAGTAAGAGCCGTTTTACTAGTGAAAAGTGTTATGTTAATCATGCTTGAATGTAAAAATAATTCTTTGAGTTCTAACTGGACGAGAAAATTGCACTCCACTTTCACAAAATTAGCTTAAATAAATTATAATATTACAACGTACGTAAGGAAAGTTTTCACAGTTTTAGGATTCAATTTAAATCCTAAAATCTAAATCAATCTATCGTATGTACCGTTTTATAACTTTTTAGGGCAAAATCTTTTTGATTTTTAAAAAACATTGATTTTTCAAATAAGTGCACAATATTTTAGTTTGATTTAAGTTACGAATTATATGACTTAGTAAGAATATACTGAAAGTTAATACTTATTTAGAGTTATATTTATACCTTACAAAATTTATAAACATAGATAGATAGATAAATAGATACACTTTATTGCACAGAAAATTTATAGAAATTGGTTTTACAGACATATTTAAGTACAATATAGGCGGTCTTATTGCTAGAGAGCAATCTCTTCCAGACACGCTTTAGGTAGAGGAAATAGTAGACATCGAGAAACCGGTACAGCCGTGCAAAATGTTTGAGAAAAATACTAACAGAAAATATCAATATAAATACCATAACGAGATAAAAAATATAAAAGAAAATACGTAAAGAGTAATAAAACTATAATAGATAAATAAATACCTATATAATAAATAAATATATAAATTTCCATAAAGTATTTATGATTTAAACAAATAGAAATAAATATATGAAATCAAATTAATTACCAACAATGCTTAGCATTATTTAAGTACTTTAATAAAGGATACAAGTTCGGATTTAGTTAAGAGAAAGAAAGAAAGATTTTACTCTTGATTTGAAAATGGGAAGGGACTCAGATTCCCTGATAGGTAAAGGAAGGGAATTCCATAAGCGTATTTTTTTTTATATTGCACTTCTAGATTGACCTCATCCCACCTGATGTTAAGTGATAATAAGGTCCTACCTTATGGGTGACAAGTACAGCATAATAAATCTGTTACTGGACTTGTCACCCTTACCTTGAAGGCTTGACTCCTGCTACTAATGTAGCCCCCCCCCCAGGAGCTCTGGAAACCTTACTCATACGCAGGAACACAACACCACAGAAGTGATTGTTATTTGGCTGCGGTCTTCTGTAAGGTGGAGGTACCAGTCGGGCTGCTCCAGTTCGAGCGATAAATCGCTATGCCCTACCTCTCTTGAATATGAGTATGAACTGGACAGTGAAAGATTGTGAGTAGTATTCAGAAGTATGAGTAGGAAAAGTGAGTAGAAGTTTACGGGAAGATCGCATACCATGCTCTTTGATGGGTTGCAAGAAATGGAATCGTTCTTTCAGATACGGAGGGGATAGAGGATTAAATAAAATAAACTATTAAATATTCATAAACCAAAATATAGTTTTACCTCTTGTACTATTTTCACCTAGTTTACTATTAAGCGTAACGGCTCGGATACTATGATGGTTTGTTTTGAAACAATGATAGTCTAAGCTTTTGTTGTGAGCTTAATCAGATGCTATCTGCGGTCTTTAGTTGATCGCTTAAATTGGTGTTAAACTAAGAATTAATTCAGTTAAATAAAGTAATCCGATATAATCATTTCGTGGTTTTCAAGTACTGCTGTGCGTAAAAAAATTGCCGCGTCCATTCTTTATGTATATCTTTCATCATTTTTTTTAATCAACTCTAATTTATGTAAACTTCTTATTTTAAAAAAACAAATAGCAGGGTATATTGATCAGTTCCTTACAATTTTAAATTACAACTATGCTACGACGCAAGTACGTACGACAAGTATTACCAAAATGTATATGAAATATTTGCAAAAAAAATTACAAGCTATCCTATTTGTTCTTAAAAAAGTACATGCTAATGGTGTACAAATAATATAAAAATAAAGATTACATAAAACAGTTTGTGCTAACAGAATCGGCACCATTAACATATGAACTCCAACGAGACCACTAAATCAAATCTTGTGTAAACAAAATTTGATGCTGTACTCGCAGATTCCCAACATTTTGTCAGCCCGCCTCCAGCTCGAATGTTGCAAACATCGCCTGCAGGGCATCACCCACGACGCTAAGATACTTAACAGGAACAAAGACCTCTCAACCATCAATCATGAATTACTTTCGTTGGCAATCGATTGAATATCCCAGTCAAGTATACAGTCGTGACCGTACAATAAACGAAACTCAACTTTATCACATTGACATAAGCATCTACCAAAATCAAGATAGACTTGATAACTTTTCGACATCGCATTCCAATACGCAATTACGCACCTCGCTGTGTAATTTATTTTTATTGCATTATTTATGGTACTTATTCAAATATATAACGTTTTAGGTGTCACAGATCTTTATTTAAATGACTGCTAATGTATCCATCTGATAAATTGGCATGATTAACTTTCTATATATGTTTTAAAACTATTAAATCCGACATTAATTAAAAGGCGTGGTTATTTATTTACTTGATGAATTTTATTTGTTTGGGATACCTTTTTTGTAAATTTGTTAGGAAATTATTAGTGTTTATCAGTTAACCCTGAACTAAAATCTGCATTCTATATAAGTACTTTGTGTAATTAGGTATGTCTCTATTGGTATATAATTAGGGAATATATTCCAATATTGGTTATTTCGTACTTAAATGGATTCATAAATGGTAACTAGGCATATGTTTAATTAACCGGAAAACATTGTAGTATATAGACACATATTTAATAATGAACCTTCATAATTATAATTAAGTACATGTAGACATAATACTATTTGAAAATGAGGTTGTAGGCCTTTTTATTACCGAGTGCAATATCCCAATGAAATAAGTTTAAGCTTAAACTGTTGTTTATTTCGATATAAACATTATTTAAAACATACCTACAACCTGTTAATTGGCATCGCAGAGTAACCTGTATCTTTACTCTTCAATTTATTAGCAGACACAGTTACGCAACTATCGCTAGATGTCATTTCAATACTTTTTAACATTTGTACCGTACTAGTATTATCAAGTCAATTCGGTCAATTTTACGCCTCTTGTAAGATCTGTTCAACCGTATGGATCATTGGAAAATAATGAAAAAATATATATGTTTAATAATACCAATTGCTAAATACCACCGCTATAAATGCTAGTGGTGCGTTAACAACAATGATTCAAACGATTTTGAAAGTAACCAATGCTATAATTGAGTACATTGAAAGATAAAACTTTAACGAACTTTTGTGCCGAATATATAAAAAAAAATAAGCAGGCAACTGTAGTTTATCTAAATAGAGGTACACTGAAAAATGCTAGTTACACTAATATGAGTAGAATGCATGAGTCGATAAAATAATCCGTAGGCGTGTATCAAGATTATTGGAACTCATTTAAACATTATAATAGGTAATGAAGAGATCACAGCCTGCGCACACACAATGCGTAGGTGCGCACGCGCATAATGCCCTTGAACTGGATCTAACTATTGATTAAATATCGATTTTTGGCAACCACCACTATTAAGATAAGTGATTGAGATTAGACCGCCGTCGGGCTGGGCTTCGATTTCAAAACAATTGTTTGTAGCTTATGGCTGGGTAATTGATTTATAATTAGTTAAATAGGTTTTAATAAGGCGCATTATTTTATTAAAATGGTGAGCAGGATTTGTGGGAAGCCTACCTAATAAAGAAGATGGCGTCCTACCTACTTTTAGTTCAATCGAACATACAATTTATTCTATAGGACATGCTTCAATATAAATGCTGTTATTATGATTGAAATATATAACATAATAAGTACAAAGAAGTCTACTTCTCTGTACTTTTTTTATTGTTCGCATTAAGTTGTACAGTCGCCGTCAGATATATTGCTGCAGACAAAGTGACCAAATACTTCTGAACACTTTAAAATGTCAATAAGTTTCATACACTACAAGTTACCATTAATATCTGAACACTCATCTAGACAGGTAGCTAAATGAGAAACATGACGTGCGTGACACATATTGACGTTATGAGTGTTCAGATATTATTGGTAAGTTATAGCTGTGTGTATAGAAATTATTGACTAGCATCTGCTCAGATATTACTGAAGTGATTAATATTCAGATATTAATGGTAACTTGTAGTGTATGAAACTTATTGACATTTTTAACTGTTCAGAAGTATTTGGTCACTTTGTCTGCTCCAATATATCTGACAGCGACTGTACATGACTTATAAAAAGTTAGTCCAAAAAGATAAAAACCTTAAAATGAACTTTCTACTAACAGGAAAAAGCATACATTACCTACTTTGAAACCAAATGTTTGTAACGTAACTATAGGGCTACCAAATTTGGTTTATGAATAACAACTTTACCTATCGCTTTGATATTCCGACCGAAGCTTTTACTTATCGATGCCCTATCAAAGGAGAATATTCAATCGGTAAATAACACTACGGTATAATACATTTGGGTGAGTCATATCAAACAGCTAGCTCTAAAAATAATATTAAAGTATCATTACTATACGCTTAGACTTTTTTATTCCGTATCTAATACACTTGACCGTGATTAAATATGAGAGGTATGGGATTTACATAACTTTAATGACACTTTAGCTCCTTGTTACGTTTTTTCTAATGTTTCAAGTTAAAAATTGTTAAAACAGTAAAATGTCAACGCATAAAGATTATAACTGATATTGTTACGATTATTGATCGAAGTTATTAACTCGACAGTATTTCTTGGCATAACTTTAGACTCAAAATTACAGTGGTCTCCCCACATATCTAACCTGGCTGGAAGACTGAGTTCGGCTGCTTATGCGGTCAGAAAGATAAGGTACCTAACAGATATGGAAACAGCAAGATTGGTTTATTTTAGCTATTTTCACAGCGTCATGTCTTACGGTCTGCTATTATGGGGATCTGCGGCCGATATTCAAACTATATTTGTTTTACAAAAGAGGGCCATCCGAGCCATGTACAAGCTAGGACCACGTGACTCGCTGAGAGAATTGTTTAAGGAAATTAACATCTTAACAGTCGCATCTCAATACATTCTCGACTGTTTAATGCATGTATACAAAAACTTGCATACATTTCCTAAAAAATCAGACAATCATAGCATTAACACCAGAAATAAAAATAAGCTTGCTGTTCCTAAGCGTAGACTACATAAAATAGGTAATTCATTTGTTGCTTTAAGCATAAAAATGTTTAATAAACTCCCTCAAGTTATTGTTGAGTTACCTTTGTACAAATTTAAGACATTTGTCAAACGTTGTCTTTTGAAAAAAGGCTACTACAAAGTGGAAGAGTATTTGAATGACAGGAACGTGTGGATCAGTGACTAGTGTGCTCGCCTGTACCTACGTGTTTTATATTATTTTACAAATATATGTGTAACGCATTTTCTCAATCAATGTCAGAATTGGGCCTCGATGACGCATGTGAGTCATACAGTTAATTTAATTTACAAATACCTTTGCTTTATTATTATTATTATTATTATTTTAATAATTGATTTAAAAATTTTATTTTACAATTGACAAACTAACTGTGTGTCTTAGTGCAAAATTAGTAATAAGTGTAGCTTTCATTTGTAAAAAAAACTACTGAGTTTCTTGCCGGTATCTTCTCTTTAGTTATAGGTTCCGAACCGGAGGTAGCTTCATTTGCTTTATATAGAGACTATTCATAAGTATTACTAATGTAATCTATGTGAATAAAAAAATATTGACTTTGACTTTGACTTGACTTACATTAATTTTACCAACACACTACGTATGAATTCAAATATTTCAAGGTCTAGGTACATAATAATCGCTGTAGTAATTCTAATCTATTAAAATAAAGGCAATTTGTCACTGACTTGACACAAAATAGTCGCATTAAAATGTCACCAGAGTGTTGATTGATTTGATTATCTCCATTTTGTAATTAACTTATTTTTTTTAAATTAATTGACATGTAAACCTATTTACGCACTAATTCTATTCAATTCTTCTATTATACACTCAAACGTTTGTGAGAATGTATGGATTCTATGGATATTCTATGATTTGAAACTATGAAAATAAAAACACATTTTATATTCAATTTTAAGACTAAAATATATAGATATGAACTCAATCAGCTAATCAAACAGCTCTTTGATAACCCAATTTAACTAACTGATCAAATTATTTGTGCTTCAATCAACAGACGCAAATTGCCAATCCGATTGATAACACGCTAATTTCATAGTGACAGTTGAATAACTACTTTCATTCCATATTCGTGGTTTCGTAATTAAATCGGCCTACATTGATTGCTACATTGAAACTGTAGTGTTAAAACAAATAGCTTTTAAAAATAAAACAAGTTAATATAATTTAACCACAGACTTGAGATTGCGCTGACTGACTGGCTTTCTTTATGTGAATGGAACAATAAATATAAAAAGATGTAACAAGGACAAATATTTGCAGACACTTTAAATATTTAGGTGAACACCACATTGGTAGTAAACAATATTAAGGGAACATTATTTCATCTATGGATATTCATATAGGTAACTTTAATCGTAATCTACTATATGAAAATATGTCGGGTTTTCCTTCCTGACGCTATAACTCCAGAACGCACGAACCGATTTCCACGGTTTTGCATTCGTTGGAAAGATCTCGGGCTCCGTGAGGTTTATAGCAAAGAAAATTCAGGAAAAGCGGAACAATACTCTCAGGCGAAACGAAGTTCGCCGGAACCACTAGTACCTATTAAAAATCGCATTCATATATTTATTTATTTATTTATTTATTTATTTATTTATTTATTGAGGACAGCCAACAAATCTTACACCAAATTTCAGTAAGTACCTTATATATATAAACATGCTAAGTGCAGATCTTCTATACATATTGTATATTTGTCCAAATTTAAAACGAAAAGTAGGTATTAATTTCTTAAAACATAAATAAGCTCACCTTTCCATCCCGTCTACGTGCTAATTAGACATGATGATACACGTCAATAATACAAAGTAGACCTATGATTAGATAATGACCTATGAGTCGGCCAACATTAGAATACTTAGTAATAGAAATTCTCAGTCTTTATTTCACCGAACCTTCGCATACCAAACATACCTAATTTTCTAAATTCCAAATTGGATCAATACAGGTACAAATATTTTATAGGTTTTAATTTACTCAACAATTTTCAAAAGTTTGCCATAGTGCCACAGTGGATTGAACTTTAACGCACATCAAATTTCAACGTGATGTGAACAAAGTACTTTATTATCCGGTTGCGCGTTAAGACGAGAAAATATTGGATCAGTAGCGTCCTTAAGATCCTTGGAAAGCTTTAATTGATTTACTCTATTAAATTGTTTAATTTTTATGCGATTTTGGCAGAAATAGAAACAGAAATAAAATATTTTGGACAATTTCTAATGGGTAATTTTTTAAGCCTATATTTTCTTAGTTATTGAGTATCCGTGTTTAATTGAGACCAACGCAGTTGCATTTGCGTGTATGTATGTATTTAAATTTAATATTCCATCCTTACAAAATACCACATACATAATTATAATCGTACAATTGGAAATATTAAAAAGTATGCTTTAGTCGCCGATGTACAATCGCCCTTAGTAAATACCAAGCTTTACACGGGCTATTTAGTAATTGTAGCATTTTTAATGTTATATTTTATTCGATATAAGTGGCCAGTCGGCCGTGACAAAGCTAACCCGGGGAGCAGTCACGATACGTATTGTGACTATAACCTACGTTCATTGCTTTAATTCAGTGATACACTTTGTTAAACATTTACATCTGTTTGAAGGCTTATTATTTTTATGATATCTGTTACAGGCCCCGATCATATTAAACTTCCAATTCATCTTTTATGTTCATATTAAAATAAGGAAAGATTTGATTGTTTCTTTGCATTGAATAAGCTCCAATTCTACTAAACCGAATTGAAAATTTCTTACATTTTTGAGAAGCTACATTACATCCTGCCTAGGCTATTAAATTTTGAAAAAAAAAAAACTTATTGATGTAACCAAAGAGGTAAAAACTGCCTTTACCCGTGCAAACCCGAGATGGATCAGCAATCATTAAGTGTATAATTTCTTATACTTAGAATTAATATTTTATGATTGGTGTATCAACATATACTTCGAACAATTTACGTTTATATCTCGAATTAAAGCACAGATTCGGACTCTAACGTACATTTGCACTTATTTAAAAAATAATCTAAAAAACGAATATTACTAGTATCATGTATTTTATCTTTTATCTTAAAAACCTAAAAACTCAAATCTGACTATTTATATAGAGTTTTTAAATACGGTCGAATTCGAACCTCCTCCTTTTTCAATTGTATCCGTGGATTTTTTCCTATGGAAATTTAAAGAAACGTTTCTATATTACACTTTATTAAAAACTGTTTAAGTACAATTTTAAAATATCATACAAACGTTGTTCGTACGGAAGTTCTATGTTTTGTCACTCTCTAATATTGTAGGCTACAAAAAGATAACATACTTTGTCTCTATCGTACAGGTTATTATATATCTGAATTATAAACCATTTCCGACCTTTACTAAAAAAGAAGGCCAGCCTACAATCTTCAACAAGACTTCAATTTTACTAACCGGCCACAAAAACGTTCATAAGTATATTATCCATCAATTTGTCCTCCTACAAAAATTTGCAATATTAAACCATAATGCTACAAAAAAGAACCTTTCACAAAAAGGTTTTCATCAAATTGTATTAAAAGCAATATTGGCAATTGTGAAATTTAAACAAAAAACTAGCCAATGAGAGTCAGACTTAAGCGCCGAGGGTTCTTGGCAGTACTACAAATAAATTAAATTACACCATAAAAACATATTTCTATCAACTGGATTGGTTCCCACTCCATTTGGTTTTTCTTTATGTAGATATTAAACGTATACCTAAATTAGATATCTAATGTAATACAAATTAAACACTGAAAAGAAACTACTAATGTCCAAACATTTTAATTACGTCCATTTAAACCACAATTTTTACTTACAGTTTCCAATTTATTGAGCAAAAAGGGCGGTGACAGACGAACGACGAATTGACTTATTTGAGGTTGATATTCCGTTTTTACTCCTGGCGTATGAAACCCTAAAATGAAGCCTCGAACTACACGTATTATGAAGATAAGCTAAGTGGAGATATATGATTCTTGCTTCTTAGCTTCATTAAAGTTTCCAAACGTTAAGTAATACTCACTTATATTAAAAAATATTATATCCTTGTCAATAACAGACATTTTATTCAATATTAAAGACGATTATTCTCTTAGAAGCTTACTTTTTGTGGTGTACCTACTTTAATATTATTCGAGGTCAGTTTTGAAATCCTGAACTAAATCAAATTAAATAACATCAACCTTCTGATTCACAACATTTCGGATACTTTACTTTGTAATTTTTAACCCTAATACGTTTACACAGTAACTTTTTATATAGAAATTTTAAACATATACATGTCTGTAGATTACATCATACAGCATTCAACTTAATGGCTTCATCTATAAGACATAAACACATTAAGCTATTTATATTAATACTAGGCTAGAATCGGCTCCATTTTTCTTTAACGTGATAATATTTTTTACGACCCTGTATTTTAAAACTATAAATAAAACATCTCCTTTTGACCATCACCGTGGTATAGTATCTGAGGCAGGTGCCCAAAACCCGAAAGTTCCCGGGTTCGAATGTTGATCTAGTCAATTTCGGAAACGTATATTTCTCAATGGACTCAGGTGTGTATTAGACGCCGTTAGTAAGTATGCATCGTCTTGCCACTCATCATACACGGGAAAGAAAATAGTTCCAGACCCGTTGCCGGGTGTGATATAACTAAATCTATCTAATTCGGTTACAATATTTGAAAAACGAGCCATTCTAGTTACGGCTAGTAATAAATTTTACGAGGCGTAAGCTAAAAAAGACCGACCGACGACTGATGACAGCTAATATGGAAAGTAAATAATGAAACGGTAATAACAAATCGTTGGATTTTTGACACATTTTGACAAAATATTGGAACCGGGCATTAGTTTAGTACAAAATTGTTTAGTAAAATGTGTAAATTTATATTTCATATTAATATAAGGCCTGTAGCACTCTGAAAATGGAGAACCAGGCTATCCCATCGCCCAAAGGTACAACCTACCTTTTAAGAAGGCGGTTGGTTTAATCGAATGATTATGCAACGATGTGACAACGAATAAACGATCCTCTCCTTAACTATCGCAATTTTTGGTATGAGCCTAACGACATGTGTGGGTGTTGTCCATTTCTAGTCCATTTGGCAATGTCCAGTCACGAAAATGAAGCGCCATTGCGTTATGATGGAGAATAATCGATTCAAATAATGATAGTTCTGGAGCAAGTATCACTTCCTCTTTGAACGTGTTGGGTAATGGCCACACACGACTTTGCTCTTGTAATGGTCGTTTTAATGAAAGTCAGAGTTATTTGACAAGGACAAAGCTTTTAGAGATAAGTTTTGTGAGGCCATAGTTAAAAAGAAGAGCAGTCAGTAAATTTTATAAAATGTATAAAAACTTAGATACATTTTATGATTATTCGATTACATTCGAGACAAGTCCTTAATGAGTTTGCGATAACGATGTAACACATATATCATAGTGCATATTGTATGCCTAAAACATAAAGAAACATTGTTATTAGAACATCAGTCACGTAACTTTTTTTATGTTGATGACATGTTTTAATAGTTGAATGACTCGGGTTAGTTTATACTTCAGGTACATTTAGTACAGAAGACCGCAGCCAAATAACAATCACTTCTGTGTTGTTGTGTTCCTGCGTGTGTGTAAAGTTTCCAGAGCTCCTGGGGGGTGCTACATTAGTAGCAGGGGTCAAGCCTTCAAGGTAAGGGCGACAAGTCTAGTAACAGTTTTACTATGCTATACTTTTCGCCCTTAAGCTAGGAACTCATTACCACTTAACATCAGGTGGGATGAGGTCAATCTAGGAGTGCATTATAAAAAAAAACGAACATTTTATTGGAGTATAATAAAATAAATCTACCAATTAAAACATCTTTGTTGCGCCTTGTAACAAGAATAATAGGCCATAAGAGTTATTTATCACAGACCACTAAAAGTATTGACCGATCGATTTTTATGGAGTTATCATAAATTTGCCACATTGTCAAAGCCGTGATTAGAGCTAGCTAGAACCAATTTATACCATAAAATGCCAGTTAATCGCTAAATGGAGGTGGTATTGAAACCCGCAATGGCTTTTGACCATACGCTGAGTGAGTTTAAATGCATTTAATGCAAAATCGGATTAGATACAGAATTACGATCAATTACCTTTTCCTATTGTAAGTCTAGTGTTATGTGACTTATAGATAGGCACTACAAAGTAGACCCCGCCTCTTAGTACCGCATTGTTCGAGCCATTCTTTGGGTTTCCGTATATCTTATTGACAGTTACCGCGTTGAATGGGCGGGAATCAAATGTAAAATTAAGTATTTCCACAAAGTAGGTACCTTTTTTGGACGGAGGAAAAATGCCTAATGTCCCAAACCTGAAAGAGGTGACGCATACGTCACATAAGAACATATTCTTAAGGCTCTTCTGTAAGTGCAGTACTAAAGCCTCTCAAGGGACCTTATCGCGGTATTGGAGGTGTTATGGGAAAATAAAAACTACACTTGCTTTTTGTACAAATTACAAATGTACAAATTATCCTGTTATATCGGAATCGGAATATTTTGTTAAATATTATAACCTTTCATATTTTTAAACATCTAAATTATTGCTAAAGTTATTAGGACTTGGGTTATACAGAAAGACCTGACTCAAAATGTCACGCCAGTTGACCAAAGACATACAGTTTTCATAGAATTATAGTTTTCGTGTGCGGGACGAATATATATACCTACTCGCATTTGTTTTAAACACCAATATTATGCCTTTGACCAGTAAAACGAGTTATGACTGGTTCCAATATTTGAAAAACTATCCGTTCTAGTTACTAGCTAAAAAGGACCAGCGTACTACTGATGACAGCTGATATGGAAAGTAAATTATGGAACGGTATTAACGACTCGTAGTCGGCTTGACAAAAACGGATAGTCATTTTTGACACATGACGAATCGGAAAATATTGGAACCGGGCATTAATGGGTTATAATTTTGTAAAGAAAGGTATTTTTATATTATCCCGTATTTTTTTACACTTTCTATTGCAAATTGTCAGCTGTCATCAGTCCATAAATAATTCTACCGAAATCACACCGTCAACGACATCGAGATCTATAGATATAATCAACACATGTTAATTCCAACCAATCAGTGTACATTAGCGGTCCTACAAGTGTCGATATACAATTTTTACACGACCCGGCTGTTATTAATTACAATTGCATAACGTGTTAAATGTTTATCGACGCATTGGCGGTAGCGGCGCACGCGCATACCGGTGGCAGGTCGTGCGTACGTTTGACCGAGCGGTGCATGCGCGGGAGTCGCACGTCGTGGGTTTTTAGTGGAGGTTATGCTTTTAAATATCGATATTAGTATAAATGTATTTTCTAAGACTATCCTTCTTATGGTTTATAAATTATCTAGGTACATTATGTAAATATTAGTAGGTATACCTTCATATATTATAACATATTTTAATTTAGTTGATTAATCTATGTTTATGCATAATTGTTTATTTTATACATACCGTAATGCTTAATTTCATGTTGTTTATTATGATTTCTTTCCTTTTTAAGTAACTTAAACATTTTTCACTATTAGGTACCGCACCCATGTACATAAAAAACTTTCTACGTCCGTATCTCCGTGGCCGAGAGGCGGCGTGCCGGACTTTGGCGTCGCGCCATCTCAGAGGTTCCGGGTTCGATCCCCGGTCGGGTCAATATGGGAAACGAACTTTTCTGTATTGTCTCGGGTCTGGGTGTTGTGGTACCGTCGTTGTTACTGATTGTGTACAAGTAGACTGTAACACAAGTGCTTTAGCTACTTACCACAGAATCAGAGCAATGTATGTGATGTTGTCCAATATTATTATTTATTACATGGCCCAAAGGTCGACCGGTAGAGAATGCCCCTAGCATTAAGCCACGAGTTGTACTTACTTGTGCAATAAAGTTTTTAAACAAATAAATAAATTTATTCCGGTGAATTGATTGTTTGGAACATCATTAAACCTGAACATAATTTGAATTCTTTATCTGCAAATTAATCCAACTTCAAAATTAGGAGTTATTTTAAAGCAGTTTTCATCCAAATGATCAATTTCATTGTAAAATATAATAATATATATATTAGAGTTCTCTATCTTTCAACAAATTATTATCGCTCACTGTATTAATTTTTTTAATGTAAAACAAATCGAACTTATTCGTGTTGCCAAGCTTTAAACGTGATGCAGGAACTAGATTCCTTAACCTAATAACCGCCAACTACTTCTATAGAAGTTCAGGATTTTCGTGCCGTCAACGCCACTACTTCTATAGAAGTTACTCATTGTACCTACTTTAATTAAATACCTTTACGGTGCATTAAACATTTGTTTCTCTTGTAATTTTGTAAGATGGACAGGATTGAAGCCCATTTTTGTTATTTCGCCAGCAGAAACAGGCTGTTTTAAAACATATAAAAACAAAAACGCCTGAAATATTTTGATGTCCCATACGCCAACGACTTCATATCAAGTAGGCTAGTGATGTGACGCGATAGTTGCATTCATTACAATCCTACAGGTTTACTTTGTTTTTTTCCATACAAATATTCATAGATTTTATGATTGACAATTAATTCCGGTCTGAAAATAACGTATTACATAATAAATATTAAAATTAATTTATTTCACGAAGATCCTTACTAATATTATAAATCAGAAAGTGAGTTTGTTTATTTGTTCCGCTTTCACGACATAACTACTGAACCGATTGCTTTTAAATTTTGCAGACGTATAGTTAAAAGTCCGGATTGAATAATAGGTTACTTTTTATCCCGAAAAAAACTGATATTCCCGAGGGAAAACAAAAATATAGTTTGCTTGATGGATGGATTGGAGATGGCGCTGTGTGGCGTTTTAATCAAGGTAAAATATTGTAAACGAATATAAACATGTAAATGTAGTAATGAATTCCCGAAAATGAGGAATTCCCGAGGGATGACGTTCAATTTGTTTTATCGTCTAAACTGATTTTTACATCTACTTAGCTATATAATATAGTGTACTATTGAGTTTTTGTTTAACAACTAATCGTATCCAGCGTTACATCGCGCTTCTTAGATTTTTCCGTGGAAATGAGAAGATTTCTTATAGTTGTGATTTATACCGCAATATAACCGAATTCCACGCGGGCGAAGCCGCGGGCGGAAGCTAGTTAATTTATAATTTATTTAGGATTTTCGATATTGCAACACCCATCTCTACGCAACGACAAGATTTCAGTGCTACGAGCGCCACCAACTTCAATGCAAGTAAACCTGTGACGTCGTAAGCGTACAGGTGTCAAGGTCATTGTGTCATAGTGCCGGCCATTACAAACGTGCGCTCGTCTGTTTTTTTTGGTACAATAATCATTAAATATAATTATCGAAAATATAAAAAGTAAAATATCGAAAGGTAAACTTACACAAACTATAAAAAGTTATAAAATATACGAATAATAACTGACCATTCATTCTTTTGTCTTACTTTTCACCGTAACATGCTTGTTATGATTTATTACTACCGTACAAGAGCCGTCTTTTCTTTATTCAAATCGTCTAGAGAGATAGATAGAGATTCACTCAAGGTGAAGAAAGAAAAGCATAGACAACACTTCTATTTGAGATATTTATCTTGCCACGAGCGCCAACGACTTGATATGAAGTTAACGGACTACGTTATAAAATGAATAGTGAAGTGCCTTTTATAATAAATGTGTTGCAAGATTATGCGTGTATTTTTGTCTATGATAATAGCTACTAGTTTTTCTTACTAAAAATGTTCATAAAATAAAACAAATTACTATTATAATGTATTAGGGTTTATTTATATTTGCAAAATTTAAAAATAAATCTTGATTTAGACATCAATTTTTTTATCGATATGACGTTATGCCACATCCCTGCTTTCGTACTATAGATACTGTTATACATTTATACGTTGGCGTACAGTGGGCCACTACGTTTAAGATAGCTGGGCTGGGTAAAGGTTAATAAGCGTAGTCGTTCATTCAATGGGAGGCTTCATCACAGGAATCACTTCAGTTGTTTAATTAAAAGAACTTTACTTCCAATAACGGACTGGTATGGTTTTTTAATTGTCATACATAGAACACGTTTTTCAAATGTTTCTAATACCAAGTAATAAGTCCTTAGTTTTTTAATGTAGCAATCGGAACTACTTACACGTAAACTTTTTTTTTAATTATCAAGGCCACATAGTTCGAATTTCGCAGCATAGATTTGAGCTTGCTGGTCCAGTCAAACATGTTGTTTCTGACACTTTTACAAAAACGTTAGCAGAACAGGGATTAGCAATGGTCAACCGACCAAAACGGACATCAATATATGCCCATTAGTAACCAAAAAAAACGTGTCAGTAGCAGCGAAGTCAATCATCGATATCGGTGTTATTAGTACATTCCTTAACGCG
The DNA here is from genome assembly GCA_037074685.1 of Glyphodes pyloalis. NCBI lineage: Eukaryota > Metazoa > Arthropoda > Insecta > Lepidoptera > Crambidae > Glyphodes > Glyphodes pyloalis. The sequence goes on from JAYKKO010000002.1 coordinate 6,270,501, forward strand.
ACTGACCATGTCCCTAACTATTATATAGTTAATTGATCCGCATACCGCTATCACTGCACCGATTTTACGGTCCGTTTACAATAATGAGCTGTATTGAAGGACTTTGGCATATATTAGGGCTGGACGGCTTATTAGGACTCGCATTGTTTAAATAGGCAATGAAATGTTTGCGATAATTGTATCAGAAACTGAGAATGCAATCATAGTGAGAAATATTAGAAACAGAAAAATTTTATCTCCCCTAGCGGTGCGGGAATCGAACCCATGACCTTCACATATCGCGTGTGCTGCTCTTACCAACTGAGCTAACCGCAAGTTATCGTACGAAAACGAAGCCGCGGCGGGCTACTAGTTTAATAGAAGAAAAAAATGTCTGAAACAGTTATTTTTAAACGAGTAGCATTATGTGTTTGTTAAAATATATACCACTCCGAATACTCTTAGATATATATTATATAGATATCTATAAGACCTACAACTCGGTACAATACTAAGTATATTTTACCTATACATTGAAAAGTATCTACTGTTTAGATGATAACAAGTGTCTAATGTTATACTTGTATACCTCGCATATTTCCATGTGCGATATAAGCTATCCTGCCAACCGGACTTGTTTAAGTCATTAGGCTGCGTCCTCATTAGGCCTGCAGTAAAGGGCTAATTTTACAACTCTTACTGTTCTCCCAATAGAAACATATCCTTATACGCTGTTCGGTTTCGTGAGAGTAACTTTTCATCCAGAGGAACATTTGTTTTTTATATTCCCAAATTCTATATTGGCTATATAAACGGCTTTAATTTTACGGCTTTATGATGTATGCAATTAGAAAAACCAGTGCAATTAAGTAATCTATGTAAACTATTAATTGGAAATTGTTACGGATGTATCGAAATTTAATTGAGATACAAATTTCTTCATTATCATCGTCGTGGTTATTATCGTATCTCGATCAGTGATGTTTCTTAATGTTATTTTTATTTCGAGTATGGATATAACTATGATTATGTAGAATTATATACTTTCGCGTGACATTTTAATCTTTATCTAAGTTAACGGGTAGGTACAAACGCGACACAATTGTATAGCAGTTAATACGAACTACTCACTGCCCGACGCTTCGGTTAGATGCACAAACTGACTCTTCAATCTGCTCATGACCTCACTTAAAATGTCGCGATAAAATCCGTTAACTTATTTTGAAGTAGTATTTTACGAGTTACTTTAGTATTATACCTTACGTTTAATACCAAAATAAAGCAAATAACAATATTATTTCAAATTATCCGATAGTTTTTGTGGTCTTGCAATAATCATCTTTAAATCAATAATTGTAATGACGTTTACGACCTAGGTCAAAGTCGAAGTCAATCTTTTTTATTCATATAGATTACATACATACTACTTATGAATAGTCTATAAATAAAATAAATGAAGCTACCTCCGGAACCTGTAATTACAGAGAAGATACCGGCAAGAAACTCAGTATTTAGTTAGTTCTAGTACACATGAAAGCTAAACTTATCAGTCTTAAAATCTAAAAATTACTTATTTTTTATCATGTTTCTCTGGGCTTCTAAATATTATCCGAATATCACCGGTTACGAGTGCGTAACACCTGCACCGCAGCCGTAACCGTAAAACTGAACCGGTAAAGGTTTTACATCCCTAATCTCGATCACCCAGTTATTACCACCTTTTTGCGGAAGCTTACGCGTGTGAACAAATAATTTGATTTTATTATTGGCCTCATAACTAGGGCCCGGATAGTTACGAAACAGTGAATATCAAGTAGGTACATCGGCTAATTAGAGATGTTAGGTAACTGTTCTATTAGCCTCTTCCCGTCTTACATTTTATAATTATTTATGGTAATCTTGTAAATGTTTGTTTAGATAATCGACGGAGTTTTATTGACTGTTAAATTCTTTTGTCGGCCTGTTGCAATGCGTTAGGTACATTGATACTTTAAACGGTTGTTTAAAATGTTGCATCCTTGTGCATTTTACCGACATTCGGAACTGTTTAACTACCTTCATTATAATGATGATATCAAAATTTGTTAACTTATCTTTCGTCATTTCGACTTTAGTGGCGCATTAACTAAAACGCCTGAAATACCATTGTCTTATGAGTGGGTTCGAGATTTTTATCAGGCCAATTAGGGGAAGGTGCTTTTCCAAATAGGTTAGTAAATACAATTTATGGTAAGTTTCCTATAAATTAAATACGACTTCTTCAATTAACTATTCAATTGCCATTAACTAAACACTCTTGAATTTAAAATAAAAAAGCCTTATTCAGAACACATCACAATAAATACCTACATTGGTATTATTAACTTACGGCTTTTCCTACTTGCACCTAACAATGGGGAATAATTTAAATTTCGCGATATTTTAGTTGGTTTTTATTTTTAATGTATTTTTTTTATATATATCGCACTTCAAGATTGACCTCATCCCACCTGATGTTAAGTGGTAATGAGGTCCTAGCTTAAGGGTTACAAGTACAGCCTAATAAATCTGTTACTGGACTTGTCGTCCTTACCTTGAAGGCTTGACCCTTGCTACTAATGTAGCACCCCCCTCCCCAAGAGCTCTGGAAACCTTACTCACACGCAGGAACACAACAACACAGAAGTGAAAAAAAACATTCTCTACCCTCGTTATTTTGTAACACAAGTGCTTAAACTAATAACATGTTTGAGTATTCTGGTTGTACAGTGTCCCAAAAAATGTAGCAAGGAAGTACTGTAAATCAAAATAAGACACAATATTTCTGCTGTATGAAAGTGCGTATATTATTATTTTTTTTTTTTTTCCTACCTGACTTTCGATGATGGCTGCGAAGCCTTATCATCTTTACCGAGCTGTCGGGGGAGCGCTGATGGCTCTCACCCCTTTAATTTAAGTAACGACCGGAGGGCGCCCCCTAGCGGGGCTCGAACCTCGGCTCGGGCTGTTACTGGGACTTTGTACCCTAATGTACGTTTGGGGAGAAAAACGACCCGGCACGTGCCGGTAGCGTGAGAAGGACCCTACTGCTAAGGGAGGGCGCGGCGCTGGCCCCCGCCGGCGGGGGCGGAAAAGCGGACGGCGTGTTGTGTTAGATTGTGACGCGAGTTGTTCGGCCGTTGTCATGGCGACAGTGATTGGGTCGTCGGGGTCTAGGGGTACAAAATCCTATCTAGTCTTATACGTGCCGGGCGGAACACAATGATAGCGCGTTGTAACTATGCATAGTGACATCTATTGACAGAATTTTGGAACTAAATTCTAAGCGACGGAAATTTCTGACATTAAACACTGGTTTAATGACACCACGTAAATTATTCAACATTTTTAACCGACTTAAAAATTCAAGAGGTTATTAAATTTACCGTATATATTTTCCCATTTGAGCATCTTCAGTAGAAGAGTTCTTTTACCTTTGAGCTATTTCATCATAAAACAATAAATCAATTCCCACTAAATTCCATTTAATTTTAACATAAAAAACACGCAACTACCATGCTTTCTCTTCGACTGCCCTTCGAATCCTATAAATAAATGCGTTACCAGCCAGAGTTGAAGATAATTTTGGAGAATTTAATAATTTCAAATAAAAATCAAGTATGTAAATACATTTTAAGTCCGTTTGTTCACTATGTAAACATTAGGTTTAATGTAAAGAGTGCATTAAAACGTCGTTTAACAGTATTTGCATACTATTACGACGCAAACTATTCGCTTTTAATGGGCAGTTGGAGTAATGAAGTTGACTTGTTACAGAATAAGTTCTTGATATGGTTAGGGTGAGAACACACGATACCGTTTTTTAATACCGACGTAAAAAGAAAGGGTTTTAAGTTTGAAATCGATATTTGTGTGTGCGTTGTATGCAACCCAAAATTAAAAACAGATTAATCGCTTTAAATGCGGTTTTGTTTTTCACAAACGATCATGCTGTTTCAAGGTTATAATTTTTATCATCAGTTGTGGTAGCGTTTTAGACGCATAATGGTTATTTATTGCATTGCGTTATATACATTTTTTACTTAAGTGAAGCTGATTGTGAGCAAGTACATAAATGAATTATTATTCAGACCATATCACTTAGTTAAATTGAGAATTATACTAAATAAACCACAAAAAAGATAATGATTATATCTTTTGGCTTATTTCTTGGATTATTTCCTAACCAACTTTAATGAAGACCTTGCTTAATTTCCCTTTATAGTTATATTTTTATGTTTTCCTACAACCTTTATCAGCACCAAGATTTGTCAATCACTTGAAAAACCATTAATGTCCGGTTCCAATATTTGAGAAACGATCCGTTGTGGTTACGGATAGTAACAAATTATACGCGGCGTAAGCCCAAACCTTCAGTTGGCGAAAAACGGATTGTCATTTTTGACACATTACGAATCATAAAATATTGGGATCGGGTATAAATCATTAATTTTACACGTTTTCTATGTGATAATTTTTATGTTTAAGCATTCATTAGTATTTTTAATCGCTTGCTTATTACAATGGAGGTCTAGCTCGGTTTAAATTCAAATAAGTTTTATTGCTATATTTCTATTTCAGAAATATCTGGTAGATATTTGATTAAAAGTAGGTTTCAACAAAAAAAGAGAGGTAAGGCCTGAACCCAGTAGTGGGATGTAAAAAACAGGAATATTATTTTTATTTTCATTTGCAAGTTTAACTCGAAATATTTTGCTACGACTCTAAATATTTCTCATGAGTTCTTAGCTTTACAGTTTAAGTTTCTTGATACAGTTACCTACCAGTATCTGCGTGTAATTGTCTTCTTGCAAAATATTCTACGTGAACATTTGAAGTGGTTTTATTTCTGACAGCTAGTGGGTCGTTACAAAATTATGTTTTTTAAATAATGACACGGTTATTAAAACTAGTTGACTATGATTTCAAAGCGAATTATTCAATTGTAAAGGTAAAATCGTTGCTTCTAAAACTAGAAATTTGATACCTAATTGCACCTCATGCAAATTATAATGAACATTAACATTTCCAGCCATTGTCTCGCTGTCGATAATAGCTACTTGTCGTAAACTACAAGGGTTACATTCGTATAAGCTTTTGTATATCACAAATGGTTTGCTTGTGTTCAAACCGTTGTTTTTTTGTGATACCAAAATTTCAAATAATTATACCTATGGTATAGAGAGAAACAAATACATTTATGAGCTAACTAGCGGTAATCCGCGACTTCTTACGCGGGGAGATACAATTTGTCATTACCCTTTTTTATCCTCTTGGGGCTAGATTGATCAAAATCCTTTCTTAGCGGATGCCTACGTCATAACATCTACCTGCATGCAAAATTCCAACGTGATCCGTCCAGCGGTTTGGAATGTACGTTGATAGATCACTATGTCAGCTAGTCACCTGTGAGTTATAGTTTAGATACAGTTACTTTATCATTCTAACCAGGGTCTTTTTGCTGCGCATACTTATAATCCACACGCACTTCAGTTTTCCCTGAACGATACCACTAAGCATCTTCAAGGTAAAAGCAACTAAGTGTTATCTAGGCAATCACGCACTGTCTAGATCTCAGTTTTGATTACACTCAATTAATGACCTTGTTCAATTTACTGACAGTATTGTTTACACTGTTGTGTTGTTGTTCAAACGCACAACGCCGGGGTAGGCACCAAATTGGTCACGTGTTACATAACACAAGTGTGTATTTTAAACAGAACCAAAGATGGTACCACGCACTCTTAAATACATTTATAAACACCCAGACATAGAATAGAATAGAAATATGTTTATTGACACACAACACGATTAATACAAAAAACAGAAAGACACATACACAGAACATAATGTGGTCAATTAGGTTCCACCTCACCAAATGCTGCTACGGCATTATTTCTAACACCGCAACAGCGCTGGTATTCTGGTGGAACACACCTGCTTGGAAAAATAACCAAAGCCGGGCTCTTGCTATTCTCCACGCAAGCGTGTGGTTACAGTAGTGCAATGATTACAGAGAAGGAAATAATAAAAACATAAAAAAGAATCAGAAACAGTAAAATTAAATAATAGTCAAATTAATAGTAGGTACATACATTTTCCAAGCATATAAACTAAGCTATACCTTCATCCATGCATGTAAACATACAGGAAAGATAAAAAAAGAAGAAGAAGAAGTTATCTATGAAAAATAAATATATGTCTAAATGCTATTGCTTATGCTTGACCGTATCTGTGGTACACTGCATCTTGGATACCAATGAAATTATCTACTCACTTTAAAAGTGCTAAACGAATAATCACATTTGTTAAAAATCACAATAATTTAACAAATCCACCCAATAACCAAAAATACAAACACAAAACCACTTCTACTTGCGATTTGTTGACGTGGCAAGGGCTCAACTGAATATTACCGCTACATAGACATAATTTTTAGTAAGTTTAACAACAACCAGTCTAGTTATATTTTTAATTAACCAGGGTTTAATAAGTGGTAACAAGTGGTTAGTAATATACTTGTTACTTTATACCCGACAGGTAGTTATCAAGATCGCAATGTGTTATGATCTACTTTTTGCGTCTTATCCGACTGATGCAACTTCAATTGCGCATACGCAATACACATGTGATCTGACTCGTCTTTGTTTTTTTTTTACTTCTGTTTATAGGAGAAATTATTAAAATACCTACAAAATAGCGGAGTTTCATGTTATCAAACATGAATAAATGAAGAAACAGTGGAAAAAAACGGAGATAGGACGCTCGCAAAGCCGCGGCGTGCCACTAGTTGGTTGTATTTTAAAAACTTCTACTTGCTTCTTAATAAATTGAAATTGATAAAATAATTGTATAGTTAGTAGCTGACTTCTGTGCTTTACTCAAATTACAAGTCTGCCTAATAGCTAATACCTTAGGTAACGATACCAAGTAATTATGGTGTAAAGCGTGTTCATAGATAGATTCTACTAGACGCGCAAACAACTAATTAGTTTAAGCGATCTATTGAAAAATCTAGTATTCATCTATTAAATCAACGAAATATTGAATACGTAGGTACCCTCTAGTTGTTGCTTAATACCCGGTTCCAATATTTTAAGATTCGTAATGTGTCAAAAATTATTATCCGTTTTTTTAACCTACCGAACCAACGTACTACGAGTCGTTAAATAATAACGTTCCATACAACTGTCATCAGTCGTCTCGTTTGTAACTTACGCCTTGTATAATTTATAACTATTCTTTGCTAGAACGGAGCGTTTTTTCAAATATCCGGGAATTAATCAAATAGGGCTTAGAGAAGAGTCTCTGTGTTTGGTGTAGGCTTTGCAGCTGTCATAGTATCAGGTAGATAAAAAGTTTTTTTTGATGAATACCTAAAAAACTGATCTAAATTTAAATCACTCGACTCAGTTTTGTTTAGCCGTAGGCTAATTGACGATACTCAAGACGTCGCGCAGTAGAACGTTAACTGATTTAAGGATAACTAGCTATCGACCTGGTACTTTAATTGGATGCCGGCCTTTCATGAAAGGCCTGGGCATCGAATCGGATGGCAAATTTAACAAAATGGCTGCAAGATGGACCTGTCTCAGTTTTTTTGCTTATATTTTCAAGCTTATACTTTGTCCCTACAAAATTATCTTTGTGTTTTAATTTTTTTTTTACTTGATCAGGTTTGCAGTGTTGGTTTGCTCATTTTATGTTCCACTCTAAATTAGCGCAGGCAAATTTAAAATATATATAAGGAATAAGGGGAAATTGAATTAATTTTCCCAATTATTTTGAATGGCTAACAGATTTCAGCGTAGCAAATTGGACTCCTAAGTGTCATTGCTTCATTTACTTTGATAGATTACTCGGAGCAAATTTCACGTCTAGCCGTCATTACGTCCGCGGCACGTGCTTGTAATGATTAATTCTATTGAAAGTAACAACTATCAACTAAGTAAACAATTTTCTTACGGACACCAGGTAGTGAAATATTACGGTGATAATAATCTCGCAGAGTTATAAGTATGCTATTTTGCTAACCGTATCGAAACCGATGTACTTACTATGATTACTGAACTTACGAAAGGTTTCACTTTCGTTGTCTAATCGGCACTTTGATTTAACTTGTTTATGCTCGCGGCTTTGTTTGCGTGTCTGATTGATAAAATTCTGATGTAAGTTGATCAATTTGATGATAGGTTTTATCATGAATGATAAAAAGAATGCAATAGGTACCTAACATAGTAATGTTGTCAAAGATTAAGTGAAAGATATGAAAGTTATAGTTAGTTAAGAAAAGATAGTTAAGAATAATACTTAATCATATGTAACGCTAACATTAAAAAAATACATTTTTTATTTTCTTTCTATTATTTCACTTCTAATTCCAAAGTCATATACCAATTGTGTTAGCCGTTATTTTGTAATTAATTTATAACGAATATCTATCTGTTCAACTCAAAATCAAAAATGAAATAGGTAATAGTAATTTTCACCATTTTTTACATTTTATTTTAATTTTTAAATTTTGTTAACTTAGCAAATAAATTTTGTTACTATGTGGTATACTTAATGTATTTAAATGTATTTGAAGACCATTTTATTTTAAAGGTGAAATTAAATCAGCAAGAAAACTGAGGATATAATAATGGCTGAATATTTTTTTTCTGCCAACATCTTAAGTATCACTTTGTCAGCTTTGGCATAATTAGACGAACCAAGCGTAGCGTAGCGTACGAAGGAAAATTCATTGAACAAGCAACTTGTCTTGATTTTAGTAACGGGGTGTGAAAATATATCATTGTTAGTTCACCATTTTAGTGGAGGTAGTTACAATGATAAATTATGGCATAAGCAAATGTTAAAAAGATTAAAATAAACACTTGTAGTTGGATATTAATTCATAAGCGCACGTCATAAAGGTAAGTATGAAGTGAGTAATCTAACGTGCTTTTGTCTGTACAGTTATGCTCGATTCCAATATTTTACGATTCGTAATCTGTCAAAAATTACTATAAATTATTATTTTTCACTGACCGACTACGAATCGTTAATTCTCATTTCAAATTTACTTTCTATATCGTTTTTAGCTTACGCGTCGTATAATTTATTACTATCCGTACCTAGAACGGATATATTTTTAAATATTTGAACCTGGCATTAATCAAATATGATATGGTGTAGATAGTGTCTGTAGTATACATACATTGGCCAAATTTTCAAATAATAATGAAATCATAATTATATTTAAATTAGCCGGTACATGCGATATCACGAATTAAGTAGGAAAGTTTAGAATTGACGATAAAGAGTAAGCAAAGTATTTAATGTATGTATGGGCAGCCCTACCCCTGTTTCCTGTACATTTTCTGTACAATAAAGTATCTTTATCTGTCTATCTAAATTAAAAGTACCTCTTAATATGCAATGACTGTAAAATATTTAAGCAACATATCTATAAATAGTAAACTGTACCGATACATGTTCCAGTTTCGTATATGATATGAGCCATAGCCGCCTCTAAAAGGGCAGAGTGCATTTAATCGGATAGCAAAAAGCGCGTAAAAAGTTTAATGTTAGGTATTTATTTATACACTAACACTACGTGCTGATATTTTAATCGGTGCAAGTTTTAAAATTATGAGAACATTAATGAATTGAAACCATCATCAATCACAGAAAAATTAGTAGTTGGCAATTGCAATCGTGTGCAGACAGTTTAATTTTTACTGTTTTGTGTTAAATGTAGTGAATACTTTTGTTTACTATTGGTAATAAGCTCAGTGGTGTAAGATGAAGAGTCCTGAGAATTCGGACTTCCTACAATGCGGACACCACAGGCTCCCACTCCGACCCTCACCCCGAGAAGTAGAGCCCCAGATCCAACCAGTCGCGAAGAATAGGAAGACCAGTTAATATAATGCTGCTGCATCCTCCACTTCAGCTACGGCCCTTCATGCCTCTTTAGCATTGCTCGGCAACGCGTCACGGAGGATAGGGATGCCATCAACGGCATACTGGAGCTCTCTCCTTCCTCCGCGATTCTCCTATGCCTCTGCGGGCTTGCCGCATAGAATGACCACGAGTTTCTGCTCTCTGCGGTCTATCTTTGGAGTTCGTCTAGGTTTTACCTTGAGAGTTTCGTAGGCAGGGTGAAGAGATAAGCCTTCCTCTTGACCCACAGGGTACCTAAGAGACCAATTGTGACAAGTAGCTAACATCCTGAAAGCAGTTCCAATGGATATGTTTAAAATTTCGTATCACTGGATTTTACTACCTTTAACGTAATTTCCATGCTTAATGCGTTATGAAATTTTGTCAATTAAAAAGGATACAGGCTTATCGCATCCAGTTACTTAATGTACCTACGTAATAAATTAATATATAAACCAGATTCGCGTTGCAATCAATTGGAATCAAACTAGGGCATTTCCTGTAACTATCAATAAAAGCCTACAGCGGTAATGTAGGCGTCTCTTACACAAATCAGTACTTTTTATACGATTCTAAGTATCTTTAATTTGTAACCAGCTCAGTACCTTGTCACACTAAACTTTCTCATAAACCTAGTAAGATAGATAGTTGGTTTAATATAAGAACGTACTATACTGGCTACGTTTCGATAGTCAAAATCATCACTGCATAACATACATAATTATTACTGTTAGACACGCGACCGAGCTTTATTTATTTATTTTATTTATTTAAAAACTTTATTGCACAAAATAAAAAGTACAAATGGCGGACTTAATGCTAGAAGCATTCTCTACCAGTCAACCGTTGGGTCATTCAGATAGTTCGTTTATGGGTGCGGTAACAGTAAAAATATGAGTATGGATTACAACAAAAATAATTATGATAAATAGCAACAAATTAAACACCAGAATAGAATATTCATACAAAGGTACATGGTTAATTAATATAATAATAAAACAAAATAAAATAATATATACATCTATCTAATAACAACAATATATATATATTTATAGAAAACAAGTGAATACATAAAGAAAATCAAGTGTTATTTATATGATCACGTCTTATCGTCACAAAACAGCTACCTCACCGTCCGCCTTCAACTGTACTATGTATAAACATAATTGAAATGTTCAATGTATTTCGCTCGGCAAGAAACAATATATCGGTAGATTGTATATAGTCCTAAATACTATTACGAAAGAAAGCATTCAGATAGCCGAGGCCTACTTTGGTGCGATTTCACTTCTTACGGATTAAATTTACATAATAACGACGTCAAATGTGCACAGTGAAAGATCCGATTCAACGCAGGTTAGTCACTTAATCTAACTTAATAAGAATTATGTATCACTTAATGCTAACTTTATAATGCTTAAAGTGAACCCGTTGACAGGTCTACTATTTATCATTCAGCTGCTTAGATGGAAATAAGTAGGTTTATTTCAAATTCGTGCTATTTGTCTGATTCCATTATACTCGTTTTAGTAGACAGTAGGTTTCTAGGTATCTTGAAAATGATATAAGTGACAATTGTACATAAGCTATTAAGAACCTTATTATGGTAGTCTATGCCTTAGAAAGTCAATGCCTTCTATTTAAAAAAGATTTAGATTTATTTTTGTATTGATGTCGTAGATTAATTTACAGATTGTAAATAAGAACTTGTTTGAAAATATGTGATTCGTTTTATTTTAATGTGCTTTGACTATACTTAAAATGTGATTTATTAGTGGATGCATCAAATTAAGCACAACTGTGTAATGTAGAAACGAAAATAAATATATATAAATAAATAAAGGACAAAATTACATCATTGCTTTGATTTTGTGGAAAAGGTCTAAAGCACTTGTGATACAGAAATCAGAAACAAAGACGTTACCACAACTAGACGCGAGAAAAATACTGAAAAGTTTGTTTTATATATCGACACAACCAGGAATCGAACTTCAGAGATGGCGACACGCCAAAATTCGGCCTGTGCACCTCTTGGGTACGGAGGTCGTCATATATAATCAGACCAAATCACATACATAGACCATCATGGTTCTGTTTATTGTGATTTGACAAGCATACGTCCATAACTTAATTTGGAATACATCGAGATTTTGAAACTGCAATTCGTCCTAAATTTGGAACAAACTAGTGACATTGCGCTTTTAGAAATAATCATACCTTATGTTCTTACTCAACGACTTTAACTGTTAAGGGCGTTGATAAATAGTTTAATCAACAGGTACTTATGTTAATGGGAAATTTGACTAACGAGAGCAAGGTTTAACTAGACCTTGGATTAAATACAATCCGTGATTTCACAAAGCTATAACTGTTTCAAAAGTGTACTTATAATCAATTTTATCTTTGAACGTACAGGATGTGTCACAAACATTTGAATGTTAGTTCCCATGATTCTTACGTTAGTATTATATGTATACGAGGTATTTCAATATAATGTGACACGACGTTTTGTGTCAACGGCGTTTTAACCAAGCAGACCATATAAGGCGTGTTTGTGAACCTTGCGGCAAGTTATAAATATCGTGTCAAAAACCAGTCGGCTGTTATTTAATTCTAGGACTAAGTAACATGCAGCCTGAAAGTTAAAGAAAAAATCTAGTTAATATTTAGATAAAATTCAAATGTCAACTTATTTTTATTTTAATCGATTTTTTATTTTTAAAGTACGTACCGGCGAACTTTAAATATTAGAATCAGAAAAATTGTATCTCCCCTGGCGTTGTGGGAATCGAACCCACGACCTTCAAGTATCGCGCGTGCTGTTCTTCCTACTGAGAACTGCTGATCGATTGGTCTGAAATTTAGACTAATTTCGATGAAATTGTGCTATATTTTATATGGCAATAAATTTTATACGCTTAAGTGTCGGTAGAGAACCCTATAAATTAATCAAAACCGTACTCACAAAAACTATTCAATCATGACATCAAAATGTTTACACGTTTCTGAGACCCCCTGATCCGTTTTCCCTTTTTAAGCAAAGAACACAAAAATATACTGTCTTTAATACTTAATTAGGATCTAGAACTTGACTAAATATTTATGTGATCGACATTGGCTCGGTGTGTTTTTATTTATTAAATTAAGACTAAACGTGGGGGTTCTAAAAAGTGCAGTTAGGGTTGGCAGCTACCTAGTTAAAACCGATGGATTAAATTAACAATTTTTTTAGAAATTATAAGTTAGAAACTGAATCATGTGACTTTAATGAATTAGATGAGCTAATAAGTCAAGCATTTTGAAAGATTCTTGCTGCATTCGAAGCTTTTTCAAATCCTTTTTTGAAGATGAGGCTTTAATGCGGTCTCTCCTATATAATTTAGTTTTAAATACCAACTAATAGTCCAATTATTCGTACATCAAGTTGTTTAAGCCGTTCCAACTTAAAAATATCTACATAAATACACAAAAAAAAACATTATCCCCCTCTAAAACTGTTGAGTATCTAATAATTATCTAAAATGCATTATGATTATAATATAATATGTTTAGCTGAATAGATTTACGCAAAATCAGTCTATTTTTTATTCTGGAGACACGGCAACCCTAATTGCAGTATGTAGACCTTCTGCAGAACACGCCATATTTGTATTATGATGTCAAACTGACGTTGTTATTTGCAATCAGATAAGGGCTGCAGTGATCTACTTGATCATTGAACTCGATTTAAGTTATCAGTCCAAGTCGGATAAGTTACGTTTGAAATTATTCTGTCAAGCGTTGGTGTTTGAACGTTATCTGATAGATCAGATGACCCAACTTATGGCACTGAATATTTCTTTGACTGTTATTTGCAGGTGGTTTGGAGGGATAGCTGAAGGGCTTTGCAGCTGCTAAGAAAGAGCCGAATATTTCTCACGGAGCGCTTGGTAAAGTGTCTGATGAGCTGGTGGGCACGGAATCACTTTAGAAAATATGTCTTGCCGCACCTCTGACATAAGCACCAGAAAGTGTATACTCTTTTAGAGTGCATTGGTAGAGAATAGGTAGATCATTGAAAATTTGTTGCCTAACTTACAGTATAGAGGATGAGATATTTTGTTTTTAATAATAGTGTTCAGCGAACGTTTTGTGCTATTTTTTTGACTTGGAAAGATGCGAAAGTTTGCAAATTAAATAGCGAAGAGTAAGCACTATCGAATTTATTGCATCGGAAAATGCAATAAATTATTATTCTTCGTTATTCATGGGAAAAATTTAATTACTATATTAAATTATTAAATTTTCCCATTTTTTTTTTGTGCAAGTCATTACTTAATTTTAAATGTATAAAATGGAACGCATGTGTCCAATACAATGATTTAGAGTGCTAGCCTAGTAAAAGTAGCCCAATTATCTGTAATTTTTATGTTTAGATAAATTCGACTCTGTTACAAAAAAATGTAAAATCAAATCAAGTAACGCCAACACAAATGAGCTTGGAGTATTAATAAATCCATCCAAAAACCGTGTCATCGTAGTATTCTAATTTAATTAGTCTTTAAGCATGAATTTGATTTGCGATCTTAGCTTCGGCCTTATGCTGAGATTTATTACAGTAGTCGCTTAATAAAATCGCAATCAATAAACATTATACTCTATGTAAATGAAGAGAATGAACTGGTTTTATCAACCCATTTTCACCGTTCCAATTGACTGTAAATAGTTATGTTATCAATTTTGTTTAACTGTCACTAGTGTTATTTTGAAAACTTGATTAAGCAATGTTATTGTAAACTAATGCCCGGTAAAATATTTGAAATACGATCCGTTCTACTAACGGATAGTAATAAATTATCGAAGCGTAAGCTAAAAACGACCGATGGACGACTGATGACAGCTGATATGGAAAGTAAATTTTAAATTAGAATTAAAAACTCTTAGAAAAACGGATAGTCATTTTTTATACATTACGTATCGTAAAATATTGGAACCGAACAATAGTTAATATAAATTGTGAGACATGGAAAAACTTGATTGAATGTTTTAGTAGTGTTGTAGATTTGTGGTATACCTATTAATTTTATTCCTACTGATTTGAACATAGGTACGGTCGGCACTTCAAGGTAAACACTTGCGTTCGATATTAGTTCTTAAGGGGGTTCCCTACTTCATTTCGAAAGTAAAATTCCCGATATTTATATAAAAAGCTTATACTTGCTTTTGTTTTGTTCTGGTGGATATTTTTTCTTGAAATAAAAAACAAGATCTTAAATTAGTATTTGGTTATTATTATTTCAAAGCAACATACCAAAGAAGTAATAAATTATTGAACTAATGAGCAATCGCTATAACGTTATTCGCACCAAGATTTTTCGCACAAACGTTACATCGCACTAATAAAGCATCGGCGGAATAAAACATCGGACAAATGTATTATCGACGTTTCGTGTTCGATATAATAAAAATCGAATCATCGACTTTCGAAATGAAGTAGGGAACCCGTAATTTATCTGTTTTTATTATTTTAAATAAGATGAAAAGATTTTTGCCGTGACGAAATCGTCAGCTTGTATTCCGCGGGGGACATCCGTATGAGTTTTTAGCTTGACTTGGATATTGCAAAATAAGATCGCCTGACTGTAGAATGATGAAGAAGGAATATAAAAGTGTTTTACATTTGTTTTTTATACGGCACTTTGCCTTCCCCCTGCACCTACAAACTGTTAGACCTGAAACTTGTCTAGAAAGGACTGTTTTATGTGTCCGTAATAGCGACACGATACAAAAATGTGTCTGTAAAACTGATTTTTGGGAACGCTCTGTTTAGTGTAATGTGTAGTAGGTAAAATAAGAAATTCGTTTTTCTGATCATTTAATTGAATCATTGGTGCACTTAATTTTGTTCCGATTACTTAATAACGCTCTTACTATATAAAAACAATTCGTCCTCAAAAGGTCATGCAAGGCCGCCTCATATTTGTGAAATTCCTCGTCACAACAACACAAGCACCTTACCTCGTGATATGTACGTACGAGTATTTCTTGCTCATTAACCAAAAGTGACAGTCAAGTAGGGCGTTGCCACAGACCTTGGACTAACTGGCAGTGTCACAGTACTTAGTGTGTCGTAATAATGAGCAGTTTTACTGCACTGTAAGTGCACCAGTGTGGAGTTCCCACGCGGGATGATTATAATCATATTAGCGAATTGTTCTTAGAGTTTTTACCACGCTGAAGAAACCTTTAGAATTGTTTTCAACTTCGCCGGATTGTTTCTTCCGCTCTCTTTGAGTATGATATCCTGGTAGGTTGAAAGAATTTTCCTTGGCACGACATTAATAAACTTCTGTCACTGCAAATGAAGTTTGAACTATTTAGATTTTTTCCTTTAATAACATTTAATGGGTGAAAATAGAACAAAATTTTGTATGTGATCCTTTATACGTTTTGAGACTTTTAAGTAGATTTAATGTCATAAGACCTGGATTTGATGAATTCTGGACCAAATACTAATTGTTCCAGCTTCTTATAAAGGCTATTTGTTCGTTATCATTGTCTTACCAGGCTGATTAATGAACACCAAAAGTTTTGATCACAACATTATCAAGACCAACATTTTAAACGTTTGAACCACCCTTGGTTCCACAGGCAGTGCTAACCATTCCTTTAACGAGCCAAATACTTTGTTAACAAACTTTCAATAATAAGTATCTACCTTATTAATTATATAATCATATCGTGGACCGCATTTAAAAGCGCGTTGAAAATCAAGTGACCTTGTGGGCAACCTACTTCAGTTTCAACAACAAGAGCATATCCTTGATATTTGGCTTCCACGGAATCCATGAAAAGCTAAAGATATCCGAATACCCCTGTTCAATTAAAAAAAAAACATCAATACTCACGCAACATTGGCTTAACTAGATTAGTTCTATTGTACAAATTACTGAAATTAGCATGCTGGCGATTTGGGAACACTGTGAGTCAGCATGCATACTGGTGAAATAAATAAATAAATAATCATACTTTTCATTTCTTCTTATCACTGGGAATTTTCCTACAAGTCCAAACAATTAAGATACATGCATTTTATCCAGTCTCAAGGCTGGTTCGTTCGGACCATTTCGTAGGCGTCACGATCATTTGGGCTCTTTCGTAATTATAATGCGAAGTTTAAATGAATAATATCGTATTAAAGGCACTTAGCGATTATTCTAAAATAAAATATTGTTAAACAGATTCCTATCATGGTAAATGGTATATTATATCTAGGATTGAGTTATAAGGAATGCTGACAGTGATTTGATATTAAATTCATACCATACAGGATATGGATTTCAATAAATACCGGAGATATATTATGACATAATTGAATATTAAGTTTTAATACCTAGTAACATACATGATTACAGAACATTTATTCTTATTAACATCCGCCAATACAAAGCGTATCAAACATGTACCCAAATGATCCTTGTTACTTCAATAACTCTCTCCTTTTGATCTCTATTATTACTACCTCGATGGAGCAGTGGATAAGATATGTACCAAAAGGCGAAATATCTAGTTTTACGTTAATGTTAATTTTTTAACTTTTATTACTTTAATTTTATTTGTAAATTTGTGTGATAAAGTTTATCTTTACGGATAAACAGAGAAATGTTTGATTTAAATAAAAAGTGTAATTTGAGATCAAAACAGATACAGACAGATATTCATTCTTCTTTATTCTTAACCAGAAATATTTATATTTATATTAAATCAGTCACATTTATCGTCTTAATAAGCCAAATGAACAACCTCCAGTTTGAATCCTGTAATTACAGAGAAGATACAGATAAAAAACTTAGTAGTAAATCAAAGAAAGCTAAACTTTTAACAATGCACAAACTTTTCAGAATAAGATCAGCTAAGGTTAAATATAAAAATAGATAGTCTAAAAGATCCACACAGACCTAGGCGCGGGTAAACGTAAGCGTCCGACAAAATAATTGCAAAATCGGTATCCTGAACGCGCAAGCCTTATACGTCAACACACAAAACATCTCTTATCGAGGCTGAGATCTCTTGTTGTGGCTCTGAAACCGCTCGCTGTCAACTAACGAGCCCGACTTGTCTTCACAACTAACGCACCACTAACATTGCTTTAATTGCAAGCGTGCACCTTTTAGACTGCAGAAAGATCAATCAAACTGCAACAATGCCGCTACAAGCATACGGAGGTAGGGTTGCCAGGCTCTGTGGTTGTTACTTTTACAATAAATTCTAAAATTGTCTGATACAAAAGGCTATTATAAAATAAAAGACTATATAAATGACGAAAATGTTTGAACTTGATAGCATTATTTATGTACACTAGACTTATTCTATATATTTTGTATGATTTATTTGTTTGTTTTTTTATTTTAAAATTTGAAATGAGTAACTAGGTACCAAGTTTCAGCCGCTTCTTCTCACTGCGACCAACATTACAAACACGTTGGTGGTTTTACTCAATTTGACTATTCATGAATGCTTTGTAAAAGTTTACATGAATATAGTCATTTTCTATAACTGACTATAACACAGAGATAGATAATACGTTAATTCGTATCAAGAGATATATACATATACAATTCTGATACATTTTAAAATAAAAAAAATGATTAATTTAAAACCTAAAACTCTAACACAAATACTCAGATGATATTCATCTCTGTGATAGTGACACAAAATGCAAAAAGCTTAGCCATAGTGACGCATTGCTGATTATATTTTTAGCTATAGCTGGCTGAACAAGCACTATCGGTCTCTTAAAGCCGATCATGATTATCCAATACTCGATTTTTGAAAAATTTGAATATATAAATATCAAACAATAACCAGATTGAGGGAATTGCATAGACAATATATTTAAGTAATAATGGAATGGTGCTAAAACTTGATGTTATATGTAGATAGATAGATAGATAGATATACTTTATTGCACAAAATCTTTACAGAAATAGGTTTTACAGAAAAATTATAGTACAATTTAGGCGGTCTTATCGCTAGAAAGCGTAGCTTTCATGATTTGCAGTTATTTTTTTAGTTTTAAAACCTGGCCACCCACTAAGGCCTACGAAATGGGCTTGTTGCGATACTGCAGACCACGATTTGGGCTAAAACAATACAATTAAACCTTGCTTCCCTATCTAGCTGCCCTTACACGGCTATTGTTGGCCAACAGTCCACTTATAATGGTCCGGGAAGATTTGACCGCTGGAAGAGAGATTCGTGTTTATTTATTTTTTTTATTTTATAGTCGATTTAATGCATTATCTACCCTTAGGTCATGCAGAGAGTTTGTTTATGGATGCGGTTACAGTGAAAAAGTGCACAAGTAATCAGAAAATATGTATAAAAACAACAATAAACTTATAAACTTTCGGTAACTATTAAATATACATAAATATAAATTATGAGCTCGTTAACAAGCTTAGATACTTTTGTCCATATTTTTGTATTGAGAACCATATAGCTTGACTTCGGGCATGATTTATCAATCAAAAAGCCTTAAAAAATTATAAAATATTAGTTTTATTGTAATCAATTCAATTGAAATATTTGTCTTTTTATTTTTTTATGCGTAAAATAACGTTCAGATTAAAAGATAAAACACACAATTTGGAGTACAATTCAAGTATATGTAATGTCCTTGGTTTAAGAGAAATACATTTTATTCACATACCATAATACATAATGTTATTGGTCGCGACCGTGTTCTTCTAAATAAGTATGCATTGTTTTAATGTCTTGCATCATTTTCTCATCACAACCATTGCTCACGAATGATATGCGTACTTGTCGAAAAGGGCAATCATATTGAAGTTTACTTTTATTTCTACCAGTCTAACATTTTAGTAATTCTTGTTGAAGTCTATTTTTTTTTGAAGTCCGAATAACATTAACAGGTTCTGCCCTCCAATAGCCCTGTTACCTTTTGATTTGCAATGTCAGATGTCACTAGATAGTAGAATCACTTTGCATTGTATTCAAAGACGATTCAAAAGTGTTATATGTAACCTACTTGAATAAAGAAATATTTGAGTCGAGTTTGAGTTGAAAACTATCTTTCGCGGCATTTCGTATATTCACGCTGACTCAATAGATCGCTACCCTTAGGAGAATGCTTATCTGATGACAAGGTTATGAATTGCGCGGCTTCAGTCAGACCGATTATGAAAGCGTTGTTATCCAGCGGCGCAAGTGGCACCTGTCTGACAGTCCAGATAATAAGATCACCCGCTTGTGAAGCGTTTGCGTAATTAATTGCTAATATTGCATTGCTACCGAGGAGATGACCTGCATCGTAATAATGTTAGGTATCCCATTTCTCCTACAGCTCGCGTCATATAAGAAGATGATCCAGTGAGTCAAAAGATAGAGTCGATCTCAGAGTGATTAGCTTAAATACAACAGTGTTATGATAACAGAAACATAATGCTGCTACAAAATACGAATACATCGAATGAATTCAAATTTTCATTACACTTAAAGAGTTACGTATTTTTTTTAAATCTCCTGTTATGGATGCGGTTTTGCTATTCAATAGCATTGTTTTCTAAAAGGTCCCAGTTTGTAAATCATTAAATCTTTAATTTGTAGGTTCATAGATAAAAAACAAATTGTGTGAAGTTGACTAATTTCGTCAGCTTACAGTTTTAAGGATGTGTATAGGTAATAGTCATTACAAGACAATTAGGTATATTTAAATTAACAAAACCATCCGCTAAGTCGATTATTATAACTAACTATATTTTCCACTGAATCTTCGATCTTATTGGCCGCAGCGTGTTGTTATTTGCTCTAAGCCTTCCTAATTAACACAAAAAATATTGTCTAATTCGAAACAGTAGTTCCTGAGATTAATTAGCACGTTCAAAGAAACAAACTCTTCAGCCTTTTATTAATAGTATAGATTCATTCTTCATTTTGTATCAGTTAATATTGACATATACTTGCAAATAGCTTTGCACCAATCATTCACTTACAATAAAACATTAAGTGGAGTATTAAGAATTCTAGGAACATACTAGCAAATCAACTCCAATCATAATTTAAAGTGCTCGCAATGTTTTCTTGCATTATACCATGATACTTGCCGCCATGTTTCGAGGACAGTTTAATGAAATACAAACTATTTATTTTCACAACCATCATTAGAATTACCGACCTAATTATGCTCAAAATGTACACAAAATATATTTCGTAGTGACATATATTAAATTTTATAAGGCAACATTAAAGAACGACAAAAACTTAATTACGATACCAAAGTACTGAATAACGTTCAAATAATGCCTGTAATGTCAATTTTATTTAGCAACGAATCATATTAAGGCATTGCAACTCATTTAAATGTCGTCAGAGTCATCTACTTACTGGGCTCCGTACCTTCAAAGGTAAAACGGAACGTTAGACTTAGTTGTTCTCGGGAACGTGTGGAGATTTTGAGTTGAAATCATTATTGAATAAATATGTCTATGTTTTCTTAAAATTAAAAATAAATTAAGTTTCTAAGTCTACCTCTGTTTTATTGAAATTAAAACCTACATACTTCCTAGACCTAGAATCATGAAATTTGGCCAGATAAGTTTTACTGCGCAAAGGCAAAATCGAAATCTCGTTAATTTAATTATGTAGCTAGTTTAATTATGCACCACTCGCACTTAACTGGCTTTTTAAAACCTTAGTTTTCCTTACGTATATCCTGTTTGAGACTTCATTATGAAGCTCCGAGTCCCCATTTTTTTTTTCGGAGGGAAATGCGTTGATGCATCGTACCGTCACCCGAGGGAAGTGACGACGTGTGTGGGACTGCCTGTCCTTATGCGGGCAGGAATACCCACTAAAAAACCCCGGTGGACCTCATTGTCTTGATGGTGATGCCATGGAAACTCTCTCTAGATGTCTCTAGAAAAAAAAAATATTTTCCAAATAGATTCCTCATACTCCTCTAGATGTAAGTACCTACAGTCGAAAGTATTTTTTTAAATTTAAATAAGGACATTCGCCGCACTCCGCCAGACCAAACACTTTGGATTTCAAGCCACACTTATGTCGTCGGCATAGGAACTTATATCGAACTGCAAGTGTTTAAGCGTTTTTGAACGTACCACTGACAGTAACCTATAAATAAGTCTCCAGAATACCTCACGTGCCTTATATCTAGCACTTTCGTTTGTCTATGGATTTCGATCACGTTGGTTGGCCATCGATTAGAAATTGCCACTTACACGCGACGTGAGCTGATGTCACTGCCATGTAATATGGTACATTGACTTTAAAAGCAGTTTACACTACAAGATTTTATTTGCAGTAATTTTAATCGTGTAAATTAAAGTGTGCCAGTTATAGGATTATTATGTAATCGCGCAATATGCGTCTTCGTTAAAATACATAGAAAGAAGAAAGAAAGAAAAAACATTAAATAAAATAAATGCGCCAGACAATCACACCAATCACCTGGTCACAAACTAAGGTTTTCCCTTGTACTATGAGCACCAGACAACGGATACTAAATGGGGGCGTCATCCCAGCACACCCAGACCCAAGTCAATTTAGAAAAGTTCGTTTTCCAAATTGACCCGACCGGGCATCGCACCCGGGACCTTTCACGCTTTGGTCGCCCACCTTAGCCACTGCGCCACCGAGGTCGTTTCACATAGGTTGCAAATATTGAGGTGGCTCATAAATGTAAACTCACACAAACTTTTTTACATACAGTAGGTATATAAAAAATAAAAAAATACTCAGCTAAGTCTCAGCCTCTGCATGAGCTGCTGCAACACAATGCCACATCAGCGCTGGTTTTCAGACGAGACCTTCTGGTGAGTGGCGTATATAAAAGTTACCAAAAAGTTTACTACATGAAAACCAAAGAAAAATATATGTACTTATACATACATACCATCCAATTATTAAGAAATTTCAAAATAAAACCTAAAACGTAGCATTAAAGTTTATATTAATGAGCGTGAAGTTTGGCGTGGCAACTGTTTTTCATCTATAATTTAGACTCGCCGCAATATAACCTTCAGTTATCATAACAGCCTTCACTGCCCGATAACAGAGTTATGCATTACTAATTAAACATTTACCATATTTCATAAAATCCTTTATTGCAATAAAGTACGTACCTGCATTTCATTAACTTTAACATGTTTTCCAATATTTCTTATTAATCAAGAGGCGGTAAATACTCAATCATTATTTCATAATTAATTTGTTAAGTTATTTGTGCAATCTTTCTTTCATCAAATATACGATTTAGACAAAACGGCCTATTTATTAACAGTATAGGTATAAATATGATTTTGTACTTCAATGGTAAAACCATAAATTAATGGTAACGGTTACATCCATACCAATATTATATAAGCGAAAGTAACTCTGTCTGTCTGTTTGTCTGTCCGGCTTCACGCCTTAACCACTGAACCGATTTTTATGAAATTTGACATAGGAACCTCTAGAACGGATATATACTACTATTTGGTTTATTTTATAAGTTAGAGATATTAAATTTGCCCCAAATATAGCTCGTAACATGATGTACTGTTATTTATATAATTCCATCTTTGTATCACATTCATGAAATCTAATAAATGATTTGACCTTGATTTTGAAACTTGGATTAAAATATGATACTTCTTGTTTCGAATATACAACGAGATAGGGATAAAACCGAGCACGAAAGTATATTATGTATATATGAATAAAACGAGGTATCTAGTGGATACCTCGTTTTATTTTTAGAGAGTAGGGTTCACCCAATATGGTGGCACTCTATAGTATTACATTACATCGTGTATTGTAAACGGTCCTTTTTATCAGTTTATGGTAATGTGAGGTGTGCGGAGACAGTAAGTTGCACTACTGTACTACACACGTCAACTAGTTTGACAGAGTTAGATCACATGACAATGCATCCGACATATTATATATTATATATAAGCTTCTGATATTGCGAACCTATTGACAATTTTGTGATATACACTGCCAACACCTAGATAAATACCAAATATGTTTTTTATATAAATAAAGCAAACTATTTTTCAATTAACAATTAAATGTTTTTCTTAATAAACATGATTGGTAAATATGTTGACATATTTATTTCAGAAGTACATATACTTTTTCTTGTCTGAGTCTTACAAAACAAAACATAGATTTTACCAATGTGTAAAAAGTACGGTTTAATTTAATACATATTTTATTTGAACTTACTTCAAATCTAAATTCAATTATTCATTGACCCAAACGGACATCATAAGTCATATTTTTTTACCAAATCAAAAAAAGGAGATTTTTTGTAGTTATTTTTTTTAATATTGATACTATTTCGGTAAGTACACACACTTGTTAGGCCCAAGGAATGCAATCCTACATGTATTTTTACATGGCAATCATATCAGATCGACAGATTTGACTACTACCTGAAATAAAATAAATAAATAAATATATGAAATAAATGACTAATAAAAGAAAGAAGAGATGTGATTTGATTGTGAAGTGGCTTGAATTTATATTACTTCACTCGCACATTTCTGCTTTTCTTTATGTAAGTATATCTATGTGACCGGTCACATCATCATTTTTATTTTACTTTATCTTTTTAAAAATCAACTGCAATATTTACGTCACCCACCTCAAAAAAATGTGATGACGAAAATGCACTGTGCAGGTTACACGCCAGATTATCAAAATCTGGTACTATTTCAAAGAGGTCCGCTAAGCAAACAATGGTTAAATGGAATGACAAAGTAGTTTTTAATTACAAAACTGCAAACGTTTCCAAATGAATGGAATTCAAGTGACATAGAACTGCGACAATTTAGCTCACAAGACAATCATTGTCCTAATTAAAGATTACAACAGAAAGACAAAAGTACTGCCATGCCATGACTATTTCATAAATTTGTTCAATTGGCTAATTTCTCCAACATAAACAACAAGACGATTTTAACAATCTGATGCTTAATTCGTGACTAAGGCAGTTTGAATTGTCATTATCTGATTTCGTTTTCTTTACTTTGTTTACCGCGAGTTATTTGCATTTTAAGATATTCGTGTGATTCTCAATTTCTGTAAGCCTGGATGTTTAAAAACAAAGGGAATTTTATTAGATACAGGCTATCACTGTTACTAAAAGATATTTTGTTTACAATAAAAATCTATCAATTTAATTAAAGAGCAAAGTTTTTGGCGAGGAAACAAGCGAACTGGGCTCCACATTTTCAATATTAAGATGATATATATGTCGCAGTCATCTGGTTTAATCAGCTATTTGATTGGATCACTAGCGCGTTCATTGAATGACGACGTTTAATTGAATGACTAAAGGACAACTCGTCAAATTGTTTAATGTAACGTTCAACTTCCTGACTGAACGTCATTTAGCATAGTCGTTGAATGGGATATAGTTGAAATACATGACATAACACAACTTAATAAGATTTTTTAATATGTTTTAACAATTTTAAGTCTTAAGACAATTAGGCTAAAGAAATATTTTTTTACAAATAAGTCACTTTATATCTCTGTTTCACTCTAAAAATTATCAATGCTATTCGATTATATCTGTACCAGCTGTTTGACGCCATCTTTGTTTTGATGAGCACTAAAGCCGCAGTGGAAAAAAAATGAACTAAATTACAATCACCTGACTGATTACGTCCGCTATGTTCAAAGGGCTATGTTACAATCCGCTAACTTGTTGGACGTTCAGTCAGTCTTATTCATTCAACGTTCGGCCTAGTCATTCAATTAAACGTCGTCATTTAATAAACACGCTAGTGATTCAATCAAATAGCTGTTTCAACCAGATGACTGCGACATATCGACTTACTCCGCTGAAATGCAATAAAGATATTGAATTGAATTGAACATTTGAACGCGAACTTAACTAAGCGGGCGCAGTTCATTCTGTAGTGATCGGACTCGGCTCGTCGTAACTTCGCTGCATTTGGTGACACCGCATCAGCGGAAATAGATTGTGCTGAAAACAGGTAATGTTCAAAATTGCTTGAATCCAAGGACGCATAAAAATGTTTTCCCAGCTGATCGCAGCGGTATCGAAAAGTAGATTCACAGAACATACAAGGCATCTTAGCTTACATACCACAACACGCACGAGGACCTAGAGATGAATTAAGACCTGTGGGCTCACTAACAAAAGTGAAACGAACCCATGAAATGTTTCGTTTTTGAAGATTAGGTACCTACCTTATCAAAAGTGAAAACGTGGCTCTTGGTTTGCATAAATGATGCTTTGGTTTTTTTAAACGCGTCATTTGAAATGTTTGCTTACGATTTTGAGGACTGACATTTGCTTTCCGCCATCGGATACGAAATATTACCTTAATAGAATAGACAGTCGAGGTTCGACTCCCGTTGCGCCCTCCGGTTGTTGCTTAAAATTAAAGGGGTGAGAGCCATCTGTGCTCCCCCGAAAGCTAGGTGAAGATGATAAGGCTTCATACATGTACCTGTTCCTTTATATCCATATATGACAATGAAACCTCTAACGCGCGAATGGATGTCATATGGCCAAATAATTTATTTTTACATTGAAATTGTTGACCAAGTCCTTAACACTTTTAACCTATATCTAAATTTCACCACCATTCAATTTATTGCTAATTCCGTGAGTTCATTGTTAGATAATCTGTAATTAAATCGCTGTCACGTTTCTAGACCTGCCTCTTAATAACAGCCCACAGTCCTTGTACTAATAGCTTCACAAACAAAACAAAAGTTTATCTAAACATTTATTGCACTATGACAATAAATTATATCGGAACTTTATGTTACTAGAATTTAATTTGTATCGATCTGTTTTAAACGTGGTTTGGGATTTAATCAGTCTTACACATTCTAGAACAACGGGATAAATGAAGTGTAGATTCAGATTTAAAGTATTAGTAGTAGATATTTTATTACTAAATAGGTATATACAAAACTTTTCCTAAGCGGCTCATTTTGTAAACCCCTCTTAGCCTTCTATTAATAGTTGGTATACATGTAGCTTTAAACGTACCTTACTAAAATAATGTGCATAGTACTTTTTGGAAATCGATTTCATGTGAATTATAAGTTCTTCAAATATAATTACAAACGACATGAAATCATTTTAAGAGAGGTAGGGCATAGCGATTTATCGCTCGAACTGGAGCAGCACGACTGGTGTAATACCTCCACCTTACAGAAGACCGCAGCCAAATAACAATCACTTCGGTGTTGTTGTGTTCCTGCGTCTGAGTAAGGTTTCCAGAGCTCCTGGGGCGTGCTACATTATTAGCAGGGGTCAAGCCTTCAAGGTAAGGGCGACAAGTCCAGTAACAGATTTATTATGCTGTACTTGTGACCCGTAAGGTAGGACCTCATTACTTAACATCAAGTGGGATGAGGTAAATCTTGAAGTGCAATATAAAAAAAAATGAAGAAACTAAAGTAGAAATAATATTTTTTTTGAACGCGTTTGTCGTATTCGAAGTGAGTTGGTTCCGATTTTGAGAATTTAAAATGGTTATCCGTTAACGGATCCGACATGTTTTGTTTTTGGGAATAGACCCCCAGGCAACACTGACTCGTTATGGGCTTCGGACCCTTACGACCCACTTGTTTCGACCCACATAATAAAATTCTCCGTACGTTCCGTTTTTGAGTGCCCGTAGGACCCGATGTGGGTCGAAAAATTATTTTATATTAAATTTTATTATATTTTAGGACCCTTCCGACCCGATTCTAATAAACAATGAAAAGTAATTTTGGCAACAAAAGTGTAAATGTTATATATTTTATTATAATTTAAACTAACTCAAATAACAGTAATGTAATATTCGTAGCAATATCTTATATGTTTTTTCTTTAAAATATGTTAAATATATTATATTACACAGAATTCGTCCTTATACAACAATAACAACAATTTCAAAACAAAATATCGTATTATTTTTTTACCTGTGTGATAATAATGGTGACATGAAGGGTCACGTCAGCGGCACTTAGATGTATTCATACAATTGCCCGAGCCTAAGAGTGGTAGGGCGATTTATCGCTCGAACTGAAACAGCCCGACTGGTGAAATACCTTCAGAACCACCTTACAGAAGACCGCAGCCAAATAAAAATTACTTCTGTGTTGTTATGTCCCTGCGTGTGAGTAAGGTTTCCAGAGCTCCTGGGGGGTGCTACATTAGTAGCACAGGTCAAGTCTTCAAGGTAAGGGCGACAAGTCCAGTAACAGCTTTATTGTGCTGAACTTGTCACCTTTAAGCTAACCTCATAACCACTTCGTAAGCGGCCATTCCGCCGGCGGTGTTGTGGTAGGTAAGGCTTAGCCGATTTCCCATAAACTGCCACTAAGGCGATGAGGTCCAACCGGGGAGTTTTAGTGGGTAGCCCTAGGTAGGGGGTAGGCAGGAGAGTCCCACACACCGCACACACTCGCTCGGATGGCGGTAGGGTGCGCTACGCATTTCTCACCGTCAAAAAAAAAACCTGTTTGACAATAATGACAAGCCTTTTATGTTAGCAGGATTTAGATATATTCATACAATAGCCGAGGTTTTTCCTATTTATGACAAGTCACTAAATAAGTTAAAAACAAAATAAAATGACAGCAACCCTTTATACCCTTTTGTGTGTGGGTAAATTACTGTGTTCCCTAATTTATTATACGAATAGATAATTATAGTTAAGTATAGTGATGTTGGCGTCTCAGTATTTAAAGTTCCTTTTGTCCATGTTAGCCAATGCAACAATGTCCACAGTATTGTCTGCGTCGGCGTCATTTGTACCCGTAACATTATTGTATCATTTTGCATTAGTTGCGCTTGCGCAATGTTCAAACACTTTAAGTACGGGTAATTCATTGGATTTACATTAGTCAGCAGTGTTTGTAAAACGGCTATTAATGGGACAAAATGACGCGTTGACAAATCCTATCATTAGAATAAGTATTCAATACTGTAGATATAACTACTTTACATGTTGAAATGTTCGTGGATCGGAAATAATTCCAAATGTTATATAGCCTATGTACGCCGCCGCTGTCTAGTATGGGATGGGTGACCATGCTGACTGAATTGAATGACCATAAATATGCAGCCATTTTGCCGCTTGAGAACATCTGGCAGTAGAGTTTTGAACCTAGTTACCGGTTTTTTTGTGTTTCTGCGTGTGGTACTACATTAGTAGTCTGCTACTAATACATAACACACAAACTAATACATAATTAGGGTGACAAGTCCAGAATCAGCTTTATTATGCTGTACTTGTCACCTTCAATCTAGGACCTTACACTTATCTTGAAGTGTTTAATAAAAATATAATTTTAATTTCATTTATTCTAAGCTGGACTTATAACTTGAGTTAAAAACATGCAATACACAAACACAACTATTTGTTAGTGTACTAAGGCAGCCTCCTTGTTAAAAATACCACTGGCTGGGCTACAGTATTTCCGTCAACCTTTCTACAATTACGAACGTGTCTGTGAGACCCGTTTCTAAATAAAATTATTTCAAACGATATAATTGACTTGCAAATGGGTACACGGCACACTCAAATCTTATAAATAGGAAATTATTAATCGTCACCTAAATTTCCTGGTTTTTTCAATAGCTACATGCCAATTTTCGGGTATCATAAGTCTAGAGATAGTTGTTGGCCCCAATGCTTCTACACGTAATAACAAACGAATAAGAAATAGTTACTAATATCTATACTTAGACTTTTGGCTCTTTAACGTATTATTTGGTAGTGACCTTAATCTTGTCTATGCATTGGTTAGAGTAGGTACCTATATGTTAATAACATAACTACAATTTCGTGTTATCCTCACACAACATACCATGAAATTTCAAATCGAAAGTAGTTTTATTTGTTGAAATAGTCACGTTCACTGATCTGTGCGTGCCGTCTCTGAGGTCCCGGGTTCGATTCCCGGTCGTGGATTTGTGAGTTGTTGTACCGTCGTTGTTTCTAATTTCAGTAACGGAGTGTTTTAGCTACTCATCACAGAATTAGAGCGATGTATGTGATGTCCAATATTTAATTACATAATGTAATTAATAAAACTGAAATGTGTACAAACTCATCCTAAAATGCACGGGCACTACAAATCTTTGATCATATTATATCGTCATTGTCATACAGTTTAATTAATTTCCAAATTCGTATTTGAACGAAACAAAGCACAAAAATAGTTACACATGCAACTCGCGTGTGTTTGGCGCGTGTGCAGTGCATGAATGAATGAATTAATGAATGAATGAATAATGAATCGTCATATTTTGCCATGAATAAACTATACTGAACTATTAACTTAATTATGCCTAAGTCAATAAAATTAAAACTATTTCATAATTTAGGATGTCCGACCTAAAAAACAAGTTTAGCAACAAGCTCTCCGCATTTGGTAACCCTATCCTTACTTCTCCATAAACGTCAAATTGTCACATGTGATATTAAATGCTGTACATTTTCGGCTAATAGATTGTAGTTACGCTAGTTACCCGGGCAATTTCGAGTAAAATGTAATTAGATTTGCCGACATTTTTATTACATTAATGTGAGAATTCGTTTAGTAAAAAACATGTCTCGTGTTTTGGGAAAGACGATTGCGTAATATTTTGACATTAATGTGGGATGCAATTGGATTAATTAATGACCTAAGTCTGTACTTACTCCGGTGATAAATTACACTTAATTAGAGAGAAAATGATACTTGGAGTATTAAATAAGCCCAAACCGATAACTATATGTGCTAAATAAGTATATCTAATGTAGGTAATTAAAAATTGCCTTACCTTCAAAAGTCAAACCTTTTTTGGGGTTAGTACTAGAATTTAATTATTCATGCATAATATTTGTTGAGCAATTACCATATTCCTAATAAAGGTAATGTTGAAATATCGAAATCTTCTTCCGGAGCCTAATATGAAACTTATCTGGAATTTGGAATATTTGAGTTTATATCTCTTGATTCACTGTAAAACTTAGAACATTAATTAATCCAAACACCTCCATAGCTAACAGGCAAGTGTGCCGGCTTGGGCATCACGCTAATAAATGAAAAAAAATGATGTCCATATTATTTCTGGATCTGGGTGTTGCTATTGTTATTTCTATTGACCACTGAATCGAACCATTGGACTCGTGTGTGATGTTGTTCATAATTAAAATCATATAATAACTTTCCATATTGTCATGGGTTTGGGTGTTGTACCGTCGTTGTTTCTGATTTGTAACACAAGTGCTTAAGCTAACTTACCAATGAATCAGAGAAGTGTATGTGATGTTGTCCAACATTTTTTTATTTATTATTATATAAAATAACTTGTAATAAAAAGGTGGGGAAAATTTAATGTGTCGTTGAGTTATTTATCAATAACATGAATTATTTTTAAGAATAAACTTACGCTTGCTTAATCGAATCCATCCTGAATCAAGATAAAATTATGCGGAATTGACACCTAATTGGTGCATGCTAGTTTAGTTCAGCGAAGTCGACCTTATACGCAAATTGCAATCAGCTTCCTAAACTTACTTACTTTCAAATTGTCTGACCACCTTACAAGAACTGCGCAAAATAACTCAATCATAAGTTGCTTTAGGGCATAATATTTAATGCCGGGAAGCTTAAGTTTTAGTATGCACTAAAATAAAATCTTATCTGAATACGTTAATTAGTTTAATCACATATCATTTTCATCACTTGAAGTCGACATATTGAGGAGAAAACAAAAAGGACACATTTTGTTCCGAACCTTGTTTTTATAATTTAATCATTTTTTTCAAATTTGTTATGTCAACAGTCAAAATTGTCAACAGGGACCACCAACTCAAAGAGGATAAAATAAATTGTTTGATTCTAAAAATAGTTTTTACTTTGCATAAACTAAACGAATAGTAAATACATTTGTCGATACTTTGGCCGATATCTCCGCAGAATTGGAATGGTAACAGGGAATTATGTTGTCCTTCGAATTAGCCTAGACCAAATACCAATCAATAGGCAAAATTAAAACTAAAATATATGGACGTTGCTTAGTTACAAATAAAAAGTGAAATAAAAATTAATTATTATTATTTAAAGGCATTTTTCAGCTTATTCAATTATTTATTATCGCTCTTTTTGTTTATATTGTCTTTCAATATACAATTTTAACAAGATTTTATCTCCGCGCGTTTTCAGGAGAGGTGTTGTATTATGTTGCAAATTTATTTTTTGCGGTTGTGTTGGTAGGAGACGACTTTTTTGATGATTTAGATATATTATTATGTAGCATACATTAGGCAATAATGAAAATGAAATTAAAAACTAGACGCAATATTTAAATAAGCAATAAAAAGTATAATGCGACCACACAGTTATGTACATTAAAAATTAAAAGCAAAAATAATGTGTTCACATTAATGCAACAAACAGAAATTAAATTTAATAAAGATTGAAAGTCTTACTTACTTTTAATAATGTTGCGCAAAAATTACACGCATTACAAAAATAATTCAAAACTTTGTTCAAATTGTAGCGTAAAAGTCAAAATCTTGTATGAGTGAGTGCAATGAATATGAAATAGCAGATCCAATTACGTAACCCGTCAAGCTTGGTTCAAGATATCGTAAAATGTTTCGTAAAACTTTATTACCTGCAAGGATACATTTTGTTCATTTAATTGATAATCAAAACCATATTCAGGCTCAATTAAGAAATTTAGTTAAGTAAAAGAAAGGAAATTATCAAACTAATTAATATCCAACTGCAATATAAGAGCCTCAATCATCGAAATCAATTCTACACTAGATTAATGCGTAAATACTTCGATCAAGATTTTATAGATCCCAGCTCTATATAAAATACAAATAAATTAATGACCCCGCGTTATAATGTACATAAAATGTCAACACAAGCATAACAAAAAAGGCCTAAAGTTTCAATGTCTAATATAACTTGAACTTTAATACATTAACCAAAAGATCTATGAAAGAATGACTGCAGTTGATACCCAGTAGTACAGGTTAGTGGATGTTATCGTAGGATCTAGGAAGAAACATTTTATATTTCAGGGGAAACCCTCCACTAACTTTGAAACCAGTGCCAAGATTACATGCGTATATTAACGCGTCGATAAAATTAATTTCATTCATGTTTTACGCCTGTA
Source organism: Glyphodes pyloalis (assembly GCA_037074685.1). Classification (NCBI taxonomy): domain Eukaryota; kingdom Metazoa; phylum Arthropoda; class Insecta; order Lepidoptera; family Crambidae; genus Glyphodes; species Glyphodes pyloalis. The sequence continues at coordinate 6,303,595 of JAYKKO010000002.1, forward strand.
GGTCACTCAAATTCTTTTTTCACTACAACTGGAATGATTGAGAATTTAAAAATCTACTAAATTAAAGAAAGATATCTAGGAATGAAGGTATCGAGGGAACAGTTACGTGTTCAAAGCAAGTCCGAAATAAGACTTCTAAGTGGTATTCTAGTACCACTGGATATAGACTGCAGTTATACTAGGTATATTAAACAGATGTATTTGACGACCTCCGTAGCCGAGAGGCAAGCGTGCCGGACTTTGGCGTCGCGCCATCTCTGAGGTTCCGGGTTCGATCCCCGGTCGGATCAATATGGGAAACGAACCTTTCTATATTGTCTCGGGTCTGGGTCTTGTGGTTGGTTAAATTTATAATTATTTGGATAATCTAACAGACGGACTATAAATTAATTTTTACCTTTTTTTATTACAGGATACAGGAGCAAATCTAGGCTAAATGCGCGGTTGGTAAGTAAGATAAGGCCACGAAAGCCTTGAACTAGGTGTAAGATAATACTGACGTTAAAACCTGGTGTCACTTGTATCTTTTAAACTGAGAGCTAGGAGACTCCTTTTAAAACTTAAAATAAAGCCCGTCAATTGGTGAAAAAAGTTATTACTCAAAAATTGCGTCAAAGCGAAGAGTTACCGTGCAACAGGACGCTAATCTCTTCAATCAATAATTTCAAAAACTGTTTATTATAACATCGGGGGGAGTTCGGCAATTTGAATACAATGACGCATGTGATGTCTGACGGGTACTTGAATGCAGCACGTTCTTTTCAAGCCGGCGATAGCATCGTATTAACACACAATACGGCGCGTGAGCTAATGTGCAAATAACAGCGAATAAGTTTTGAGAGTTTTGTCATTTCGTGGGAACTACCGTTTATGGCCAATTTTTAAAAAAGCAGGTAATAAGTTTTCTGATTTGGTGGCAGGAAGTGGTTTATTTGATTAATCATACCTACTCAGGTTTTAATGATTTTTTTTTTGTGTTTAGATACTAACTCTTTACTTAAATTGTAGTAATGTATATATATATATATATATATATATATATGATTACTCAAGAATTGTAAAACCTTTCTTTGTTTATAAAATATGCACTTAGCATAGGTATACCTCACAATGTCAATGCAACGCACATCTATAGTCATTAAGGCAGTATCTGTTTACTTTGCATATTCACAACAGATCGTGTTAGCATCGTATTTACCTATCGCCTTCTTTTGTGTTAATACAAAAGCCCAGTTAACCGGCGCGTACGCACCTCTTTTGTTCAACACAAAAGATACTGGACGAAGCATTGGCAATTATATTTTAAGTAATATTAAGACAAATTGTAGAAAAAAATCCTTTATGTAGCTCTAATTTTAAGTTAGTTTATCAGTGACGAGAATCTTACCTTGCCGTAACACAGTTTCGACTAGCACGGAAGGTAATGAATAACTCTTTTCTGTATACCTTCATGAAACACTTAGATATTAATATATATAAGTGGGTGTTGTGTTGTTTTGTTAATGTTTTATAGGATACTTTTGTAAAAAATGCTCCTAAAACAAATGTACCCACTTCTTATTTTCTTATTTACTTACATTTATATAAAAAAAAAATGTATATGTAACTGGTATGCAGTGTACAAAAAATTATGAAAAATAAAGTTATCTTATCTTATCTTATCGTCACATCACATTGCTCGCTAGAGCCAAAAGAGGGAATGTCAATTTAAAAAAAAAATATGGAGACAGAATAATTATCACTACGGTTTTTTTTATAGAAGCACAGTAGACTTAAGTGTATAGGCTCCTCTCAGCCGGGTGGTAAGCAAGAGAGGAACCCATACATCGCTATGACAACGAATTTAATACCGTAATATCCTAGCCGTTAGCATCGCCATACTGGCAAAATGTTTCTTCATTCTCCTTTTGAAGGATTTCATATCAGTTTACCTACTTAGTTTAGTATTAATTGTGATTAAAGATAAGCTGTAAGTGAACCTTAAACTTAGCTTTAGATCAATAGAGACTTAAGTAAGTGTTATAATTCAATATGCTTCGTCATTCGGCTTCATATTTCTATGCTCTAGAGTATTTGTAACCTTTACCAATCAAAGCGTTTAAACGACCATTAAAGTACTCAATCAATTAAGTCTCTTAAAAGGGCATCGGCATTATTGGGCCTACTCCAAATCGTAGCAAAATGGCTGCTTTGTGCGCAAGAGCACAGCAAGAAACGCAATTAGAACCAATAAAAATAATTGCGGAAATTGGCGCTTGCACTACACATACAGGGCTACTGAGAAGTGTTCTCAACTATCCAATAATAGTCAATAAGTTAGTGAAATACCTTAGTATCTGTCTCATACACACTGGATGTTAACCACGTCTTCTGCGCTCAAAACACGTCTGACTATACATATTGAACTTTGCACCGCCCTTATGTCAACCGTATAAGAACTAATATTGAACTGCAAGAGTTTACTGTGACGTGCTGTTGACCGTTTGTATACATATGTTTGAGTAATGCCCTGTTCGAAAATTTTACAATTCGTAATGTTTGACACACAAAAATAATAATTCTAATTTCAAATTTACTTTTCAAATTAACTGTTATCAGTCGTCCGAATAATTCTAATTTCAAATTTACTTTCCAAATCAACTGTCATCAGTCGTCCGTCAGTCGTTTTTAGTATACGCCTCGTATAATTTATTACAACTATCCGTAACTAGAACAGGTCGTTTTTAAATATTGGAACCGGGCATTAAAGATTCGTATTTTCACCCATTGACGGTTACAAATGTTCCAAAATCGACTAAGTGCATTTTTTGAGAAAATGATTTACGACCTTATTTTTAACATCATAATATTTGTAATTACTATTTTTATGAATGTTAACATAGATAATTCAGTGGTATTGGTACTAATGGGACGCCATTTGTAAGTTCTCTATAGCTGATAAACGTGTGTTCTACAAACAGTCCATTAACTGTTTTAAGTCAAATAATTTTATTTACCATAGGTAGGTACATAACATGAAAGTTGTCTTTGGTCCTGTTTGGAGAGCTATGAAATATAGCAGACATACTATCAGTTCAATGATACAACATATTAAAATTCATCCTGCAAAATAGATAATATCTGATTCCTCACATTATTAACCACACACCTGTATATTAGAATTTAAGAAAGAAATCGAACATCACATTATCACAAAAAATATGCACCGTGAATTAGAAACAATTATAATTATAATATTTGTGAAAACTTAAGAAAAAGTATGTCAATTGGAGCAAGAGCTAATAGCCTTTTACATGTGATTTGAATGCGAAGAAATGTAAATTGAATTACGACATTGTCGTGCAGATTCCAGTTTGTGATACCAAGTTAGATTACTGGCCTGGGGGTGCCGTAATATCCTCCTCTCCTCCTTAGGGCTGGCCAAGAGTCTAGCCATATAATATATTGTACTATATATATTGTATACAAAATAAGAAGGAATGAATTTGTACCTACTTATGTACATATGTAGGTACCAAGTCATGTAACAAACTTCTAATAGCGCCACAACTAAAGGCACCTGGCATCAATTTCTGATAGAAAGTTATTAAACTATTGTCATTGTATTCCCCGACGCGTCGGCTGAAATAGACCTTGCTAAAAGTAGCATAGTTAAAATTTGTTAGGAAACATAATTAACACTTTGTATACATATATGTGCGTAAAGTATTTACCAATAAATTATAAGGTAGGTGTAGGATTTACTGGCTACTTTAAATCGGACTAAAAATTTCAGTATTGATAGTGTCGCTAATATTTTTAGCACACTAGCTAAGCATTTATCAATGAATATTAATTGGGCCTTGAAAAGTAGTTCCAAATAAGATTAGAAAGATCGTTGAACTAACCAAATATGGAGAGCTTGGTCAATAGATTTTGTATAACTGCCATAAATAAGTATTTGTTGACCAAGTACTTCTTGTAGGTACTATGTTTGTAGAATTATAATTTCATTAAATGCAATTACTTAAATTACTCAAGCCTTCACCATCATAAAAACAATAGATACTGTCAATTATAGTTGACGGAACCGGACGTGACGTTGATTTGTTGTAGATGATAGATCATAGTTAAGCATGTTGAAATAGCTCAGGTGTAAACGCATATGTTACAGTTTGAGTTAACTAATTAATACATTAGAAAACATAGTTAAATTAATAGCAGTAAGAAATCTCCACACGAAATTGAAATACTAATACAAAGTGAGCATTGGGTTTAGTTATGTACCTCTTTAACTTAAACTCATAATTACGATATAAAAAAATACGTATTTAACAATGTTTCCTTATTCAAATATAATGCAGCTAAAAAGAACTAAATTTGGTTGCATGAAATGTATTAATTTGAATCTAAGTTTTATTTATACTCGTAGTTCTTAACGTGGGTTAATAGGCCAGAAAATTACTCCAAGAAACCAAAATAAATAAGTAAAAAATTTTACGCAATATATAAAACATGATATTTTTCTTGCAAATAAATAATTTAACCATGTTGAAATATTTATTATTTTATGTTAACTTTATTCTTTTTTAACAAAATTCTCGTTTATGGCTACCTATTATTTATTGATGCTGGATACTTAGGTTTGAATATAAACTTTCAATTATTCTTGTATTTAATTTATAATATACAATTGTATCCTGTTAAAGATAGTGTTTTAGTTTATTATAAATATTAGACAATAAAAGCAATGATAGACGCTTTATTCTGCATTTGGTTTTAAAAGAATACCAGAGTCATAGCGTTACGGTGCTCATAGCGTTACCACGGCTTATGCTTCCTTTAAAATACAGTTTTCAATACAATTATCATTATCTTAGTTCAACTTTAAACAACTATGTTTACGAAAGCAAGAAGTATATTTTTCTTTTTTAAAGGAATATATAAAACTACAAAATAAAAACCGGCTTAGAACGGAATTTTAGTAGCGGTATAATTTAATAATAACCTCACTGACTGCTTTAATTACGTTGTGCAAACTAGGACTTAAGATATCGATCTTAACGCATGATCGATATCGCCGCCCAAAACTATACGTTAACGCTTGTGTCGGAAGAAAATTAGTCAATGGTTTTTCGTAAATTATAGCGTTGTTACTATCTCATGGTCAGCAATAATAAAACCTTTTAAAAACAATTCATTTCCCATTGTAACGTAGGCCTGTTATCAATTCCGCGAACAAAGTGACAGTTAATGAACAAGGGTATTAAATTAGAGTTTGACGTTGATAAATGGAGTTAGGATTAAGTGTTATGTTGCTCTTGGACAGAACAACGCGATTTTGTGAATAGTTTCCTCAATTCACTTCAGAAATGCGCGCTAGTTACAACTATTGCGGTTTTCTGATTTCGAAGATTACAGGCTTTGAAATTTAAGTGTAACATACATCAAAAATAACGACCTTGATGGTGGAGGAAGGTGCAGATTGGAGTCCGGTCAGCTATGGGTGTGGGGACCCGACTTGCCTTTCACGGTCTTTTGCAGACGAATGGCTTAGCACCTTCGGCCGATCCCTCCACTCACCCAACAAGCCTGGGGGACTAGTCGGTACGTCTCACACACGCCGTTGCCTTCTCAGACGCAACACTACAGTGTGCGCCAATGCATTAACCAAAATATTAAAATTATCAAAAAATGATCTTAGTAAACCCCTATCCATTTTTAAATACCTATCCAACGATATATCACATGTTAGGATTGAAATTAAAAAAAAAATCACTCCCCAATTTACTTGTAGGGGGGGGGGGGTCCCTAAAAAACATTTTTTTTAATTTTTATTTTTGCACTTTGTTGACGTGATTAATATACATATTTGTACCAAATATCAGCTTCTATTGCAAACGGTTTCTGAGATTATCCTCGGACGGGCAAACAGACGGACATGGCGAAACTATAAGGGTTGACTACGGAACCCTAAAAAAAGGAAGGAGATTTCTCAGTCAAGATCCGGACAAAAGAGTAGTTAACTAAAAATGTCTGCTGGGTCCAAGAGTTTGATTACCAAAAAAATATAAACAAAAATTTACCAAAATACATGAAATTTCACGTAACATCACTTTTATTGCAAACTTACAAAACATAGGGTTTTCATTGTATTGTATTGTAAATAAAATTATTCGGGAAACGTACGAAAAACAGCACATCCTGATTGCAATTCGATATTAGTTGTAGTCTGATGTGATTTAACCGCATTTTCTTAACCCTCTATATGGCAGAGCATGTTTCAATTTTTCATTGGTTTTGGACCTTAATTCAAAGAAGGAAGGTCTAAATTATGGTGGTTATATAGTGGACAGAGCCTTATAAAAGGCTAAGCATGCTTTGATCAGGCTGCTTGAGGTTGAAGCCCTTGGTTGGCATCCTTCGACTGATACTTACAGTACTTGAAAACCCTTCATTTGATTAGTACAATTGGCTACTGCATAACGGCCTCCAAAATTGAAATGAAATCACCGTTACAATAATGGACAAGAATTTAAACATCACTATTACTGAATAAATAAAGAAGTGGAACTCGTTGCCGGCTCATGTGTTTCCTCCTTCCTTTGACATGGATTCCTTCAAAAGGAGCGTGAAGAAACATCTTGCATACTGGCCCGTATGGCGTTGCTAGCGGATAGGATATTTTGATGTCAAATCCGTTGTCATCGCGATGTGGGTTACCATCAGTCTGGGAGGAGCCAATATACTGCGCTACTATAAAAAAAAATATGCGAATTAGTGAAAATAAATAAGTAAAACTTCCAATTGACATTTAAAATTACGTATTAAGCACCAAAATATAACAAATATTTATATGTTTATGAAATGTAAAGTTTTCAAGATGATAATTTATTTTTACTTCTAAATATAGCTCTATAAAAAACCTCTGTTACTAAATTAGTATGTGATTATGTTAGTATCCTAAGTGCACAGAATTTGGATGGCTGTACGGATAAGATTAAAGGTGTAAATAAAATTTAATTGAATTATTAAATGAATTTGTTTATACATTAATTTCAGCCAAAGGACGTCCATTAGGTCCCCCAAGAGTTCCACAATTAAATAAATAAATATTGGACAACATCACATACATTGCTCTGATTCTGTGGTAAGTAGCTAAAGCACTTGTGTTACAGAAATCAGAAACAAGGACGGTACCACAACACCCAGACCCGAGACAATACAGAGAAGTTCGTTTCCCATATTGACCCGACCGGGGATCGAACCCGGAACCTCGGAGATGCTGCGACGCCAAAGACCGGCACGCTCGCCTCTCGGCTACGGACGTCGTCAATGATACTTATCAAAATGATACAAATCTAGTTTATTTGGTATGATAGTTTTATGGTCAGTAAATATCTATGTCAATTATTAAACGTAACAATACATAGCATTAAGTATATTACAAACAATAGAAAAAATATTTTTTTATTAAAAAAAACTTTCATAAATCGCATAAGAATTTGAAATAATTTCTTTACAAAAGATTCATAAATTCTGCTGTAGGTACTACTGATACGTATATAATAACGGTTATCTAAAATCAAACACGGTCATTATATGAATAATTAATATGTAAATGAGACTGTTGTCACATACCGACCACATCTATCAGTTCACGCCGGTATTTCCGAGTGTAAATATATCTATAAGTGCAACTATGGCCTCGAATTGGCGAAAGTATTTCACGTGCGATAACCGCAATTTATCACTACTTCAATTATTTAAGCCTATCTACGTCATTCTGTCTTTAGCGGGCCTGTTTCCCTATAGAGTAAATTTTAAAGCACATACTTGCAAAATATTTCCTCGTTCAATTTACATCAATATGTTTTGGGCTATCTCTATAGTCATAGTTATGGTTTCGTACGGAACTTACTATATTAGCGCCATGCTTGATCTTAAAGTATTAGACTTTGGTATTTTGATACATGGCAATTATATATTAGAAATTGTCCTCAATATTTTATCGAGCTGTCTTGGCTATTTTTATGTTTATTACTACCGTCATAGTTTTGTGACGATGTTAAACGCAATGTCGTCATTATGGGCCAAATTGCCAGTAATCCAAAATGATGTATTAGAAAGATTGAGGTTCCGATTAGTTTTTGCATTTTTCTTCATGCCTTTCATATTATTCGTCCATTCCATAATCAGTTTTAGTAAACATGAAGATCTTTCGAAGCAAGTTGCCGCCATGATGACTTTTATCACTCCTCAGCTAATACAACTGCTCACGTTACTGTTATATTACGTTTATGTTTTAATGCTAGTTGCGTTGTTGACAAAAGTTGAAGAGTTCCTCAAATACATAAGCAGGAAGAAGTCTGAAGAGACGATTACAGTTCTAATTAAAGTCCAGCCAAGAGTGCCTGGGTTTAATTTAAGAAGGGTTGAGTCAATTTTTGTAAAAATAGTAGAACTCAAGAGAAAAGTAAATGATGTGTTTGAAATGATAATACTGATGATATGTGTGCAAAGTTTCCACGCCGTTCTCAGTGAGATACTTCTCATTTATCACGGATTCCTTTTGGGAAGTGGTTTATCCTTGAATGAGTGTATGGACGTCTCTGTTTGGTCTGTCCATCAGTTTGTGAAAATGTATGCTTTGGCATATTCTGGGAACCTTTTGAGTACGACGGTGAGCGATGCAAAAAAAATATCATGCACCATTATATAGTTTTATTTATAGTAAAATTAAAATGTATTTTACAGATTAAAAATAAAATATTTTATTAATTTTCAGACTTATAACATAAGACAAGCTTTACTTAATATCCCAACTGAAGATAAGGATGTGAAAACGTTGATAGAGGTCAGTTTCGAAATTAATTTGAATAATTTATTTTTATTACTTAAAATAATATAGCATTATACTATATTTGAGCCTAAATAATTTATTTTTTAAGGTTGGCGATTACACACTTATAGCGTTTATATAGTTACACAACTTAAATGTCTCGGTTTATTTATAACATACCATGGGGAAATCGTTTTTCACCACCTGATATCACCCCACTGATATCACTGAAACTCTTATACCTCATTAATTCTAGGCTAAAAGAAGCATAATATACCATCTCATAAGCATCGTATCTTCCACTTTTATTATTTTTTAAGATATTAACAATTTTATTATTTCTTTATATCACAGATCCAGCACTTCATTTCACTTATGTCCTACCAAACTTGTGAAATAACAGTTTTCGGATATTTTACTCTGGACGCTCCTTTAATTCTTAATGTAAGTTTCTTAATTAACGAGTTTTTAGTATCTAATATTTTCGTCATGTCGGTGCGTTTGTCCACGTAATCTTATTACTTTAATTTACGCAGTATTTTTACATAAATTACCGTACCTAGTCTAAAACTGATACATTTTTGTTTTTTATTCGCCCTTTGTCAACAAACCCTTTTTAGTCAAATACTATTTATACGGTTTAAAGTTCATACAACCATTTTTTTTCAGATTGCTGCAGCTACAGCCATGTATTTGGTCATTTTCGTTCAGTTTGATCATGTTAATAGCAACACGCCACTACTGTTTCTCTAGACGTGATACCGTAACATCCTTATGTTTGCCAACTTCAAGTGGATTAGAAGAATAAGTTTCAAAATCTATATTTTTAATAAGATTTTTCTTGATTCAAATAACTTATACTGAAAATTTAATGCTACCAATATATTAGTATCATTCTGTAGATTTGCAATATATTCGTGTAATAAAATATATCCGCAAAAATATTGTCATACATTTTGGGAAAGGTGCAATTTTGAAACAGGAAAAAGAAAGAGTGTGTTAAATAAAGAACACGTTAAAAAGCCGTGAATAGTTTGGTATTGAATGTTAACCTGCTAGTAATAAATACAATCGAAGTCTATGTTTTTTTAAACAACACGTTGTTAAATAAAGTAATAAAAGAATTACGGAAAGCCAGACATTCTCGGAAATACCCTAGCAAGTTTAACTTTTAATGATGTGGCTAGTGTAATATGTGTAAAATCCTGCCTTATTCCCAACCAAAACCTTGAAGAATGTTAAAAACATGACCAGTGTAGTACAATAGGGTCTTTCACACTGAAAATGAGTAACACCATCTCCATTAACCCCATTTTTGGGTAGGCGAGCAGACCGAACTTTGGCGTTGCGTCATCTCTGAGGTCCCAGGTTCGATCCCCGGTTGGGTCAATAAGGGAAACGAATTTTTCTATATTGTCTCGGGTCTGGGTGTTGTGGTATCGTCGTTGTTTCTGAATTCTGTTACACAAGTATAGCTATTTACCACAGAATCAGAGCAATGAATGTGATGTTAAATATTAAGTATTTAGTATTACTGGCGGTTTAAAAGACTTATTTCCAAAATGTGTGTTTTTGACATACTTGACAACCGTCCAACAGTTAGTACCAGGTAAAGTCGAGTTAGTGCTAATGAACTGTAACTGACACTGAACTGAACTCTTCTCTCCATCATCGTTTCAATCCCATAAACGAAACGAAGTTTGATAAATTTTAGTTAGACTCATGGACTTTGGACTCATAGTATAGCTTGTAGTACCTACTTACTTGCATACCGCATAATTATTTTAATGTGTCATAGCCAGTCTTTTCCAGTGATGTCAAAATATAACGCCATACGTTTTTCGCGGAAATTCTAAATATAGTTTGGCGTCATGTATCATTTAAAAAATATTTTTAAAATATTATTGCCTTATTACTGCCTGTTCCTATATGTATAAAAATACATATGGCATACTTTCGGAAAAGTGTTGACCATACTGTACATGTTTAATCATTAAATTTTTTATTCATATTCGTTATAAAATGTCCCTTTAATGTCCGTTGGCTAGTGAAGTATAAATATTCGCACTTATTAATGAACTTAACGTACGCACATTAAATAAAACAATATCCGGGCGACCTCAAGGCGGCCTTGCGAGCCGGACACTTTCTACCAGTTAACCAAAGTAGCACCTATACAAATTGGTTAGAAAATAACCAACGCTTTTTAGTAAAAATATGTTTTAAACACTTTGCTTGATGGATCTCTAAACTAAAGTGTTAGTTACCATATAGAACTCCTGCCTATTTAATAAAGCCTTCGCCTAGGCTACATACTGATGTATTCAATAGTCCCTACAGTTTATTCAAAAAATTCAGTTACCATAGTTAGTATGTGTTTTTTTAATTTGTTTATAATACCGCAGTATTTTTTTTTAATTAGCTCTTCCTAGCCTGATGGTAAATAAGAAAGGAACCCGCATCGCGATGACAACAGATTTGATTCCATTATATCCTATCCGTTAGCATGGCCATACTGGCCCACAAGTTTCTTCACGCTCCTTTTGAAGGAATCCATGTCCTATGAAAAAAGTTTAAGTGCGTCAATGTGTGCCAATAAATGTTTTTTCTTTCTTTCTTTCCTTCCTTAGTCAACTGCTGATTGATTGAAACTACAAGTTAAATGCTATCAGCTAATGAACAGCATCGATATTTTTTCATTTAATGTAAGTAAGAGCAGGTATTCTGCTGGAAAAATTTTACTGCATTCATTTGTAGAATATATTTGGAATATTTGGAATACTTCATGTTTGTAATCTTTGTTGAAATTATTCTGATAGTTGTTAGACGTAACTTACGTGCTTGATAACGAAAATTGATTTTGAATAAGTAATTATCCACCCAAAACAACTATTAAAACTCGATCATAATTTCCTGTTGCGTTTAAAAAATATCTATTGTTTTCTTATTGATTTTATTTTACGTTACCCAAGACTTTTAAAAATGGTTGCGGGTTTAATTGAAATATTGTTTTGAAGTTCAAAAAAATATAATATGTTCCTAGTGTTTAATTCTGTATTTAAATGTTTGCACAAAATATTCGTAATTTTTTCATCATGATATGGATGTTTTAATGTACTTAATTTTAAAAACTGGATATTAAAATCGCAATCATTGTTTTGTATAAGTGTACCTACCACCGGATGCAATTTAGATTGTGATGTGATGCAATAAAAATTGCCAACGCCGTTTTGCAGGCAATGCCACTTAATTTTATCTTGTTTAGCAGGTATCTGATCAATGAAAACTTTTAATATTTTTAAAGGAGACAATATTGTATTTGGATCAGCTTTCGAATGGGAGAAGGTTTTACGCATAATTATACCTGTTACATCTATTTTTACCGATTTGAAGACGACTGTATGAATTCAGTACAATATATTTTTTGTAAATGTCGCTTGAGAAGTGGTCTTATTTTTACCAGGTCAACATGTGTTTAGTTGTGTGGTTTCTGGAAAAATCTATGTTTGTATTTAGATGCACCACTGAATGTGAAGCCTTTTGGAACTCCGCTACGAATAGAAGTAATCGCCTAATGCTCGATTACAATATTTAACAATTCGTAATGTGTCAAAAATGACTATCCGTTTTTCCAACCGGCTACGAGTCGTTCAATAATAGATATAGTTCCATACATCTGTCATCAGTTGTCACTCTATCGTTTTAGCTTACCCCTCGTATAATTTATTACTATTTGTAACTAGATCGGATCGTTATTCACATATATTGGGACTGGGCATAAGAATTAAAAAAAATCAAGTAAAAGATGAATACAGCATCTCGGAAAACAAAACTTTTTTTACAAAACCAACTTCATTCTAGACATTTCTTCTTGTGGTAGCCTTCAAACCTTCTTTTCAACTTGTCGAATGCAGTGTAATGCATATCTAAGCCAGCGCAGCCATGCATCACGCATGCGATTACACGACGATTAGTCGCAGCGGATTTAGTTACACTATAGCCCGCCACGGAAGCTTGCACGCTTTTGAACGACACGTCATTGTGAAACTGACAAGTCTGCATCAATGAACTCGATATGTTAAGTCCAGTGTCGGCATATGTAGGCCAATACAATTTTAGACCTAAACAGCTAATGCTACTTAATAAGCCCATGTTTAGTCCTTCATTTGACAATCAAAAAGGGGCGGGTTGATTTATTTTTACGTTACTCGTGCTGCCCTTTAATGTATAGTTTGTGCCAACTATTTGACTATATTGTTTAATATAACGTTCAACTTCTTGACTGAACGTCATTTAGCATAGTCTTTGAATGGGATATAGCTGACTTTGTAATGTTTGATTGGGGTGAAAGATAAATAACTTTAGATAAAAAAATGACGACATGACATAACACACCTTAATAAGAATTTTTATTATATTTTAACAATATTAAGTCTAAAGACACTTAGGCCTAAAAAAAATTTTTTTTACGAATAAGTTATCTCAATATTAAATCTCAATTTCACTCAAAAAAATATCAACACAGTGTTATTCGATTAGATCTGTACCAGCTGTTTGACGCCATCTTTGTTTTGATGAGCACTAACGCCGCAGTGGAAAAAAATGAACTAAATTACAATCACCTGACTGATTTTACGTCCGCTATGTTCAAAGTGCTATGTTACAATCCGCTAACTTGTTGGACGTTGAGTGAAGCTTGTTCATTCAACGTTAGGCCTAGTGATTCAATTAAACGTCGTCATTTATTAAACGCGCTATTGATCGAATCAAATAGCTGATTCAACCAGATGACTGCGACATATACACGACCTCTAGCGCAATATATAGGTAATACGCCAACAAGCGATTTAAAGTAGCTGTTTCATATACTTAGTTATCGTTTTAGTCTATAGCTAAGCATAAAACGTGCTTGCCTTGAGACACCTGTCTTAAAATCTTATTAACTACACTATCTTTTGATAATTACATTAATTTCAGAGCACTTTCAATTACAACATTGTTTTGTTTTTACGAAACCATGGTCCATGTTGTGAAAAAGTTTTGCTGATAAAAAATAAAAACAACGACAGACATTTTTGGAGTTGTTTTAATCGATGCCAGATTAAATGACTTACACAATACAAGATTCCAGATTGCCACATTTATAAGGAGGAATCGGAGCTTTTTAGTAAAACAAACAGCTTGCTCTTATTCCACATGCAATTAATAGGCTTAAATTGTTTTACTGAAAGTATAGCACTCATCAAGGTACTTGCGGAAGACCAGCGGTATCGTTGGTATATACCAAATACCATATAATAGATAGCTTAAGCTGAGGCAGGCGCCTATTGACCACTCTGTTTATTTTCACTTTGTCCTTTAAATGTAATTGTTCGTAGGTACCCTTTTTATTTTTTGTTTTTATTTGTGTATTGATAATCAATAAATGTATTATCTTTCTATCCATCCATCAAATTCCGTTTGGCTCTAGTTACAAACAAGTACACACCAAACAAAAGTGGACAACTTTACTATTGTCAACATTGATTGGTAATAAGTGTTTCTGTAAATCATTCGTACTTAGAAAATTTAATAGAAAAAATATCAATTTATCTCATGCTTAATGTGAGTGTTGCATTAGATATGATAGGTGCCTGAACGCGAAAGGCGTTCGACTCTCGGTCGGGTCAATATGAGAAATAAACTTTTATAAATTGTGTGTTCATTCACCATGAACGCTCCTATTTATTCGTACAAAAAACAATAACAATTCGACATTATAAACGTTACATTATTTATAAATTCGTTATATTTAACGTTTTAGTGTTCCATCAAAAGCAGCAATAGCATTTACCTAGGATATAAAATTTGACCGCACTTGACTTTAAAAAAAAATATTTAAAGTAATTTCTATAACAAATTAATTTTAGCATTCTTATTAATTTAAACGTAATACATTCACGTTTAATCACCCCATATGTAAACTAATATTTAAACATACGGCATCTTACAAAAACGTCGCTAACGTATAATTTACGTCAATATTTCGTAATTAGTAACTTAATGTGTAGCGATTTTGCGACACATTCCTTATTACGAGAAAATGTATCACTGCCGCCTATGGTTATTTAAATCACATGAAATTACCCGCACCGGATTACAAAATTATGTGTTGAATGTTACATATTTACCGCTAGGCGATCTAATTGGACCAAGATTCTGTTGCAAAATCGACAAATAAGTTCTAATATTTCCGCCTTTATAGTACTTGTACTTAGTACCTACTTGTTTTGTTACTGTCTACTCATAAAATTTGTATCAACAGAAAACGTTTTAATTGATTCTACTTTGTTTACATAAGACTATAAATAGGCAATTAAACATAGTGTCTCAAAAATCAATAGGTTTGCGAAAATTAATGTAAAAGTAAAATAATACGATCATGTAGTACCTACAGATCTATAAAAACGAAAACAATTAAAACTTAAACACAAGTTATGAAATTCCTTAAATAAAAATGATTTCTCTATTTTTTGTTTCAAATGAAAACAAAAGTAAAGGCAGATTTACTATGTTTTAAAAAGAAAAAATGGGAACCGTGTGTGTACGCATTACAACGTGCTTTTTGGTATTTAATGTTCATGAAATAAAATAATCAACGAAAAAATATATAAATACAACCGTTTTAAGAGTAGCTTATATTTTAATACCCTTATTATTCCAGACGACCCATTTGTAGTAGACTACCTTAAAATAAGTTAGTAAATATCAATAATTTCCATAATCAAAGGGCCACGTCGCGTCGGTTGAACAATGATTAATTAGAACTCGCTAAAGAGGTCTAGTTGTTACTAAAAATATGTCTTACGAAGTTCCAAAGTTACAGAATCCTACGTGATTCGAGCCGTTACTAACTAAATATCGAGCAACGCCGCCGTCCCAACGCAAGTAAAAGTCAGTAAACAATTTTTTAATTAATCGACTTCCATCAAGGTCGTGACTTACTTGCCTCGTTCTCTGTGCACCGACAATCGATTAAATAATTCGATTACGCTCATGCTCTGATCTCACAACTCGACAAACCGCTTGAATCGCCTTATGAACTTTGTTAGTAATTTGTTTACGACTAAAATGACGGCATTTTCCCGAAGTCAAAGACGCCGAAAAAATTCGCTGTCACCAATTTTTAGGTAAGACAGCAACTTGTGTAGGTATTCTTCACTCTACTTAGTAAGTAAAGGTATATTAAAACCTCCAGCACCTCTTATCTCCTAGATGGCTATGCCATTATAATAATAATTTATTATTATTAAATTACTAGGGACTATGCAGTTGGTCACTGTGATCAGATCTATTGTAACTCGCCTCAATCTAAAGTTACTCATTCATCTAGGTTGATACTAGAAAGTCTAGTAAAAACCAGGAGGGTTTTCAGAACTTTTTTCTCCAAATGGGCTATTTATGGACCAAAGCTCTACAGTCATATACGAGTACCTACGAGGTGACGGGGTGTTTCCTTTTCGTCGTCGCAGTATCTGCATACGTCAGAGTCACTCCGTTTCATATGAACTTGGTGTTTTATTAGTTTGCAGTGTCCGGTTAGGGCTCTAACCACCGCACTGACCCTAGGCCTGCTGAACTATAAATAAATAAAATAAAATAAATAAATGCGCCAGACAATCACACCAATCACCTGGTCTCAAACTAAGGTTTTCCCTTGTACTATGAGTACCAGACGACGGATACTAACTGGGGGCGTCATCCCAGCACACCCAGACCCAAGTCGATTGAGAAAAGTTCGTTTTCCAAATTGACCTGACCGGGAATCGAACCCGGGACCTTACGCGCTTTGGGCGCCTACCTTAGCCACTGCGCCACCGAGGTCGTCAGCAACAGTGCTTAGGTCCATTTGCGTGAGTAGCCCTAGTAGTTTTGAGTGTCTTTAGTCTGGTTATTCGATGCATATAAGGACAAAATTCAAAGGCCCCAGCGCCACCGGCATCCAATCAGCTTTGGGCTTGAGTGGAGTAGAATGTTAAAGAGCCCATTTCTCTAGGTAGTAGGGAAAGTCTATACTTAGTAGTTGGCTATGTAGGCTGAATTTGTTGTTTTGTTGTATGTGGAAATTCAACGCAATTCTAGCTCAAATACAAAGTATCTTTTTATTAAGGTTTAATTATATTAAGAGATTCTTAATTAACAAACGTGAGGAACGATTCCGTATATGTTTTGTCTCTGTCCGCATTGATTAAGAAAGAAAAAAAAACATTTTCTTACTTGGATTCCGTTTTATTACGTAGTTGCCAAAAAATTGTCAGAGAATATTATCTGTACATTTGAAAACAATGTGAATTGCGTCTTAAAAGACTTCGTATAAGTGACATCGGAACAGTTTGCAAGACTAAGATTGACTTACTTCAAAGTCAATTTGGTATCCTTTGTCCATATTTCGAAGTATCATTGCAATCGACATTATCGCATAGGCCAGTCCGAAATGAAAAGATATCACTTACAAAACCATGACTAAAATGATCTATTTCAGCCCGACACGGCGCCTGAGAATCAAGTTATTTCGTCAAAGTGAATTATTTCACATTCAGGCAATGAATACCATCGGTAAAGTATACCAAGGTCAATTAAGCAAAATGCCCCATTGCTGGGCAATCGATTTAATCGTCCATTACAATTAAATTTGGATTTAAAATGGACTCTGTTTGATACACTTATTAAGAAATAGTAAGAACTTAACTCTGGGGTCTTAACTTTTGCAAACTTCAAAGTGGGATGCTATACTTTAGAAATCTAAACACGTGTAAGTTCAGCCGTCACCAATTGATTTTAAGTTTTATTAAATACTAATTTAAGTTTTTCAGATATGTATGACAGACAAATGTATGCTGCATAGCAATATATGTACCTAAACCAAATCTATTTCATAACACCGCCATTTATTTGTTCCCTCTAATATACTGAGATGAAATTAAGTGTCACCCATTTATAGCTACAGAATAAATGAAATTACTAATAATCAGATATTATAGGTAATTTACCAGCTAGAGATCTGAATCGGTTCGACGTAAAAGAAAAAGAAACACTTACTATCACTTGCCATAGCAAATACCACGCAAAACTTAAATGGCCGCTCAAAATCGTGGCAATTGATATCAAGGCCAGCGCAAGGCGGAATCTGGTAAAAATGTAGCAATCGTTATGTGAACGAGAAAGCTGCGTGTGAGTTTGGGAAGCGATCTGGCCGAGAACGGCGTACAGAGACAATGCGAGTAATGAATTCGTTCACATGTAGGGCTGACAGATTTAAAAAAAATAAAAAGGCACCACACGATTCACAAGCCAATCTCATTTTTATTTTTAATGGCTTTTTTTGCATGTTCTTATGTATTTGAACACATGTCAAATTGTTTTCTCTGTATTAAAAATAACAAATAACCTAACCATTGTTTCAATATTAAAACTAAGAAGGAGCCTGTAACCAGTTGACTTATGCCCGGTTCCAATATTTAAAAGATTCGTTGTTTGATTAAATTACTATCCATTTTTCTGCAACCGCAACCTGCAACCTGCAAATTTGCAACCTTCACGCGTGAAATTCTTAAAATGAATCCTTAATTCAAACAGTCTTGTCAACCCTAACAGTTTTGTCTCTTGGCGGATGTAAATGGTTTAATTGCGTGCTGCTATGACGTGAAGCATGCGTCATTAAAACAAAACAAAAAAATGTTATGCGCTGCGTTAATGTTAAAAAGAAAATAATGTGAGAAACTTACAATGTCGGCTAATTGAAACACGGACAAATTGTTAGTTAAAACTTATGAGCTTTGTAAAACTGACAATAAATGCTGCTAAAATTTAAACGTAAGACATGAACATAAAACTGGGGACACCAAGAAACTGGTGCTGTAGCTGGCATTAAAAAAAATGGCGGTATCCCACATCCAACATTAAATCAATAATTTAACATGACGACTAAATAGTAGATACCAGTGAAATTTACATTTTCTTTTGGTATTGCTTTATTCGAACTATTGATGAAGTCAAAAGATCTCTATCAACCACGGTACACCGTAGAAAATTATTTTAATTTCATCCACACATTTTCACCATTACTGTACTCATAAATTAACTCTCTGCATGACCCAAGGGTTCACTGGAAAAAAATGCTCCTGGCATTGAGTTTGCTGCACCATTTAGACAGACTAATTACTGAATATTCTACGGCAATTTTTATATGTGCAAATGTCTGATCATGAGACTGACAGAACCAATCCTTGTTTTTACTCCCCAGCTACTAAAACCGTAGCTGGCAGAGTTATTCTGTAATCACGTCAATGTTGAAATAGCGTCAACAAGCATTGGAGATGACGAATTATCGTCAGTTAACAAAATGAATTAATTCTACCATCAAAGTCATCAAACATATTGTTCAACGCTTAATTATCACCAAATCCATGAATCACTTCGCTGACAGGTATCGAAACTATTCAATGAGCTACACAAGTGAGCTAACTACCTCTATTTCATGGTCAATGCTCTCGAATAGACTCCCACACATTTCAGCTAACTCACCATTAACACAATTGAATTGATGACAGTGAGGCATCTCTCTTATGACCTTGAAAGAACGCACAGCTCTGCACATCAATTAATTTTTACCTGTTTCCTAATGCCAATCAACTAGTGTTATTTTGTGTATCTAAAAGCTACGGGTGAGCCGCTCATACTATAAAAGCCCATAAAACTTACATAGCGGTGTAGAACAAGTTCTAATATGAATAGTAAATATTTCTTGTAGCTATTAGTTGGATATCTATATGTAGGTTGCTTAAAGAAATATATGTATGTGTCTTTGAGTAACGCGAGTGATTTTTACAACAAATCTATAGAGTATTTATTTTAGGTTCACAAATTTTATTCAAATTTATTTAATTGTTAGTTCAACTTGTAACACTGTTCAGCCAGGAATTAATATTTCAAATAATAACAAAACTTTTCTTTTAAGAGAAATTACATATTGGTTGTTTGCATTTAGTTAAATTTCTATACTTATCAAACTCTGGGCAAGAATGTAAAGATACTTACTAAAGATACTGTTAAACTTTTTTATGTTGTGCCATTAAGATAGTAATTTCCATGGGAGTGGTTACATTGCTCAGCACATAAATCACTTAATTTCCTTTAGTTATTGCAGTGGTATGTTAATAGTTGCATGTCAGGGCCAAAAAATAATAATTGTAGGTCAGACCAGTTTCGAAGAGGTCGAATTTGTAGTCGTATTTTTTCACCATTTTTTTACTTCACTAATGTCCTCTATTTTCTGTTTGGTATCTAGTTACCATACAGAGGGAGACTCAATAGGTTATAATAAGTGAAAATCTTTTGATATTTAACCTTACCCACGATGGAAAATAAAGATCTCAGCGGGACTCGAACGAAATCCAGTTAGTATTTGAAACTTTGAAGCAACTACTTACTACTAACTGGAATATACCAGCGACTAATTTAAAAATTACAAATAAAAACATCTTGAAATACTATCTTAAAAGGTTCCATTTGGCCTAAATGCGAGGCTATTTCTGTCTTGTCATTTACGTAATGAAACTTAGCAATTGAAAAAAATAAAAAGGAAATCCTTTGTTTTTACCGCAGCAAGCAATCGGTATGGCACACAGTTGAATATCCGTTCCGAACGATTGCGTAATGTGAACGAATTCAGAAGGAAGGTCAATAAGGTAAGCCTTATGGTAATAAAATTTAACAAGTGCGAGAGGAAGTTGCGCTCTTTGGATTCCGTACCGCAAATATTATGGCACAGTTGCCATATTTTTCATGTGTGGGGACTATTTTTTTTTATATTTCAGACATACCATGTCAAAATAACTAGCATCGACTATTGTTGATGCTAAAAAAACACCAAAGTTTATTTAAAACCCTTTTTAGGCCACTAGTTTATAAAGTCTAGAGTGTAATTTACCAAATAAATGCTGCTTAAAGTTTAAAAAGGTCATGCCAGTTCAGACCATTCGTAAAGAAAATAAAAGACATTTATGATTGTGGCAGCAATTATTATTTTAATCAATTTTCATTAACGTAGGTTTTTCATAAAGCGTCAATTTTTTATTTACTGAGCGAGCAATCAAATGTTTGTTAGAAAATTACTCTGATTTAAATTCACGAATTATTTAATTATTTTTTAAACTAATACAAAAAATATTTGTATTATACTAATACAAAAATATTTGTATTGTGGTTTTAATACCTGGATATAGACTAGCTAGACTAACTAGTTAATGATATTTTTGGTGCTGCCTTTGTACGGAACCCTAAAGAACCTGTTGAGCCAAGACAGGCTACAGATAAATCTCTGGCCACACGAAAGAGATTGGAATAATTATTGCCTCGCCACATTGTTGCCCACAGCAGTTCTGAGCGAATTCTAGAGCGTGGACGTAGGTTGTGCTCTGAAATATGGTGGGCGAACTATGAAAACGGGTCCTTATTTATATAACATACCTATAGGGAATTATGTATCTGAAGGTACGTATCGTAAGCACTCGTGTTATTTAAACCAGATATATACTTAAATACATTTATTTACCACCTGGCACAGTAAAAAATCAAATCGCTGGGTGGGAGTTGAATCCACGACTCTTGTGTGCTCGCCAGTTATCTAATGCGCCATCTATAGTATAGTATAGCCTATAGTATTTGAATCACATAAATCCCACACAGAGATAAGTGCAGATCAGTGGAGGACTGTCTGAGACCAACCTCAAATGTTCTCAAACCGCCAAATGGCTTCTAACTAGGCTTCACGACTTAATATGTCGAGATATCAGCCATAGTTAACAGTTTGACGTGCTTTTCTAAGCACGAAAATACTCGTGATAATTGTCACTAAATTGAGTCGGAATTGTCTGGTCATACTGGACCGAGTAGTCCATAGTTCAGAATCAGAGCAATGTATGGGATTTTGTCCAATATTTATTTATTTATAGTTTCTTTTTAATGCAACTTCGAAAAATATATTAAATGCTATCATTTTAATAACGGACAAGGTTAAGAAAAATACGCCAATAACTTTTATTTGATTCCAACATATTAGTGACATTTTTTTTAAAAGAGTCGTTACTAAAGCTGCCATGAAACATCCAAGTTTTAAAGAAATTAAAAAATAAAATTCCACCACGAAACCTATGGTTGGTCAGCAGGCAAGCTTAAAAGATTAAGAATTGACAGATTTGCTCAAGTCACTCGATGGCCTTTACTTAGGCTTAGCAACTGTCATCTAGTTTATTTATCGAAATTTCAATCGTTTTTATGAATATCTTAAACAGGACTTGTAACACCTATATCGAGGGTTCCCTGGTCAAACCCGATAAGTGACAAAAATTGAGAATTTTAGTTATAAATGCAGTTAAGATGCACTTTTTTTGCTCTTTCTAATGGTATATTCCAATAAGCCGAGTTTCAATTTATCACAAAGATACGCTTCACTAAGAACCCAATAAGTGCTACTTTTTTCTTTTTTACCAATACATAAACAATATAAGTATATTTAAAGGAAACTTTTTTTAAATTTAATAAGATGAAGAACCCAATAATGTATATTTATTGGGTTTTAAGACAAATATATTTTAGGAAATTAAACTAAGTGAGTTAAGGTAAGACAAGTTATTTGCACTTATTGGGTTTTTATACCAGGGAAATTCTGAATTAACAAGGTTTTACTTAAAACTAAAATCCATCAACACATTTTGTTGGGTTTTACAATTATAATATTAAGTATGCAAACCAATTTAATCATTAAGCTAAAACCCAATAAGTACTACTTATAGTGTTTTACTTCAAGCAAATATTAGGAATGACATATGAAAAGCATACTTATCCGATACTCGCACGAGCAGATATCAACATTGGACTGTCATTTTATTTGGGGTAGAACCCAATAAGTAGATATGACAGTAGACATAACATTAGACAGGTGGCGACAGGATCGCGAGCGTCGACCTTCATTTCATTGCATTGCACGTAATTTTGACAAAATAATTATACTTTCCGTTTATTGAAACGAAATAGCATCATCTAGACTCCGGAATAGGGAACTTATTGGGTTTTACCTCTAACCAATTTAGGTTACAATATTTACGTACTTAGAAATATTTTTAATGGAAGGATAGTTATTGGGTTTCACGTCTTACTTTTTGTTTTTGTTTTACGTACTTATAATTACAAGGTTTTGAAATAATTTTACACTTTTTACGTATGAATAAGAAGATCCTAATTCCGGTTTTCCTGTCCTCAGCTTAATGTTTCCTTGGAAAATAAAAATAGCAGCATTTATGTGCACAATCATATCAACGGTACTATTGGTTGGATGGTTTAAATTTAAATCTATTTTTTTTTGAAAGTATTTATTGACACCATTATGGAATTTTTTTATTTATTCAGCAAGATCAGAGGGTTATTTTTCTCACGTGCCATGACCCTGTGTTTTTTGAGGGCGTGATCTATTACAAAGCTCTAAATACGTTTTTAATCGGAATTTGGTCAATTTTACTGTACCTAGGTTCGTGGAATATTGTTCTGCTTTCTTCTCGCAAGATAATCTTTGGAGCAAATACAAATTACTCGTCAGAACTTGATAAGTCACAAAGATATTGCCACGCAGATGAATAGTATCGTCAAGCATATTTTTTTTGGTGACAGACACATGTAATTTTTTTAAATCATGTTATATACATATAATATGATGTTTATTGGTATTCTTACCTATGTTTCCAAGATTCAGATGTCAATATTTTTTTTATATAAAAACGCGGTCTCCTTCTAACCTACTGGTAAGCAAGAGAGGAATTCACATCACGTTAGCATCGCCATACTGGCCTGCATTATACTTCTTCACGCACCTTTTGAAGGAATTAATTGGACGGAGGAAACACATGAGCCGGCAACGAGGCCTTATTTTTTAATGGTACGTCAAAGATTAGAGTTATCAAACTTTTTGGTTCGCGATGGAATATTTTCCACGATGAAGCGATAATATCGTTGGCCAGCTCTTGTAGTTTTGTAAAGGCAAAGGGAAGACGGGATAATAGAAAACAGTTCCTCGGAATACTCACCGAGATAAAAACGATAAAAGACAGTCAATATACCAATGTCTCTACGAAATTGAAGAGGATCAAGGTTCTCAGTAACCTCTTCAACTTTGATAATGCGCACAGCCCTTTGCTGTACTCAATCAAGACCATCCATAAGGTATTTGGCGGAACCGTCCCAGAGATACAAGCAGTAGTCCAGACGGGACTTGACTTGAGTCTTGTATAAAATACAAAGCTGGTCCGCGGCGTGAGAAAACAACGCACTCTTTTCAGGATCGCAGATAAACTGCGATACGCATCCGTCAGACACGATGTGAATTCTACATCATGCAGAAAGCCAGAAATCCAGTCACAAAGCCGTGTGAGTAGTCCATATGCCGTAAGCTTGGAAAAAAGAGCTTTGTGCCAGACTCGATCAAATGCCTCGGCAAATGTCTCTCCCCTAAGATGCGTCACATACGCTAGAAGATCAACCGTCGATCGTTTGGCCTAAAGCCGTGTTGGAGATCTTTAATTAAGGAGTGATCGTCTAGGTAGCAGACCAACCGGTTATAGATAATCCGTTCCATGACTTTGAACAGCACTGAGGTCATGGTAATAAGGTGGTAGTTTGATAGGTCTAATCGGTTGAAAACTATGTACACGAAACAAATCATTCCCTAAGAAAATCATAACTAGATAATTAAATTAAATGAAAATTATCCTCAAAATTTAAATAATGAATAAGTATATAAAAAGGGTATAAAAGTAAGTAATAACCTAATGCAAATATAATTTCAATTGTTTTTGCTCGGAATTTATAGAAACTTAAGTGATTAAATCGTTTTTTTCATTCAGGTGAAACCCAATAAGTCGGCACCCATTACCAAAAAAAAATTTTTTACAGCTAAACTGTAAGCATTAGAAGAAAAATTAATATGAAAACTAAATCTTTATGAAATATCATTACTAATAAAACTTAAAATTGTGGACATTTACTTATTAAAATGCACTTTTACTGTTTACAAACCTTTAACATCGATTATCTCAGAAGTATGTTTTTTGCACTTATCGGGTTTGACCAGGGAACCCTCGATATATTTGTTTAAATAACTTGATTGAAACTACTTATGATTATTTTAGACGTTTGATTGATTCATGCGGAAATTAATCAGATCTTTTACGAATAACGATAATTCATACTAGGTAGGTACTTAAATAAATAAATAAAATAAATTATCCAGATAAGCACGCCAATCACCTAATTACAAACAAAGGTTTTCCTTTGAGGGCCAGACGACATAAGCTAACCGGGCTGTCAACTAATACATCCAGCCAATTTGAGTAAGCTTTTTACCAAATGACCTGACCGATTATCAAACCCAGGATCTTTCATGCTAATGGTTAATTAATGGATAAGAAGGAGTTCACACGGTAATTAGGGAAACTGGGGGTCTACTCCCAAAAATTTCGTTTTTTCGTTTCGTTTTAGAAGATTAATCAAAAGTTTGCGAATTTAAATGTGGTTATTGATTTGTATAAATAATATTTTGTTTTTTGATAACGCTTTATTCGCATTCGAAGTGAGTTGGTTCCGATTTTGAGAATTAAAAATTGCTATCCGTCGTCGGATCCGACATATTTCGTTTTTGGGAGTAGGCCTACTGAAATTGATGTGTTTATATAACTATTAACTATCACCTTTCAGTCAGAAGTCATTTGGCGGCTTATTTAATCAAGTAATCTTCAAAAGCATTTTCTACGTCGCGGGCGGCCCCTAGTATATAATAAAGCCATTTAAATCTCACTGTTGTGCACAGGCCCTAGAACGAGGTATAATACAAAACATGGGCCTATGTATAAATATTAAATTCTGGAGTTTAATTTATTGCTATTTATTATTCTTTGTGTTCTTGTTATCCATACTCACATTTTTACTGTTACCGCACCCATAAACGAACTATCTGCATGATCCAACGCTTGACTGGTAGAGAATGCTCCTAGCGTTAAGGCCGCCTTTTGTACTTTTTTTTGTGCAATAATGTTCATAAATAAATAAATGGACCCAGTGCAGATCGGTTGAAAAATGTGTTTGTGAGACAACTAACCAATCTCAAATGTTCTCCTGCCTCCAAACGGCCTGTGACTAGGAACTACTATCTAGATATCGTCCATAATGACAGCTTTACGTGCCTTCCCAAGCACGGAAATACTCGTGATAAAAGACAACCAATTAGGTGGGGATAGTCACCCGTCTAATAGTTTCATTTTCGAGCGAAAACGAAATTAACTCCAAATCTCATAACTTTAATTACTGACAAGGTTGAGAAAAATACGCCAGTTACTTTTATTTGATCCACGTTGTTTTATTGAATCCATTGTTCCTCCTAAAAATTAGTGTACAATTAAAATTAATAATACTATTCTGTTCTCCTCCACAATTACGCATTTTAATGTGTTATAAAGGTGATGATTACACATCTCCGGGACGTGCATGGGTAAGCTCAAACTAGTATAGTGTGAGAGCCTTGTGCGTCAAAAACAATAACGCTTTGTTTTAATAAAAAGTTCGTAATTAGTGACTGTTCACACTATGCGTTTTATCGGTGGTCGCCTGTCGGCAGGTACGCTTTGAGGCAAATATTTTGTTACTTCAAGGACTCCCTTCGGATTTAGTATTTTTAGAAATAAAAATAAGCTTGCTGTTCCTAAGCGTAGTCTACATAAAATAGGTAATTCATTTGTTGCTTTAAGCATAAAAATGTTTAATAAACTCCCTCAAGTTATTGTTGAGTTACCTTTGTACAAATTTAAGACATTTGTCAAACGTTGTCTTTTGAAAAAAGGCTACTACAAAGTAGAAGAGTGTTTGAATGACAGGAACGTGTGGATCAGTGACTAGTGTGCTCGCCTGTACCTACGTGTTTTATATTATTTTACAAATATATATGTAACGCTTTTTCTCAATCAATGTCAGAATTGGGCCTTGATGACGCATGTAAGTCATACAGTTAATTTAACTTACAAATCTATGCTTTATTATTATTTTTTTTTTTTAATAATTGATTTAAAAAAAATATTTTACAATTGACAAACTAACTGTGTGTCTTAGAGCAAAATTAGTAAAAAGTGTAGCTTTCATTTGTAAAAAAACTACTGAGTTTCTTGCCGGTATCTTCTCTTTGGTTATAGGTTCCGAACCGGAGGTAGCTTCATTTGCTTTATATAGAGACTATTCATAAGTATTACTAATGTAATCTATGTGAATAAAAAAATATTGACTTTGACTTTGACTTTACATAAAGGAGAAGCAGCGCATCATTTTTTTTATTATTCATATGGACAAGTTTTATAGTTTAGTGCTAATTTGATATTCATTTTCTCAGGGTTCTATTTAATTGAGCATAAAACTTGGGCTTGGGCGACTTGTGGGTCAGTCTACAGACATAGGGTCTTTTTGACGCCGAAATTAATAAAAATGTGCGTGTAAAATTATTTTTATATTTTTCAAATTCAAATTTCAAATTCAATTCAATATTTGTTTATTCAAGTAGGTTACATATAATAACACTTTCGAATCGTCATTGTATATAATGCAAAGTGATTCTACTTCCGGTTCGGAACCTATATCTACCGAGAAGACACTGGTAAGAAACTCAGCAGATCAGTTACAGTGCCAGTATCTAACTTATAGCTATGTAAGTCATATAGTTTTATTTTGATGAGTGAACAAAAGCATTAAGTTATTTTAATAGGTAAACTGGAGCAGACCAGTCCCCAAAGGTGGCACCTGTTCACAAGCATGACGTATGTGCCAGCCATCGCTTCACTCAACCATATTGAAGGGAATGTAACGACCCGCCACATAGCGCCACCACCCCAGTGACGTTTTAGTGAGCATGACTACTACAGTCCCCCTAAGAACGCTATTATTATTTAGGTACATATTAATTCTCAAAACTACGTGTTACATAGAATCTTGAAATAAGATCACACTCTTACAAATGAATTAAAAACTGAAACCAAATTAGAACCCCACTTTATGCTACTCAAAATTAAGTTTATGACCATTCGTCCTTATTAAGCTACATTTAGCATAAACGAATAGAATTTCAACTCGAACTAATTAATTAAACAGTGAGTTCCCGCTGATATGTCGATATAGGCCCTGAGAATTAGTCACGGAACATTTAGTAGCTTGGAAAAATCTTCCTGTAAATTAATTCAGTCCCTTGCCTTCCATACCTACACCTTCGCAACAGACCGCAATGTATTTGCATGACACTTCTCATTTCTTAGATAATATCCCTATGATTTGCGGTGAAATGTATGTAGTGGATGGGAAATGAAAGAAGCAAATTGTAAATAACCGAAATATATTATAGCCAAGTAAAGTTAAATACACCATACACATGTCTTCCACACCGTTGGCGTTCGTCGTTCCAAATCTAAGTCTCTGCCATTCGGATATTCAAACGTACAGGCATCGCTCATACACAATATTCGGATACATCCGCTATTCCACATGTATATATGTATACGGCCGAACATATTGTTGTAATTAAAAAAATTTACGTGTACGGAAAAGAGATAAAGTAAGTATTTTTCGCAGCAGCTTTTCGGTATAGCTATGCCGTTCAGTGTGAACATTCATTTAGCACGAAAGTTACGACATACACCTGTCAAAAGATTAAAGTCAAAAAGAAAGTGAAACTTAAACGCATTAATTTGAATTGAGAATCTCCTTTTTTTGGTCGATTAAAATCTTTTTCGCATTCTTTGTTATTTAACATTTATTCGTACTTTCTACTTTCATAGCTTTTTTTCCAATATTCCATACCGATAACCGAGTCTCCTAAACATATTATTTAATCATCTAAATTTTCTAATTAATAATTCTACAGTTTCATAACCTTTAAAAAGTCTAACTCTTTATTAATTAATTCTTATTTCCTTCTTAATCCCTTGACCCGGTGCTTTATCGAGCCTTGAAAAACCCCCAAAAAATAATTAGCTGTATATTGTAATTGACCTTAGTTATTGTCAGTTTATTAATGAATTATTTTGAATGACTTAATTATGCGTAGGCAGATTAGGTAACTATTAATCAAATATTAATTACCATTGTCATACCAAAACGTACGTACATAAGGATATGAATAGTTTTTTTTCCTACTTACGTGCAGTATTGTACATATAAATGTTTATAAAGACCTATCTTACAATGTTGTATACATAACGAAACTCTGTAACATATGCTTAATATTATATATAATACCTGCGTGAATTCTATAAATGTCAATGGTTATTACAGAATGTTCCTTTCTGTAACTGACGTATATAGCGATTATATACATTTCGGTTTCAAAAAGTATTAGGAAAACATTATTTTAACGATCCGTTACCTGGTTGTATTAGCTAATAAGGGTGGTCCAGGCTTTCATGTTTTCGCAAGAGACCTACCGCTTTGCAAAGTTTATTGTTACATCGCTCGCATTACACATAGACGCAATTCGTGTCGTGGAACAAACCATGCTCCCTTGAATTACTGAAAAGCCGAGAAAGTGCCTGTTGATTATCATAGGAATGTAAACTACAGTGCATTGAACACTCCTGCGCAGCGGGCGACCCTACATAGTGATAACATCTGACACAAGGAAGCAAGCGCGGTAGGCGTCACAGAACACCTAAGGGGAAATTGAATTTTATCGTTAAGCACATTTGTCAAGATAACAGGAAGAGTATTTAGGGCGTAAAAGGACCTCAGGCTGGGTTATAACACTACAAGAATTACTAGAAATTTAAATTAAAATAAATATGTTATAAAATGACGCCTGATATCTCCAATATAGAGCTTATTATATATTTTAAAAGTGGACAAGATGTAATAATATTATGGGAACTAATGATCTTAATAATTAACATCACCGTTGGCCACTGGCCTACTCCAGCCTCCAGTCTTTGTCGCCCCTCAGATCTTAATAAAAATACATTGATGACTTATTTGATTTGTTTAAAGTACAATAAGGAAAGTGTGTTATTTTTACTAACCTTTTTTTATAAAGTTTTTCTTAATATCCATTTATGTACTTTTAAACGCAATTTTCGAAATTTATAAATGTTTTCTTTATATTTTCATTTGAATAAATCTTGTAACATAGGATATTTTTCATACTAAATTAGGTTACCACAGAAGAGCAGAAAAAGATTTTCAGCATTTTTTACGGTTGAAAGAGAAATCGCCGTTATGAAATATTAGCCGCGCCACCTGTTGACGCGTAACTGTAACTACGACTTTTCTATTGTGAGTGGATTAAAAAATACCGTATCAGATAGTGAAATCTAAAATGAAGGTTTAGAAACGGCACATTACGCCATCTATTGGCGCCGATACATGAACTGATAATTTATACAAAAATTGTATTATATATTTTGAAGAAACACAAAAATTTAATCTCTTCTTGCGGCGTGGGGCTTGAACCCAAGACCTTCACGTATCGCGCATGCAGCTCTCCCAATAAATAGCTATTTAAAGTTCATTAGTGCACTATTAAATAAATAGGAATCTATTGTGTTATTTCATATCACCTTTTAAATGCTTAACGAGAAAATAGCCATAATCACTATCTTGTAAGAAAAAAACAATAATGAGGGCAGTGGAACAGTTAAGTGGAGCTTCATCTATCGAGATTATGATTTCAGGGTCTTAGGGTCGATTTCTAAAGAATCCAATGAGAATCAACAATAAGTATAAAAGGTATGTGAAAATAAGACTCAAATCACCTAATTACACCGTAGCACCAAATCGTTTTACTAGAATACTAGATATAAATTAGAAAAAATGATTGTTTCAGTTTAACAGCAAAAACAGCTGTATTTAGTATCAGGAATTCCATTACAACGTTCAAGTGTTTTTTTATTAAATGATATTTTTTTAGTTCACAAATCGACATTCAGTCGGTTTGCATAAGTTAAATCGCTAGCATTTTTATGAAAGGTCAGATTACGTTTTTGAACACTTCCTCCAACTGTATTTGCACTCATATTGATTCCAATTCCTAGTTATTCAAACGCCACACGCAACATTCTATAAAAGCGTGACAACATACCGACTAAAGAGGAATGTACTACAATGCCTACGACCAACAAAAGCTTACGGAACTGTGTGATTAGCTGTTAGGTAATTAAGGGCATAAAAATTGTATTTCATTTTTATTTAGAAATTGCAACATTTCGTTTTAAGACAATTAAAAATAACAATTTAAAATCTGATAGAAACCGGGTATCTTAATACCCGGAACAATGATAGTATTAAAATGTTTAAGGTTCCTTTTTTTTTTACGGGGTTGCTTAAATGCTTAATGCACCGTACCGCCACCCCGAGAGACGGTGACGGCGTGTGTGGGACTCCCTCCTTCCTACCATCCTCGGACTACCCACTAAAACCCCCCGGTTGGACCCTCATCGCCTACGTGGCGGCGCTTACGCGGCTCCGTCTGCTCCCACGGTGTTCGGGGGGAGACTGGGGATGGCCGGTCCAACGGAATGTTTAAGGTACCTTAGGGTAAGTCTTAGTACTAAAAACGACATTGAATTTAACTGCATATTGTCTCAAATGTTAAGTCGTATTTGGCTAAATTTGTTTCCAAAAAGTAACATATCGCGTAGTTAGAAGGAGTTTTTGAGAAAGCACTTAATAGGTCAATCCTTACAGTTAAATTTAAAGTAAAAAATAGTAACGGACGCTCTTACAGACTAATAATAGCATTTTATAAGTGACCTATAGCTTATTTAGAAATATTTTTTAAAGTAATTGATAATAATTTGACAGTTATTATTGAGTTAGGCGTCGTGCATCTCTGTACGATTTCGGATCAGATGAATGTGGAACACAAACTCTTCTATATTATCTCGGGTCTGAGTATTGTACTGTGTATTCATTTCTAAACTCTTTAACATAATTGCTTTAGCGCCTTGATACATTAATAGAATAATGTCTGTGAACTTTTCTTTAATCCTTTAAATGAAACAGTGTTTTTTTTTGTCACAAGCAAAGGATGCTCTTACTAAGTAATATTGTTATGTGTCGCATTTAATTGACATACAATATTATGCCAAACAAATTCTTTTATATCTACAACAATAGGTTCAACCTTATCGTTTAGGTGCACTCGGTATTTACAAATGTCAAAGCTTGACCCCTCAAGTCAATGTTCAGACAAGCCTGCAGGCGGATTTGTAAGTTCCCCCATTATAGCCTAATTTTATGGCTGTCGGCCTATTTGGATAGCCAATAAGTCACCAATCGTGATAATTCTCGAACATTTATTAGGTATTTAACTCTTTAATAGAGTAAGGTTGACGACGTTTTTATCTAGCGTATTTTTGTTCAGTATTAGATTAGTGATGAAGATTTAGTGATTACATCAAATTTCCAACTATTCATAATGAAAAATAGCCAAAAAATAGGTGTCAACTATTCAAACACCTTATGGTTAAGGGCTTTTTAAATAATGCGGTAAGTAAATTTGGAAAAATCGACGTTTTATTACCTAATATTTACTAACACAAACTACATTTTTTAGTACTAAAAATCGGATTAAAATAAAAATCTGACACTTATACTTTCGAATATACTTTAGAATAACAATACATTTGTGCGTTTGAAGTTACGTCGTTATTTTCTTTAATCTACAGCAACACTTTTTTTCATAATATTTATCGAAGGGAGTTGCCCAACTCAAGATATTCACTATGTTCACTAATCCCGCGTGATAAGTTCGAGCAAGCACAGTTAAACGAACTAAAGAGAGTGAACCAAAGTCAGGGGTTACCAACTGATTATGAATTATAGGTGTACATAAACAGTAAATTCAATAGATGAAGTACTTGTATTATAACCAAGGTCCCACCCAAGAAGTGGCCAGGTTGAAATCGCACCGCGGTCACGATTACAGGTCCGCGTAATCGAATAGTATCGATAACAAACAGGTCGGGCCGCCGACTACCAAGTGCCGACATGATAACGTTACCATAACATAATAAATGGTTATTTCGTAGAGCCGACATTTCTGCCCGCGTGATGAGGTCACTCGAATCGCCCGCCCTTGTTAATCAATCGGTTATCCGATTTGATTGTTTCGTTTAGTACTGTGGCTGTTGGCCATGTCATTGTGAACTGCGCCGTGGATGTTATACTTCATGTATATTTTCTTGATGTCGTTATTCAGGTGATAAAAGGAAGGGATTGTAGTGGATAGTCTCCGCTTTTTTTTTCAGAGCATAGAAGGCCCACATACTCCACTATCCTACCAAGGGCAATACGATGCGTTAAAACATTATCCGCTCAAAAAAAGGTCATTGTGGATCATAATATTATCTCTCACATGGTTTGGTCAAATGTATTCTTCAATACATGTGTAATATCCTGGTGTTCACTTATACATTAACATTCTTCACCTATTTTTTTTTACTTCGCTTTTTCATCCTGATATTTAACACTATATTAATTAGGAATATGTATATGTAATGATTTATGAAGTAATGGTAAACTTCAGATAGTCTTGTACCTATTAACAAACTTGCCCAAACTAGGTAGATAACATTAAAAGGAGGGTGAAGCTACTAATACATTTTTAATAAACGATCTAAATAAGAAAAGATTTTAAACACGTACAAAAAGAAGAAAGTTTATTTGAAAAATGCATCAATTATTCAAAAAATACAATAATGCAATATCTTAAACGTATTGACTAATCTCAATGAGATTGGCCACCTCAACCGTAAAGCGTGAACATGAACGTAACTCAAGGAATTTCATATTATGAACTAGTTCATCTGACTCAGCTGACACCCCACTATTCCGGTCCTACTTGGCCTTTGTCCCCTTCATTGTTCTACAGTTGCCGCCAATACACGGTATTGAGCCGTAACCTTACCGAAATTAAAAGCACGACATTCGGTATCGTATCGATGTAGAGCGTTTCCATTGCAGCAATCAGTTAAATAATCATACGAAATAACTTCGAAATTTACAACTTCGATAAGCTGTTGAAATATGTTAAGCTGTGATTTTAAAAATATATAATTAAAAATATAAATGTTATGAGCTTTAAAATTTTCTCAAGAATTTCAGTCATACATGTGTAGTGAGCGTATCTTTCAATAGGTCATCGATTGACTCAATTTAGCAATGATTGTAACTATTAACAAAAAGCATGATATGAATCCGTTGTATATTTGCCTTGAGTCCATTATTTTTATTCCACAATTAGTATCTGATTTTGATCAAAACTGAAATCTGCCATTTAAAACGAATAATAAAATAACCCGCGTTACAATGGAAACTCGCATCCAGATCCGCAGTGAACTATCTACCGCGCGAGATCAAATACTCCACCGTTCACCTTGAGCGGCACCCGCCGTCCGCGAACAAACGTCATTGTCAGCTAATGACTGAGAGATGACGGCCGAGCTACGACTGTCTTTCTTTCTACTGACATGTTCTCCGGTTGAACATTGCGATGACGCAGCGCCTAAGGTATAAAAGTCTCTCCCGAAGCGCAAAAAATCCCGGCATCGAGTCCTAATAAGGTAAATTTGAGAAACGAACTTTTCTAAATTGACTTTGATTTGGGTGTGTAGGGCGTAGACTTTCCTCCAGTAGGGTCAGTACTGATAAAACAAAGGTAAACCTTCGTTTGATTGGTGTGGTTGTTTTTCGCTTTTATTTATCATCTATTTTGGAACCCGGAAGCCGCTACAACTATTATCCCGATTAAACGAGTCTGATTATAAAATTGGAGCAATTGCAACCTAACTTCCGCAACCTTTACGAGGTACACCAAACCTACTCGGATCATTGTCAGGACCAACGGCTTAACGTGCCTCTCGAAATACGGAATGATCATTATTATCGGACAATCAGTCGATTCAATCTTATGATATCCTTACTTCAAAAAGTAACAGTGTTTTCAGTGTGATTATCTTTTTAACACTTTAGGAATTTTGCTAGACAGAGATATGAAAACAGACCTTCAAAGTCAGGTGCCGTTTTTCAAGTTAGTTGCATCTTGTCGTTCAAACCCCGAAACACCTTTGCTTACTCTTTTATCACATTTAAAAAATTACATTCTAAAATATATATAGGTAGTTGTTATCAACGTATCCAAAACTGTTTCACGCAAACGCATTCATATTGAGCCAAAATGAAATTATCTGATGTAGGTACCTAGTATGATAGTAGGGAGATTTTAAAATGGCTAGTTGGTATTCAAAATATAATAAGTCAACGGTACACCGTATTTTTGGCACGTTGTCATTATTTATTATTTATAAAGCAATTCAAGTAAGCGTACAAAAATAGACAAGAGTCCTACACAACTGTTAAGACAGTTTGAGGTCGTGTTTCTTTCGTGCTTAAGGTCTTGGGAAGTAAAGGTCTGCCGTCTTTCGGCAGTTTTTGCCACCTTGCATCTGCAGCTGGAAATCATCTCACCATCACTTACTATTATATACACTTAATGATCAATCTGTAACAAAAATACTGCACCATTCCACCACCTTGAGTGGGTCACCCGAGGCGACGAATACCGTCCGTGAGCAAACGTCATTGTCAGCTGATGGGAGATGGCGGCTTACGGCTGTAATTACGGTTTTTACCACTCAAGTGGCTCGTGCCTGGTAGTCGCAAGATGAAGGTTCTCAAACTTGCGTTCAGTTTACAAAATGATAATTTTTACCTTTCGGACGGACACGGACGGAAAACGGACTTTCCCTCTATTTCTCTGACTCTATCGTCAGGTCCTGATTTTCGTATCATAGAACCACAATCGAAATGTCCAACAAACAAAAAACAAAATCGGTTTATAAACAACGAATTATCGGCAAACACACATACATTAACATACATACAGTGGATTTGAGAAACCCCCTTGTTTTTAAGTAGATCAATATTTTTTACTCCCCTTTTTTGAAGTTTTTGCTTTTTTCTTTCTATCAAATGTAGATTTATTCGCTCATCCGGATTTCAGCGGTCCACTTATGGCTACCGCGGGTAACGTGGCGTGCGAGACGCATCACTGCCATTCTGTTTTGTTGTATGTTTTTACATATATATTTTTTATGTATCACCATTATTACTTTTCAATCCAAAAAAATAAGAAAACAATATCACAATAACTTTGTAAGCGAACATAAGTATATTTTTAATAAACGCTCAATTTTTTATATCGATATGTTAAAGCGTCAGATCTTTTGTCAAATTATCAAAATTGTTGTTTCAAAAGTTTAGCAAAAATCAATAATAAAAAAATAAAAGTTTGCAAACTTAAACTGAAAATAACGTAAAACAATAATTTAAAACGTTTCTTAATTAATTTTTTGCTAAATACTCACCACACAGTTTAGAAAGCTGTTTAGATTGGTTCTCACTTTAACAGTTTCCGAACCAATGAACTAATCACTACTTTGGCCACAGCCTTCAAATAACAATAATTTGAAATGACTCCTTTGAAAGCCAGTAAGGGATTGCATCCGTTTGTAATTAATATACTAGACTGAGTAAGGTCGTTCAAGATATGCATAATTGCCGATAAATTATCATTTCTTAACGAAACGCCCAGTAAAAGGAAATAATAAAATGCAAATGGTAACAATTGGGCCGGCCTAAGGAATGTTGATTGATTACAATATTCATATTATTTATTACTCTTTAATTTCTTTAAAGAAACTGGGATGATGACTTAGTAAAATATATTGTTTTTTTTTTTAGTCCGACCAGATTTATTTTCTCAATGCAATAAAAACGTATTTTTTAATAAACATTATGATGATGAAGTTCAGTAAACGGGTACGTTTCCTTCACTGTTTACTAAAAAATGCACGAAGAAATAACGGCGCGCTAAATTTTAACGCAATGTATCGTAGTTCGTTTTTGTAAATATTAGTCTCAATTTTTTTATTTAACCCTGTAAGTATTAATAGGGTGTAATTTTATTTGGTAGCCAAACTGTTGGTCCTAATAATTTATTTTAGTCATCTACTCCGTTACATCTCTTCGTGCTATGTGGAATTTGTACCCACGATGTTCTTCCATCAGAGCTATCTACATGTTTGTTTCTTTTTATAAGCCAAGAGTTGACGGGTAGAGCCTGTGCAAAGAAAAACAAGAAAAAAGTGTTTGAAAATATAAATAATAAGTAATAATAAATTAATAATGGACAGCATCACATACATTGCTCTGATTCTGTAGTAAGTAGCTAAAGCACATGTGTTACATAAATCAGAAACAACGACGGTACCACAACACCCAGACCCGAGACAATATAGAAAAGTTCGTTTCCCATATTGACCCGACCGGGGATCGAACCCGGAACTTCAGAGATAGCACGACGTCGTAGTCCGGCACGTTTGCCTGTCGGCTACGAAGGTCGTCATATATATTTCAAGTAAATAAAAATACTTTTTTCCATCTAGGAATCGAACCAAGGGTCACAATATTAACCTGGTATTTATACCACTAGACTATCAAGAGGTTTAGGTTGCCTATTTAATTATTCGATTACAGCTGTGTCTTTATTACGGAAATGTTGGTTCTAGAATGTACAGTCGCACGTCATATTGTGTTCAGGTACCTACCGTGATGTAATGTAATGTAAATAAAAACAGTGTGACAAATTCAGAATAATTGAACATGATCAATTACAAATTGGCATACCTAATATATATGTCGCAGTCATCTGGTTGAAACAGCTATTTGATTGAATCACTAGCGTGTTTATTAAATAACGACGTTTAATTGAATGACTAGGCCGAACGTTGAATGAATAAGACTCACTGAACGTCCAACAAGTTGGCGGACTGTAACAGCCCTTTGAACATAGCGGACGTAATCAGTCAGGTGATTGTAATTTAGTTCATTTTTTTTTCCACTGCGGCGTTAGTGCTCATCAAAACAAAGATGGCGTCAAACAGCTGGTACAGATATAATCGAATAGCACTGTGTTGATAATTTTTTTAGAGTGAAATTGAGATATAAAGTGACTTATTCGTAAAAAAATATTTTTTTAACCTAATTGTCTTAAGACTTAAAATTGATAAAACATATTAAAAAATCTTATTATGGTGTGTTATGTCATGTCTGTCAGCTATATCCCATTCAACGACTATGCTAAATGACGTTCAGTCAAGAAGTTGAACGTTCTATTAAACAATTTGACGTGTTGTCCTTTAGTCATTCAATTAAACGTCGTCATTCAATGAACGCGCTAGTGATCCAATCAAATAGCTGATTAAACCAGATGACTGCGACATATACATAACCTTTAAAAACATAGAACGAGTATAATCTACTATATAAAAATAAGTCGGGTTTTCCTTCTTGGCGCTATAACTCCAGAACGCAATACACCTATATCCACAGTTGGCCATTCGTTGGAAAGGTCTCGGGCTCCGTGAGGTTTATAGCAAAGAAAATTCAGGAAAAGCGGGAAAACCCTCTAAGGCAAAACAAAGTTCGCCGGGACTGCTAGTTGTAATTATAGTTTCATATTCCATTATAGTAGGAGTTGGATCAAAATGTCTGACATTTTATAGCAGCGGCCATCTTGAATCGGTTTCCCTTAAGCAAAGTTACAGCACTCACAACTAATTCACTTTTTAAACAAAATCAATATCAGTTCATTCGTTGGGGGGGGGGGGGGGGCACGATGCCACAGACATACAGACAGACAAGTACGTCAAACTTATATACCCCATCGTTTCTGCGTCGGGGCTTAAGAAAACCAATATTTGCAAGCATTTAAAAATCATTATTATTACGAAGAATAATCAAAAGGCTCATAATATTTGAGGTTGTTTCCTAATAATTTCAGTCCTGTTGTGGGCAGGACCAACGGAAAATCAATCAATCCAAATTACTTGTATGTGTATTAGTTCCAATAACGTACAATTCGACAAGCAAAGGTTTCATTATTTATGAGGATTAAAACTGCTAAAATCTATTAAGGAATTTCAATTTCACACATGATTTTCATAGATTATTAAGAAATCTTGTAAATTAAATTAAAAATCAGCTTATTAAATCAATAAAGCAATGATAAAAACAAAATTATACAAACAAAAATCATCTGTCCTGGTCTGGCCCAGGCCACTTATAGAGGCCCCCCCGCTGGGTTCCGCATCTTGTCGCGATGGGGGGGCTCAGTAACCCTGTGGTCCGGGACGTTGAGGCTGGCCTTGTCACCCAGCCTCCAATACCGCACAGGGTGAAGCCAAGACGGATCCCGAGCTGGGCTGCGGAGAGAAGGTGGCTCTCTGCGGCAAGCCCGCAAGGGCAGAGGTGGATCGCGGAGGAAGAGGAGGACCTCGGTGTTTCGTTGCCGGCCTCCCTGTCCTCCGCGACCCGGCAGTGGCGCGCTGCCGCGCGACGCGCGAATCGCGTCGTGGTGGGGTCGCGGAGGAAGAGGAGGATACGGTATTACGTTTGCCGGTCTCCTTATCCTCCGCGACCGGTGGGTCTCGGGACTTCATCTGGCTCTCGGAGGGAGAGCTGGATTGAGAGTCTCGGTGTCCACAGAGGCGGTAGGCAGCGGAGCCGCACAGCAGATCCGCTGCTGGGACCGGAGATGCCAGGCGTGGGGTAAGCCTGGCGTCCGTTACCTCGGTCCCGAGGGGGTGGGGCGTGTCAGGTGGCCTGACACGCTCCAGCTGCGTATTTGCGCGGCGAGATGGGCCGCTTGGCGG
The DNA here is from genome assembly GCA_037074685.1 of Glyphodes pyloalis. Taxonomy (NCBI): domain Eukaryota; kingdom Metazoa; phylum Arthropoda; class Insecta; order Lepidoptera; family Crambidae; genus Glyphodes; species Glyphodes pyloalis. Next base: position 6,343,234 of record JAYKKO010000002.1, read on the forward strand.
TAGGCGCTGTGGGGGAGCCTGTGTAGAATCGCAAGGAATCCCGACTCCCCCACAATTGCGCAGCGTTGGCCACCGAGGGGGTTTTAGTCGGTGCGAGCCCGACACACCACTCTCTGTTCCCCACTGAGAGTGACGGTGCGGTAGGCATTTCCCCCTCGACTAAAAACAAAAAAAAAAAAGGCCACTTATAGAGGCGTGGGGTAAGCCTGACGTTCGTTACCTCGGTCCCGAGGGGGTGGGGCGTGTCAGGTGCCCTAACACGCTCCAGCTGCGTACTGCGCGGCGAGGTGGGCCGCTTGGCGGTAGGCGCTGTGGGGGAGTCAAATCCCCCACAACTGCGCAGCGTTGGCCAACGAGGGTGCTTTAGTCGGTGCGAGCCCGACACATCACTCTCTGTTCCCCGCAGAGAGTGACGATGCCGTAGGCATTTCCCCTCGACAAAAAAAAAGGTCACTTATGGATAGGACCAGTCCTGTCAGTCCTATCATAAAGATCAAAAGCAATTTAAATTTAAGTGTATCGTGATGACAACCAGACCTATAACAGACTGTTTAAATCAATTGCTGTATGAAGAAAATGTGGTTAATAAAAAACGTAGAAAACAGATATTATTTTGGCATAATAATTACTATTTTGGTCAGTTTTGATAAGCACAGTTGTAGTTTGCCATTGTGTTTCGATGTTAGTATCCCATTTACACCTGTCAATAATCTCTATGTAAAATGTTTATCATCGTGGAGACAATTTTTCTTATAAACAATAATCTTTCATCGGGATGCTCCCTAAACTACTGCGTCTTCGCAGTACAGTGCCGTTTTTGTGGAAAAATATAAATATTACACTAAAACTATTAATGTTTAATAAACACCTATGTTTAGCAAAGGACACCATTGGCTGAATTAGTGATGAAAATATTTTTTTTTTCAACATATAAGCGCTTAGGTACTCATAAGTTGTGAACAATTATGGGTTCCCAATCTGCCAACTCGACAAACACCAACTATGTTATTCGACGTTTCATAATACCTATTAATGGCTGCGTAATACATCGATTATCCAATTCTTCACCAGACAGGTGAGATCGTATGCAATTTTCCTCGTAGCTTAAATGGGTGCGTCCGTTTCAAAGGCTGAATCGGTAGCGCAACACTGCGCTCTGATAGCGACGGGTGTAATGTAATCGCTAAAATTTTAAATTAGCTGATAAGCAACGTTCAATTAATGAAATCATATTCACTAACAACTTTTTTAGTTCGTGGTAAGCGCCGCCAGCAAATTTATTCTGGTCATTAGTAGTAACGTTTTGTCAAGCAATTACTGTAGGAACGAACTTGCTTGTCAATTCAAAAGGAAATGGGCTTCAATAAATGTTGTCGACCTAATTTCAGTTGAAGCCAATTGGCAAGATTTGGCATTTTTAGCTCAAAGACTAAATGAAACTCAACGATTCTTGAAGTTGCTAAAATGTTCTACATTTGAAATATTTTTAGTCAAATTTCAAATCGTCACTTATATACTTATCCTCAGTGTTTTCGATGCTGTATCATTTCAAACTTAATTTAAAGTTAATAATTAGCTTTCCTGTGAAACTTTGAGAAAAATCCGCCAGTGGGTAGCACATGGGGGAGGCCCAATGTAATTTCCCTATCAGATCAATATGGTCAGAACAATCTCCAAATTATCTATTGAATTATACGGAACCTTAATGAGTTGGAACAATTATGAAGAAAACGGCTGAAGTCTCGATTTGTTAACAACGCTTCCTTTTAGTTGCTCAACTGAACACCGCGCCTGCGTATTAGCGAGTTCATCACACGCGATGCGCGGGCGACCGGGACCACGCCCTCCTACTCGATTTTAAACTGTATCCCATCAAATTAAGAATCACACTTAAAAATAAACAAATGGTCATTTACCACCGTTACCAATTATTGGGTTTTACGCCTAATTACGGTAATAATCTGAGTTGTTTCTAGACGTCCGATGATGATGAATCATTTTGTAATTCGCTTACGGTCAATTAGATAACAAACGGGTCTTTCTAAATCTTAAAATGCCGTATTTTCAAATAGTTTGAATTGTAAATTAAACCTTTTTCACTGAGCGGTTTGTGAATAAAGTAACGAAGCAAAAAGTGTCTGAATTTTTTCTATAAGCTCTTCCCAAGACTTATTAGGTTTTGATAAATATTAAATAAAGAAAATAGCAGAATATTACGATCCTTCTTCATTTTCACTTACCTACTTATAAAATGGTTATGGAGAAAACACAAAACGATAAAAAAGATAACGCATGAAAGATGAATAGTAATAAGCAACCACACACAGTACGCAAAATAGTCAATCTCTTCAGATTTTATAATACTGAACTGAATCACAATACTACATTTCTGAATAAAGATGCTCTTAACATAAAAGAATGTTTCAATAAAACCATTAGTTACACCAACCTATTATAACCATTATTGATGCTTCAAGATTGGCATCTATCAAAATGCATATGTTTTTAAAACTGGCATTAACATTTGTAACGGTAAAATTCAAATTAGTTCTGGATAGAAACAAACAATACTAGAATATTAACCTTCACAGAATCCTTGGAAAGCTACAGAGAACTGAACACCCGTGTTCTATCGTAAAATACAATCAATTTTCAGACAAATTTTGGCAGAAATATAATTCACTTAGTTGTCATTCAGCATACATTTATTAATAAATATAATAAATAAATAATAATATTAGACAACATCACATACATTGTTCCGATTCTGTGGTAAGTAGCTAAAGCACTAGTGTTACAGAAACCAGAAACAACGACGGTACTACAACGCCCAGACCCGAGAAAATATAGAAAAGTTCGTTTCCCATATTGACCCGACCGGAAATCGAACCCGGGACCTCAGAGATGGCGCGACGCCAAAGTCCGGCCCGTTCGCCTCTTGGCTACGGAAGTCGTCAAAGCATAAAAAACCTATTGCTAAGTAAGTATCGTTATTGCAACGAATCAGTTAACAAAGAGAAAGAATCTTGCACAAAAGTTAACTCCAACATCGGTTCCAACAGACACCCTGGCGTGAGAACTGCTTTCAAAATTCTGACTCCCATTAATTTGATTACAGTACTTCAGTTCCGCTCAGCTGATTACATTTCGCATGGCAAATAACTGTATTTTACACAGGAACGTTTGGCCGCGTCAAACGCAGCCACTTGAAAAACGTTTCGCAGATAAATAGCCGCTGATTAGGGAGGTGAATGTATGTTGTAATGAACGCATCTAGAAGAGTAAGAGCTGCTGAAGTTGCAGTATAAATGTCGCAGCCGACTGGTTAAAACAGCCGTTAAATCAAACAGCTAGCCCGTTGACTGAACAACCATTCAATCGCACGGCTTTACACCGTTTAGCCAGTTTGTCGCCTGCAACGTTCATCACTACAGCGAGACGATGCTTAGCCAACTGTTTAAATGACAAATTAAATAAGGTAGCCATCAGTTTATTAGGTAATTTAAAAGAATAGGAAAACTATTTGTAATTTCTTGGAATATTATTCTTGGATTAAACCAAAGGTTTGATGAAAAAATCAAAAATGAAAAATAAATTATTAATTTGAAGATTGTTTGAATTTGAAATTTAACCAGTTAGCTGCTACATAAATACCGAATCCCAAAGTTCGACTAAATAGTGTACAGTCAGCATCATTTATTTATATACTCCTCAGTTCCAGTATTAAACCTACGGATAACAAAGTAAGTCAGAATCTGACAACGTACTGGTTAGGTCACAAACTAAAACTGTTGCCTGTGTTTCCTGAAACAGGTTATCTGTCTGTAGATAACAATCGCATTTGTCTGTAGAGAGATATCAGGTTTTAGATTTAAAAACAATCTATTTCTGGTTAACTAGTCAACAACCACTAAAGATATAACTAGCAACTTTGCATTTCTTTTAGTATTAGGTGTTTGTAAGACAACCTACAGTTAAAGGATAAATTGTATTGCATGCTTTTTAGTCCAGGAATTTTATTATCTCGAAATCCTTTTGTGCGCAGGCCCAATTATCCACATTTTTATATGTAGGTATCCCTATTCGGATAAACGGCAGTTAGAATCAAATATCCGGAATAAAGTTAATTACTAACTCCCTTTAGAATACAAATTTATTAACAAAATTCAAAATAAAATTGAATATTGGTTTTAGATCCAAAGCGCGATAAAAACACGAAATTAAACACTTCTTAGTTTTTATACTTAAAAACAAGTCAGTAAAATAAACTAAAGGGCCCCGTAAAAATCAAATTAAGAAGGTGTCTTTCTTTTTGTAGGCCATGTTAAGAGGAAAGTATAAAACAACATTGTGTCAAACAATAAGAAAAAATAAATTGTCCCATGGTTTGAAACTAATTTACATTTAACGACATACTTAAATCACTTGCATAACGTTAAGCTGCAAATAAGCAATAGCTTTAACATAGGCAAGCACATGTAAAACTCGAAGAGAGAGTGAAACAAAAGATTCACCTGATAATAATCGTAACAAAACAATTGTTGAAAGAAATTCATCCTCCCACATTACTGTGATAGTGGAACCGGACAATTTCACATTTTAATAACAGCTACACTATCGGCTCGACCCATCGCGGAAATGACGGCAACAGTGCTATTGTTTAAAATACGATTATTAATTTGTGTGACAGACGTACGCAAGAATAAATGTAGCTTTTGAATTTCAAAATTTGAAATGTTAGTTTCATTTTGATTGGATCCTCTCATGTCTATGTAACGTAACTTATCAGTATTCTTAAACTTAAAATAATTTATGTAATACATACTATTAATATTCCATACTTTTAATGTTGCTTTAATGAGGTTTAAGATATTTATTTGTTAAAAGAATTTAAACATTCACTTACATGAGATTTTTTATACATAGGTATAATTAATTCCTGGGCACTAACTTTGTGTTAGAATTTAAGAAACGAACATAAAAAAAAACATAGTTAAATAACCAACAACAGTGTGATAAATCAATGAAAACAATGAATTTATCTTAATATAACAAAACAGATCATAACCAACCAAAACCAAGACTAACAAATACAGTCGAGAGTTAGACTATCACACCAAAATAAATGTGGGTAAGTTTGAACACTTCGCACAACGATGGGCCAAGATAATTTTGATCGAAACCACGTGTCATGCTGAAATGATCGTAAATTAGTATTTTTAAATCTTTAAAAAGGATAGATAGATAGATAGATAGATGTTAAATGGCTACTTGATTGACTTGAATGTTTGTCCGAAACTTAAATAATGTAGTAATGATGATTATTCGTCTGCTCTATTTTCTAGGAGCTGGGTATTTTAACATTCCTTATCCTATTAGGTAATTCATTCATTTTGCGTTAATGAATGCATTTGAAATTATGAAAGTAATTCTGTGAATTTGCGTGCCGTATGTCCTCATTATTAAGTGAGTGTACAGCGATTTCCAATAGAGTTTCTCTTCAAATTGTTATCTTCCATTGATTTTATAAACTTCTAGCGGTCCAACGCAACATTTTTTCCACATTTTTCATGAATTCTTGACTCCTATTGGCCATAACATAATGTTTTATAGCCTTTTTTGATAAATGAACTATTCAAAACAAAATTATTTTTTGAGTTCTTACCATTAGCTCCTGAGATAAGCGCATTCAAACATACAAACAAACTCTTCAGCTTTAGTATATTAGTGTATATTTACACTTAAATGATGATCTATCAAAGATTTGGACCTGTAACAATTCTACGTATGAATTTGTGACCATATCAAATATGTACCTACTGCCTTGTCAACCCATTTGATTGATTCCACATTTATGTAAAGGCGGTACAAATTGTGATAATCAAACAGAGTCATATTATTCATACCCCGTAATATTGTTAAGTTTCACTCCATCTGACCAGTTCAATTTTCAACTACTTTATATCTGTCAATTAGCTAGCTATGGACAGAAATGGAGAAAAATTAATTGCAATCTATCAGTATCTGTAGTTTCTCTTACCGACTAATAAATTACAGAATTCAATTTAAATTACGACATACAAACGTACATAATATTATGTGGGTGACCAATCATCAAGCGATCTTGCGAGCTATCTGTGGTAATGTTGTATAAGTAAAGCGTTGATGACAAAACTAAGAATAAGAAACATTTTTCGTAATTATTTATTTAATAATAGAGAAATAGATGTGTCATAGTTTACTGGTTAAATGGTTTTAAGTTTATTATGATATGATTAATGAAGTTTATGAACGATGATATCGATAAGTTATTTTTAGTTACCTCCATGATGTTGTAAGTTGATCATCGGTCAATACTCTCCCTTTTTTGTCAAAAACACAATGTTTTCAAGTACTTTACGATAAAAAGAAGTGTACTGGAAGAAGGTGTACTCTTCTAGTACACGCTATTTTATTTAAATATAGTGGACAGAAGAATGTACAACGAACTTAAAGTTCAAATTAACATCCTTAAAACCTGTGTGGCTCTTTAAAACTGTAAAAACTCAATAATGCAAATCAACGCGATCGGCCATCTCAGCCTTATTATTTACCGTTCCACACTGAAAAAAAACTATCCAAACACAAAAAAACACGAAATTAGACATGAAGGAACATACGTTTCAACAATAATCAAAATTACATTAATATGCACAAACGGTAGGTATACTCGGTAGAAAAATGAAAATGTTTGTATAAGGACAGTTAGTGCGCTAATCAAGCTCGCACTTGACCGATTTTTTATTTATACCAGCAATAAAAAAATGTATCACTACAAGAAGGAACATAACTTTTGCTTTCAAGCCTCTAGGATCTGAATTTAAATTACTTTGCACCGAGAACAATAAATCACAGCTCATATCAATCTCAGTGTTTTTAAACAAGTAGGATGTTGATAAGCTGTTCAAATACAAGTAACAATATTATTTATGACGCAATTTCAATTAATAAGTAAAGAAATCTGACACTACTTTTAAAAAAACGGATAGATATTTTAATGTAAAACTGTATGTTATACAAAACGCTCTGGTCTAGTTGCTTAAGTGAAATCCATATAATCCATGAAATCCTGTAGACCTGAGTTGGATACCCGTGTCGAGTAAAATACAGTCGAACTTCACACTTTGGACGTTGTACCACCTTTATATACTAAAATTATGTGCTATTCGTACATAAAATATTTTGTGAGCACAGCCACAGCTCGGTTCTTAAATGTAACTGATGTATTTTGATTCGTTTCGTTTCTATTCGCATTTCGGGATAATAAGTCCTTATACAGTCTACATACACATTCACGGTAAGCAATTGTAGTTCTTATGCCTAGAACTTAAAGGTAGCACACAATACAAGTCTTGGTTTTTGCTGTAGGACTATAAAACACCTGAAAACCTTGGAAAGAAACATTGCGTGGGTAGTTTGTCCCTTGAAGTTGAAAGTTGACGTATTGACATCCAAATGTAGATCACAATTGCGCCACAGTCCACAAAATGGTAGTAACTTGCACCGACTTTTACCAAACTTAAAATTAAGAAATCGTTTTAATAAGCCCTTGCACTTAAAACCCCGAACTCACCTCGATACAGTGTTTCGTAACGGCATTCCTGTATTAAGCGACTGTTTTGAATGTACGCTCTCTTAAAACCTGTATCCAGGCAAGTTTGTGACCTAGTCACGTGTTTATTAAAATGCCGTTGATCAATGACTTATGCTTCCTAGTCGTACCGGTAGATGAAAAAACAACTAGGTATTTTACTGACTCCATTAATTCGAATTTGATTTATTCAGCATACCAAAGTCAAAATAATGTATGTCCTAGAAGTAGATGTGTCGGTTCAATAGACACAAATATGAGAATCCTTAAGATGAACCGCGTTCAAATGCGCACCGAATGTCAAGCCAACCATATCTTGCTTACGAGGACTGATTTGATTGATTGTGCCTAAAAACACGATAAAATTCCAAATCATTGCCCTCCATAGAATCCTTGGAAAGTTGAACACTGAACTTTGCCATGATATTATGTACGAGTAAATGACATAGGCAGACGTGGATTTCACTAAAGAAGTAATTTGTTGCCAACGAACGACGTAAAGGGATACAAAGATTAAAGTTTATAGTCTGTGGTATGTACCACAGACTACGTATCCTGAACAGCTCGTATAAGGATAGCTGTTAATAATAGCTATAATATTCGTTTCAAATTAAGTGTTTAGTGAATAGAAGCAGGCTACTTACATATATGTGTAACAAAAGCCTTAGCAACGTAAAAAAAATCAAGAACAAATTATTGACTTCAGCAGTTCAACTAAAATAATCGACTTTAGTGTCCGAACAATTTGCATATTTTTTACTAGATTGCTGTTCTCGCACGCTTTGATAGTTAAGATATGATCTCACCAAGGATTAGTTCGATTCCTGAGCAAAGTATTTTACGAATATATGTAACATTGCTTAAGTTTGTGGTCACCAATCATATTTGACAAGCGCAATGATAATGCCGTTACCGATTGTTGACATTTTAGGACAGGAACAAGGCAAAGTTTCGCAATGAAACATTAATTGGGCTAAAACTTTGCGTTACTTTATTTAAAATATCTTAATTTAGAATGTGTTAAACCCCCATAATTTTAGGAAAAAAAAACGTCTTCCCCGCTACATTTCTCTGTAATGTCATATCAGATAATCTGTAATGTCATGTCTTTCTATTATGGCACCACCGCCAAACTATCTCCTTTCCTACAAAAAAAAATTAACAGAATCGATTTTTAAACTAGAAAGCTAAAGAAGAACACACATATAAAATCATGCCTACGGTCGAATCCTTTTTTTGGTAAAGCCAGTTAAAAATGTTTAGACGATCTATCGTTACCAAACTCTATTGGAAAACGTATGCTCCTAGTTTACACATTTCCAATTGCAAACTGACAATACTAAATTGGTATCGTTATGCTATTTGGTATTATACACCCAGGTCGTGAGGCCAAACGATCGAATACCATAGAAATCAACGAATTCCAATTCGGGCAATTTTATCGCCTCACTCCACTTATAGTGTTAATCTTAGTCTTGTAATGAAAGAGGCAAAAGGTGAAGTAATTTAGATAATGTTGATTCTGAACCATTTGTTATAACTGCGATAGTTAAGCAACGAACTTTAGATTTTTAAAACCAGTTGTTGCCCGCAAATTAGTTGACGACCTCCGTAGCTCAGAAGCGAGCGGGACTTTGGAATTGCGCCATTTCTGAGGTCTCGGGTCCAATTCCCGGTCGAGTCAATATGGAAAAACAAACTTTTCTACATTGTCTCAGGTTTGGGTTGTTGTACCTTCATTGTTTTTGATTTCTAAAACACAACTGCTTTAGCTACTTATCATATAGGTACTTATCAAAGCAATGTATGTAAAATTTAATTCGTAGGAATTACACGCGATAAGGAAGCATCTTAATAAACAACAAGATAATATAAACAAATTATAAATGTTAGACGTGTATGTCTGCCTATCTGCCTTCTGTATGTATGTCTGCATAATTGTAGCTTCCAGCAGATAAACCGTTTTTAATTTTTTTTTCCTTAAAAAGGTGAATCAGTGAAAAGAGTTGTTAAATTTCATTCAAAATGGCCGCGGCCACAAAATGTCGTATTACATATTTTGACACAACACCCTCAATCTAGTTATCAAATAAAACGCCGATGGTGCTGTGGCCGAAACAGTTTAACTGTATTCTCAAGGCGCCATCAATAGGCACTGAGAGGAGGGTGTTAGTGGGTAATCTCCGCTAATTTCAGAGCGGAGGAGTCCCACACACACCACTGTCTTTTTCTCCAGGTACAGTGCATAAATGCATTTCCCTTCCTTAAAAAAAAGGTATCAAATACAAGGCAAACTAGTAACTACACTATGATAAGTAGTGAATACAAATTTCAAATCCAAAATTCGCTAATATGAAACTATCCGGATTTATTTCTCTTCTATTCTAACGATAACATCGCCTAGATACATGAAAAACGGAAATCTATCTCTGTACCGATTTTTCTCTATATCCGCTTTGTTGTTCTAGCGTATCTATGTAACAAACGCCCACCCATCCTTCCACACTTTCGTATTTATACTTGTAGACTGTGTACAACAGTATTAAGTAATAATATACACTTTGAGACATAAGGCGTGAAGTGTGGCAGCTTGCGTCAAGAATTCCGAAATAATAATAAAACGCAGTTATGACACATCAGGTGAGGTTGATAAAGTGACAATTGCTTTTTATAATGTTACACTCAACCATGTCTAAAGCAGGAATGCGGAATTTTGTGGATTTGAAAAACTATGACAAATGCTTGTTTTGAAACGCTTTAGATGATTTGATGAGATAACGGATATAGGAAATCGAGTGACCAAATTAAATGCGTAATAAAAATCATGTTGTCACATTACCCTGCTGGTCTAAACTAAGGATTTCCTTTGTACAATGAGTACTAAGTAAACCTAGGCCAATTCAATTAAGAACAGTTCGTTTCCTATATTGGTCTAACCGAAACTAACCTCAGACCTTTTGCACTCTGCAGTTCGTCCTGAAATCGAAACAAACAAAAGGTTTCGTTTTAGAAGATAATCGAAAGATCGGGATTTAAACCATAGATATCAAACGTTGATACGCAAGTCAACGCATAAATAATCTTCTGTTTTTTTTAACGTTTTAGTCGCACTCGAAGTGAGTAACTCCATAATGGTAACCAATTACCATTATAGAGTAAAAATAAAATGTATCGTGTGTATCTGTGATAATGTCTAAGATGTATTGTTCACTTTTACTGATGTACCGTACAAGAAACACATTGACCTTTACATAAGGGAAGTAACGACATGGCCTCACTGACCTAAGAAGGATTGGACGACCGACTAAAATCCCCCGGGTTAGACCTCATCGCCTGATATGGCGGTGTTGTGAGAAATCGGGTATAACTGACCCACCACACATCTAGATTCACCCTTGACTAAATAACACCGAAAGTTTAGGATTTATGGTTTATTCAGTATGTACTTTGAATAATTTTTATGGTATACCCAATCACGTCCAATGCAAATTGGCCCTCCTTGGCCGTTTATAATTTCGGTTCAAATATTTACTGGTAACAATTTGTCAGCATCTCACTTGTTATTAATTTGCTATCGTAAATCAAACAATTTTGTAAACTGGCGGCGATTTTACACCTTTTAGGTAAAGCCTTGGAAACATTTTAGTTCATTATTCCTCTCAACGAATCATCAATCGTGCACTTATAAAACATCGTAAAATATTTTTTTACGAAAAATTGATCATTGCATAGCATTTACAGAACTCCAATTTATTAATAATGAATTTGAAATGATAAAAACATAGATACTTAAGGTTCAAAAAAACTTTAAAATATCTGATACCTTTTCAATGCTTATATTCATATGAATTGAAAGTTAAATATCTATATATTTAACTTTCAATTACAATAACTTCATACGGTATTTTAATTAAAATGTTACCAAAGAATCCTACATTTTTTTAAATTACAAAAATGTAGAAAAAGTTGCAATTCTTTATTAATCATAAAACTTTATACATTTAACATGCGCATAAAAATTTGAGCTCTCGATTGCGTTGCGTCTAGAAAAACGCATAATTTCTCACAAATTGCCGCCTTTCATAGTTACTTAATAAAGTAATTATAATTGCGTACATAACTATTAAAGAAGGCATAAACGGATTCGCCACTTACGCATTTTATAAATTACTGGTCTTGTATCGCTGCACCAACTAATGCCTCTTCCTATATTTACAGCTGGCATCAAAAAAGATGTTCTCAATACAGTTGTGTTGTTTAAGCATAGTGGTATATACCTATCGTATCGCAGCATAAAAATTTTACACATTTTAATACAGTTCTGTCTATTTAGAGAGTTTCTTGTTAGCTCAATCACTTAGTCTTATGATACTTGTATGGAAACAGCCAGACACAGAAAAGATATACGTAAACCATATGAATGTTTAACCAATAGGTAATCTAATCCACTACCCTTGATGCAGTAGACATGAGCTCTAACTATTATACCATAGGGCCAGTAATCCAATGATGTTCAGGTGCTCATAAATAATAATAAAAATCTTTACCACAATAACTTCGATAGTAAGGCGTCTAACGAATGGCTAAAGAGAAGATAGCTCTTTCCGGCAACTGAAAGTTTATCGTCGCTATCTAGAATCAAATAATAAAAACCCGTATCCTAAACAATAATTATAAAAGTACAAAACTTACCGATAGACAGGTCGACGATTTAATGGTGCAACTGATTACAGATATGTCCAAGTTGCTAATATTCTACAATACAGTACATTGTACCAACAGAAAAAATAAGTTATTATTATAAGCCCCCATTCCATATTCCATAAAAAGCATCATATGTGCTTTTATAGGATCTAATTGATCTAGCTGTCAAATATCATTCACATCCATTTTGTAGTTTTTGCGTGAAAGACATGCATACATCCATGTATCAAAATTTTTTCACGTAAAAAATATAATAGGATAAATGTTTTCATAACAATACGTAAAAGTTAGGTTCTCGTGCACTGAGATCACGGTTTACAATAATAAAATAATAAATTAGAAAGAGGTCTCAGGAGGCTTTATAAACGAAAACTCCCACCAGAATACATTGATATAAAATTAATGGTTTAGTAACATCTGTTCTACATTAATTAGACTGTAATAAGACTATCAGGCTTGTTAATCTCTTCTGGTTTGATTTTACTATGCTATTTTCCGGCCCCCGTTTTATAGAAGTACTGTTTAGCGTTAATTTGAACCTTTTTGTCTTCTCAATAAGGGGTATTTTGTAACAAATCATTAATATGTACCTTGGCTGCAATTGCCTACATATTTGCAATAACCATGTGATTAATACAGAGTTCAAATTAACTGCGTATTTGAAATTTACATTATTTTTGCAAATATTTTCGTTATCACTTATAAATATTAAGAAGCTTTTATGGTCCTTGAACAAGTTATGTCCCTAGTCAAGTGTCAATTGTTGAACTTCGATACCGTTCGACAAGTTTAAGGTATTCTTATTATATGTGATTAACATTTCACGTAGTAAAATCACGAGATCTTAAAATGTCCAACCCGTAGAATATAAAGTTTTCAAAATAATATCAAAGTTCGCCAACTGCCACCTGGCTAGGTCCTTAGTTACATTTAATTTTTAAACCGTATCCTTAGCTAGGTCATTAATCGGCAAGTAATAACGGAAATTTTACTTTTTACTATAGAGTTTACGCAAATAAACTTTGGAACTAAACTTTTATTCTCTGTTTGTTCCAACATTAGTAAAAACACGATTTGGGTTATTCTTGCATGAATGAGGATTATGGTAGCCAGTCGAATATAGAGGCAGTTCCACGATTCATACAAACGAAAAAAATACAATCTATGAAAACGTGTGTTGGCTAAACCTTGTTTATTTTATTTCTTTAACCTTAAAATATAATGATCAAAGGCAACCGTTACTGAACTATCAACGCAAAGCTTAAATCACTAAACTATTTTAAAATTTGGCATCCATGTAGCTTATTATGAAGGGGACATCCGCTAAGAAAGGTCACCCCCAAGGAGGTAGATTAGGGGTCTAAATTACTCGTACACAAAGTGGCCCAATAAAGAATTAACGTCACTTTATTACCTACCTTTACGTTCAAAATTTTAAAAACTGAATTGAAAGTATTTTTTTACAGAATATATTTTTGCGAGTTCTATGAGAACAGTATTTCAAAAGCCTCTTTTAAATGAAAACAATATATAAAACTTTTTATTATTAGTATACAGTTAGAGCACTAATACAATTTTACTTTACGTTTCTTTGCTCTAAAAAGTTGAACTTCAAAAAAGTAACTTCCCCAAGCTCAAACTCCACCTGTCACAAAGCACGTGAAGAGTATAACGCGAGGTGGCTGTGACGTAACCCAACGGTACAGCATCAGCGCGATAGCTATCGAGCCGACGATAGCAAAAGTGTCTGTCGACCCTGGCTCCCCTCCCCACTGGTGGGGCAGCCACTTCCAGCTCCCTTCACCTTCGCGCGCCGCGCCGCGACCAATGACCGCCCGCCTCTAGCCGGCGAAAGGTTTTATATACAACTGGAATTCGCAAAGCCAAATTGCTATAAGTCAAAATATAGGGTAGTCGGACGGTCCACTCGTCCGGCCGTGCGCGTGCGGTTCTTGTGCGTAAATCCGAAAAGCGACGGAGCAAATGCAACGGATTCCAGTGCCTATTTAATTTTTTTACGATTTAGAGGCAAGAGACTTTCTGTGTTACCATGGGGTGCAGTGCGAAATACTATTTTCTGGCTCTTACCTTGTGTCTAGTGACTGAACATGCGATCGGTGTAAGAGTGGTGCCCAAAAGAAAAAAAGGTAAGTGAAATCAAAGAAAACATTTTCAATAAAAAATTTAAACTTTTTAATTTGAAACGTTTTAAAACTTTGCACAAGCAAAAAAAATACTCGAAACTTTTACGGCTAAAACTATATCATTGCCATTATAATAACTCTTAATCCTTTACTTTATACCACCACTGTTGATCAACACTCTCACTGGATTAACAGTAACTTTAGCAGTTATAAATAACAAATTTCAGCCAATATAAAACTTAATACCCAAGAAACAGCATAACCAAGCGTAAATCTTTATTTATACCTTTTCATTAAAATTTTATTAGTATGCACAAATCTTTAGTGTCAATTGGAGCTTACATCTCGTAGGTTTGACTTTCAGCATATTGCGTAGGTCACTCATAAATCATGTATACTTATAAATTTGTTACGTATCTGATCTAATTTATCTTATTTTTGGAAACTAGCAGCAATTTATAAATTCACAGACTTTTTTATTGTCATAGTAAAACATTGAGGTAAACAGTACATTCAGATGTGTATTGAGTTACCAAAGTTCTACCCAGTTGCGGGCATTGGCGCAACATTATCGTAATGAAGTAATATCAATACGAATACGCCGTGCTTGATCAAATAATTTCAAAGAATATTGACACGCTAATTAATAAGTTGTTATTCAGGTTACTTTTGTGTAACAAGCATATAATTAACATTGAGAATACTCTCAATAAAAAAACTAACATGCAGTAATTAAATTAAAGTTCCCAAGTATTTTTTACTTTTTTTGTAAAGCGCGAAAGTTTCCGATTGAACATGGGGATCTTTCAGGATGTCAGGTCAATTTTGAAAAATAACTGTTCTTAATTGGCTTGGTTGACACCCCCAGTTTTAAATATCTCTAATTTCTCGTAGTCCAAGGGTTACCTCAGTTTCAGAACATAAATGTTAACCCTATGATTATTATTTATAATATGATTGTTTTACCATACTTACGAAAATTTACTTAATGTTACATTATAATACTGTCAACTACATGCAAATGCTTTAAATTTGGAATTTAAGTTAATACTATAATAATTTCGTATACGATTTGCCAATCTCCTGAATGTCAATTTAAATCCTTTCAATCAAAGTATTATGACTAAAATTTCGAATGTAATTAAACTTGAGATTTTCCTTCCATATTGCGAAGAAATATGGCCCACTACCATCGTCATTATTAAAATAAATATGGCATCTGTTATGAGATTTTCAACTTTCTTCGTGTTAAATTATGATTAAACAAAATTAAATACGAAAAATTCTAACCGGCTAGGCTCATCGTGGACCACCGTTACGTGGCCGGATTTTGAGAGAATAATTATAATTTGTGTGTAGTCACCTTGACACGAACATTGTTTTAGCTTTTTATTACCGTTCACATCAAAAACGAGTTTTAACAATGTCATAATTGAAGAATATACCGTTATTATAGCCAATTCGTAACTAGATTCACTTTTTTAAATGGCACGAATGTAGAGCAAATAAAAAGTACAAAAAGTTTAAAACCTTCAACCGCAATACGTTTATTTTTAATTGAATGGCATAGTGCCTTACATTTCCTCGGTTTTTTTTCTATGATAGAAACTATGTACGTGTTAAATGTTTATCAATCACCAACATTGGTAAAAAAGTTTTATTATATTAGGTACATATATTTTGATGTGTATTAAAAAGTAGGTCAGATTGTACTTATTTAGATTTTTTTATGAATACTTACTGCTCAGTAAAATTTGCTTCAAAGATATTTTTAGAAGCTTCAAATATGCCTTTGCAAATCTTTAAATTAATTGTTTTAAATTGGCCATACATCAAATTGTTTCCAAATTTAATACGCCTGTTAGCGATTTTATGTCCTTGTTGCATTATAAATAGATACAATATTTGGCAATATATTGTATTTATAATGCAACAGCCTTTGTATGACTATCTAAATCATAATTATTTTTTCTCAAATGTACAAATAGCAACTAATTAGGTTCAACTTTAATTAAATTCTAATTTAGTTTAGTGTTGCATTTGAAAATACTTAGGATATGCGTAATTATACTTAAATACACGTTACGATGTCTTAATTTTCATTTCCTCGGAACAGTTTAAAAATGTTTGAGCAGGGTACTAATTCTACGAGAGCTACCAAGCCTTTTATAGTATGGTGTCTAATGTATTCCTCGAAAAGGGACATTCCTAGGATATCAGGCTTTTAGCACCTGCTCATTAGCCAAATACAAGGTTAGGAATTATAAAAATGTACTTACCCGATTTCTCAAGTTCCGCTGTTGTTCTTTGATATCCTGTTTCACTTATGGCTCTCGTAAGAAACTCGATAAAGCTTACTGATTCTAAGACAGCTTTATCTAATTTCAATTATGCACTTCCATTTTATTATATCTGAACACGATGCAACATATGAGACGATAAGTCAAAGTTTCACTCAAAGAAAAATTCGAACATTTGTGTTTTTTCTGTGAATGTGTATTAAATTCCAGTATATCCAGGCTATTCCAGGCCTATGATTCTGGTTCTTGTAGCACAAGTGTTAAAGTTACATCCTTTTGGGGACAAGCCAATGTTAGCGATAATGTCAGATACCTATGATTTTTAAGCACAGAAACAATTGCAGAGATCCACTACGAAACATTTTGTAGTTTTGCCACAATCTGATCTGTGGTAAAAGCACCACTTATACTGGGATACTACTACATGATTCATGAACACGCACAAAATTTCCAAAGTTCGTATTGGTAGTTTACTTGGACTTCAGTTAGCTCATTGAAACACAGTAAACTAGGTACTGGCCTCAATATGAACATGTATGGAACTCGATTGATGTAAAACAGCACCTAACATGTTTCCATTTGAAATTAAAGCTCACTAAACTTACTAAATTCCGCGTAATACTTTTAAGAAATAGATCAATGTGCGAAATTACTGCACAGCCCTTACGTCCGTATGATATTGGAAATGAATTTGGATTCGGAAACTCAGTTTTGTCCTGGTTTCTTACCTTAAAAGAGTAGACAGTTTCAACACATACATTTTTGGTAAAGGAATAAGCCAGTTTCGATACTGAACAATGTGTTAAATGAGAGCACGCGCTGTGCTCATATTCACAAAATATCGGATCCGGATGATCCTGGTGACTGGGAAAATATGTTTTTCCTTTGTTTCTTACTTTGAACGAGTAGACAGTGACAAAAAATGGACTTTTTAACGGAGTGGAATTACCTCTGACGTCTGTGTGAATAATTGTACTGGAACCACTTTCAAGGAATGGTTTGCTCGTCCACTTGTGTATATAATTAATATAATATAGAAAGTTATTATAATATAGTTTCAAGAAGCCAGCTTTGATCATACCTTCTCAAGATCCATTGTTATATTTACAATAAAAACAAGTATCTATTGCTTTGACAAATTAAAAGTGCTTCTGTACCAATGCCAATTCAAACAAACCATTGGACTCCTTTATTTGATAACTTTGACTATGCAAGCCCAGTAACATTCATACATTTGAAAAACCAGTATTTCTTATCTCATCACAAAAGAACACTATTTAATAGTTCCCAGAATTTACAAATACCAAAGTGCAACATTAATAAATTGCCAAATAGACTTCTCGGTCGATTGCGAAATAAATCACTTGTACGTCTCTAAATGATGATAACAAATTACTTGCTAACTTTTTAACCTAATTAAAAAAATCATCTATCAAAACTGTCGAATCGATTACTGACGATTGGTGAGCTGCGATTCCGGTGCAATCTAGTTCCAAGCATATTTTATTAGTTTAAACCTGGTTATAAGAATATTTATTAAGTAGTTATAGAGTTCGGCGCTCAGAAACGAGTGACTCAAACATGTAGTATTACTGCTTAATGCTAGACAAATTTAGTATGTATTTGTGATTAGCATAACGATTATAATTGATATAGCAAAGTGTTCTGAGAGACGATAAGCAGGTACGATGATAATCCCCTGATTTTGCAACTAACTTGTTTCTGAATGAGCCATTTGAAAGTACCGAATAGTAAGCCCATGAACTATATTTAATTAGTTGTGTTTTCATTGCCTTACATAGTAAGTCAGAACTAGACTCCACTAAATAATGTTGCGTATTAATAACGGTTATTATATAACTAACAGTAGATAAGTTAAATCGAAGGAGAGATCTCATTTGTGGCTTTAACAAGAACGTAATTAGCGGAATTCTGATTTCAAACAATAAGGACGATAATTATTACAAGTTGATAAGAAATACTATTCAAAACTATTAAAGTAGAGGTTTGTAGACAACCTAGATGGCCTTACTTATACTGATGTAGAATATTTACATCTTTGCACAGTTTACTACTTTTTCATTACTTATTATTATCGCTTTCTACAAATAATACCTACCTTGATTATTTCAATTTAATCCATAAAACTTTTTTTTAATAGTAATATATATTTTTACATGCAATTTAAAAACCAATCTTCAAATATTCATTTAGCAATTAAACTTTTTTTTTAATCTAACGTGGTATAACAAACTGGAATCTGCACGACAATGTCGTAATTCAATTTACATTTCTTCGCATTCAAATCACATGTAAAGGGCTATTAGCTCTTGCTCCAATTGACATACATTTTCATTACTTCTCTTCTTTCTATTGCCCTCATCCTACCTGATGTTAATTGGTAATGAGGTCCTAGCTTAAGGGCGACAAGTACAGCAATAGGTTGTAATTCATCATAAAAATTAAATAAAACAGACCGGTACAACTTCTAATGCTTCGTATACCTCCAAGAAGGTATTAATGGTCTTATTATCTAGAAAAATAGCAACGGAACGTAAAATCGCGTTCGTCCGCCTCTGTCGAAGCAAAAACATTGCGATCCTTGCCTTAGTTAAACTGATCAGTGAGAGCCGACCGGTTACAGCTCGCGTGCAAGTCGATTCTGTGCGTTTTCCAAATAATTATTTCTATTGCATCTCCGTCGAAATTACTGGGAAATTGTCGCAAATAGCTTTGAAGGCTAGAAGCTTTCACGGGCAGCTTGTTTTTTTACGAATGCTCATTTAGTCTGGCCAGTCATCCTAAAGATGTTATCTAGACATGACGAGTGGACGGTGACAGGTCAAACTTCGAACTAAGAAATATAAAATTTTACGTTTCTGCGACAATTTCGTATTTTCTTGGTGAAGAAATAGCAAACAACGTATTCTACTTACAAAAATATTAAACCCTTGAATGTATTGCCTATGAAAAATAAAAATAATAGACAAAAAAGTTAATATCAGATATTCGAAATGAAATTTTGGTTTCGCAATGAGACATTGAGCAAGTCTACACAAGTGTGCAGAAACTAGCACAAAATTCTTAAAAATAAATCACATAGACAAAACTCTTTGTAGGAAATGAGTATAAAATGTATATTACCTAATCGCAGGGCATACGGTCACCCAGCAATCATTAATTTTGACCGCATAATACCATTTGGTAACATTAATTTATTATCTTTAACTCCGCTTTCACTACTTAAACATCTCAAGTACCTCATCAAAACTTCAGACTACGATTCTTGCCTCAAAAGAAAATATATCTTTACTGAATTTATAGTCTTTCTGCAGATATATTATTTAAACTGACCGACCTAAGATTTATTTTTTTACCAAAATCGAATGTGTAATAGAGTCTACGTATTTCTGATGATACGCTTTGCTCTCCGATATCTATTTACTTCAGGTTTTTTTAATACTGGGTTTCGCATTTATCTGTTGATAATTTTATGCACTTTTATACCCCATCTTACAGCAATTATATGCTACTAATATGAACAGTTCTCCGCCGCAGCGTATTTAAGTAATAATTAAAACACATTTAAATTAAGTGTGAAACTTTTTGCCCAATTACTTAGTAATCAGATCGTAAAACAAGAGAACATATACCATAAACGACGACCTCGAACCAGCGGTTTAGTAATTGGGAACATAATTTCGAGTATTTGTTTCAACATTTTAAAAGTATCAAAAGTAGAACATACGAAATTTTTAAACTGTATCACTTTTTAATACGTGATGTAATAAGCGGTAAATGAGGTATAGATGGATAAAATTGATGTAATTTACATAGTTTAAGTTGATTTCAAAATTTATAAACAAACCATAAAACTAAGCATTAAAACAAAATTAACAACACATGGAAATGAACTCGTAGGCATAAAGCCATCATAATAATGCATTCAATATTTTTTTGCCACTACGTAGGAATACTTATACATCAACAAAATTAAGTAAAACTAAATCCGATGCTACGCAGTTTGGTACTGGTCCTATTCATGCCGATGGCAAGCCTAAAGCGAACTTAAACATATATTATTATATGCGAATAGATGCAGTGTACAAGAAAGCAGACGATCAATTATAAAGAAAACACAATTTCCAAATCCCGCCTAAACAAAAACCGCTTTGATTTCTAAAAGTGTTAAAGACAATACTTGCTTAACATACCACTTACAAGTTTCAATTTAAATAAATATACAACTAGTGTAGTTCATCAGAAAGTAAATGTATATTTCCTTACACGTGGCATTTCTTACACAATGCCGGGTGTCGGATGAAAGCAACACTAACGACATTTTCCTAACATAAAACAAGCTATAAAGTCGACGAGAGTATTTACGTGATGTGTCAAACAATTACGTGTTCGCTTACACATTACACATAATTTCCTAGTGCCAATCATGTCGTTAGATTTATAAGCAACTAAGCGAATTTATTTATAACAGTTTAAGAATAATTATAACAATAACTCCGTGTTTGATTGCCTTTTTCGAATTTCGTGGACAATTTTGTTCCGTACATCAATCGTTACAATGTATCTTCAATCTTATTTCGAGACTACGAAAAAAGATTTTTCCCTGTAGGTACTGTAACAGACGACAGATAAAGAGTTTGTCAATCTTATACAGTCAGCAACTTTAATTTCAGCTAAGTGTGGTGTTCAGTCAACAAACAGTACCTAGTCAACTTTCTATCTGCCTTTTTAGTTAAGGTAACGAGCGATATAATGTTAACACTAGTGCTCTTATCACATTAACGTAAGGTTCACTTAGAAACGCGTTTGCATAATATGTTAGTGCACTCGCCTGTACTAAGGTATACACAAACGAATGATGCAGACTACTCGTATACAGCACGACCTAGGCCAATTTAGAAAAGTTCTTGACCTATTCGAGAATATAACCCTACACGTTTTAAGCACACACTTCGTCACAGAAGTTATCAATTATAGTAATTGCAAATGAAACACTTCTATTATTTTTTAACTTATGCTTAAAATCTGTAGTTATAGAAATCTATTTTTCATAATGGTTTTATTTATCAATTAACATCAACTAAATCTTTGATTGATACTATTAACTACTAAATAATTCAAAACACAACACTTGCATTTTCAAGCGGTGTTATTAAGTTCAGATAAACTTCATTTATGTAGCGATTTAAGACTAGCGGATTACTCAAATCAATTTATCAACTTAATTTTAGCAGAGTACAAATTACTTACTTCAGTGCTACTATGAATTGACGATTTCTCTGTTAAATCCACGATTTTCCTGTCATTGTGCCCAGTCAACGCCACGTTAAGGACGTTACAAATTGTTTTAGCTCGTTTTAATTCGATTCTTGACTATGTTAGAACGTTAAAAACTATCATACCCTTAAAATTAATATTTCAATTTGGAAATCAAGACACTTTCTTAAAGCATTAAGAAAGCGCTAGCAAGCGCTATAAGACAAATATACTATTTATATTCCGATGGTTCTTCTGGTCTCTTATCTTGTTTTTTTTTTACAGTTTTAAAGTAGGTTTTGTTTTTAGCTTAATCTGGGTTATTAGCTTCGTCACACAAGCCCGATTTCAAATAATAAATTGGTAGAACTATATAGCGTGAATTTGTACAATTGGCTACTTGACAGTGTTAACAATAAAATATGAAAAGTGTTAGATATGTTAGCTTATTAGTTAAGTAATCATTTTACATTTTTACTTTTTAAGTAAAAGCATAGTTAGTATTTTATTTTTGCAAAATAAATTTTACTTTTTTTATCTGTGGAACAAAAGAACCGAAACGGAAACCACCATTGCAATTCGGAAATGACAGCTGTCGGCGAAAATTATTTATTTTAATGTGGCGAAACAATGATTATTTTACCGATTCAATTGAATTATTGTGTCTCTAATCGTATTAAGAATTTATTGAAACATTTTCCGTTTATCTAAATTAAGTCGTTCCTATGCGTATCGGTTCGTTGTCTAGGACGTTGACGTCATATTTGCAACATTGACGCGACTAGGCGTTTTCGCGCGCTTTTTAAATGTGTTACACAAAATCTTATTTTTCTCTGGTTATTTAGATTATTTCCAGATAAATTGAATTGCTTGGGATATAAAATGTGCGAGCGCACATTTTACAATACTTTTTCAAAAACTGTCAAGCAGCCAATTACTTAACAAAAAAATACTATTACTATTCTCTAATTACCAATTACTACTACGTTACTGATGTTGTACCGCTTGCCATAACTATCAAATCTTTAGAAGTCATCCATTAAAAAAAAACATGTCTTAAACTTAACATAACTTTACGCCGTTACATTAGGTACTTCAGTTTCTGATATTCTACAATAGAATCCAATGAATTGATATCCTTTTTAAGCATTGCATAATTCTAGTTACCAAATTAAACCCCATTTAGGTTGTACAGCTACTATGAGTGTTGAACCTTTTATATCTCAAATGTACAAACCTCACACGTAAATTAGAGAGCTCCTAATATTTAAATCCCCTCACGGTTAACTTGTCGCTTAAGACTCAATGTTAAATTCATTATTCAACACTTCACCTGACAAGATACACACGATCCATAGCAAAAAGATGATTTTTTTAAAAATTGATGTTGGTATATTAAAAAAATATAGCTTATTTTTTTTACGGAAATTACAAGACCATATTAAAACCAATAAGCTTATTTGCAATTCAAAATTCTGCCACTTGTCATCTATCTAATTAGACAAGAGATTGGTTCATGGCATTGACATTTATTACACACTAGCTGTGTCCGCGACTTCGTTCGCGTGGACTACATCCTTTCATGGTCGGTTTTACCCCTATCTCCCCTAATATTCGAAACAAAAAGTAGTCTATATTTTAATAGAGCTATATTTGTGCCAACTTTCATATATCTAACTTAAAAAATAAACATTTTCCCATATAAACTTTCAAAGGTGGCATTACCCCCCCCCCCTTACTTTCTAACAAAAAGTAGCCTATGTCCGTTCTTGAGGTGAAACGTATACCTATGCCAAATTTCATCAAAATCGGTTGAGAGGTTTAAGCGGGAAAGCGTAACAGACAGACAGACAGACAGAGTTACTTTCGCATTTATAATATTAGTAGGGATATCGTAACGCTAGTTATTTAAATACTGACTGTGTGACTTTGTTCAAGTAATTTTGGGAAAAAAGATTCCGTCTTATTATTTGTGATCAAAACTAATCCGAAGCCATTCAGTATTTTTCGGTGAAAAGGTTTCGAAACGCCACAAATCTGCTCTGTATTTTTTTTATACAGGAAATTACATGGACCGTGACCAGTTTTTGAACGCAATTAAGTGTACTCATTTATTGAGGCAATCGATTTGATTCGATTGGACCATATCTCTATGTATAAGATGAGCTCCTATTTCCTTTGGTCGCGCTTTTTTTTGGTTGTGTTTGTTATTGCCTGGAAAAGGTTCTTATAAAAGAAGAAATAATTAAAATATATATAAAACTAAATAGTTATCGTCAAGATTTAACAACGTCTGTCAGGTCAGCTAGTTTTACACAAAATTGAATATCAAACTTGTCAATCAGCAAGTTCGTTTACAAAGCGGGCCTTTAAGACAAGTGCCCTATATCCATTTAATGTGGGGGCATTGACAACGCAGTGCTCTGGTTACAAATGTATGCAACTAAAACACGGAAGCAAAGGGTGTTGAAACTAGAAAATTGGACGATTTATTAATTGCACCACCAACTCGTAATTAGGATTCGACTGTAATGGTACATAATTTAGTATAAATCCATACCAAGTGTCGCCCTACTTTCAACCGCAGTATCAGTTATAAATAAGATAACTTGTTTTTATTATCAAATCCATTAAACGTAGTACCTACTAGCCAAAATTTTAGCAATACATTTTAATAAATTTTAATTTTCTAAAATACAATTTATTAATTTTGTAAACATTTATTTGAGTAATATACAGTTAGTGACAGTTCAAAAAAATATTATAAACAAAAAACATAAAAAAACCTACAAATAAAAAAAAATCCCAGGTCACTGCCAAGGGGCATGGTACCAAGAAGGCTAGCTGCGTTCCCTCTTTGTATGGCCAGACTTATTTTCTGGCCAAGAAAAAAGCCATTTTCTAAAATTATAAATATATATTGGTTTAGCCATCTGCGCTCCCCCGACAGCTCGGTAAAGGTGATAAGGCTTCGCAGCCATCATCGAAAGTCAGGTAGGAAAAAAAAAAAAATTATATTTTCGGATTAATGTAGGTAGGTTCATTGCTTCTTTCACACATTGTTTTTCAAGCTAAGAGTTATGTTCTAAAAATAAAAGGTATCTTTATGATTTTAACATTTTTTTTAAGATTAAGTAGTACAGTAATATAATTCTAAAGCTTGTTTATTTGCTATACTAAAAAGTGACAAATATAAAGGGCAGGGTAGTCATAACTTTCTGTCCACAATGAGACAAAAAATAATAGTACTAAGATCCATAATTTATTTACGGTGTCTTCTTTAGCTAGTTAATCGTTATCATTAAATTTCATTAAATTTACTTTCAACGTAGAATTTAGAGCGATTAATGTAATAAGTTAATGTGATAATTAACACACTTTTCTTTCTTTAGCATTAATAAATCAAATATATTCTATCGGAGTCATTAATTTCCATCTAAAAACATAGATTAAATTACTCTTAATGAAACCATATGAGTCATTAAATTGCCACCATTGATTAAATTACTCTTACCTAAACCTAAACTATGTGTGAAAATCACTTCTTTTTGTAATTTCTCTAAATGAATTCAAAGTAATGGCTCCAAAAACTCATCATAATAAATACGCGTCGTGAGTAGGACGTTCAGTCAGACTTTTTAGTAATAGGGTTGTCAACTAAAGTAAAGTCACACTTTTAAATAGTATCTATATAAAGCATTAGTAACACTTTTGAATAGTCTCTATATAAAGCAAATTCCGGTTCGGAACCTATAACTACAGAGAAGATACCGGCAAGAAACTCAGTAGTTTTTTTACAAATGAAAGCTAAACTTATTACAAATTTTGCACTAAGACACACAGTTATTTTATCAATTGTAAAATTTAAATTAAAATCAATTATTTAAATAAAAGCATCGGAAATCAGCGGACAATATTATATTTCGGTTATTTAATCTTTGTTCTAGCAGTGTCTTCAGGTTTACTGTCGGTTTGCCATGTTAATGCTCATCTCATTCCATAATAACAACATTTTTTTTTTTAATTTTGGGCTATCTGGACACATTTTTGCAACAAGACTGGGCTACTCCCAAAAACGAAATATGTCAGACCCAATGACGGATACCTATTTTTAATTCTCATAATCGTCTTTGAATGCAAATCAAGCGTTTTCAAAAAACGAAATATGATTAATGTAATCCAAGAACCACGTTTTAATTCCCAAACTTTTGATTAATCTTCAGAAACGAAACCTTTTGTTTGTTCTTTTCGTTTTTGGGAGTAGACCCTCTGGCAACCCTAATTATGAATGCAATATGTATGGAGTGTGTACGCCGTAATACGCCATGCATCGTTTAGAAACACCTGACATTAAAGTGATGTCTTGAAACACAGCAATTTTAATACTGTGTTTCACAATTTCTTAAACAAAACGCGCTATTAAGAACCCGTGAAATATTGTATATTATATTTTAATATTTCGGTCATCACAAGATCTCTCTAATTTTCGACCGACGAACTTCGTAACCAAGAGGCGAACAGGCCAAAATTTGCATTAGAACAATGTATGTGATGTTGTCCGATAATATTTTTTCCTATAATAAATTTATTTTATAATTTATCTATCGACGACCGAGGACCAAAGCGCGAGAGGTTCCGGGTTCGACTACCGGTCAGGTTAATTTGGAAACGAACTTTTCTTAATTCACTTGGGTCTGGGTGTGCTGGGGTGACGCCCCCAGTTAGTATCCATCATCTGGTGCTCATAGTACAAGGGGACAACCTTAATTAATTTGAGTCCAGGTTATTGGTGTGGTTGTCTGGCGCATTTAATTTAATTAAATTTATTATTAAGGTTTTTTAAATCTGTCATACATTTTTTCAAACCGAGAGCCGTTCAAGCCGTTCAAACCGGTAGACGTCAAAAATGACTTTGTGCAACTAGCATTAAGTGCAAACTACTGAGGCAGTTGACCTCATAAAAAGGGAGCTTCAGACTTTCCGCACAAAACAAGTTGCAGCAATTTGCAAATTGTAACTTCGACATAATATCTGGTTCAACAACATTTTTTTTAAGAAAATCAATTCACTTACGTTACGCATACGCAGCACTCCGCCTCGACTGGATCGTTACATAAAAAAAAAATTTGCACAACAATCGTTTAGAATTCAGCTTCATAATACTTAATAATCCCCTCGCGGTAGATAAGTACACATTTGTTTTATGCAACGCAAAAACTTACATTTTGAAATGATTAGACGCTGGACATGTTGCCCAGAACAGGTAAACCTGCAAACTTTGTATTGCATATCTTATTATGCATAAATTATAGTGTCCAGTTAGGCCTGTCTTTATTAAAAAACACGGTCACTGATAATAGACACCTTTAATAACTTTCAATTATATAATTCACTGTACAACATACATCACTTATTATTTACATAAAACTACTTTCGATATTTTAACATTTATTACAATATACTGTTTTTGTGAATACATCGGCTTTATTTTATGGTTTTAATATATCAGATTGTCCTAAAAACCATAGTGCTTACACGTGTATAGATATGATAGAAACCATCATTCCTGGGTTCAACAAAAAGAATTACTAGCCAGATATTAAATAGATTTCACAAATGAAATCAAAAGAAAAATAATATTTTTTAATCAACACAAGTGTTTAAAAAGAACATCAACATACTTTAACATCGGAACCTATATCGTGTTATAATTATATCATTACGCGAATTGATGAGTTCACTCTTGATGCTGATTGCGTAGCCACGAGCAAACATGCTCCGTTTCACTTTCTTTTAATAGTAAATATTCTAATCACATGACGCAAAGTTTTCACCGCGTTTCACCTAAAATCCGATAGATAAATGTTTAAATCGTTTGTGCATTTTAAATTACAAATTGATGAAAAGCCTTATTCCTATTCCGCTTCCGTGTTTCCCTTCGCTCAAGGCCTATGATCGCATTAACATCATGAATATTTTAATCAGTTTGCATTTGTACATGTACTTTCATATTTTCATGGGCTTAGAAGAAGTTATATATAATTTCCTAAAGTTCTTATTTCTATCCCGGAAGTTTCGTATAGTTTTCTGAACAGTAAATCTGTTAATTGAAGAATTCACAAATTGATTAATGCCTTTATAGGCATTATTTTTTATTTATTAGGCACAAATTAAATAATGCCTATATAGATTAAAAATTCAATTGATTTGACTTGCTCTATGGGCTGATTTTCACGAAAGTATAAGCTGTTTGAATTAAGAATGAGATTAAGATTTTTTTAACGGAATATTGTTATGACATTTGAATTTTAGTATTCGAGAAATAATACACATACGAAACGAAAAAAAAGAAGAAATTGCTAATTGTATACAAACGTAAATTGTGTGTACAGTTAAATTCAAGGAAAAATGTTAAGAACCTAAATAATAGACACGCGATTGTGCTGTAACACGGGCAACGTATAACCAATAAACAAAATTATGATACTATTTTACGTCAATTAACAACGACCCAAAATACTAACTTAGTTCTGGAGTCATAGCTCGTGGCTACTGAAGCAAAACAAAATGGTATTGAATGCGGTTTTGTTGAAGTAGAAACATTAATTGCGTTACTTTTAAAAGAAAAAAAGAAGCCAAGGATTATCAGGTAGTGGAAGAAAAAAGCATAGTCAAACCTATTTATCAGTTACTAGCGGCCTAACTAAATGAAGCGATCTACTAAATTAAGGAATGTGACCATCTTCACAAGCCAATTTCGTATTTTCATAAGGCGATCTCTTAATACGATCTATTACGTAAAGTCAACATAATATATTAGTAGAAATATACATAGTAAAAGTATCTAAATGATTCTCAATAAACATCAGTTACAAAGATCGTTGATTATTAATAATCTTTAATCGATGGGCTAACGGTTAATTAACAATTACAAGAGAAAGAAACTTATATTCACCGCCTGTTTTTTCACGAAATCAATTCACATCAGAAATTTCTTAATTCTAAAAATGAAACCCGCGCGCTTATAAATAGGAAACCACAGCAACTCTCCTAATAACATAATTATCCATCAAACCATACAAAGTGCCAATCCAGTCATGTAATAAATCTTCCGACAATACATTGGCAATGATATTGTAATTTTATTGGCATATCGCACCAAATCTAAACAAATTACTGAACCAAAGTCTCATGTGCTACTTTCACGAACTAATGAAGCGAGTAATATTTCATAGCACCACAGTCCTGATAAGGAGTTATTGCATTATGCACCTTCGTTAATATGTTCATAATTTGTACGTCTAACACAAATGTTAACTTCATTCTTCATATTATAATGTTTGATAAATGACTTAACGCATGGAACCTTTTTTTTTTATATTACACTTCAAGATTGACCTCATCCCACCTGATGTTAAGTCGAAATGAGGTCCTAGCTTAAGGGCGACAAGTAGAGCCTACCGGGTAATAGGTACTTCTTTTGTAGCTTTTCATTTGTTTAAACCCTTGTCCTGTCCACCGTCTGCAAATATGCCAAATAACCTACGTCAAGTCTAACCAGGATCTGTTCAAGAAGTTGGTAACACACATCCTATTGAATGGTCATTGGGATTACTTTAAACTGAGTAAAGGCATGTTTAATTGGCACACTAAAAATAAAGGCTGTAATAAACATTTCATTGTCTTTCTTGTATATAACAGTAAAGATTTTCGAGTCTAAATTTTTTATATGAATATACATATGTCTGAATAAAACATGGACTCGCATGAAACAAAAGAGTCCGTTCTCGATAGATTCAATCGAAAATTCCGAAAGCAATGTTGGCAGATAAATAATTACCCTCATGTTAGTATGCGATGAATGATCATACCAAACATACTAGGCGCTGAATGAACAATGGGCGGTCGGAAACTGGGTCTTGCGCATACGCAGGGCTACCAGGCAAAGATTAAATAAGATATTAGGTCCACACAAGCTGATATCTTCTGCTTCAAAATAAACGGCAAATTTAATGAAGCAGTTTTCCTCCTCAAAATATTTTTTTTTTGCACTTTAGGATTAACCTCATCCCGCCTATTGTTAAGTGGTAATGAGGTCCTAGCTTAAAGGTGACAAGTACAATATGATAAAGCTGTAACTGGAATTGTCGCGCTTACCTTGAAGGCTTGACCCCTGCTCCTAATGTAGCACCCCACAGAACTTTATTCACATGCAGGACAACACAACAACATCGAAGTGATTGTTATTTTGTTGCGGTCTTCTGTAAGGTGGAGGTATTTCTCAAGTCAGGCTGCTCCAGTTCGAGCAATGAATCGCTATGCCCTACCTCTATTTTTATTCTGACTTTTAATCAAGCACAGAAAAGATATAGGTTGGAATGTTTGAAATTACACTAAAACTTTTTAAATCCTTTTGTTTAGTTTTTCTCTCAAGAGTTTTATTCTATTGTAGATAGCTCTACCTTTGCTGACTAATTAGAAATATAGTTCTATGTTTTGTAATATTTGTATAATTAGTAAGAAGTTGATTAGTGTAAAATTGCGTTATAATAACATACAAAGGTTATACCTTCACCTTGCTACATGTACCACAGGGAAAAATCTAATTATACACTTTAAATAATAGAGTTATAAATTTAAGCTAATTTAATTAGCATTTTTATGATCCGACTTCTTTACGCTGCTAATAAAAATTATCAAAGACTGAATTAGCATTTAAATTTGAAAATAGTAAGATAAGGAATACCACTGTGTTTGCAGCCATTGTCTGAGATTTCCTGAGTGTATGTACAATATAAAACCGATGTACTTCATAACCGAAACAGTTAAAATAGATAGAATATTTTATATTAAGCAAATGACGAACCATCAATGCCAGTACATCCCTACTTCCCTACTAATATTATAGATGCGAAAGTAACTCTGTCTGTCTGTCTGTCTGTTACGCTTTCCCGCTTATTAAACCTCTCAACTGATTTTGATGAAATTTGGCATAGGTATACGTTGAACCTCAAGAACGGACATAGGCTACTTTTTGTTAGAAAGTAAGGGGGGGGGGGGGTAATGCCACCTTTGAAAGTTTATATGGGAAAATGTTTAATTTAGAAATATGAAATTTGGCACAAATATAGCTCTATTGAAATATAGACTAATTTTTGTTTCGAATATTAGGGGAGATAGGAGTAAAACCGACCATGAAAGGATGTTGTCCACGCGAACGAAGTCGCGGACACAACTAGTAACTCCATAACTCTTTTAGTAGGTGGATAACTTTCAAGATTAATAACTTTCTCATGCAAATTATTTCAATACTCTTTTAACTTCTATATATTCTTTTTTTTGGCATTATTCAATGATGCAATATAACTGAACTTTTATGCGCAGAAAACAAATGTTCGCTCCATTACCAAATCGCTATTCAATTCACAGAATTTTATTCGTGTAATTAAGATAGAAATACTCTACTAAGTCTTTCGTGAGACAAAAACTGATTTTAGATTTTTAATTTTTTTTACTGTGCTACAACAGAATAATTTATCGTTTACGATAACATCCGCTTAACTCAGTTGGAACATACATCAAAATCGTGGGTTCAAGACCCACACAGGGAAGATGAAAATTTTCTGTTTGTTTAAAATAAATTTTCAGTTCGTCAGGCAATTAAGCTCACACAGTAAAATTTGTTCGAGCAAGACAGCAATTTTATTTCGAAGCAAACGTTACTCCATAAGAATACTATTTTTCTAAGCACACAGGGTCTGACAACCCTGGATCACAGGCCGTGGCCGCACACAAACTCTTGCGCAATGCGTAATTTCACGTGGCCCGCGCGTTTTTTCTTACACGGATATACACACTAGTATACAAATGCCGAGTTACGTGGTTTTACCGACCGAATGCGGAATGCACATTGAGAAGTTAGTGAGTGACCTTGGGAAGGTTCACCTTGAATCGGTTAAGGAAGTGGTATGGAGATTTGGAAATACATGAAAGAAATTGAATTTGGAAGTTCTGTACAGGATATGAGGTTTTTATGCGCCTTAATGAATGTATCTCCGTCCGTTCATATTCTAGTTTAATAAAACCCATAGATTTGTTGTTTTGGATTTATTTTGACAAACGTAAAAAAGCTAGCAACGAATAAGTTTTTAAATAATAAAATAATATATAGTGTTTTTATTTTAACCCAGGTTAAATCTTAGTATACATAAAAAAAAGCAAATTTTGTTAGTACCTACATCCAGCGTAAGTGAAATTACTTTCACTTCTAAAGCGTCCATCAATTCTATAATAACTTAAATCTAATTTAAATGAATAAGTAATGCTTTTGTCACGCTTTTCTGTAGAATGTTCCGAGAGCCAATGACATCGAATGACAGTTTATGGTATTCATTTCCTTACTTTCAACCATGAAATCATTAAAAAGGCGTATCAAAAAATAACAAAGTTCACCTTTTGATTGACAACCGTAAAGGCCGGAAAACAATCGATAGATAGATTAGTATCAATACCGCTAAAGCATTAAATTGATTTAATATCGGGATCAATTTTGACATAACTTCGACAGCGTAATCATGACATGTCCGCTGGCAGCGAAATTTGATATGCGTCCGGTTAGAAACAACCATTTGACAGATTTATTAAATTAAAGCTGGCTTTTTGGTGTAGCTTAAGAGGGGGTATGGTGCCGGAGTAATGTCGAATTTCACCCGCGCACCTCACACGCCCCGCACTCGTCACACGCATCGAAATCATCACCGCGTCATGTTTTGCACTGGCACAGTATACGCAAAAAAATTAGATAAATCTGATAATAATTGGCTAAGTGCAAGTCGGATTAACCAAAGTTTGCACACAAAATAAATATATTAATCATAATAATTTTGGTAGTGGTAAATAACTCGAAAAGGTAAGAAAGTTTATAATGCTATTGTGTGGCTCTAATTATTTATTATATCAGTTATTTTTAATACTTACTAATAATAAAATATGACTGAGATAAAATTTGGCAAGACGAATCAAGATAGCGGACATGATTTGTAATACAAAAATAATAATAATAATCATTTAACTTTTCATCTGTATCCATATTATATTACATTTATATTTAACAAATATAGTGGTTACAAGTAATACTTATGCATCGTTAAAATAAATACAATACAAAATGAAGTTACCACCAGTTTCTTATTGGTAAGTAGTTATTCCATTATTTTCAATTTAGGACTATAGAAATGTTATAAATATAGTGTGTAAGCAGACTGTATGGATAACAGTCATGTCTATATATTTTAAAATTCATTTATCAGTTTGTAGACACCTAGTTTTAAAAAACCATAATTTATTTTTATACTCAACCCAACATACATAAATATTTTTTTCTGAAATTTGTTTAAAAACGTAATAACATATTTTGAATTCAAAGATGAGTGATGAAGTAACGAATAAAAAGTCGACTTTGTTAAATAATTATTTCAGTGAATTACACGGTCTAAGGTCATCACGAGATCTAAGGCCATAATATGTATAGCTCTCTCTTCTGTAATACAAAACTATTTTGTATTTAATCTAATCTAATTATTTTTCCTACTGCAAATACAGCCAAACTAAGTCTTGCTTGAGGCGCACTGATATGAGGTCCCATTATTAGTTTTTAGTTTAAAGTGATTCCTAAAAAAAATTATAAATAAATGAGTTTAATCTGTGTATATTAATTACAATATTATCATCTTTACACTAATGCATAATTTGTGAGAATGAATTATTTACATCGTCATACAATTGTTAACGTCAGCTTTAATAATCAGAGATTTGCAAGAAAGTAATATAGTCTCACATAGACTTTCGGTGAAGTAAGGGATATTATTAATAAGATCAAGGTTCTAATACAGAGCCGTGGAATGTTCCCATAACTAGTGCTGCGCCAGAAGAATTGGCTCCATTATCATTAATTTTTGTAGTCTGCCAGTTGAATTTTTAATTGAATTGAATTTTACCAACTTGTGAGTATTTGTCAATTTAAAGAAATGTGTAAAAATATAAATATGTAAAAAAAAATATGTAAGGGCGAACATACCTACTCTTTAGTGATCCACAGAACTTTGTCATTAATATAGTCTTCAACTTTGTAAAATATATTTTAAAAGACAACTTTTAACAAGTGTCTTAAATTTGTCCCCAGTTAAAACAACAATAATTTGAGGCCATTTATTTAAAAAAGTTATACTTAAACCAACAAATAAATTACCAATCTTAAAAGTCTATGCTTAGGGACCACAAGCTTGTGTTTATTTCTAGTGTTAATGCTAGGAGAGTCTGATTTTTTTAGGGAAAATATGCAATTTTTTTTTGTATACGTACATTAAACAGTTGAAAACGTATTGAGATAAAACTGTTAGGATTTCGAATTCCTTTAATAATTTTCTCAACGAGTCACGTGGTATTAGCTTGTAAATAGCTCAGATGGCCCTTTTTTGTCACACAAAGATACTACTGGATGTCGGCCACAGATCCCCATAAAGTCAGACTATACGACATGACGCTGTGAAAATAGGCAAAATGTACCAATCTTGCCGTCTACAAATCAGTCAGTTACAGCATATGCCGCCCAACTCAGCGTAACAAATAGTCAGATAATGCTTGCCTTGGGTCTATTTATTGAGTAAGGCATGTACGAGTAACCATTCAAAGTGGAATTTATAATATATTAATTAATTAATGACTCGAAAGATATCATACTTTGTAAGACTAGAAATGTATTTTTTATTTAGAAAAATAATGACATAGCTCTGTTTACTTCTATTCGTTCACGCTTGAAATCCCTACTAATATTATAAATGCGAAAGTAACTCTGTCTGTCTGTCTGTCTGTCTGTCCGTCTGTTACGCTTTCCTGCTTAAAACTCTCAACCGATTTTGATGAAATTTTGTATAGGTATATGTTGAATCTCAAGAACGGACATAGGCTTCTTTTTATTAGAAAATAAGGGGGGATGGGGGTAATACCACCTTTGAAAGTTTATATGAAAAAATATTTATTTTTGAAGTTAGAGATATGAAATTTGGCACAAATATAGCTCAAAACTTGGATTAAAATATAGATTACTTTTTGTTTAGAATATTAGGGGAGAAAGGGGTAAAACCAACCATAAAAGGATGTATTCCACGCGAACGAAGTCGCGGGCACAGCTAGTCCAAAATAAAAAAAGACACAAACTAACAAAGTTCTTGTTGAAAGGTGTTTTTTAAGTGCTTTAACCGCATGGCTTAACTAGCTTTGGTGATATTAAAAGCTAAAAGATATAAACTATAAATGCCTATGTAAAAAATGGTTTGTTCGAAAAAATCAATAAAAATAGATTGTGTCACATTTTATTTTCCTACTAGTACTATGGTGGTATTTACTATTATGTAAACAAATACATAATAGAAACTCATACCGACATCATCACGTGGTGTCACGTGGTTGAAGTATCGATTTATTTTGCATGTACTGCATGCACCGCCATTACTTCAACGCTTTTTGACAACACAAAGATAAACAAATACAATAAATGAATACAAACCTTCGGAAATATGTCATAAATTGAAGTTTTAACTTATTCTGTTCTCCTCTAAAACGTTTTCTTTTATCATTTTTGTTTGCTATCAATTTTTTGAAATATTTTTGAGCCGGAGCATGGTGACATAGACCTCCCGTCTCAACAGAGCAGTCACGACTGATTGATGAAACAAAACATGCTGACATGCATGTGTCAGGTGAAATAGAATGACAATTTTCTACGCGGAATATAAACGTAGTAAGTGCCAAACTAGTTTTTTTTAAATATCTCGCAAAATAAATTAAATTTTCAAAAACCGCTAGTACAGTCCCTCGAAAATATATTTTTCTATTATGTATTAAAATATAAATTCAGTTGTATGAATAGCTTTGAAAACAAATCGAATCTAGTTAAAAATTAGACCTAACTTTGTGATATTTTTCTATCGAGAAAATATTACAATTTCATGTTTCTGCTCAGACCAGTCCCTGCTAAATATAGTCTAATATTCATATTAAAAAACTCAAATTATTTAAAGCTTGTTTTCAAGTGTAAAAATCGAATCTAAAATCGACAATTTGGCATGGTACCCCCTCTTAAGGCGTTATCACAAATCACAATTACGACTAAATTATCAGAATGACCATAATGTTTTATAAACAAAGATTTGTAGGTCCTACCTAAGCCGTGGCAGCAATAGATTCTCTGATTCGCATGGCGCGTTCATTAGGTGATGGGAGGTGCGGGGGTTTTAGTGGATATTCCCCGCTCCTTTCAGAGTGGGGAAGTCCCACAAATGCCACTACCTTCTTCAAGTACTTGAACACGGGATGTATTCAAGCACTTGAAGAAGTGAAAAAGGTACTTTTTACTATTTTTACGGGGTATAAGGTATGGATTTTGAAAAATTATCACACAATTTTCCTTAAGTATGTGTTTATTCAGTTGTAAGACAATCAAAGAGTTTTAAATTATGTAACATAAAAATTGCACAGATTGAATCTGCCGCCAGTGCAGTAATCAGGGCCGGATATACACCGGACCTGCGCCTCCGCTATTAAAACTTGTTAAAAAAATCTTTATCTTTCATTACACAATCTACGCACGACACGTTCGCTGGACCATACGCCTAATTAGCATCGCTTATTTAAATGTGGACCTCTTTAGGGCTGCCTGGTATTCAGTTTTAATACGTATTTTTTTACTTTTAAAATTCATTATCAATTTTAACCAAACATTATTAACGATTTTTCCGACAATTAAAAAAATCAAGTTATAAACATACAAATTTATTTACTCCTCTCATTCTCAGCTAAACCAACTTCAGATGTTTACCATGTGTACTCTACTAGGGTCATTCAATATAATTATGCGTCTTGCACAGCTTTTCATCGTTATTTGGAAACCAGTATCACACCTTGTTTCTTCCTAAAAAATATACAAAGTAAGAACTTAAGCACAATGTCTTTATTTAACTAATATTTTCTTACTATCGTATCGCGCCTACACCATACAAAAATAAATACATCTCTTCTTACATTAAGCACGTATTGTCATTCAAATGATTTTTCATGCGCGATAGCTCCCGTAGAAGAAGGATCAATCCTATTTTGATCCCTGACACAAAAACGACTGAGTGTTATAAATTTGACGTGTCTATTTATCTGATTGTGTGTGTATCAGTACGTGGTACTATCTGTTATGTTTTAATTAATGGCCTGGTAACCCTAACCGCGCTGATCCAAAAAACGCATTACATTACGCAATTTGATATCTCCGCTTTCGCCCAAACCACGTGTTGGACGGACGTAAGTGACGCGGTGTTACGCAGTTGTCGCACTTTTTGGTTTTATTTTAACAGCAACGTGTTATTGTTGTTACACTTTCATTTTTGAATCTTTTTTATTTTTAATTTCTAGTTTGTTAATAAGTTTTTGTTTTATTATGTGTTTTATTTTACGGGATGATGCTGCTATTTTTTCCTTGTTAATTTGCAACCGTTTAAATGTCACAAAAGCCTAGAGATATTGCTAAATTGCTATGTGTAGGTAAATGTCCATAAGCTCTATTTTCAACAGTAGCATATTTGTCTATATTTGGCCGCGACTTCATTCTCGTTTTTTTGGGACAAAAGTATCTTATGTGTCAATCTCATATCTCTATCAAATTTCATTAAAATCTAATATAGAGAACATGCCGTGGCTATGGGTTCGATACCCACCTATAATTAACTTTCTTATTTCCACAGCATTTTGTTGTGCCTTAACTGTGTGATAATGTATATTTAAGTGTTTTTTACCATTTTTAATTCTAGTATCCATGACACTTACTCTGGGATAGGGTACATGTACCTACATAATTTTACGCGATCTTGACTTATTATCATGGCGTATTACAATACAGTTGTTAATCCATTTCAACATATTTACAAGGCTGAATTATCAAAAACTTATATTATAAACCTAAAAGATCTGTTAAACATACAAACTCAGGTTATAACTTTAAACATTTTTTTTTAATAATGCATTCGTGATTGACCTCATCCCACCTGATGTTAAGTGGTAATGAGGTCCTAGCCTAAGGGCAACAAGAACAGCATAATAAAGCAATAAAGCAAAAAATATTCATGTTATATTCCCTACATGAATTAGTTTTACTTTTATACCGTCGAAACAACAGCAATTTGATGGAAAGATTCGTTAAGATCACAATTACACTCTTCAGTAGACAGTGGGTTCAGTAGACATCCTCGGAGCAATCTTGTCAATGTTACCAGTTAACTTACAATGTATAATTTAAACTTTCTCTGTAAGTCTCGTCTACGGCCGTTAGTTGTTCGGATTTCCCTTTCAAGATTTTGTTAACGCTCCATTAAACTGCACTATTTTGTTTGGATAAAAGATTTTGACTATAGAAATACAGAATAATATCAACAACAAACGAATAACGACACATTTACAAGAAGTTAAAATCAACAAGTGTACGGGCAATAAAGCATGCTTAGGCAAACCTCCCAAAGCGAATGGGTTACCCGAGGGATTCGAACTTACTACCTAGTTTTTCCCTTTTCTTATGACGAGGGACAATGCTTTAACGCACCGTACCGTCACCTGAGGGAGATGATGGCGTGTGTGGGGAGGACAGGACTACCCACTACAACCCCCCGGTTGGACCTCATCGCCTGAGTGGTGGTGCTGTGGGAAATCAGATCAACCTCACCAACCATAACACTACCGACACATAATTTTACCATTACACTATGTTCCCATTCCTTTTTATCAACCTATTTTAAATCTAACACAGATCGTAATCAAACTATTGTGACCAATAATTTCAGCACAATTTGGAAGCCATTTTTTACAATGCTACTTTTGTAAGAAATGTATTTAAAGCCGGTTGCAAAATTAGTAACGTAAGATTCATTGAACTTGTAACAATATAATGGCTTCTAAAAATAACAAAGGAAACTTGTGGACAAATCAATTTATAACTTTATTGAACACAAGCCGCCGACCGCGAACATAATAGCGAAATATAAGATTAAAGGAAAATTTAATCACTCGACAAAAAAATGCAGTGGTAGGTAACTACGTGACATCCGTGTTCTAATAAAAAACTTGACAAGTGCGAATAATTCACGCAATAAAAGAGTTCCGTACCACCAAACCTTTAGATTCGTATAGAATCTTAAAAGATTTGCTACCCGCAGTAATGTAATAACGACCCGTTTGTTTTTGAACATAAATACTAACTATCTGGGTAGAAAGTTTAAAATCCTACCTGTTAATCTAGTATCCATTTTATCTTTGTTCCCAATTTCATCTAAATCAATTTTTGCGAAATTGAATCGATTGTATCAATATATTCATACAATCTTTCCCCTCATGCGTAGTAGGATTTGATTTGCGTTTACTGTACAAATTAGAATACTTTATTTTTTAGATAACAACTACATTTGACAGCGAGATGAAAGCATTGACAATCACATTTTTCAAGATTTGTCAAAGTGTGTAGATTTAATCAAATTGACTGTCGCGTTGTGGTGTCCATCCAATAAAAGAACTGGCTGAAAAAATAAAAAACACTTTTTTTTGCCTGTGGAACCCTAAAAATTATGGAAAGGTAAATTTAGCAAAGAGGAAGTAAAAATCAAAAGCCTACCTACTTAAAAATAGATAAGGCTGTTCAATTAAAATACTCCAGATATTAAAAAAAACATGGAGGTCAACTTAGAATGTACCTGCCTATCGAAAGAGATTAAATCGGGCGGCGTAATAATATTTATTTTAATAATATTGAGTCTTATAGGCAAGCGTTATATGTCAGATTATTGAACTATCAAGCATTTTAGAGAAATACAAATCTACTCCTAGAAAAAGTAATAATGTTTAGATAGCCTGTTAAAACAAGCATTTATTCTGTCTTTTCTAACTCAAGCCTCATGATACATAATTAACTTTCAACATGTACCTATTTTGGAATGTCATGATTAAAAGAAAGCATAAAATGAACTCATCGAAAGTATAATCGATTTTGGACTCGTAATCGATTCTTCAGAGACGTATCGGAACTCGGCGTAGGTCAAGAGCGAGCTGACCGTGGCATCCACTCAGACATGGCGTCGTCTTCTGTCAACGAACTTTCGACACCACATTGTGACGTAAAACACAACTAAAAGTCAACTGCCAGTGCTGCTTTACGTCTGGGCACCGCACCAATACTTTTTTTTTCCTAACCAACTAGATGATGGCCGCAGATCTTTCCATCTTTACCGAGCTTGAAGGCCCACAACCGCATTAATGAGACAATCGGTAAACATACATAAAAGGAAAAAAAACATGTGTAATATCCAACATGTACCTACCTCCTAACCGTATCGTAGGTACCTAACCTTACAAATTGCGGAAAATAACATGGTACATGGTAAATAACTGTGTAGAATTTTAGTTAGTTAAAAGAGAAAAATATTAATTTAATTTTAATTATTGTAATCACATATGCTCATTTGCGTATACAAACATGAATCGCCGAAATGTACTCACATAAATTATATAAAAAAAAGTGTATCCAACGTATTTTTTTAAATAAAAACATTGGTCACGTCCATTCTTTAAATTGAATTAAAAAAAAACACTCCTACTGTTTTTTCCACCCAAAAAGCATGTCAATTTAATCAATCACGTGATTTCTTTTTCTGATAGATCTTGATGTACGCATTTCGCACACTAGTTATCGTCTACGTACACTACATTTAATAGTTGAATTGGTTATGATACACTGTGGAATTAAAAACATATTATAAGTTTAAACGTATTTGAATATGTATTATACAACGCTAATATTAAAAACTTATTCTAAAGTGAACCTTAAAGTAACGTCGTAGGAACTAAGTGCTTGCTTTTTATTGCTCGTGACTGTGCCTACTCGTAAAATAATTATGGAAACTCGCAATTACAATTTTAATGGAAATTTGCATAGCAATAGTTTGTTTCTGTCACGAACAGTATTGATACTAATTTCCTTTTAAAGCTATCATTAATCATAATCGAATGAGTGTAAATTATTCCGAGTGCAGCAATCTACATAAAAAATATATGCATATAAATGTCAGGCCATTATAGGTAGCTACTGTCCTTACAGGATTTAGTAATATCAACAAATAAACTTAACATTTTTGCTGAACGTGGTACTATTAAGTATTTTTATTAAATTTGATATTTTAATTGTTTTTACACTCAAACAACTCATTATTTACATGAAGCCAACGATACAAACGGGCTAAAAAAACTTTTCTTTCATGTTTTACTTTCTTTCTTAGTCTGTTTTTTTCTGTTTTTTTACTACCTACATTTAATACAGTATTATGAGAAAACAACAGTTTGAAGTAATTAATCGTCTTGGGAGTATGAGGCAAGCAAAAGAAAATGAATAGGAAAATAGTGTTAATATGATGATGACTTTAATAAATTACCGACAATTATATGACTGTAAGTTACTGTAAGATTATTTATTGATAAAAAAAAATATTTTTATATTATGTATCTACTATGTTAAAGTCTTAAAAAATCTCAGTATAACATATTATTCGAACTCCGTGAATAATTTTAATCCAATTTTGATATATAACTATGATACAATGTGACTTTTATTTCGTAACGCCATCTAGGTTATAGATGGAATGCATTAAATTCTGCCCGAGAATGTGATTTGGTATTTATTACTCGATATCTGGTTAGGGTTGACATGTTAGCCTCTGACAATCTTTATAAGTCATCCAGTACATAAGCCCTGAGGTTTTTTATTACTATAGATATGTGAAAACATAAATCAGCTTGTCACAAAAAACATGTTTTTTTGTTATATTTATGCCAGTGCATAAATATAACAATATAGTTTGGAATGCGGATTCCAAACTAGATGGCGCTGTTTACTAGAACACCATCGATCGTGGCGCGTAACAATATTTAAGATATTATAAAACAACGACCTATGAGTCAATATTGATTTTGTACTGTAGTTTGTTTCTACTTGTTAATTTT
Source organism: Glyphodes pyloalis (assembly GCA_037074685.1). Lineage (NCBI taxonomy): Eukaryota > Metazoa > Arthropoda > Insecta > Lepidoptera > Crambidae > Glyphodes > Glyphodes pyloalis. Next base: position 6,385,368 of record JAYKKO010000002.1, read on the forward strand.
CTCTATGTGTTAGGTTTGCCAACCCTAATGGTACAAAGTCGAGCACAGCTGTTGTCGCTATATTTGTTCCCATGCCAATAAGGTCTATTGGCTGTGAATTCCTATTGCCCAACTGTACCATAGCACTTGTTTCAGTAATGGTGGAATACTATTATTACTTCGATCTATTTGCGTACAGTTGAGTTGCCTTTTCACGACTTTTCAATTGGTTTCCGTGTTTACTAATGCGTTATATTATTAGCCGAAAACAAATAGGTGCAAAGTTGTTATGGTTTGCTAAAATTGCTTGTTAATTTAATTCGTGTTACCTTTAATATTTGGCTTCATACAAACAAATTGAAATTTCTATGTAAAATTTACGTGGTCTACGTTAGATCATGGGAAATATAATAAATAACATAAAATGATAGCACGTAAGCACTACTTACGTGCTATCATTTAACATTCATATAAACGCAATACAGAGTCTTGGTTTCGTAGATCTGGGAAAGGAAAAAGTATTTAAAGAACAATTTATGTTACATTCGTAATGTTTCGTTCTATAAAAATATCTATCTATATCTCTACTACTAAAACTGATATCGTATAATGCACAATAAAAACATTAAGTATGTTTACTTCCTTTATAAAGTTTAAATAGCAATTAATTAACCGCACACAACTCATTACACTTGTACATTATTATAATTTCAATACAAAATGGAAACGCTCACTGCTGGAATGATAGCTTTTATTGCTCACAAAAGACGTGTCCGTTACATAAAGCAGAATTAACAGTGAAAGTTTTCACTCGATACAATATCTATTTCCTATTAGTTTTAGTATTACAATAAGTAAATTTAGCTTCACTTAGTCGTAAACATGTAATCAATATATTGCTACGTACATCCCTGTATTCCATGTATTATGTTGATAAAGTACAGACAATCGTTAAACTGCTTTCATTTTCCCTAGCATAAAGAAGAGGAAGTTACAGAATTGATCTTCATTAATGTGACGAAAAAATATTTTGAGCCCGTTAATAACGTTTATTGAAATATGTATACAAAACGCAATATAATATCACAAGAAATATTCTAGTATAGTTTGCGCCAAAAGAATAGCTATCAATGTGTGTCGACTGAAATGTATTTTACCTAACAATTTGATGGTACATGTGTTCGTATAGATACTTTAAAATAGTTAACTACTCTAATAGAGACACTAGCTGAGAAATACATGAATACTTTGGATTCTGGTGAGCGTCGCTACCATGCAAAGAAAACCATTTGTTTTTTCAACTTAAGCCTTTTAAATTTTTGTTGCAACATTAGATCGGCAATGTTTTTGTTGTTGGCTTATTCACTTTTGTTTTGCATTATCATTGTCTTATTTCTAATCGGTTATGGTAGTTGTTAAACAAAGAGTTGTCAGAATTGAGACAACATTATTTGAAAACAATTTCATTTAAGCAAAGGAGACTCTTATTACAAATTAACTGATTGGCGACGGATGTTCGTTCCAAGATTTCTTAAAATTTGAAACCGGTAACAATAGCTACGCTAATTCGATTATTTTGTTGAGTTTCTAGTTTCGATTATTTAGAAACAGGTTAGTGTGAAAGTCTGTTCAAACATTGTTATTTAGTGAACACGCAAAGACATCCAAACTTACTTAACGTGCAGTATCAGAAAGAAGAATATTCGACCCATGATTCTATTGTTCAAAGAACAACAATTTAAATAATAATTTCCTAATGTAACTCATTCAATAAACAAAAGAAATTATAATCAGTCATTGTTTTGTGCTAATAGTTCTAAAGTACACATTCGAAAAATAAAGATTACGCCATGTTTTGATTGTAAACCTTACATCCAAATTTGGACCACTGTTTTGTTGAAGTCTATTATTTTTAACGAAAGTAGAATATTTTTGTATCTTTACTATTTTGTGCTAACTCAATTTTATCCTCTCCAATTACTGTTACATTCAGTTTACCTAATACTAATCTTAAGTTTTCTTTTTCGTTTCAGGTAAAGTAAAAACAAAAACTGCGCCTGCTTGGAGTCTAGAACTGTAAGTTACACAAGAATCGAGATTGTCAATTTATTTGTAATTGAATGTCACTTAGATCTATTTTCAGTGTTCTGATTTTTATTTAAATAGGTTGATAACGTAACAGCGGAAGAACGAAAGTTGTGTAGCCAAAATTTAGCGTTAAATGACGAAATGTACCGTTTACTCAATCAACAAATTGGTTCAAGAATTGTGTGGTGCAGCTCAAATTTTGATCTAGTTACGTCTAGGAGGTAGCGTTAGTCTGCAATTCTAGCACTAAATGCTAATTTATGCATTAATAAACAAGCTTTACATGTGGCCTAGTATATAGAGACATTAATGAATTAAGTGAAAAAAACTTTTGGTACTGAAAAAAAATGCCTATATGTCCAATAATACAAAATTACTTCCAATACATCATACATATAAGATGAAAAATGCTACAGCAAAAAAAATTCATCGCCTACGATAATTTGCGGTTAGCGCAGTTAGAAAAGCAGCACGCGCGATACGTGAAGGTCGTCGGTTCGATTCACACACCGCAAGAGGAGCTAAAATGTTTCTGCTTTTTTAAAATATCTAAATTTCGCTAGTTTGGCGTAAAGCACTATAAAAAAAATAAAAATCATGTTTCACCATTAGATTTGATGTTAAGAAAAAAATGTAGTGAAAATGAATCCAATTTGAGACCCAAAACTATAATTAAGAGTTATTTATGATAATTTCTAAGATTTACAAACATTAATCCGAATCAGCAAAGTAAATATTTTCTATAAGACATGATTAAAGAATAGTCAGTTACTATTCTTGTTTGAACTTAACAGCGAGTAGTGCTACCTAACTATAGTTTTCATCTGAAAATGACACGATGGTATTTTTTAGCAAGAAGAATAAACTATCTATTTATCGATCGCTTAAGACTGTCAATAGTTTACATATATACATTAACTACGTTTTAACAGTTAATTTTCTTCCGCAAATAATTAAAACCAACTGACTGAAAGAAACTGAACAGAAAAACGGTGGCCAGCCACCTGTCACATGCCTCAAGCTAATTATGTTGTCTAAGCCCCTGACACTGGCTCATTCCATTCTCCGGCCAATCCGATAATTAGAGGACGAAAGTGTTTAATTACCGGTCCAGTAACTAGCTATCTTCCACATAAGGGTGCTGTTTGAGACTGGATCCTAGCCCATTATGAAAGCAGTTGCCTTGCGCTGCATGTACACCATCCCTACTAGCATGCAATACGTCAAATTTCTCGCATGAGACGACAAAAATTTCGATCTGTTGATTGGTGGATAGCACGCCACACTCGTACTTTCAGCCAATCAGCAGCTGACGCATTTTGAATTTGTTAAGAGCGCGATAATTTTTTATCATCTATCATCAGTTTCAAACACAGTAAGCATTTTAGAATTTTCTTCTTAAAACTAACAAATCCTGAAAAATAAATAGACGTAGATAAAATTGATTTACATTTTTCTGGGAACAATCAGTTAATTTTTAGAATAAATTTACCTTAATTCACAAAGTTTAAACATTACAAACACACCCACATCTAATTATTTCAACTACTGAGTTTTACGAAAGCTAATTGCTTATTAGCCTGCTCTTAATGGATGATGAATGAGGATAAAAGAAAGAAAAAGCACCTTCTTAGGAATTAATAATCTCCGATCTTATAATAATCGCAAAAATAAAAATGAAATCATCTTATCTTTTCTGTAAATCGTGAGAAAACTGTGTGCATGCGCCGTTACGCGGGTAAATCAATCATCGCAACTTTCAAGTGTGTTTTGATTTCATGTGCCGTACCGGTCTAGCATCGTCCGATTAGTTTTTGCATGAAAATATAGAAAATTGAAAGTGATAGACGCAGGAAGCGATATCAATCCGGTATAATGTCTCACTCAAGTGCGACCGTCCAGGGGAGCCGGCGCCGGGCCTCGCCCATCCAATCAAGTTCTATCAACGTCTGTGGGAACTCTAAGAAAGTTATACGATGTGCACGGTTCTTTTTTTGAGTAACAGGGCATAAATAATATAAATAAATATTGGACAAAATCACATACATTGATCTAATTCCGTAATAAGTAGTGGAAGCATCCGTTTTACAGACATCAGAATCAACGACAGTCCCAGAACACTTAGATCCGAGACAACATAGACAAGTTTTTTTTCTATTGCCCCGACCAGGAATTGAACCCGGGACCTCAGAGATAGCACGATGCCAAAGGCCGGTCCACTCGCATCTCTGCTATCAAAATATGCGCGGTATTTGGTTTTTACGAAAGTTCGAAGTTGACAGGTGTCTCTGAACTTCTGAAGATTCGTTCGGGCTACGAATCAACCTGATATCATAATGTGATTTTGACATAAAGCTAAATTATATTAGTGAGCCAATTAACTAACATTATTTTCCCATCAATTTGAAAAAGATGACGTTAATAAGTACATACAGCTTATGCCTTTGTAACTAGATATCTAAAAAAACAACAAACTAATCGCGGTAGTTAAAAATAAAATTATTTTATTTCAAAAGATATCTAACTGTTTAGTCAGAGATTTACCTGTCCAACAAATGTTATGAAACCATCAAAGACGGACATTTACAATAGCATTTAAATGATTGCGAATTAATACATTTGCAAACCCAGTTAAATTAATTTAACAGATAGCATGCCTTTCTAAAAGAAATAATCTTTGTAGTTTTATTTAGATGACAAATCAATTAAAAAACCCAATCGAGTATTCGATACATTAATGCCTGCAGTGGTTTTAATTAGTTAAAGAATGACACAGCAAGTACATCGAAATAAAATAAGGCCCCAATATTTCAACTTTGTATGATCGAGGTCAGTATATTAAGGAAGGTAATAAATAATGTCAGTTAACGTGTGTAAACCTATTGTTAAATTCAAAAATTAAGTTCTCTCGTCTGTCAACTAACAAGAAACAATGGATTGTAACTTATTATTAATAGTTTTTGTCACTGCAGCATTGGCATTTAATAAGATTTTTTATGATTGTTTTTTTTTTACACTTAAAAAACTTGTTTAATTAGGTTTGTTAGAATAACGTGACGCTGAAAAATTTATAATTAAAAATAGCCTGCTAGGTACTGGTATTGATTATCAGAATTATATTTATTTCCTTCTGGTCCATTTTAAGTTTTAATAGCAAAAAGGTTCTAATGTAAAAATAAGGACTATTCGCCACAATTAAATAAATCCAATTTAATTACTCATGTCCAAATTTGAATATCGTCGCTATTTTACAACTAAGTACTAATATAGCTAACAAACAGAAATCTTCATCAGGCAATTGTTTACTTTGGTGAGGACCAAACCCAGGATCCCGGAAGGGCTAAACATTGTTCCAACAGGCCAGTAAATCATCTTACTACTTTTAATGCAATAGGTTCCTGAAATAAATGAAAGTCGTTCTCACTAAATTATTAATGATTCTAAAAAGACTGAGTACCGGTAGAATTAAGACTATGATACATTTTATAGTCTAATATTTAGAGTCATAGGCTATATATTTTTTTTTTGCGCAAAAAAGGCAGTCAATAGCGAGTAGGAGGTAAGTATCAACTCAACGAAGGTACAAGTCTTGGCGTAGACAAGTTGAGTGACATTGACTAGCGGTGCGTAAGCAACAGTAGGCGAATGTTTCCCGTTCGCCAGCCACTTTCTTGTTACGCTGAGAAATTAACTAGAAAACCTATGCGCTGATTAGCACTCGAAAGACTCTTCCGTTCGTAGGTTCAGCTAAAAGTTGTCAATTGATTCAGATCTACTGTAAAATGTTAATTTGTGCTTGATGTTTCGCGCTTGGAACAACTTCTTCTTCCTCAGTTTTGTTTTGAAGTGGTCAGTGAATTACGATATTGCGATCCAGTCTTTTCCGGCCACAGGCTTATTTTTAGTTCAATTAATATTTTATTTCAAAATTATTTTAATGATATGATATTTTAAAAATTATTGGCATCTTCTTTACCTCTTCCTTTATTATCTCTTCCTTTGCGCTTATAATGCAATTGGATAGTAATTTGATAGCTTCTGAAGATTATTGTAGAAAGATGCTAGGTGCACTGACTCATGATATTTTTTTATATTTAAGGGGACCGGACTGTAAATGATTTACTAAGCAAGAAACAAACGCCTAGAATATTATTTTTACGGGAATCGGGCTTTGGATTATCGAGGGTATAAGTCAGGCCGATTTGTTTTTATAAGCCAGGGAATTAATTTTCTTTTGTATTTTTTTTTCTAACCTCTAGTTTTTCTTGTGGAAAGACCGTAAGTATTGTCTGAGGAAATATAACGGCGTGTTTTGGATATTTTTTCACAAACGTGACAAGGTCATCTTTCCATATAGTGGCGCTAACGCTGTATTTTCCAGTACTTAGTAGCCATTCTGTTTTACTTCAGTAGGCTTAAATCAAGTGATCCACAGAACCGAAGCTGCCTGACATTCGCCCGCTCACACGGACCATTTTTGTCTCCACTGGTCCAACGGGTATAGCGGCGACTTTTACTTTCGCCAAAGTAGTGCAGTCGAGTGCATCGACTGCTTGCACAACGGGTTCGGGCACTGGAGCACCGGTGGCAAGGTTGCCAGATAACTAACGGCTGGTATTACGTACTTGTCATTTCACTAGACCTTCGGCTTTCGATCGAAACATTTATTGCTCGTGAGTTGTTGAAAGGAAAAGCTGTTGGCAAACATTCTTTCCTTCTATTTCAAGGAGGTTATTTCTCTTTTGTTTTAGCGTTTTCAATTTTATGCTTATTTATCTGCCTGTATTTCCATCAGCATTATAATTATGGTGTTACTTTTCTCTTGAAATATTAGGACAGGAATCTTTTGTTATTTAAACAAGCTCCGGTCCGCTACTTTGTTCATGCTTATGGTATGGAAATAATGTGTTATATTACGGTATGGAAATAATGTGTTATATCTAAAACAAATGTTCTAAAACAATTTATTCATATTCAATTATTACTTTTAATTAGCGTCCATAAATGCATAACATTACTTCACCAGGTTAATGGCACCTTTTATTTTTTTCCTTTTTTAAAAACATCTAAGGCTAAACAATGGAACTTAACTCAGCTCCTATGATAAGCTGTGCTATAATTTATATATAATTATCATAACTTAGTCTCCAATTCAGTTTTGCTAATGTTGCACCGAATGTTGGCATTAAATCACAATTTTGAGCAGTTTATTGCAGCGCATAATTCTGAATCAATGTGCAAACACCGACATTACCAGTAAATGAGTTGAGATTATATCTCCCACGGCTTGATTTTTAGTGTGACAATTAGTTTAACATACAGGTAACAGTAAAATTTACATCAATTGAGGAAAAATATAAATTACTACCACGGTAAGAAATAATCTTATCTTACTCGTATTTTAAAATATGTACGGGAAGCACGTTTTGCACATTAATTTTAAAAGACTAACCGATTAAAACAAGAAAATATGACAAGTAGAGTACAATTTAATTTATTAGTAATTTCAATATGTGAAGAAAAAACGAGCTCTTTAAATACTTTGTATTCGTTACTGTACGGTTAAGAGGACACTTACAGTCCAATATAAGTTCTTTTGCCCACGAAATAAAGGCGATGCAAAGTCTAAAGTTTGTATGCACTGTGGGCCGACGTGGTTTTTTACTGCGCATACATTCAGGTCTATATACATTCAGGGTATGAATTTTCCCTCTTTTCCTATTCACAAGCCTATTCACGTGCTCATAGATAGGAATCTACTTGGTTTAAAATGCCTGGACAACATTTCGTATTCACATATAAACCTCGGCGAAGGTCCATTTCCACATTACGCAACACAGCATTCTTGTGCATTTATTGCTTGGGCAAACTGTAACTTCTCTTTCAAAACAAATCCAAAAGCGCAGTGAGTTTACGAAATGGTTGCTTTACAACTTTTACGAGTTCGCGGTATGCGAGATAATGTTACATATCTGCCAACATGGCCACTTGCATAACAATGAAAGTGGGCCCATTGCTGGTTCGCGCTAAACGACCGCAGTTTGCATGGGTCACTTGAATTCGATTATGACCCGACATAATCAGTGCATCAGCCTTTTTTGATAACGTGACGCTCACCAGAAAGCACTTACTTCACTCTACGTAACTGTTTCCTTATTGCCTTAAAACTGTATTTTTTTATTGTGCACCATTGTATTCCAATATTTCGGAGCGAAAGTGAATACAAATTGTCAGATCTAACTGATAAAAGTATTTTATCTCACAGTGCAACTTAATTTTTAAGTCCCTTTTACTTTTAAGACTAACGAAGCCTAATGAAATCCACCTTTATTCAATATTCCTCTAGGAGAACCACTAAGGCTGTTATGTTAATAAGTATTTCCTGTATAGTTATTTCCCAAATTCCTGATCAAGCTTGAACTTAGAAAGTTAAGCACAACCTTATTATTAAAGAACTAAAATATAACGTCAATAAGTTTCGGAGGAAGTTTAGTCAAATCTGCTATTTTGCAATCTATGCGACGCTATGTCATAAGTGTAATAAAAAAGAGCAATAGACACGACTTCAAAAAATAATAACAGTATCTCATGATCCAGTAACAATGCAATTCTGTGTCGTATGCACCGCGCTTTACTACGATCTAAATCACTCAGCGGTAGCTAGCAACGCAGTTTTCCCACGCTGTCTCATAAAATAAATAACCAAGACATTCGCAACATAGCTAATTTAACACAATATGACCTTTAATAAATTATGTTTGACAAACACATTTTTGCAATGAAAGTTAAATTGTTCGACAAATTAGTCAATATTAAGTGAGTTTTTTATAATGTTTGTTAAACAATCTCAGCCATTTTTGTATAAATAAACAAACGTAATGCGCCAAAGAACAACCCCAATCAATTAGTTTCAAAACTAAGGTTTCATCTTGTACTAGGAGCACCAAACGACGGATATTAACTGGCTTCAACCCTCACACCAAACTCACGCCAATTAAGAAAAATCGTTTCCCAAATTAATCAGACCTAGAAATCGAACCCGGAAATTTCCACACTTTTGCAATTAAAATTATTCTTATTCAAAATGTCAATAATCTCTAAAATTTAAAAAGAAGTAAGCTTACTTACATAGGGACTATACTATTTTGGATTAGCTTTATTTTTAAAAATCATGAATCCTACTACTAGAAACTGGATAACACAGATATTGGAAACGTCAATCATTATCTCAAGGCTTAAATATTGCAGACAGACAACTTCGAACAGCCCAACTAATAAATCAACCTCAACAAGCCTTTATTTCAATCTCAACGTCTTAGGCGACACACAATTTAATCGCCGAGTTTTATGCAACATCACGAATGCACTTCACAATGTATTGAGATCAGTGGGACCAAGAATCGATACTGATTGTATGACAAGGGCGTTAGCAACATCCGTCTCCGTTGTTTGTGATTCGGAATCGATTAGATCCGCTTTTAAAATTGTCATACAAACGTCTGTCGCAATTTCAACTTTAACAGTTCAAGCTATTGCTAAATTGCTGTCGAAGGTTTGCAGAAGTAATGGAATGCATTGTCGTGTACGTTCTCGCGGCCTTGCCCACGGTGAGTGCACCTTAATGGTCCGGAAATTATAATGCATTTGTCATGTTCTACAGATTTGGTGTGCGAGTTTTTGCGGTTGCATTCGGCTGTGTGGAAAATGGATATTTGTTTTGTCAATAATCTAATATATGTATGCGTATGCGGAACTGAAATGCATTTAGGGCCTAACGAATAGGTACCTATTATAGAGCTGAATAGATATCAACTTATAACTTTTTTTCTTTCAACTACCAACTTGTCACAGATTTTAAGTAGGTATAAAGCCGTTTGATGTAGTCGTATCTGAGGAAATTACTTATTTTTAAAAATTAAGCAAAGTATTTTTTTTGTTCCCAGTTCTTTCTTCATTTTAAGTTTTAAAACAGTCAACTACACATAATTCACCATTTATCATTAAGTTTTCATATTATCAAAAAACTTCATGCTGTCGATATTAAAGTACAGTTAGTTTCGTTTAAACAAAGAGCTCATATCTAATTAACGACTCTACTTTTTGTATACAATTAAACTAGTTTCTTTTTATCTAGGAGGCAAATGCCATTTAGCTGGTCCTTTTGAATGCTAAAAACTGACTAATACAGGAAAAGATTTTGCGACAAAAAATCCCAAAAAAAATAACTGAATCGGTTTCATGAATCAGATCAAGAGAAAAAACCACTTACCGCACACAAGGATATGTTTAAAAAATGCCTTATCTGTGAGAACAAGGATAAGGATCACGATTTCATTAACTTAAACAGTGGGCGACAATTATGATTCATTATGGAAACGGAACGTTGTCTGCGCGTGACCACGGCCCACTAGTAGGTACACGCTGTAGGGTTGTCAGAACATGAAACTGGACTCTGCTAAATTACCCAGCCTGTGTATTGTGGTACCGCTGTTTTTTTTCCTGATTTCTGTAACACTTGTTCGTTAGCTACTTACCATAGAAAGAGCAATATATGTGATGTTAGTCAATAAGTATAATTTAGGGATATGCAACTTGCGCCAGGTTTCAGGAAACAATCTGATAGCTATTTATGACCAAACCAAACATACAGTTTGCGTACTAGGAAGAAAACTAATTAGTTCGACAGCCAAGCGTAAGCGTGATATCCAAAGACACAAATTATTATTATTCATAGCCTAAGAATCCACGTATTTTAAAGCTGAAATAATATAGTCCAGATAGTAACTGGAGGCATACTTAGGAAGCCACATAAAATTCACATAACGACAAAATACACTGCATCAAGTGTTCTGTAACGCTCCATATAAATTGTAGTAGGTATATATCAGGACACAACCGTATGAACCAACATTCGCCGGATCCTTGACAACCCTAGGGCCGATATTTTATCCATTACGACATTATCGTGGCGATCGGTGTGGATTTATTAGCACTGGGTGTTGTATTGTTTTGAGTTCCGATTGTTCATGTTTTAACTCTGCCACACCTGTTAATTAATTGTAAAAGGCGCACAGATTTAGTTTTATAGTCTCGATACAAAACATTTATTACCTAACGCGTTTCCGGAAAGGTGAAGTGGTAATTGTTTGATATATAAAACCAGCCAATCATTAAGAAGACAATGACTATTGAAAGTAAGAATCATGTATCAGTTTTGGACCTACTTGTATAAACAATTAATAATAATCTGGATTTAGAGCCATATCAAAATAATTTCTTTTTTAATTCTCAAATGTTGACTACTTAAATAAATATTTCAAAGCACAACTTGATTGTAGTTATCATCAATAATTTTATTACCATCTTTTTGCTTCTAACCTTTAAGTTGCGCGGTTAAGCAAGTATCTTGATATGTACTTGCTTCTTTAATCATTAGGTAGTTAGTTCAGTAAGTTTTATATCCATGTAAAAGGTGAGTTTTATATTTAATTACCACAGTCATTCAATGGACTAAGAAAATGTTCAATGGTGACACTTTTTACGTAATAATTGTTTATGCTCCCACTAATAGTATTAGCATGAGTTCATCAACCTCACGTATTTCGTGCGACAAATTTATCTGTTTTGTCACTTTAATGTCACTGATGTCCGACGTTGCAACATGCACGTAACATTAAGTAGACAAGCGATTCGTCTCCGAAACGTCAGACTAATGTGAACTTGTCACAACAATATGACGGGTGACAACTTTCTATGTTTTACGAAACAGACTGTATACATGTGATTTTCGCGGACAATGAGTGATGGGAAAATTGTTAGGTACGTGAAAAGTCAAGTAAGTGCACCAATTATTATATCATAATGAAAGTGGTTTGAAACAATGTCTTGTTACGAATGTACTGTTAGTCGTAAAGCTATTTAAGTGCGCGTTTCCACATTTTATATATAAAATTGAATGTGTTAATAAAATATTTTTCATTTTCTGTTTAATTATTTAATTGTTTCTAAGCAATTTTGATTAGACCTTCATCTTCATTGCACCATCTAACTTTCGACAACAGTTGCTTTAATTTTCTTTCATGAAACTCATCGATGTCAATCACAAAATGATTATTTTTTGATTAGCATTGTCGGCTTTTGCTGGAAATTCACATTTCTCAAAAACTCCTGGCGCTATAGCAACAACGGGTCAAAAACGCTACCGAAATTTAAACTATGCACCACATTAAAGTAAATTTTATCACTTCCTATTCACGCACCCCTTCAATAAACCACACACTGGGCCCGCATGATTGAGTTGAGTCCATTTCACATCACAGTTACTTTCGCATTTTTAATACTATGGATGAAAGATTACATTATCATATTAAGTGGAAATGAAAGAGACGCCGTTCATATGTTGTTTAAATTCACTAGGGGCCTTCTGTTCCTCAAAAGTTTGACATTCGACAGTCAGTAATATGAAAAAAAGAGTGTTGCCACAGGAAACGACGTGAAGGTCTACTTAAATGTGTTCAATTTCTTTCAACAAGAATCCGTTTCTACCAGAATAGCATTTTAAGTTGCAAAATGTACCTTCCTTCATGTATGTAGTTCTACCACTAGTTTGTCTAAGCCTCAAGGTTAAGATAAATGATATTTATAGTAAAGGGCAGAAGTCATCTAGGGATGGCCTTTAAACTAATCTTGATCGGGTATATGAGCAGGCACAAATATTACTTGAATTGTTAGTAATTAGATTTAGACAAGGGATTCAAAATGATGATGAATTACTATTTAAATTACACTAACTGCAAATTAAGAACAGTTAGCTAAAGTTTAAAATGCTTGAAGTGTTACTTTGTATCACATTAACAATCTATTTTTAATTGTATTTGATTTTTTAATGTTATTTATGTTAGGTTCATATGAACAAAAGTAAATAAAAGTGTTAACAGGATATCCTGTTAACACTTTTATTTAATTACTAAAATTAATTGGTGAAGTCTTTATTTTAGGCTGTTGTATATTTCAACTATTATTTAACAGACAGCAAAAGTTTTTTAATTTTTAATCTCAATTTTCAAGTAACTAGTACTTTAAATGTCTCGCTTGGGACGATAAAATTTTGATAATGTTGATTGGCATAAAGTATAACGAACTTAAATTTTTAGCCAATCAGCAGCATAGTGATTTAAAAAAATACATTTTATTAAAATAGTTAAACAGTGAATACTTTTCATATACACGAGGAGGTTTAACGTCATTTTCGGAAATGTTTCCTCATTTTTCATTCAGATCACGAGTGACAGACGCAAAAAGCTTCGTTTCTCCTAACAGATGACGATACTGCAGCCGCTGCCGACCGGTCTCGTCGCCTGTCACCCCTTGATTGATGTTACGGGACCACTTTTACTCGTCTGATGAAGGGCTCCATATCCCTTAGAACGTTGGTCAACGTCAGCCCTGCCATATTTTATAATAGATCAACACAGCTAAATTCCGCAGAGCGGTCATTAATGCGGTTGAAATCATGCTTAGTGAAAATAGGTACCAAAATCACTTTCCAAAACCACATAAACCTCTAAAACACAAATTTTTCATTGAGGTTTAATTTGGCGACAGAATACATTTTAAAGGTTAAGAACGCGCATTACGGAAAACGCATCTCGTGATTTTATAAGAAAGTCATGACTAATACAATAAAGATTAAAGATTCGTTGTTTGGTAAGTTTGTGAATCTTACAGATCTGTATGAAAACGAAATAAATTTTCTTAAACTTTATAAACCCGGAAAATGCAGCGTATCGCTAGTTGCGTGATAATACAAATTGTAATATACATTTTAAGACTTTCGCGTTCCATTTTAAACATTTAAAACAATTTAACGGGTCAAAACGCGACACCATTTTTATGACCAACCGTGGTCAGCTCGTGCCCACGGTTGGTGCAACCTAACCGAAACGTCGGGCAGTAAGTAGTTCGTATTAACTACTAAATAAAAATGGTGTCGCCTTTTGACCCATTAAATTGTTTTAAATGTTTAATACAAATTGTACTTATATTGTAAACGTAAAAATGTTAATGTAGGTATAGAAGTTTTGGATATGGATTTTGAAGAAATTTGGAAGCTCGAGTAATTCATTTCGAACGTGAGACTACGGCTTTACCAACTGAGTAATCCTAAGATTACGCTCACTTAAGTACTTATGTGAGTACGCCTGGTTATTCATAAAATATGGTTACGCTATTTCTAAAACCATGAGATGAGCCTTTATTATTTGTTACAAAGATCGAACTAAAATCTCTCACACAATTTGAATCAGTCTTTCGGAAACTAAGTTTGTGGATCTGAACAATTTATCATTGATTGACTCTTTCACTTTTGGGTACAGTCACGCGCATTATACTCAACCTCATTGTAAAGTTAATTTTATCGAAACGTCAGTGCTCTAATCTTTACATTTTACTGATCGCGTCTATATAACTGGCTTTTACAAACCGGAAAAATTAAAGAACTTTGAGCACAGTGGATGCATAAATATCGTTAAGTTTGGCCTACCCTCCGTAATAAAATACCTACTAATGCTTACATAAACTTACGCAGATTTGTTATTATTTATTACATATTGAAACGCTAAAAATCTATTCATAATTGTTAGCAAGTGGCACGCGGAAGATTAATTTCTCTAGTGGGTAATACAATACTGAAGCAATTACGTTTAGTTGTTTATGATATCGTCTATTTCTTAAAAGGGGAACAGGAAATTATTTTCGAATAGAAACTCTATTAATACAATAATAAGACACTGAGCTTAAAACTATTGTAATAGCAACTTAATGTTTCAGTATACTACATAATGATTACTGCGCCTCAAGTTGAACAATAATTACCATTATTTTATAAATAAGTACTAATACTTTATCAAGCTTGAATGTTGGAAATTATTTAACACTTTAATTGACAATAAAGTAATAAGTACAGATTGATATACAAATAAAAACTACAAATAATTATTTTACATGAAGTAGGAAACCAATATATATAATAAACATGGATTATCACTTACACAGAGAAAGTAATAAACAGATTAAATTAACTACTTAGGTCCTGAAGAGTAACATTACTCAATATTTCTTAACTAGTCATTTATTACTGACTGTGGTTGGAAATTGTACATTAAGTGAAGTAAGTAAGTAAGTTACAATAAATAGAAACATTTATTGGAAATAAAGTAGTATACGTCTGTACTAACACGATTATTAACACTTTGCAACCAATATCAATATTACTGGGGGCAATTTATTCGCAGTTAGCGTTCTAAACTGTATTTTCCATTGTAATAATAATTACTCATACATTAAATTGAACTTATATAGCGTTTAAACTCAATTATAAACCTGAGTTCTCGACCAACTTAACGATTTCATTTGTGGCACAAATTGCAAGAAAAATCAACAAAATGAACAACCAATTTCACCTGAAACGTAATATTATCTTTACTGCTTACTTGTATTACTGGTTGACTGGTAAAGAATGCTCCTAGCATTAAGTCCGCCTTTTGTACTTTTTATTTTGTGCAATAAAGTTTTTAAATAAATAAATAAAATATTATAATATATTTGACTTTAACAAAAAATCATCCCTTTATTGGTAATGTTTACTTTTTTGCGTGAATAAACAGTTCATACGGCAACCGTATTGCGGTTTTAACAATAGAAATCAAAATGT
Source organism: Glyphodes pyloalis (assembly GCA_037074685.1). NCBI lineage: Eukaryota > Metazoa > Arthropoda > Insecta > Lepidoptera > Crambidae > Glyphodes > Glyphodes pyloalis. The sequence continues at coordinate 6,401,146 of JAYKKO010000002.1, forward strand.
GATACGCATTCATATTTAATTTTGAAGTAGACATCCTTAAAGATATGGCTTTCCAAAATTGACACCTATAGAGATAAAACGGGATTCAAATCCATGTGGACGACATCGCAGGCTCCTACAAGTATTAAATGTCCAATTTATATTTCAATTTCAAAAAGTTGGTAAACAAGTATTTCATTTCCACTAACTTAAAACCATAAAACCGGTGACGCAGCTAAGATAAAACAAGATGTTTTATTAAAACTTTGTAGGCAGTATCTCATGTTGCATAACCATACTAGAAAAACTGGCGGTTGGTTATTACTAGAAAATAGGAAGGAAAACCGGACAGAGTCGGGGAAACGGCACCATGCAAATTAGTTGAGGGGTATTGACATGGGAACGGATGCTGTCATATCATTGTGTTGGGTGCAGACTGCATTATATTCAGTAGGTACCAGATTTATTCCAATTGTGATAGTGTAATCCATGTGGTTGTGCCTGCCCTGTTACTATATAAGAAAGTAAAGAAGAATTACAATAAAGTATTATTTTCGAATACAACCCTTTATTTCATACCGTACGTGATGAAAATTAATACGAAAAAAGTTTAACTTCACAATAAGGCGCCCAGAATGTTACAATTATGTTATAAATATGTTACATACACCCCGTGTCACTCGCGCTATCAAAAAAAATCTACCTCGTACATGAAAATCTTTCAAGCTATTCGAGTAGATGGGAAAATAAATATCTACATCTGACTCGAAAAACATAACCTTCCCTCTGAGCCAGTCAGGTAAAAAGAGTCTCATTATCATTTCGCCCATAAAAAGTGGTATCTAGTGAGCTAGATTTTGCATTAGTAAATTGCCAACCGTTGAATGCAGCTTCATAGTGATTAATTATTTGTGGATGTAAACTTTTAATTTATTTTTTGCGCACTGCAATCCGCTGATAAAGTTTTCATCACAGTATGGTACATTATTTATGATGATCAAAGGCTTGACCTTTTTACTTGATCCATTTCCGTTCGGCAAGAACGTTAGAACTAGCAAAGTTATTTAATTAATTATAGACACGTTTGCACATTCAGATCGAATTGCACTTTGTTACGTTAAATACTACGAGAACCTTTAGAAATACTGATCATTTAGCTCTCATGAATCTATACATTTATTAATTGTTTATATCCTTTACAACATACGTAAGCTTACGCAAACTTTAGGAGTAGATACAATTACACACATTATATGAAGTGAACTTCTCAAGATTAAATTTTAAAGTGTTTGTACCTAACTTGTGAAAGTAATTCGTGCCATCTTAATAAAAGATTCCCACAGAAAATGTCCGAAAACGTTAACACAATACTAAAATGGAGAATTCCGAGAAAAAAAGTAAAACCTTCGCTTTCAGCGAAAGTGGGCCTGTTCTAGATACAAAAATAATGTATCTATCGAACAGTGAAACTCATTTCAATAGACACGATCGGAAACCAAACTACGTGCACAGTATAGAATTTGCAGTAGATCCATTTCTAATGATGTTAGGTGAGAGTAAGTAAGATATCGAGCGTGCATTGCAGTTAATAAAAGTCGTTATGACTTAATCGACTCCTGTTTATTATGGTTGTTAAATACAAACGGCATCAATACGTGTGATAAACATAATGTCACACACATTTGATTTCCCGTTCTATATGAATCTTTATGTTTTGTTAGATTAAAACAAAAGTAAACTTAGAAAAGTAAATTAATCGTCATCTAAAACAAAATACTTTATAAATGAAGCACGTATTTAATTGAAGTTTATAATTACATTCTGCACATGTACGGCCACTTTATTAAGAGTGACCCAACTGATTTTAAACCACACTGTGGCATCGGAAAACACAAGTCACGTCCGAGCAATGTTCTTGGACACTTCAACCAATGTGTCTAGGCAAATACCATGAATGGACGGAATAACAAATTCTTTGCTATGCGCAGACTGATACGATATATATATTTTTTGTAGTAGCTCTGTATATTGGCTCCTCCCAGCCTGATGATATGAGAGGGATCCACATCGTGATGACAACGGATTTGATACCGTAGCATCCTATCCGTTATTATCGCCACACTTGCCCGCGAAAACGAATGAACTCTGAGGAACTGAGGAAAGTAATTTGGGTAGATTATACTCCCGCAACATTTTATGGCTGAGGTTAAGGGTTTACATAACGTTTTATCAGTAAAACTATTAAGCTCCTATCTTACTGGGACGCAATGATGAAGCCAAAGATAAAACTCGATGTGGAAAAAAGGAAGATTCAAGGAGTTGGTTCATGTGAATGAACCAACTCCTTGAACAACCAATGAATACAGCATAGAAAAAATTCTGTCACCAGGTTCATAATAAGATAGAGATAAAATTAAATACAAAGTAACAAGGTTAATTTGTCATTGAGATGACTGTAGAAAGAGCGACCAGTAACTTAAACGAAGATCAATTAAATCTTAGATTTTTGGTCGCTTAACTGAGCACTTCTTTGCACACTCCAGATGATGTCAGCCATGTCTGTGCTATAACTCATTGCCTATAACAAAAAGTCTCGGACAGTTTAAGCGCCACACAGCAAGTCAGGCGTGAACAGTTCATTATTTCGGGTTAAGTAATATTAATTGCTATCCGGTTCTATAAAGAAATGATAGTTCATTGCAACCGATCGTCTGACGGTTGTTAGCACCCTGTTGCAATTGGGGGTTGCCAAACTTAATTGCCAACTTTGTTTGGCTGTAGTGCCGGATGATCTTGATGGATCGCCCATCCGCGATACGTACAACCAGCTATTGTGTTGAGTGCCTCCTATCAATTGCAAGGATTTGTGCTGTCAATCATCATTAACGTTAAGACTTGCACTTCCATTGCTTTAATATTCTTCTTCTACATTTCTCTATCTTCTAATTAAAATTATAGTTGAGTCCTTAGCTAAAACCACAATGAAGATTTTGTCTTCCGATTCAGTAGCTTACCAATAACTCTGTTAAAGCGATTCAGAATGGAAACGTTATTCTCCAATAAAGAATATTAACAAGAAGAAAGGAAACTGCAATACACTTTGCTGTTTTTTAGAAGTGAATGGATGGTACAATAAGCCAACCGCCGTTAACATACCGAACCATCTTGACCTAAATATTGCACTTAGCTACACTATAAAAAAACTGTACGAGTATCAAGTATTATTTTTATTACAGTCTAGGTCTCTGATCTGAGGCCAGAACTCAATCAGTTGGCGATTTGAATAAGTCATACAATTTCCTTTTTGTCGTATTTCTATAACATGCCTATGCTAATGTTTCTTGCAGGGTAAGTAGTAGGAATAGGTATATAGTTCATTCATGCTTCGATGTCGTCGTATGAAGAGAAGAAATCCTAATGGGATATGTTCCTTACGAAATAAGATAGTTAAGCTAATGGTAGCAAACACCGAGTTGAACGTTTCCCATTGCGGAATTAGGCTTCCGACCCATAGCGTGCGCGGACGCATGCAATATGGGCTATGACACTGCGCACAAAGCTATCGCCGGCGATCTAAACATGTTTTTCACAATGATTTATAATATCTCAACATACATTTAACTGTATTTCATATTTCCTTACTATTGCGATGAAGATTTTAATTAATATTTCGCAAAATTATTTATTTTGTTGGTGTTCTTGCAAAATTAAGTTTGAACTTTATTAAGGTCATTTAATTAAGTTATTATAGTTTTGACTTCCGTTTACACTCGCCAATTATTTGACAACTTTAAACGCGCTGTCAAAATAATGATCACACTGATGTAAAAATCAAATCAGTTACAAGATCGTAACAAGTACCGGCCTTCTTTAACCTTTTGTAAATTTACTCAGTAACTAGAATATATTCAGTTAAAAAAAAATCCATGCATAAAACTTTATTTGCTTCAAAAAACATAACCGTAATAGCCTGCAAACCGATTTTAAATCTTTATTTAGACAATCAAACAGATATGCGCAAATCTCATACATCACAACCCTGCAAAAATTGATGGCAACTGAGTAACATCGATATAGGTACTAGTGTTAATAGACGCGCTTCGAATTAAATACATTAAACATTACACGCGTATCATTTACTGATTGAAAAATGATCACTCGATCATGTTGGTTCTTTGCGTGTGTAAAGTCATTGTAGTCTTGAACGCATACCTTGCATTTAAAATAAATTAATCCATCAATCTGACACACATGATCAAAACCACAATTATACCAAAAACAATGCTTGTCCCACGCTTCATTGGCCAAAAAAGGAATACACTCGCAATAAATAATAGCTAAAATACACTATTACTAGAATAATAATTTCATCACCTACTAAATTGGCTGGGGCGGCCTCTGCTGGGACCTTCAGCATACAAATTATATGTGCTTTGTTATTTTATATCATAATGTGTGAACCTTTCGTAACTAGCTTATTGTGCAGTTTCAAGGCGTCGATAACTTGTTTACCCGTATTCTAAGATTCCTTAAATAATTTGAGCAAACATTTTGTTTGAAAGCTATGAACACTAGATGGCTTACTGACATTTTACAGTTGTGTCAAAAAAAAAAATTTTTTTTAATAAATACAAGATTTTCATCTCACCTTGCAGTGCGATACGTACCCACACCACTACCTTCGCGTATGGCCTGGATGAAAGTTGATGAAAGGGATGTTGAAGCTGTTGTGATTTTTTTAAATGTTTAAAGTTAGCTCAAGCGGTGTGAAGCACTGTAAAATCGTATAAATCAATTTGTCAAAATTATACATTATCATCATTGGCCTATACTAATACATAGTTGGAAATTGCCTGACCGGCGGAAATCGGCGTCATAATATCCTGTTTTCAGCTTAAAGTATCCAGGGTCTGACTTCAGTCATTCGCAGGTCCTTATCCCAAGAACCTGGAACAGAAGGTCACTAGTCCAAGCTTGTTTTAAATATTTAAACTGCATTCTTGCCTTAATTAATGTAAAATGGTTATATGGATGATTATTTTATTGATACCATAAAAACGTTGCACTACTAATTATAATTAAAATTACTAATAGCTACAAAACATTTTAAAATCTACCAATAAATTAAACCCAGTAATAAACGCCTCTAATATAATGCAACCTTCAGTTTAATTGTTTCTTCTTCCCAACGCGATTCAATTTTTCTACATTGTTTCCTTAAACTGTACTTTGATTGAGCATTTAGGTTAGACTCGTCGACGACGCATATAATTATGCATATTTTGTACTTATTTACGCACACTCATTAGCTTTATTTATTTCGTATTTAATTTGCAATGTTACTCTTTCGCAATTGCGTTTGAAACTTAATAAATCAAGGCATACCTAGTTTTGCACAATAATTCAATTTAATTAAGGAATTATAAAGTAACAAAATTGCTGCAGAAACAAGTAGGCAGGTAATCTTTTCATCTGCCATTGAACATAGTAGTTACTATGCTCTGAAGCTTATTTGCACCAAATTTTCCTATTGCATAAAATGCATGGGATAAGACTGTTATAGCATTGAGTGAACAACTGAATCTAAGAATTATTATGATTATTTTTTGCGTCTGATTTTCGAATAAACGTCATAAATGACAGATATTTCATCTCACAAAGTCCATATGGACTGTTGTCAAACGTGAATACGTATATACCTAGTTTAATTTTAGTAAACTCGTAAGTGCTTAGTTCTTAAAGCCAGAGTCCCACAGGCAGTTACGTTACGCGTGGAAATGTTTTTAAATATCATATCGTTCTAGCTAAAATTTCTTACACGATAACCTCCGCTAAACCAATATCTGAGAAGAAATGTATAAAACCTTTATGTGTATACTTTGTATCGGAACACTTTTAAAGACAACATAAACAGCTGTTTTACTAAACCACCCAGACAAGCTGTGAAATCGATTGGAAGACACTGTTATCAATAGATGCCAAACAAAAGAGGTCTAATAAAAACCTCCGCCACCTGACCGAGTTCGGTTCGCGTGTTTCGAGCGAGGGCGCAAGCGGTCCACGGTCACGGTGACGTCACTCTGTTGACAGCATTATGACACACAACATTATGACAGTTGCCGAGTGCAGTCCAGCGATGCGTACCATGCATGCAACGTGGGACCTAATGAGCCAGCACGGTTAGGTTACAGGTTAAGATCTGTATTTAAGCACGAGATAAGTAAACAAATATACCGTTGCAATGTTGAATTCGATGCTTAGATAGCTTAAAAGCAGCTTGGATTGAGTCAGTTGTCAATTATGCCTGTAAAGATGAAGTTAGAAATACAAATCGTCATTCAAACTATGTCCAGTAAAATCACGGACACATCATAAAGGTGCATTTAGATTTTCGTGTAAATTGTATAACATTTAAGTGACTTGAAGTTTTAAGATTTTTAAATATTAGCTATAAGTAAAACTACAAGATAACTTTATGAATTACAATTTCGTCAAGATCTGATATTTTTCAATTAAACTGAGATGAAAACTATTGAGTTGCCATTTATCAGCAATCACTGCAGTTAACTGTGACCTACAAAAATAAAACGTTTAACTTAAACCAACACCAATTTTTAATTGCGATTAACCAGCTACCCGTATACTACAATCTATTAATTCTAATTGTTGCTGAAAATTTAAAAGATCAAGTCTTAGTTGCAGCAAACTGTATTCATAACCATATTAACTCGAGCCAATGTCAAGCATACTTTTACTCGGTTTTACCGATTGTAATCGATTGCCGCACACGCCGACTCCGATCATTGATACAATTCGACGCAAGCCAATCGATTTATGACATCTAAACATGCCCCATTTGATAAAATCGAACAACTCGATGTTGGGACACTGGATTTGAATTGCGAGCCGTTATTCATTTCATTGGCATTCCATTAAATGGTCGAATAGAACTAAAACTATCACTGACAAATCAATTAGATGCAGTTGATATATGAAACAGTGCAACACAAGACATGTTTAAAAAAACTATACCTTTTCAAATAATAAAGAAACATTAAATGTTCAAGCTAATAAATTGATATCGTAAACCCCAAAATTGTTGTCACTTCCGTAGCTTATTCTTCCGCTTATTTTGTTTCTTGCATGAGCAGGTTAGTATAAATTATATAAGGAGTTCTTTGTTCTTAACTAATTGAATTGATTTAAAGTAGTTTATCTTTCATACTTTTTGACAGTGTCAAATCGAGCTATTTAATAGATATCTAAGTCTAATATCATAATGCTCCTTGAAACCACAATATGTTAAATATTAAATTATCCAACTATTCGCCCCATTTACGAAAGCCCAACGACATAGAATCAGACAGCATATTGGTAGTTGCTCATAAACTAGGCAGGAATCGAAATTGAATTACCCAATTGTGGGTGAATGTGGGCTGAATTCACAATAAAGATAATAAAAAATGCATTCCGTCGTACGCACAAAGCGCACTCAACATTACACCTAACCTCCCAAAGCGGGCTATCTTACAAATTTCGGAATATACATTTACCTGTACGTACCTGATACGGTCCAATTGCCGCGACCCGAGGGCGCAATCGTATGAACACAGTCCTGCGCGGGCGACGCCTTCGCTATTACGTTGTTATACGGACACTGGGCCCTCATTATTTTATTATCGTGCCCCAACTGCAATTTGCGTCCATTTTCGATTGTAGACCAACGTTTTGACGCTAATCTGAGATAGGCTTGCCTTGACTGTCTCTATTAAGGTTAATAAATTGGCTGTTTGCTGATTGACGGATTTTTAATGACAATCTTATCAACTTGCTTCTAGTAAATCAATTTTATAGTGTTGGTACCTGTTTTAAACAACAATTCTGTTTAAGATATCAATTCTATCTCATCTTTATATAAAAGTGGAAGGTTTGTTGGTTTTTAAATTATGATGCTTTGTAAGTTACATCGATAATTATAAATTGAATACACTAAAATGTTGCATTAAATTGACTGACTGGATTAATATTATTTATGATTGCTGCGGAAGTAAAAATGTTTTTACATTTAATCCGTACCTACTTTAAACTGCACTTCTGATATTTCACAAAAATACTGATAGTTACCTAATGATAATTAAAATAAAATTACAATGGCCTCAGATCTAGATTTTTGATAATGCCTTACCGTTTGCACGAAACTTATTTCACTTGCTATTATATTTATGTCTTTCTTAGTTTCGTGATAGAATCGTGATTCAAACTTAACCCGTTAGAGGTTAGCAAATCGAAATTAATAGAAGCGATAACCTATACTGAAATGAACAATCTCTCCTTGACAGGCATGATAGCTTTATTGGCCAAGTGTGCCACTTTAAACTGGGATTATTCGATTTATGGAGCAAAGATTAGTCACAAGTGATCTCTTGTTCTATTTTAGACTCAAATGCTTAATGTGAACGTAGTCCTCAAACAAAATCTTACTATTTGATAAAGTTGAAGCTTTGTTTGGAAGTTCGATATTCTTTTCGCAAAATTAACCCAGTGGATTTGGATAAAATTTTGTATACTAGGTGTTAACTTAGGTTTTTAAAAGATAATTTTTATCCTAAAGTAACGTGGACGAAGTCGCAGGTAAGCTAGTTTTGTCTTAATAAAGACATACGTACTCGATAACAATGTCTATTTTATTGGTACCATGCTACTATTAGAATGAAGAACACTCTTTTATCATTATTAGTTTTTTTATTTTTTTTCAAGAAACAGAAAAAAAATCATCTCTAGTAATATTCTTGAACCCATATAGAAGAAAAATAAAAATTTAAAAACTAAATTATTGTGTCGTATTTAAATTTGAAATGTATGTTTTACCTATTGTTTAATTTATAAATGAAATCTCACACACATACACCTGTAAAAAGTATGACAATGTAAAAGAGTGAAATATTGGACCAAGTTTTAATAAAATTTCATCAGAACAAAAATACGGTTGACCCACATTTTATCATATCAATCAGGCTTATTATTGCTTAATTTACCAAAGAGACCACTCAACAGTGTTGGTCCCTCACGAGGCCGATCACAATTCATTTAGTAAGTAAATAAAACATTAATTTAAAGTTAAAACTGGCACAAAAACTGTGACGGCTGGTGGCCATGAACGGAAAAAGCGGAATGAGCCCGATGTCAAGGTTGTAATCGACTCGAACAAGAAACTGACGATCGTCATTTGTTATCGAACCTGATTGGTGCTCTATGATATTCAATTGTTTCTTTGTATGATTGCGTTCTTTTTATAAACTTGAAAACAAGAGAAAATAGAAAAAACAAATGAATTCTAATTTTCAATTTGCAGCTTAGGTTTCTCGAATTTCATAAAATAGGAAAGATGTCAAATGTTTTTTTTATCGATTTTTTTAGCAGACCTTTCAACATAAGAAACATGCTGAAGGAATTACCTGCTCCGTTAAAAGTATCACATATTTTTTGTGTTGTCCAGAATACTCCACAAAATTGACCGACGGGAGTGACGTCATTGCCGTTAATTTTTTAAAAATGCCCCGTGAACTTTATTCAAGGACTAAGAGTTTTCCCCAATAGTTTGCCGACATGACAATGATTGTTTTTTAGTAATTGGCAATCAACTACGATTTTAATCAGACATAACAGACATAAACAAACATCTCTGTAGCAACGCGTGCCGGGTAACGGTAAAATTGAAGTAAAGTGCAAACCCAACAATTTCTGGACATTTCCCAACAGCACAGCTAAGCTCCTAAACAATACGTTGATACGCACTTTAACCGCAAACGCAACGGAGCTATTTAGCCCAATTTCTTTGTCTACGCTGGTCCGGCTAACGAATGTGCACCAAATTAAGGTGGAGGGCACGAGGGTATTGCGAAATCAGAGCCAAGAACGAGTCGATTGGCTTCTGTGTATGTTCTGTAATTTTGAACCAATTTGAATCCAATATTCGAAAAACAATCCGTTATAGTTCGATTAATGTAGAGATATATGAGATATGTATTATGCTAGGCGTAAGCTAAAAACGACAGACGGATGACTGTTAACAGCTGATATGGAAAGTAAATTTGCAAATAGAATTAACGACTCGTAGTCGGTTGAAGAAAAATAGATTGTCATTTTCGACCCATTACAAATAGTTAAATATTGGAACCGGGCATTAATCACTCTGTATTTTTCTGCTTGAATAGTGGTCAGCTAGTTTCTTTTCGAAAATGTTAGTAGTGCTACTACATTGTCGATCTGTTGAATTTTTGAAACAATCTTGATAGCAAGCTTTCAGAGTTAACTTTATAGTTCTTTAAATCTGTCATTACTTAAAGTTAAGTAGGGACCTCCAATTTCCCGTCTGTTCCTAGTGTATGTACAGTATTTACTGTTGACTGCACGTTTTTTACCGATTATCTTCTACAGATTATATCTCTTGCAATCTAAGAAATGAACTTGACACACAACGTTTAATTCTGGGCTAAGCTCGGCTAACTGTGTTAATAGATGTTAACGTCATTATATAACCTCAGTTCAGTAGGTCAACAGATTGTTGGGGCAGGTCAAAGCATAAGCTCGGTTTTAATAGACCTCGTCTTTTTGTTTTCAATCTTCGTCCACACCGAGATCACCTTGACTTTGTCCTTGAACTACACATAAGGTTTTTACCTCTTCAATACGAGTAAGAAAAAATTTTTATTTCGAACTTTCATTTGCAAATAACATGTCACTGTTGAAATCGGTAGCTTTTTAAAGCCTATATAGTCTATAATTAAAAATATATTCTATAGACAGATAAACAAAAACAATATCGAATACATTGATCTGACTCCAACGCTAAGTAAGGCTTTGAGTTTGTTATCTGACAACAGCTTAAGTGTCACTTGAATACTTATTGCACACATGCAAAAAAGAGAAAAGAAAAATGTTAATAATTAATTACTGTACGTTCAGATCTATAAGTTACGACGCAATCATTATTCTATAAAAAAACGAATGTAGGCAGAATTTGATTTAGCATAATGTACGACGCTTCTTCAATTTTAACGGTGATGATGATGCAAAGCAATCAACGCGTTACTATCAAAGTCGTCCTTAATTCTAGACTCGAAAAACAGGTCTATCTGGCCTTACCATAAGTAGAAAAATTAGGAATGTAGTTTAAGCTACCGGTACGAGAGGATATCCGCTGACATCCTAACCTAAAGCCATCGCACCTACATTTGAAACTTGCTGTCGTAATAAGATAGAATGATGTTACTGTATTTAGTAACAAATCAACATTAAAGTATATTTTTTACGTAGGACGTTTTTTACTATTACTTGACCCCAACCTCCTTCTTAATAAAAAAAAATAAGATTATGCTGTCGTCTCTTTTATATTTAATACGTAATCTTGAGAATGAAACATATATCTTCGATTAGTTAAGATGTTTATTTTAATTTACAAATTGTTCTACTGATGAATAGTAACACAGTTTACTTTAAGTCTTACTTAATTAATAAACAGCCGCTTATAGAAAATGAAACTAAAAAACGTTTCTTTACAACAAAAACAAACTCCAGGATTTACTCTCTTCAGAACATCGTATTTGTTACAATAATTTTAAAACTAATTTCTCTCGTTCCGGTACCCTAATTAAAATAGTTCTTACTTAAACCCAAAAATGTACAAAGAATAGATGGCCTTATTTTGCAGGTACATTGGAAGATAATTATAATCATTACGTGATTTTTACACCTACCAGTACTATCTAGCTACCGGTCTGTGCCAATTTATTTCATTATTAATGCCCTTGAATATAAAAAACAATAGTGATAGAGACATAATTTAGAAGTAATTTAACGTTGTGGTCGTAATCGACAGTAGAACTAGAACCGAGTATTAATACGACCACAATGAGCTTATAATGATTTGGTAGAATTATTCCTTTCAAAATACATTCTTAGCATTGACTGTGTCCGTTAAAATCCAATTCAAATAGTTTGTAGCAAAATAATGACATATGTATCAAAATGGAAAGACTAGGTAGTCAACTTCTGTCGAAGATTTTGTATGCGTTAACTATAGTTTCATCCAAAATACATAGGTACATAATCGTATATAGGTGTCTACATATCAACACAAGGATTGCAAAAAATACTTAAAGTGTCATATAGTGTAATGTAATTTGATCCTTAAGAAACTAAGATAAGGTACACAAATAAGGTCAAGATTTTTGACGTTATGCCACACGTACGGCAAGAGTATGAGAGTGAAAGAAGAATACTGTTTTGGATATTGCATACACATTATCTTTGGTAAAAGATATGCATAGTAAAAGCTACTCACTCTTACAACTCTTTTTTTATCAAACGGACAATTCTAATGTCAATTTTCATGAATTAAAGAGTTTTTTCACATATCTTGAACCTACTTCACACTTTGTAGTACTGTATCCAAATTTACTTTTTTTGAGGTACAAGTCAAGGTTTATAATACGTTCATACTTACATATGTGTTATACATAAAAACTAACTAGAGCAATATGGCAGTTAAAATGTTGCCAAATGCCGTTTTGTTGTGTTTTATGAGCTCAACATGTTGCAAGTGACATGAATGAGGAGCGGTTGCTGGCGCTTAATATACATACATGCCTCGGTTAATTATTTTTTATATTCCTACTTAAAAATAAGTATTCTGAAATGATAAATAAATAAAAATAAACTACAGGATACTACAACCACAAGAGTTTCCTTGATATGTAAATAAAAAAGGAAACTAAAAACACACGGACGTCCCAAACCGGTATATGGTTTTATAAATAAATTGGCCAATTTTATTTTGAGATTTTGATTTCATTGGGATTCTATTAGTACTTGCATACTGATCTTATTATATATGTACGCACATTTTAAATGTTTTTATGAAAGCAAAACTACTTTATGCCTAAATAGATACCTTAAACCATTCATTTGTTTTGTCTGTCCTAGCACAGGAGAACAAATCCAGAATCATCGCACATATTTTTTTGTTGCGAATAGTCATTAAAATAAATACTTAATTTATTTTAGGTAAACAAATTTAAATTTACAACGGCTATTATAGGTAAATTACACATTAAACTCGCACGAAATGGTGTCCATTACAGACCTATCGTAAAGCCCCTACGAAATATTGCTCATTTAAACTGCCTTATAATTAATTGAAATAGAAGGTAAATTTAAGTAAGGGTACAAAATACGCGTATAAAATAGTAAAAACAAGTGAGGAGATTTTTTATATGAAGTAAAATTAAGAAACACATAATTTTTTCGAACACTCTTTGCCTGTAGGTAGGTATTGCTTTTATGATTTTTTTTTTGTTGCTTGTATTTTATTTTAAAATTAAATTCTTTTGTTTACAGGTAAACATCCACATCCATTACATTAAAATGAACCAGTTATATTGTTGAATGGCAAGGGGCCGCGTGATTGTGGTATGTCTATACTCCGGAAAGAGTTTTGCTGCCCTTAATGGTTTAGGTAAAAGACTTAAAATATCTGTTTGGTCCATCAATTAGATTACCAAAAAAAACTCATTGCAAGGAACGTATGTTCTTTACTAAAAGTGGAAGTACTTCCGCCGAGCTAGGTGTTATCTGCTCGGGGACCAAGGCCCAACTACTAATCTTGGTTTGTTGTATATATATAGTTAGTGACGACGAAAACTCTGACATCGCGATGTAGGATTGATATTATTGATTGGCCAATCGTGCATTACGTATGGACCATTGTTTACTACACCAATTCTGCTGACGCTGTATTTGTGTCGACTTGTAGTGTCGTAGGTCGGCACAACATTTTTTTCTTTTAGTATGTATAAGTACAAAATTTGACTAACACATATGGCATTAAAATTTTGCACGACGTCACTTCTTCGTAATTTTTTACTAAATCCCCCTTCACGAACTCTCCACTTAACTTTCTTTCGCGCTATCATCATCAATTTTGTTTTTTTTTTATTGAAATTGCTTACGTTTCCATTTTATTCTGAAAACCTAGCTGGCTAATTCAATAAATCATTGTTTTTTTGAGGGATCGACCGAGGGATCGGCCTTGTTACCTTGGTTATCATTTTCCTCTCCGCTAACAATTTCTTTACATAGGTATTTTTCTCACTTACTTGTTTTCTCAACATAGTATGTTTTCTGTGCCAAAGTGTTGCAACAACTTTAAAGATCATAGACAGAGATAGCTAAAAATAAAGAAACATTTGTACAACTTCATTGAACATCTTTTTTAAGATTTTTCTTTATCTGCATGAAAAGTAAAGAAATGGGGCCTTTCGAAATATAAAGACAGAATAGAAAAAGTTGTAGTATTAAATTACTACAAATGTCTGCTGTTACGACAGCACTATTAAATGTCCAAAGACGGCTAATGTAGGAATTCATACTCGTATTTCTTCTCAGCAGCGCTTACCATGGAATTTCTACCATAATGGTCCTTGTACCAAAAACGGTTATTACAAAAGTCCGTGGGAGCGCAAGTCTTAGAAGCTCGAACAAATACGCTAATTATGAGAATTGCATACGGAACTGTAATTGAGTTTTCAACAAAATGCAAGATTCACTATGATCGCGATTCCCAGTGTCCGAATCAAATACTTTTTTATAGAAACAAACATTTTCATAATGTGTTTTAATTCAATTGATATGTAAAATAAATGTATGAGACAATCAGAAATCAACTGGTATCAAACTTGTTATTCTCATATACGCCAGATGACGGCATACCTAGACCCAAACCATTAAAGAAATTTGTTTCCCAAATTGTCTTGACCAAAAATCGAATCCAGGAGCTTTCGTGCTTTGGGCGCCAACCTTTGCCACTACGCCACTAAGGTCACCGTGATGATTCCCTTCTAAACAAACCTAGTATACCTACTTACTTTTTAGGTAAAACGTAGGTCATTTTATACTTTAAGACAAAAAATATAATGTTTTAGACTAATAATAAAAGGATGTGTACTTTTATAGTGATTCATTTGTACTTTAGTTAATAACGAATGAGTTTTAAGATTACTTTACCAAAAATTTCTTCACCTTTAAAACCCTATATTAGTTTTAAGTAACATAAGACTATTTATCTCAAAAAGTTTATGAATGCGATAATTTCTAGATTAATATAATTAAGGAAATTATAGAAGGAAACTCTAAAAAATATGTTCAACTAACTTAAGGTTAAAATCATTAAAATCAGCTGCATTGTTTATCACGTAAGTAGTAAAAATCATTCTTTTAAACAACATTTTTTACCATGATCATGTAGAATAAATTATGTATGTAACTAGACAATACCTGCTAATACTAGCTATTAATTAAATTTTAAACAAGCAACATGCAATCAAAACGCCCACCACGTAAATAGTCCGGCCAGGTCAATTGACCTTATGGCTTTAATTTTTGACAACTGTAGGTCAAATCACACGGAAATATGACCATGGTAGGAAAGATAGATAATTCGTTTATCGACCATGACTTTTGGTACTTGCTTGTAAGACTACATTTCCTTTTTAATAAGTGGAATTTTTCTCTACCTCAATGTCTCCATGCGACGTGATTAGTAAAAGTAGTTTGGGATATTTTTTCAAGGTTTTAAGGCTAGAAACGAATTGCTTGTTATGTAGGAAGCGCCTATATGACGTCTCCAATTTTAAGAAATAGCATATTTGACGAACTCCACAGCCGAGAGGCGAGCGGGTCGAACTTTGAGATCACGCCATCTCTGAGGTGCTGGGTCATTCCCAGTCGGGTCAATATGGAATAATGAACTCGAGCCAGTATCCAAACGAACTTTTGGATACTGCCTCAAGTCTTGTAACGATATTATCGTTAGAAACTGCATACTCAATGGTAACTTGTTATTTCCAACAAAATATTAGCAAATACCAGTGGTGTAAAATCATCGATTCCTTTACAATCAACGTATATTTTATATTGAATAACTACCTCTATCGATTTAACCGAATGTTTCACAGCTTGAAAAGGCAATCACGTTCGTAAACTACAATAAATCTTTAAATGCGTAACCTTGCTTCACAATTTTTTTTTTAATAACAGTAGACTAACAAAGTGTTTCAAATATAGATCCGGAAGCGTAATCGTTACTTTGTATTACTTGGTCGAACATTTTTATTACTATCATAGACAATAAAATACAAAAGTTCGTTGTGTGCATGCCGCCTATTTAATTTCCTCAAGTTATTAATAACGAGAAAACATAAATTTAGTTTTTCATTGCATAATTATAAATGAATTAGGAGTTCCCGCAATATGCAAATGATTAGAGTTTGTGCAACACACTGCCCGTTTAGTTCGTGTTTAAATATTATTGACCTCAATACTTTTTAATAGATACATGATTTTTCTTTTTTCTTTTTAGTTAATTATAGTAGTGACAGATTAGAAATGTTTAATGTAGTACTTTTACTATAAACAGGATGAAATTGATACAATATCTTGCTGTTAAACGAAAAAAATGAATTTTGTCCATTTTTTTAACTATTTATGCCCACTGCTTTGACCACGTGAGATTAATTACATAGAAAACAAAAACATCAATTCATCCAAAAGTTTAAATTTAAAAGTAAGATTAGAAATTACAAAGTTACATAATAAATTATTCCTAGTTATATATAAAACAAATGTAATATTCAATATTCAATAAACAAGGGGGAATCCAGGTTCAATATAATAAATTAATAAAAATCTTGTTTAAATGTTAATTGAGGTACTTCTTTGTACCTAAAAAACTTTTATTCTTAATTGTAAGTTAGATTTAAAGCGTGTTTGATGAAATTCTATTTCGTACAACCCCATACAATATCGTAAACATATTTTTTTTTAAGTATTCTAGGATCATTTGCAAATAAAACCCTAATATTCCCATTAAAATACTCATGAGTTTAATAATCTTTTGTTTTGGTAAAATTATTGTTTCTAAACAATGTTGTATACCAATCACTTTATTCATAACGACCGAAGGAATAAACCACTTTATTGCCTTTTCTTAGAATAAGTTACCATAATACGAGTAACGTTACGTTTACTCTTTTTGCTTTGATTGATTACGTATTAATAACTGGCAGCTTTACATAACATTACATTGTACTGGATAAATATTTCCGAGTACTTATAATAATTACGAATCACGTTAGTAATATCCTTAATCGGTCTTTCGTGTGTCTACGTTCATTAAATGATTTGATTGGTTCAGTTGTCTAAGAGCTATCCTTGATTATTCAATTCGAACATTTCAATTACCTGATTTGATTTGAATTGCATTTGCATATCTCTCTATTTTACTAGTTATAATTATTTAATAACAGATAAAGTATTTTTTATTCTTATGGCCATTACTGAATTAAACGTCTAAAATATAATAATACAAATGATTACGCAATGATTTTTACTGTCAAAAAGTAGTTTTCAGTTTTTTTTCTGGCATTTCAATTTATTTATTTATTACCCTATACTGAGGGTCTGCTCCCTTAATTCAAAGTCAAAGTCAATATTTTTTATTCACATAGATTACATTAGTAACACTAATGAAGAGTCTCTATATAAAGCAAATGAAGCTACCTCCGGTTTGGAACCTATAACTAAAAAGAAGATACCGGCAAGAAACTCAATAGTTTTTTTTTTACAAATGGAAGCTAAACTTATTACTAATTTTGCGTTTAGACACACAGTTAGTTTGTCAATTGTAAAATAAAAATTAAAAATCAATTATTGAAAAAAATAAAAATAAAACCAAATTATTTGTAAAATAAATTAAATTAACTGTAGGACTTACATGGATCATTGTGGCACTGACATTGATTGAGAAAATGTGTCATATTATATTTTTAAAATAATGTAAAACACGCAAGTACAGGCGAGCAGACTAGGTAGTGATCCACACGTCCTTATCATTCAAATAATCTTCTACTTTGTAGTAGCCTTTTTTCAAAAGACAACGTTTGACAAATGTCTTAAATTACCTTTCTACACCAATCCGTAACAAAAATTGTAATAGTATCTTTTTTATAATTTCCTTATTGTTCCACAAACAAATAAAATTTTATAACACCTCATCAGTTTTCATTACTGACGCGGGTGATTAATTAGAAACCAACTACGAATAAGCATAAAATAATTTAGTACAAAATTAACTTGATGAAATTAATTAAGAATAATTGCCTTCCTAATAAAAATTACTAAATGAAGATACCTTAAGATTTCTATAAACACTGGCGTGCAAATAGAAAGAGCCGATGATTAATAGGCAAACGAGAAAATTAGCGAGCAAACGCAAACGAACTATCGATTTCTAGTCAATCGGAGCGTATGTTGTCTTCGCTACATTACGCAAATTACTGTAACAGGGTATGTTTACCTTACCACTCTTACTAATATCAGATTGAACTAGTTGAGGTCTTATCAGAAGCACGTATGGTTTAATATTGAATGGAAATAGAAACCGCAGCACCGTGCGAACAAACGCTTGTCGAACCAGTGAACTAATGAACGAGTAATGCGGTTTAATGTGCAGGACTCCTAAGTAATGACTAAAGGACGCATAAATTGTTCTCTAGCCTACACTGGTGCATCCACACTGGGGTCACTTTGGCATTTATTATTAACGGCCGCCCGCAACTTCGTTCGCGTAATAATTCACTAAACTTCGTCTAAACGTTTAACGCAAAAGTATAACAAACATACATTAATTATAAAAATATTCACGTTTATACGAGTAACGTTAATAGGATTTAACTTTGCCCGCGGCTCCGTACCCTATACAAATATGCACATAATTTGACTTTGTACATAAATAAAAATGAATCGCTAATATGTTTGTACGCGCATAACTTCAGAAATTGATCCTTTTTGCTATCTTTGTAATTGTCAGGACTAAGTTTGGATATGAATTTCTATGACAAATTTGTAAGTAGATACTGCGATGTAACTAGCGGTAGCATTTGTACCATAGACAATTAATCAAACAGTGTCTGCGGTGCATATTCTCATCACGCTAGGACAAGGGTGTTTTCGTACTTAGGCAATGGCCACAATGCACATATAACCTTGTGATTAGAGAAAAAAACTGAATTAATTAAGCAACGTATAGGCGTCGGTTCCGTCTAGGAACCAAATAGGTGTGGTTTCCGTTGTAAAGGTTCGATTGCTGAGATCAGACGGCATCGTTCCCATGTAATAACTTAAGGCGTCAGATCGAGATGATAGTTGTAGCGCATCCCAGGCTTCTTAATGGAGGTACAACTGGTACAACTGGTGCACCACGCTAAGTAAAAAATGTTTTAATTGCAATTGTCAAAAACTGATTACATATTATCATTCCTCCACGAAGACTTACTACAGTGTTGATGTGCCGTATCATAAATTCATTTGATCTTACTATCTTTTTTAAATAAGGTCTAAAATTTCACAAAAGTAGAAACATTTTTATTAAAACCAATGGCTGTTAAAACACATTAAAACCTGCCTACGCTAAGAAATTTGCTCGTTATTTATTCTATTGGCTATTAATATCAATCCTATCTCTGTTTGAATTAGAATAAAATTATCATTTATTTATTACCTATTAATCTAACGACATAACCTTTTATGTACACTTAGCCATTCAAACATCTTCATTAGATATTATTTATTCATAGTTACCTAATCATGAGATTTCACGGAACAAAACAAACAATCCGTATTTGGCGGTAATGCACTAAATGCACCCATGTCAATATTACATGACGGTATCTCCAAGCAATTTCTCCACTAACCCAAAAATAATGTGAGTTGCACAAAGTTGCATAACATCTCGTGCGTTCATCCGATCATATCTGGCGATTAAAAGCGTTTATCCACAAGATCAGACACAAAGATTGTCATGACCATCTCGGATGTGTAGTATGATTTCTTATTTTCCAGGTCGTATGTTTTTGAGTGCGTTTTATGTTGTTACTTGCACTTTCGTACAAGGGAATAAAATTAACGAGCTAAACCAACGCCTCCGCCTGAGTCTCGTCAATCCCATAAATTTCCCTTTCTTTGTTTTTTCTTGACGACTAGTTATACCCAGACTGGCTTCCTGGACTTTTAGTTCCAGAGATTGACGTAGCAATACCAAATAGATACAATCGAATGGAAGAAAGAAATGGGCAAGCTGAAATGCAATACTAAAACGAACCAGAAATTTATTCTACATTAGTAATTTTAATGTCCAAGAAATAGACGAGCACGCATGAAATTGCTAATAAAAGCGGAATGTGCAAAAGATGTATTTATGGATTAGAGTTTATGTTCTTTCACTTCGGAAAGGAAGTTTGAGAACAAAACATTATTTCGGGTTGTTACCTATATGTTTGTTAAATTTAAACAGAATGATTAATGTTCTATAGAAGTATAGTCAATTATCAACTAAAACCATAAATCTTATTTGGGTTATGAATTGGATTATATTATATCATTCAAAGTTTGTAAAAACTTTATCCTTCAGGGGTAAAATAGAATAATGTAATGAAAGTGTAAGAATTTTCTTCATATTTTAGTTAGTAGTTCTGGCTTTCAGCTAAATAATGGGTTTATAGCGGATGAAAGCTTGTACGGTAACTTTTCGTTGATAGTGTTTCAATACCTCGATTTAAAAATTCACCAATCATGACTGTAAGAGGAAATATGAAGGAATGCGTCATTGTGTAATTTATGTGTTTGGTGGCCCAAATTGTTGGTAATACCCTTCAAAGTTCGTAACTACTTCTACCAGATATAACATGATACAGCATCATATTTTGACAGGTGGCAATCAAACAGATGATTAAATGTTTACATAACTGAACGTTACGCATTAATTATGGTATCGCTCTTTAACTTTCGATACATCTCGTTATATTTAAACGATACACAAATCACTACAGATTGTTGTAGTATTTTGAAACAGATACATTGATTAAACTCTTTTGACACTAATGGCGTATTGATAAGATCATTGCCATCTTAGCTGCGTAAATGTTTAAATAACGCTAGAAATTAATAGACATGTCGTTTACTTTTAACTGAAGAGTTTTTAGTTAAATTCTTTAGTAAACGGTTATAAACTGAAAAATTATACTGCTACTTGGTTAGTAGTTTAACAAACCTTTTTTTTATATTACACTTCAAGATTGACCTCATCCCACCTGATGTTAAGTGGTAATGAGGTCCTAGCTTAAGGGTGACAAGTACAGCATAATAATCTGTTAATGGACTTGTCGCCTTTACCTTGAAGGCTTGACCCCTGCTACTAATGTAGCACCCCCCAGGAGCTATGGAAACCTAACTCACACGCAGAAACACAACAACGCCGAAGTGATTGTTATTTGGCTGCGGTCTTCTGTAAGGTGGAGGTATTTCACCAGTCGGGCTGCTCCAGTTCGAGCGATAAATCGCTATGCCCTACCTCTCTTAAACCTAAGTTCATGATCCTATCTCTTTCTTCGATGTTGGAAAAAACTTACATAATAAGACCCTTAAAAGTTCAAAGAACAAATACATTCCAATGATCCCCAATTATATCTCCAATAAGTCACTTTACTCCTTCACATTGTGATTTTGAGCATTTTCGAATATTGGTTCATAAAAAGTTTAGCAGCATTCCAAAGGTTCAAAAATCAGACGACACGGATGTAATCATTGTCTAGGTAGGTACTGTAAGTATATCACGAATAGTAAATGTGTTCGTTCCCAGTTTCTTTTTTATTTTAGAAGGTAAATCCGTTCTATCAATCAAACCTTTATCTTAAGCTCGTTCATCTAAATTGTGCAAACAATACACTAGTTTAAGTGGTTTATAGCAGTGAAAGTGTACCGATGATAGCGAACGGGAGCTGCGCGCGAGTGTCTGTAACGAATGGTAATTACATAGCTCGTTATGCTTGGCTTTGAATATTAATGGGCTCTTTAGCATGTTAGCTCCTATTCGGGGGTGATTTATATTGTGGAGTTAAGATGATATTGAGAGGTTTGGCAGCAACAATACAATTTACATTGACATCAAGCAAACGACATCAAGCATCGTCATCCAAAAAACTCACTGTCTTGGATGTGAAGCGTAAACTATTAGGACCAATATGTCAGAGAAGACTTAAAAGATTCTACTGGTGTATTCATGGGAATAGTTAAAGAGTATTATTCACTCTTAGTTACTACAACTTCACAACTACAAAGGCGTTTCTGGGGTTGGTTGTAAATTGTATGCAGTCGGCATGTCAGCATTAAATGTTTTAAGTAACGTATTCCTTTTTCCACAAAACTCACTGGTCTCGTAAATAACCGACCGTATTACTACGAATATAAAAACACAAAATGTAAACGACAGAGTAGAAGGTATAAAACGATCAGTTTCATTCATACATGTCGATACTCTTACGAGATTTCACCAGGTTCTTATTCGCGTTGTAAATTCGCATTTATAACGAAAACAAGCTTTTACCGACTACCTTTTTACGTGACTGGAATAGTTGTAAATTATAATACACAGCTGTTCACGAGCAATCAGGGGTGTAAGTATGATACTTGCACTCTCTGCGATTAAGCCGTTCACATGTATAATTTATCAGTTCAACTCTGTAATGTAGCTGCTTACAAACTAGAAATGAACACACAACCAATTGACATTATATCGGAAACTATCAAGTGAAACAAATTGAAAATAGTAGCTGCATAATATATCAGCCTATTTACCAAATAGGCTTCTCAAAAAATAGGAGGTATTCCATATGTTTCAGTAAATTGTTGCTTAAATTTTGTAATAGAACTGAATTTTTTTTTCAGTTTCAAATTTAAGCAAAAAAAAAATAAGAAATGTTTATTGCTCCTGTGCCAAAAATAGCAGAATCTAATATGTACATATAAGCGGTTTTATAGCTATGTACCATGTACATACAGTTTATGTTACCTTAATCTAAGAATAAAATGACGAGGACTAAATTTTAATTGCCATGCAGTTTTTGTGACTTCTGTAAATATTCCGTAGAGCATGTAAAATTTATAATTTTATAGATTTTGACATGCTTTTTTTTAGAGTTTCTATTTAACCGCCTCATGTATACATATATCTATCTATAAGTATATTTTTAGACAATGTTCAACATACCAAAGACGTTTCAATTTGCACATCTAAAATAATATTACCTACTTCAATTGAAATTTTGTAAAATAATTCAAAAAGTTTTAAATATAGATATTAATATTTATCTTTCGTAGTTAAGTAACGTTATAATTAAAGGCAGAATTCATTTAACATTTTAAAATGCATTCCTTCAACATCCGGCCATAAACTTTTACGTAATGCTTTAGACAGTAAGCAAACTGATTTGTATCTTGTGATGTTTTTATTAAAATAAATTATTTGTTACCTGATAACTAGCATATAAATTTAATACAGATTATTATCAATTATGGCCTAATTGGTACAAAATTTAAATAAAAAAAAAACGAGGAAATATAATACGTCCTTCAAGTAAAACCGTTCAGTTACTTGGAAGGGATCTAGAAAACGGAAAATCAAGATAAGGGCACTCCTTCGGGTCTAATAATTGGGACGTTCACGTCATTTCGATATGAAAGGTACCATTCGCATTTTTGCGGTTAGAAGTATTGTATATGTATTGTAAATCTTATCAAAAGCCATTCAGTTGTTTTGTGTGAAAATAAAACAAACATTACAATATACGTTTATAATATAAGTAAGATTTATCTAATATTTTTAAACAGCTTTTTCCTTCTGTACCTTCAAATTTACTTGTTATTATTTGGTACACTAATTACCCTGACTAGGTACTCTTTTAAACACTAAAAGCGAGATGTTAACAATCGTGTCTAATCAAAATAGTTCAATTTCATGAAATTACACGAATGATGATTTCGTAGTATTATGTTATGTGCAGAAACCTCAGTTATGCATAATATCTAAGTATATTAAGGCTATAATAATTGATAACGGGTAGAATATTATGTAAATAGTCTTCAGGCTCACTGTTCAACTCCCACTCTCTATTTATTTAAACCACGCAGTTTGCTCGTCATCTAAAAATATAGAAATCAACATAATAGACGTTACCTGTTTATTTAAATTGTCCTTCATTGATTTGTCATACAAACATACAATAAATAGGTGCTTCTTGGACATCGTTCCTCCGTGACGCGCGAATTCATTGGATTTTTAAACGTATCCGTTAAACTTTTCACTTTCTACATTTTCCGGTCTAGCGACTATGGCCGTATACTCTACTCAGAGGCAAGTAAATCCTAGTGCTTCTAACACTTTCGTGAAAAGAAAATGCCATTAGGTAACCGCTTCGACAAATAGCTTCCTGCATTAGTCATACTGTTTCACTCATCTGGTCAGTGATGGATGCGCTCGTCTAAGCTTTGTAATTTAATGTACATTAAAACGTTTTAGCTATTAAATGTCCGATTGGTAGGCAAAGACCTCTATCATTAAATTAAGGAGTAGTTACAACAATTGGTACTAACCCAATAACAATTGGTAAAAGTGGCTTTAAAGAAGATTCTGTGGATGTTAATAGAGTGAAAAGCTTGGTCGATCCGATTCATTATTTTTTGTATAATCATATGATTTTGTTAGTTTGTACAAATTTACTGATTTATACAGTTAAGTTTACTAGTGAATTACAAACAAAATACTCTATAAAGTTATTCAAATGCGCATCGAGTTAAACCCCACTTGAGGCGTCAACCCTTTGCTTTAGACCTGATTGAGTCCTGAAACAAGCTCGAATTGGAATCGACTTCCAAAGAATTATCTTAAGGCACCGAACACCCGTGTTCTATCGTAAAGTTGTGTCAATTCTCATCTTACTTGGTTTTGGCAGAGGCAGTCTTCGCAAAATAAGCTAAGCTGTAATTGAATACAAAAAAAGAAGAATATTAATAGAAAGTTGCATATATTCAAACAGGCAAATACTTCAGTTCTGTAGCGAATCGAAAACTCAATATGGCAGGACAATAATTTTGTTATGTATAGGTTTTCCAACAGTATCAGCACCTAAGAAAATACACTATCAGCACGTAAGAGTACAGTATCTACGAGAGAATTGCAACTAAGAAAATTACAAAAACATAAATTTACTGCATGTTACATTTTAGGGAAAAATTTGGTATCAAAAGCTGTTAATGAATTTACCTAACAGCGGATAAGAAATTAATCATTACATGCACCACCAAACTCTTGAAAATAAGTCTTGATAAGTATATTCAACATTTCCTGTACTAAATGGCCAATTGCATATCATTTTATGTGTCCTATCGTACCTACATTGCGTGCTATAATTGCCTTTAAATAACAGAAATAGAAGAAAATCCAGGCACAGCTGCTGAATTAAAAAAATAACTCCATAGCCTTTTAAATACCTCTGTTAATTTATAGCAAAAAAGTACACAACCAACTAATGTGTTACACATATTTCAGCTAATCGTTAAAGGAGTTTGTTAACGTACAACTATGTTGAAGTTAGCAACGTTTATATACCCTACAAAATCGAGCCCAAAGGAAAAAACCTAAAAAGAAATCGTATCCTAGGAAATATGTACGAAATGCAATACCGAGCTGTGAGTCAACGCAGTTCTTAATTACTTATATCCTTTTGGAGCCAAAACTACATAATTATTCACATACTAAACTCCATTCAAACGTAAACGTTTTTAACTTAGTTACAAGTATTTATGAATGACCGACGACATGTTCATATACTCATTCATGTTTCTTCAAAAGGAACTTATCCTAAATATTATTCAGTCATAGAAATACGAGTGAGAAAATTTAGAGTTAAAGTTTTATTGTATGTAGGTATTAGCTTAAAAAAATATATATTATATTAAATGCAGGATTATAAGTAAACATTTTTTTTTTAATTATAGCGTTCATCCATTACGGGACTGTTGATGTAATTTTATGATTTGTTCCTAATTTTGCACACGTATTTTATTTGTTAAGTCAATAATTCATTTTTCCTAGATTGCTTTATAAAAACACAAAAAAAAATTATAACTAGTAAAAGCGAATTAGCCAACCTGACCTGACAAGAAACGTCCTTGTTTCTATGTTATTAATTAGCCATGATATTAATCTATGCAACTATGCAAATAAATGGCCCAGCTGGCTCTAATGACGAAGCCGCAGTAATTGATATAGTTGTTTCAAAATCTGAGCTTCTATTGTTTTATTCTCTGTTTGACGTCCTACGTCAAACTTTCACACACAACCTTCAACTAATGATTTTTTCACTAAAGCTAATCAATTGACTGAATCGATAAATCATTAGATCATGACCTTCAATGTTTTATTATCAAGAGATAAACGCCCACATTACCTGCTTAATGAAATAATAAATCACGGAAAGATAATGGAAACATGATTAAAGGCTTCGAATTCAATTTAAGCTGTACGTTTGTTAATAATTAATGTAAGCAGCTGCAGCAGACACTCTTAAACCATTTAACTACTTTTAATAGTCAAAATGTCCCTATTGAAGCATTACAATATGGTAAGAGATTCTAAAAAAATCCAGACAAGATCTTAAAGCTACAAAAGAAAAGGATAAAAACAGCATTATTTTCATGATAAAATACTATTTTTATGCCAAAAGGTACATGTATGTCCGTCTAGTTATATAATAGTTTCGTTAATCTAACAGTCAATCTTTTGCAGATATGATCACAAACAATATAGATAGACGTATAATTTTCCCGTGCAAATATAAACGCGTGAAGAACGATTAAGATCAAGATGAAACGCAACTCCAAGCTAAAGCCAGAACGAATGGTAAACTACCTAATTGAATGGCAACACGATTCGGCAAACACGCTCTTGTATACCAGAGACCTTTACACTATGCCTTTTAGAACAAGAGGTAATGAAGTTAAGGCTCTTCAGTAGCGTAGCATGGGTTTTCGCCCCCAAGTAATTTCAATATTTATTTTTAAGTAAAGTACAAAAAAATAGGCTCTTTACAATTATGCTAATTGGCTCTGGATAAAAAACTGGAGTGGTCGTCTTAGACGTCAGTCAAAATTAGTTTATTGGGATTTGAATGACGTACCACAAAGGTAACATGCGCTTAAAGGAAACTCAAATGCTTGAAGCTTGAATTCCTACTACCGTGTAAAATGCACTATATTAGTTTAAAATTGAACTTGCACACAGACCTTTTGAAGGCTAATTTCTGACATGTCAAAATTAAATATAATTTCTTTTCATAAATAGTTTTCATATTTTATTCCCTTTTAAAAGTAATTTATTTTTACTTGCCTGTATATTTTCTGTATTTTTTTTCATTCTCATGAGTATTTTTTTTTATTATTTGGTACGCTTTTACTTCACTAGCCCTTAATCAATCATTAAACTCTATGACAACATTATTTGATGAGCCAAAAAGTTTTTGCCGTGTGTAAAGGACATGTTGGTGTCTCAACTATGCTCAACTCCAATGAGCTATCATTATTTTGATCGTTTTATATTACCACAGAGTAAATGTTACTGCGCAAATACACGCATAAAAACCGTTGACTTTTAAGTGCTATTCACAATTTGAAAAAATTATAAATTTAGATGAAAATCTATTCAACGACAAAGGAAAATTTCTTCATTAGGCATAGTCGGAGTTTCAAAGAGAAAGCAAGGTTCAATTTGTTATGATTCTCCTTTGTTTAGTAAAATCCAGTCCATTTGCATCATAATTAGTACAGCGTTAATCTACTCATTGATGCCGGGTTCACCGTGTCTTACGCCAGGATTAAACATTGTATTGTAAATAAAATTAAATATTAGACGAAACAAAACTCTCAGGACAAAAACGTTTTTACTGCAAGGGCTTAGAAAAGTAGACGGAAATAGATTAGACCTGTATTTTCACTTACTTCGGTCCCCTCTTTGATCTATTAGGTATTTATTATATCCGCCTAAATTGTACTTTAATTAATCTGTAAAACCTATTTCTGTAAAGTTTTTGTGCAATAAAGTAAATATATGTATCTATTGGTTTACGTACCACAGAATGATCTTGGGACCCTGGGTTGAATTCCTGGTTCAAATATAGGACGATTCGGATTCTTTGATTGTAGCTTGGGTTTGTGATGATCAAATTGCATTTGGCTGGCAGGTTATTTAGCCTTTTCTACCTATCACTGGTGGTTGTCAAGCCCGTATCATCTTCATCAAGCAAACCCCTTAATTATCCAGGTACCCACTGTTGTAACGATGACTTGATTACAATGAAGCCCTGTACCTCACAAAGAACATTAAATGGGCTGATACTACCTACTCTTTCATAAAAAATAATAATTTTAGGGCTCTTTAAAGCGTTAAAAACAGTCTAAACAAACACAGACGATGCTAACTGTTGCTAAAGCTCTCCAAATATTTATCTTGTTATTTCAATGACGTATTTACACGTCCGTATAAACATCAATCACTCAAATCAAACTGCGAAGCCGTCATTATACACGATCAGCGGTGGCGATAAACGCCGATCCATCAAAATGTTGTAACTGTAATTGAAAGTACCATTTAAAAGTTGCCGTAAAAACCATTGATGTTGGATGTTGTGAAATAGTCAAAATGAATGATTTGCAAACAGAGGATATAATGTCTAGACGTAGCTTCGTAATGACTGCATAATTGTTTTCGAGTCCTTTCTATCAACTTACTCGATTGCCTTGCAAACATAGCGGTATTCACATATTCAATTAAAGTACGGCATTTTGTTTGATGTCAGATGGGATCATACAAAATTTACTTTAAGGTCAGAGATCTAGGTTTGCTGGGATTACGATTAAGCTTACAATTCGAACTGTAATTAAAAGACCAAATGTAAGCAGGTTAATGACATGCATAATGTTGCTTACTTATATTCAAACTTTATTGCAAACAAAACACTGGAGTTCAATGTGGTTAAATTAAAAAAAAATCATACGTTTATTTTTTTTAAATTATCAAAATTATTATTACATGATCTCAATAGCTCTCTTGCATCACTTACTTTTAAATAAAGGAAGCTAAGTATGCAATAACATATCGTGAGATATTACAAGCACATCGCAAAAACTATAAAGGCACCGTACATGCATTGTTCCTATCATGCAACGTAAGAGCAATACGGTTTTCCGATTAAAAATTCGTCTCAACGATTTTTTCCGTCATTATCGCTCATTGTTGCGCGTTACGCGTTCTAAAGTAACTTCTCAGCAATTCTGAAATCAGGAAGAAACTTTCTTCGTGTCATTACAGAAACCACATGGTAACCACAGTAACTGCTTGACTCTAATTCGTAATCTGTGACCAGATAGCTGCAATTTATGCCTCGATCTATTTAATAAACAACTGGCAAACTGGCCCTTAGGTACTGTTCTCGTGGGCGGAATATTTAAACCAGATAATGGTTAGGTTTAGGATATTTATCTACTGGGTTTACTAACCCAATCCATAGGTCGTAAGTTTCCTAGCTAAATATAGGTTAACTGCATTTCGATATTAAAACATTAGCCTAATAAAGAGTAACATTTAGAGATCAACTGGCCGTTTGCAACTAAAGCTTGACCAAATTAAGTTATTGCTGTTATGGACTACTTACCTCAAATTAATTGGAAAATTACTTACTGACCAGACAACATATAGGTTGAAAGTGTTTTGGATTGCTTATACATAATGATAAGCTTCGTACCTCAATATCTCCAAGTGCTTAGCTATATTTTGGCTTAATCTTATAAATTCTTAAGTATCTAAATGCTTTATTACACTAATTTCCACTAAAATTTGACATGCTCCTGATACAATGTAAATAACTGTTATTGTCAAGAGATTCACCTCATTAGGTATATTGGATCGTTTCTAAAAACTCCATTACAAGACTGTTCAAGAAATAACATTTTTTTTTAAATTCTAAGCAAACCGTATTTGTCGAGTTAAGCAACAATCTAAACGAAACTTCTATTACCTCCAACAATAACATTGGTAAATGGAAATTCAAAGTTTCGCTACAGAATAATACAACAGTGTTCGTGAATTGCGATCGCCTGATATTAGCGCCGTTTAACAATAAGGAAATAAAAGTTATTCCCGCCAAGGTTTTTTGTCCTAAAGCGGCCTAAAAGTCTTCTGATGCAAATATTGTGTAACTTATAATTGTGTTGAAACGTGATCCAGCGTATTAGCTGATTATCTGACTGCATAATGGTCAATTAATGTTGCTATCTAGAGAAAACAGTATCGCGAATGAGGAAGTAAAAGTCCTTACAATTTAAGGACTAGAATCCCTCTATTTGTGAGTGCCGGACAGTATTATGAAACAGTCGTGACGGTTTAGCCGATGTGTGACTGGAACATGAAATAGGAAGTATTCGATGTAGTTCTGGTATTTGTAACTGAAGTAGGTTATTTGCTGGCGATAGGATTGATCTGTTTCGCTCTTGGCAGTTTTTGCACATTGACAGCTGTAATTGTTTTATATGTTCTCAATTTTCTCAGTATCCAAATTAAACTTAACGATTTACCTACTTTCAATTCAGTTGGTGCAAATCACTCTGAGAGGACATCCAAAAAATAATGATGCACAAGTGATAGCGGCACAAATTAATTTGCTTTGAGATCTTATCAGTAACTTTGGTGGTATCTATCTCTATCTCCATATCTATCTCCATAAGACTAAAAGACTTACAGTTAACTGCCAATCGATCAGTATCGAGATTTTTTGTTCAGTTTAAACACCTACCCAGTAATGTATTTCAATGCATACTATGAATCATTATTGGTTTGTAAAATGTCTTCAAAAATTTAATGGTCTCATATATACAATACTCCTGCTAATCAGATATTTCTTATACATTGTTTTACATTTTACCTTCTACGGTGAAGCACTTTTTCGTGCCCCAACCGTGTTCACTGCCGAAAGAACAAAAAAGAAATACCCAGTACACATGAAGTTATTTTTCGTTGCACTGCCTGCTCATATCGGTCTGATATTGCAGAACCTGTAGGCTCAACTTATTTGCCGAGTTAGTTAGTTATCAAGTGACCCGTATTTGCGCATCTTCCAATTGTAACAAACGAATATTTAGATATTTAGATATTTAATATTTAGACGTCTTTAAAATTCGTACAAACATTCTATCAGAATGGCTTGTCAGGCATGTACATTAGCGCACCTGTCGACTGGCAAGCGTTTATCTAATGGACTTATCACTCGAATGCATTACGCGACTACTGACAAATGCTTGGGAAAACGAGCGAGATCCGAGATAGGTCCCGAGGCGGTTGGCCGTTTATTCTGCGGCATTTACCGCAAACAATTTTACACGTCCAATCCGATCGAAATCAACTAGAAGAAATAATACCTACGGCTAATGACGAATAGTACATTAACTTTCAAATGAAATCTTAATGGAATCAAAATAATAAAAGAACTCGATGAATGCTCAGGGGCTTTCAAATAGGAAACAAATGTAACAAAAGTACAGATACTTGAACATGTTGTCAAAGGTATAGGTACTTTTAGCTATATCATTTTTTTAAACAGTCTCTCATGTCCTACATACCTAACATTTGCAATCGATGTTCATGCTTATCGTTTATTATTATTTCTGAAATAACTTCAACTTCTGCCAGTAAACTATGAAAGGAATAATATTTCACGACTGCTTTCAGTCAAGTGCGAATAATAATCTTTCGCATTCTAACATTTTTTTTATCTTCCACAGAAGCCATAAGTACAGCCGATGATCAGTCTACATCAGCATCATGGTGGCAGGCCGGAACAGCGACGCCCTTCAGAGACAGCTCCAGCAGCAACGCGTTCTCCTCCACCCACGGCCTTGTGCAGACACACCCGACCATAAACGACCCGTTCGGTTCCTTCGGAGGAATTGGCAGCACCATTGGACCTTCTTCTAACCCCTTTGCCTCGGCTGGCGGCAGCGGTCCGCTCAGCGGAGGTGTGAGGAATAACCCACTGCCACCCATAGCCAGAAGCGCTAACGGGAAGACTTCGCTGAAGCATCTGGACTTCACCAGCAGTGCTACTGCTGAACTGAGAAGGAACCCAGCGCTGTCTGCACCCGATGAGTGCGCGAGAGCTTGTAGGGAAAACGAGCCTCCAAGGATTTGCTACTACCACTTCACCTTGGAGCTGTACACCGTTTTGGGAGCGTAAGTATCTATTTATGAACAACATAGTCACATGTAACTGATTCCCATGCAAATGTTTAACATATGGCTTATCACTGTTAGTTATAATTATTATTTTGTCGTTGACAGTAAGAAACCCTTGACATCAAAATTCTATAATCATGATGGACAAATCCTTGAATTAAATATACAAATCAAGCCAACATATTTTTTTTATGAATTCTGCTTTTGACTTTTAAATATTCTGACTAAAACATTTCGAAGGACGTTAAAAAGCTGTAGTTTCAGTTTTAATTAACATTTTAGACAAGGAATTAATTCTGCGATTTCACAATTATATAGTTTTAAGCATAACCTGCAATAATTTAATTAGTACTTTAATTTAATTAATGCATGATCAAATTATCATAATTTTATCTCAATTTAAAACTGTGTCTTAACCAAAGTCCAAACAATACAAGTCGGTATTATGTAAGAGGAAAATCTTGCTTCTTAAGTTTAGAAAACCCTTTCCGCTGTAAAATCCACTTGAAGTAGTACACGAGAACGGTGTTTAATTAAGTACGTAATTAATTACATTGTCTTCGCTAAAAGGAAACCAAGGCAATCACCATCAAATTCGCTAATGACATTGTATGCACCAAATCTCTGTAAAAGCATTTTTAGATAATAGCAGATTTATATTAAAAGTTAGAGCTAGAATTCGGTAAATTTCAATCGTATTTTGTGTCAATTATGTCCTCTATGAGAAAATTACAACAATCACATAAAAATCTCCAAAAAAAACATCTTAAGTAAATCATTACCAAACTCTTCGCGTAATCTTCGAGTCATCTACGTCACGACCACCATATTCTAAAATTTTTGGAGCTCACGAAAAATCGTGCTGTTTTAGGTAAAGAACTACTTACCTACCGACCGACTTTTTCACTTCGCACTTTTTACGCTTTGTTTCACACGGACCGCTAACTGCATAGGTTTCAATGCCGCACGAGTGTGCGCCGAGTGAACCAAATTCCGTTCAGGCACGTAATTGATAGATGACGACAGACCTTATGCAAACATTGGTGTTTCATGATAGTACGCTGACTGAGGAAACTATGGTGTAACTATGCCAAATTGATAAGGAAAGCCGATACTTTAGAACTTATGTCACATCTAGCCCTAAACTACAATAGGTCATATTATTCTGTTCCAGGGCTTGTCAAGTTTGCACCCCTAATGCTACCAATGTTGTATGGTCTCACTGCCAGTGCGTGTTGGCCGACGGAGTCGAACGAGGTATCCTCACCGCCAACAGGATGTTGCCTGGACCTTCGATCCAAGTGTGCGAGAACGACAAGGTGGTCATTGACGTGGAGAACCACATGGAAGGTATGGAGGTCACTATCCACTGGCACGGAATCTGGCAGAGAGGAACACAATACTACGACGGTGTGCCCTTCGTTACTCAGTGTCCCATTCAACAAGGAAACACTTTCAGGTTTGTAAGCAATTTATGTCGACTTTTGAAATTTGCAGACTGTGGTATGAGAAATGTAATAAAAGAATATGGAGACGTGTTAATGATAGAAAAAAAACTTATTTTCAAGATTTATACCACTTCTATGATTTATTAGGTACATGATTTTACTAAATTATATCGGTTTCTTCAATAGCAAATGGCATGTTTGTGTGTAACTAC
The DNA here is from genome assembly GCA_037074685.1 of Glyphodes pyloalis. NCBI lineage: Eukaryota > Metazoa > Arthropoda > Insecta > Lepidoptera > Crambidae > Glyphodes > Glyphodes pyloalis. Next base: position 6,435,012 of record JAYKKO010000002.1, read on the forward strand.
GGTACTATTTTCGGGTTTTGGTCTTGGCTAATTTATTCCAATATATTTATTACAGATATCAATGGCAAGGTAACGCAGGAACACACTTCTGGCACGCGCACACTGGTCTCCAGAAACTTGATGGCTTGTACGGCAGCATCGTCGTCCGTCAGCCACCGTCCAAAGATCCCAACAGCCATCTTTACGACTACGATCTGACCACACACGTCATGCTAATCAGCGACTGGCTCCACGAAGACGCCGCTGAGAGATACCCAGGCCGTCTGGCAGTCAACACCGGACAAGACCCCGAGTCCGTCTTGATCAACGGAAAAGGACAATTCAGAGACCCGAACACTGGATTCATGACTAACACTCCATTGGAAGTCTTCACGATCACCCCAGGAAGGAGATATAGGTTCAGAATGATCAACGCTTTCGCATCTGTGTGCCCCGCTCAGGTCACTTTCGAAGGCCACAACCTCACTGTCATAGCCACCGACGGTGAACCGGTTCAGCCCGTGCAGGTCAACACTATTATCTCATTCTCAGGTGAGTCATTATTCCCATTCTCTCAATTCTCATCCCATCCCATTTTCTACCATTGGAGCTAGGTGTATTATTTTCATCAAAGTGGTAACAGAACTTAAATATAAACTAGACACGCTTTCCTCTACCGCTTGATTAATAATCCTCGAGTCAATTTTACGCTAATTGATTTAGCAGTCAGTGAAGCGACTTAGTTTACAGTTCAAACAATGAAAGCACTCATGAAATCTCCTTAGTAATCGTGAAACAAATCAGGCGGAGAATTAAGTAACATCGCCACGCGTTTCCTATTCCCAACGTTTGCATAACGTTTTTAATCTTGGGAGTAAGAACGTTGTTTCAACTTTTCAGGTGAACGGTACGACTTTGTTATCGAGGCAAATAACATACCGGGAGCATACTGGATCCAAGTGCGTGGTCTTGGAGAGTGTGGTATTAAGAGAGCACAGCAATTAGCTATCCTCAGATACGCTCGAGGACCCTACCAACCGTCGTCACAAGCGCCGACCTACGATGTTGGAGTCCCACAGGGAGTAGTAAGTTCTATCCACAAATATGTAAATACCTCTTGTACCATAAACAATTCATATCAATTCATATCCTAAAATAGCAGCTGTAAATACGTGATCATCCTAGTTAAGGGATACGGGCATATGTTTGGAGGAGCTAGTTTTGTCCATGGATAACTGGAACACAAAACTAAGGACAGTAGTTGCCTGTTATTAATTAGCGGATATTGCAGACTAGATTCTTGGTGCCGACACGACAACCTCGATAAAATCAACTGCAGTCGACTTTGTTGCAATTGCTTGCTCAAACTTTAAATACGGTGTACTGCAGCCGTGTAAAATTTCGCAGTAATTACTTTATTACTTTAATAATAAACAATTTATGGCAAACAGATTTCCTTCAACAATTATCCGCAAAATACTTTCGTCAAGTTAGGTTTCAATTCAATATCGTTTGTATATACCAATTTACTATCGTAGATATGTAGATTAAATAGTGTACTTGCATACCATATTTGATTATTTTGCACAATATTTCGATTTCAATTCCATCGAAAGGTGATGTGTTAAAATGGTATAAAAGTAGTTTTGATGCAGAAAAAAGTAGTTCTTGCAGAAATGTATAACCAACGTCAAATAACTTGACATTTTGTGATTAAATTGTATGATCTTATGTAATATATTTTACATAAATTATTCTAAAAACATGATCTTTGTACAAATCCTCTTGTCACGTAATTTGGCGAATTTTGAAGTAGATTTCAGAAGCTGATGAAATAGTCTTAAGTAGAGTAGTTGTAGAATATGCACGTATATTAGTAATTGCACGTACCTTTCTCCCCACTAACTATCCAGGTGATGAACCCATTGGACGCAAGGTGTAACGCCCCAAGGAACGACGCTATATGTGTCAGCCAACTCAAAAACGCCAGAAACATCGACCCGGCTATACTCCAGGAGAGACCTGATGTTAAAATCTTCTTGCCTTTCCGTTTCTTCGTATATAGACCGGAGATGTTATTCCAACCCAACACGTACAACCGATATTTAGGTAAGGTCAACACTGAAATATATGTGTGTAAACTCTGCAATTGAATTTTAGGATAATCCGGTGTTATAACTGACTTACACTTTCACAGTTGCCCCGACTGGCGATCACGTTATCAGTTTGATTGATGAAATATCCTATATGGCTCCTCCCGCACCTCTCCTCAGTCAATACGACGACGTCAACCCCGAACAATTCTGCAACGGCGACAACAGACCAGCGGATTGTGGACAAAACTGCATGTGCACTCACAAAGTTGATATACCGTTGAACGCTGTCGTGGAGATTGTACTTGTAGACGAAGGTACATAACAATCTTTGTTACACTGCACGAAATGTTAATTATGGGTAATTATAATACATAATACGGATACTAACTTGATTTTTTTTTCACTTTCCAGTTCAAATTGCAAACTTATCTCACCCGTTCCACTTGCACGGTTACGCGTACAACGTTATCGGTATTGGGCGCTCGCCTGACCAGAACGTGAAGAAGATCAACTTGAAGCACGCTCTCGACCTTGACAGGAGAGGTCTGCTCGAACGTCACCTGAAGCAAGGAGACCTCCCTCCCGCTAAGGACACTATCGCCGTCCCTAACAACGGCTACGTCATCCTTCGTTTCAGAGCCAACAACCCCGGCTTCTGGCTCCTTCACTGCCACTTCCTCTTCCACATCGTCATTGGCATGAGCCTGGTGCTGCAAGTCGGCACCCAGGGCGACCTTCCTCCCGTCCCTCCCAACTTCCCCACTTGCGGAGATCACCTCCCTCCTATTCCACTTCACTAAATCGGTTCCTAGAACATTTTTCAGTTCTGTATGTGCAAAATCAAGTACAGTAGTTGATTTATAATGTTAACTAAGTGTAAATTTATGTTTGTTTTGTGTGATGTGATCGGTGATATCGAAGTGCTCGATTTCGCCGTTTGTGTTTATTTTATATTCGAATGATTCAAAGGGAGTTGATGACGGTTTGTGATTTTATTTAACGGTGATGCCTTTCTTTTTTGAGATTACTCCAATATCATTATAATGCCATATTCGGTGATATTTTTGTAATTATATTAATCATATCGCCTTAAATATGTGTCTTATGAGGCTCTTAAACTCATTTTCTTCGCACACCCTTAGGTGTTTCTCCAACGGACTTTCGTTCTGTAACTAACAACTTGCCATTTTTAATTTTCACCAAGGATATTTATTACGTGTATATATTTAATGTTTCTTTAAATGCCTAGATGTTTAAGATTGAACCATTTACTAACCCATTGCATGCTATCAAAATTAGATTACTATTTTAGAAAATGTAAATAACTGGAAACTGCAATACATGTAAATACACGAATTTAATATAGTTCTGAGAACACAACAAGACATTTTCCACGAACTTTCAAGACTGTATATAAATACCACGTAGAAAATAAACAAACAGTAAATGTTACCATTCTATGTTACCATTTCGTTTTAAGTAATGTTTATGTAAAACTACAAGCGATGTTCCCTAATTTATGAACAGAATTTTTGGCACATACATCGGCAATTCATCCTAGTCTAAAAAAATGTCACATATTACCTACTACTAAACTTTAAACAGTCAATCAAGCGTGTATAATAGATTGTCTTAAATCGTATTGCTATAACTGCTACATTGCTAGCAGTGGATAACAACAAATAATAATTTTAATATGGTGATTATAATAAGAAAATTGTAAATTTTTATACCATTCAATAAAATATATGAAAATTAAAAATATTTTATTTTTTATCGCTTACTAAATTATGTGTGAAATTTTAATACATCCTTAAAAATCATTTTTAATTATTTGCTTAGTTCGACACGATAATTCGTTAGTGTAAAGCGCTGCATTGTACCTTTATAGTTTTAAATGTAATGTAAATATTGCATCAATTTTAGTACATAATTGCACAAATAGTAGATTTTTAGAATTCACATATTTTATACCTTGTACATTATATATTTGAGTATTTTTAGCGGTTTTATTGATACCATATTCTAGATTAAGGCAAAACGTGGTATTGATAGCAGAGATCCCTAGTAGCGGGTAGCCCTGGGATGCACAACTGGAAACAGGTTGTAAATTTTAATAATTTTATATTTGAAATTAGTACGAGTAACTTGTATTGTATATATTCAAAGTAAAATAGTGTAAACAATCATTGCAATATAGAACATATTCAATATCGTATATTCTTTGTAAACTTTTTTCTAAATCATTTCACTCTTGATGTCATATTTTTTTTAATTATACTTGCACATTTTCAATTTTGACTGTTGATATAAACATCAATTATAAAAATTTTCAGGTGATGAACCCCCTAGACGCAATTTGTAATGTGCATAGAAACGACGCCGTCTGTGTCAGCAACCTCAAGTCAGCCAAACCAGTGGACAAAGCGATATTACAAGAGAGGCCAGACGTGAAAATCTTCTTGCCTTTCCGATTCCACTTTTACAAACCGAAAGATCTTTTCCAGGAAAATACTTATAGAAACTTTTTAGGTGAGTTACAAATAACATTTTACCTTAAAATTCCCATTCCATTATCTCATTTGGGGATATGCATAGCAAATTAAACTACAAAACTCCTTAAAAAAAAAATTAATCCTTGGTTTAAAAAACTAGATCTCCAAGGGAAAAAGTAATAAAAAGCTTGAAAAAATAATAACCTCGAATACCTACTTTTGGATACGGCACTTACGCCTTTCCAAGGATTCGCTACTAGAGCAATAAATTTCAGCAAACTGGTTTCTCCACGTTTGTTTATTTTGAAATAAATTTTCAAACCCCATCAAACGCCATTCGAAGGGGCATGTCACCAGAATCCATTTTTATCGACTGGCAAGCAGTATTTAGCCACTAGTATGAGGGGTTATGCGCTTATTCCAACGTATCTCTACCCTGAAGTTGGGTTTATGTTGTCGGTACTCCCAAAAGATAGCAAAAACCACCTGTCACTCATGTTGTACGCCTGACACCAGTATAGTACTGTAAAACCTCTTAACAATTTTTCCTCTCCATTTGCAGTTGCACCAGGAGGTGACCACGTAATCAGTTTAGTGGACGAGATCTCGTACAGTGCGCCACCATCGCCGCTGCTGTCACAGATGCACGAGCTGTCACCTGACATGTTCTGCAACGGAGACAACCGCCCGGCGAACTGTCCCGTCGACTGTCGATGCACTCACATGATAGATGTGCCGCTCAACTCCATCGTCGAAATTGTGCTTGTTGATGAAGGTGAGGGATATTCTTGGGTAAAAGAAAGGATCAACAGATCTAGACAGTTCGTCTGAGCTGCATTAGTAAAAGTGCCAACAGATTAAAAGAAACCGATTGGGTATTGCTGATGGCATCCTTTAAGGTAAAAGAAAGTAGGATTAACGGTACTCGAGCGTTTTTCTGAGCTTTATAAGTAAAGGTGTCAAAAGATTGAAGGAAACCAATTAGGTATTCCCAACGACTTCTTTGTTGGATTTGTTAAAAGTTGACTTGTTAGGTTACAATTCGATATAATGCCCACTGCTCAAATCGGATGAACATGTCTGTTAAAAATCAGTGCGGGCCACGATTGCGATGAAATTTCTCATGATGATCTGGATATTACAGAGCGTGAATACGTTTGTCAGGTACTTGTGATACTATGTCCAGATACAAACGATTGTCAAGGATGATAAAATTATTTAAAACTCGTGTTGCGGATTCGTGACCATTCCGACAGAATTAAGTAACATTTATTACTGTGTTCTCAAAAAGCACGTGAAGATATTTCATCTCTGCAGATATCTTAATGTCAGTAATCATGCCTAGTCAGGGATAGGGAAGAGGCTTGAGAACATTTCTCACAAATGTTTTCTGAATCCACCGATAATTTTGTTCTATCTCTTTCTCAGTAGTGGAGTTAGAGACTGTTTATTTTATCATTGTTACCTGTAATATTAATTATAATTGAATCGCTACCAATGCACAGCTTTTCTGATTCCAGTACAATCACCAAATTTATCTCACCCGTTTCATCTGCACGGGACGTCGTACAACGTAATAGGCATGGGCAGGTCGCCTGACAAGAACATCAAGAAGATCAACCTGAAACACGCCTTAGACCTCGACAGGAAGGGTCTCTTGAATCGTCAGTACAACTTGCCTCCTTTCAAGGATACGCTGGCTGTGCCCAATAATGGATACGTGGTTTTACGGCTAAAAGCGGATAACCCAGGTAATGAACATTTCGAAATAAATTAGCTTCTATTTGACTAGAGTACGTCGTCTTAACGTATCATTACAGCCACTCGCGACTTCGTACCTCACATGAAATTTCGGAACACCCGTTAATTTAAAAAGTAGTTATTAGTCGACACCATCACTACGCTCGCCTGTATGTTATATACGTGATTCCTATCCGATCGATTTTAGTTGTATTCACCAACGTATAAGTAAAGCTCATTCTTACGTCATCTGTTCACACATCACAGCGACCTGCCTAAATCTGTCAAAATTGCAATCCTCGTGACTTCTATGAACTATTCTATTATGGGCTTAATAAAGTTGAAAATGATCTAGCATTTATTAAAAGCAAAAATAGGTTAATTGTACATTGAATTAGGAAAGTCCGCGAATAGGTTGTATTATATATTTTTACGGCTCTTGATGAATAAAATAAACATTAAGCACATTTTCCAAAGCTTGTAATGTATTTTTAACGTTTATTTGTTTTCTTTGTTTCCAGGTTACTGGCTATTCCACTGTCACTTCATCTACCACATAGTTATAGGAATGAATTTGATACTGCATATAGGAACGCAGCATGACTTACCACCAGTCCCCCCAAATTTCCCAAGATGTGGCCACCATCTCCCTGCGATCACACCCTCGTATTTCCCCATACACCATTGATAGACAAATTCTTGATTCTTTGGCAAAGACTCACACATCGCTTTGGTTTTTGCAAACCAAATGATGATTACGAACCGAGCTACAACACGGAATGCCATATTTTGTAGTGAACATTGAAAGTCAGATCTTTTCAATGTTAAGAAAATAATTTAAGGTTCTGTTAAATACCTTTAATAAAAGTGATTCAAAGATGACTAAAATCTTAGGCAGGCAAATATAAAAATTTCCAAATCAAATGTGTTACTCTCGTTACTTTATTTTTGTTACGTTACTTCAATTTGTTAATCCCTTTCTATTTGAGTCATCATATTCAGAGTGTATTTATTAAGTTTTCTATTTTCAATTTCATAGAGTAACAAATATGCCTCTATCAATTGGCTACTTGACAGTTTTTGAAAAAGTATTGTAAAATGTGCGCCCGTTCATTTTTTATTCCAAGCAATTTGATTTATCTGGAAATAATCTAAATAACCAGAGAAAAATAAGATTTTGTGTAACACATTTAAAAAGCGCGCGAAAACGCCTAGTCGCGTCACTGTTGCAATTATGACGTCAACGTCCTAAACAACGAACCGATACGCATAGGAACGACTTAATTAAGATAAACGAAAAATGTTTCAATAAATTCTTTATACGATTAGAGACACAATAATTCAATTAAATCGGTAAAATAATCATTGTTTCGCCACATTAAAATAAATAATTTTCGCCGACAGCTGTCATTTCCGAATTGCAATGGTGGTTTCCGTTTCGGTTCTTTTGTTCCACAGATAAAAAAACTAAAATTTATTTTGCAAAAATAAAATACTAACTATGCTTTTAATAAAAAAGTATAAATGTAAAATGATTACTTAACTAATAAGCTAACATATCTAACAATTTTCATATTTTATTGTTAACACTGTCAAGTAGCCAATTGTGAATTTTATTATTCCAATTATATGAATGTTAACACTCATATTTTATTAAATCAAAAATCATAAAATCAATTATTGAAACAGTGGCAGATGATGATACAAGATGCCATTTTGATAAGTAATGATTATGTTAAATTAATTATGGTTACTAAACTTACCGATAAGTTAACTTTTGTTACTCGTTCTTTAGTTTTGTAAATAGATTTAGTATAAAGATAATGCTAGGTAAATCATGTAAATGCTATGTTTAAATTATGCAATATGTACAGAGAAATCTGTATACGTATTTTGATATGATATTATAAAATTGTAGGGATATCTAATTTTAACATTCATTAACATTTAAAACTATTATCACAAGTGACGTGATAGGAAAAATATAGCCTAAAAACAAATTGAAATATTCTTTTACAAAAAATCTTTATTGCCTCCCAGGTTTTATCTAAGCGGTATTAAATAATTAAAATATCCATATTTCGAGGCAAAATTACCAAAAAATAGAGACTTTAAACAATTAAGCAGTGATTTTAATACCATTATCAAAAAATCTTCTGTTAAAAAAATTTTGATTATTTTATATGCTCTTATTTTTTCCTGTCATTTTCACGACACGTGTACGATTATTATTGTATGATACATTGATGATAATAACATTTTCGTTACCCATCTTTCAATCTTGAAAAGAACAGTCTGTGATTGATTACCTAAACCGGATCTTAATGTAGATTTAAGTCGCGGAATTTTAGGTCTGACCTTGTGAATTCACGATTTCGCAATTATATTTAATAATGATGTGTATTCATAAGAATTACAAAATAATTTGTTCCCATATATTAAATAATTTTAATATGATTTATATTTAATTAATATTTACGCTTCAACGAATGGTCTATTACATGGACATTGCTTATGTGCTGATACTCAAACGGGACGCAATTTTTATTATTTGCGTTAGAGGTAATTAATAATGTTAAATACATCGGGAAGAAAATCTTCTTGATATTTATTTTTCTTCTAATTAATTAAAATACGCATGTATTTTTATATGAATGATATAAACAATCTTCTGAAAGGCCACTGATGTTAAATATTACATAAAAGCTATTTAAATTTGCTTTTAAAACTTTACTTGAAACTTTTGAAGGTAGAGATAAGCATAATTTGTTTTTATTTATTTCATTCAAGTCTGATACCATCCAAATGTCAAAGAGGTTTGAAAATTTGAATTATCTTAAAATTCTAAAACTCAAAGGTGGACATAAAATGGAAATAACTGACATACAATACGTCGAACATATTGCATACAAATTTTATAGAAAAATCTATTAATGTAATATTGTTGCGTCACCTTTTTTATTCTGTTGATGCTACTTATTTTTGAGAGCAGGAACATAGCAAGACCTTTGAACAAATACGCAATTCAAATTTTAATTTCAAGTTTTTCCTAAAAAGATTGTCCTAGAAAAAAAAAAGACAGTAGTTTGCATTACAACTGGTCAACAGATGAAAGTAATGTTATGTACAAAGATCATTGAAAATTTTTTATTTTAAACAATAAAAATGTATATTTTCTAGAAGAAATTAATATTATCGTGTGAATTTAATTCTGTTCATACATACAAATATTTAATTATTATTCGAGTGGTCTCTTGGAAAATTGTTACTACATACGTACGTACGTACAATAATTGTTGTTTTTACTCACTATCCAATAAGAAATATTAATGGATGAATAAATTAAATTGTAATTATTAATTATTTACTTCTTATCTTTGTATTTACTTGTAATATATGTCATTTTATTATGTAATGAATATTTTATACCCATTTTGCACGAAACATTTCGACGGTACAGAGGAAATGAATTCGTTAGACATGACACAGGATTTATTTTTTGTGTAAAATATTCTCCTGATGTAGGTATGCGTTCACAGATGGCATATCTTCACCTCCATGTTCAAAGTCCACATTCCACTGAAATCATTGCTAAAAGGTTCAATTTAATCAAGCATCAAAAAAATACTAACGTAACCTAAATAATAGGTTGGCCATAAATTTAATAAGTGAGCCACTTGTGCTTTGCCAACTTGTGGCTCAGTCAGTATGCCTGTAAAATTATTTCTAATTGCTTAATATATATATATATTCTAAGATGTGGCCACAGATACGAATAAATGCTTTTGCATTTATAATAATTTTATTTATAAAACTTTCCTTTCTGATATTGTAGTAAAACTATACTCGATGTTCGACAGGAGGAAATTTAGTAAAACTTCTTAAAGGTTTAAAAAAATTAACAACCTATCTACTACTTTTTTTACTTATCTATTTAAGAAATGTTTAAGAATATTTCTTTGTAATCAATAGAACCTTTACACAATTATAGTAAAATGTGGACCTTTTTACAAATACATACAAACTTCATTTCAATCTTGTAATCTTCATATTTTTAAGTACCTTTGTATTCCTTTAAGTGGCAATAATATTACCAAACGATTAATAAACCACATAGAGGCGTTAAAGTATAGTCATGCTGAATAAACGTGTTGTAAGAAAGTTTTTAATTGCTGTATTTTTATTTCCTCGTTATTTTATATGAAGTTGTATCCCAATTAAACCCGATCCCGCGGGATCCCGATTTCGCGGGATCTCGTGTAATTTTTTGGGATTAATCCCGAAGCATAATATGACGAGATCCCATTCGGGATTGACGGGATTGGGCGGCAATGATCAGCGACGCTATAGGTCGGATCCCGAATTTACAATCCCGTGTTGGGATTGCATTCCCTAATAATAATAATCCTTTAACTCTATTGTCTTATTTTGGACAATAAAATAAAGGTTATTTATTAAAAAGAGATAATACTACTAAAAAGGAGAGAAAAAAATATATACCAAGGATACATTCGTAGACGAATTAGTATTCGGTAATGTATTTTCTTGTGCCTTAGCTTCTTCCATTGATCGAATTTCTAATGAATATACAGTTTATTAAATACAAACAAAAACATAATTAAAACAAAGAGTTGAAAATGAGAGTATTTTTATTATCCCTGCCTACAATACACACAATTCCAATGAATCGTGTTAAGGATTAGAACATATAATTACCGTTTAGTTATCCCTATCTAACCCAAGAATTTCGTACCTATTCTGTTGATATACTGCGCATTAAAATTAATTGCTTGGGCTATCTAAAATTGAAATAACCCGTATGAAAGATTGTGTAGATGCGTATTCAGCACAAAATACTTGTAGAAGGGATTTGTAGTAGATCACTGCGCGTAAATAACTTCTGTCTATTTACTGTAGGGGAACCTCAACCTTTTCCAATAAGAAAAAAAATCAGAAGAAACTAGGTTAATTTTCTTGCTGTGCCCTAAAATGAAGTTCATTCTGTACATAACAACGCTTAAATAATGTAATAACCTGTATGATGTATCAATTTCCAATATGCAGGTAATCGACAAAATCACGGTCACATAAAAAGCTAAAGCTATAAGCAAGTTTAAGTCGCAATTTTTTAGGAACGTGTGGTACATTCTTTAATTGTAAGAGCATGCTTAAATTGGAGCAAATGTAAGACTCGATACTTTACAAATTCATCATGTTAAAAAGTTTATAAATGATGCATGTGACATCCGACATGTATAGTCTGAAAACTGTAAAAATTTGACGGATATCAAATTTTCCCAGTCTTCAGACTAGCTCCTCTAATAAAATGATCATAGCTAGAAAACGGAATCAACAAACAAAATAAGCTATGATTTATACAGGAAGGACGAAAGTGTTTTTTTTTTCATTACAAAAATTAGAGAATAAGTTCAAAAATATATAAAAGCCTAAAATTTATATTCAGTTCTATTAGCAAGACCAATAGTGTAGCGTACCTGAAATTATGCGCATCGTAAAAGTACATCTCGGATCATTTATAAAGATTTACCTTTGTGGTTTTAAAACTTGTTCAAATCAGATTTTAACATGAAACTATCGAGAATCCAAGTATTGACACTTTTTCTCACACAATGTTTTGTTATGATTGCGGGTAAGAGCAGTTTTTATTTGATTAGAACACTGTCTCGAAAAATTCGTGAATTTTAGACGTGAGAATGCTAAAATATCTAAAAAAAATACGGGAATTGAGTGTTTTCACCTGAAACAAATAAAAAGCCAAGCCACTTTACAAGCATCCTCACCGAGCCGATCATCCGAGTCATAGATAATGTACGATTAAAGGAATTTATTGTTAAATTCGGTTAAATATTTATAATTTTTGGTAAATCGACTTCTACAATTTAAATACATTTTGAAAATATGTTATCGAGTTGTTTTTTATATCAAACTGGCTAGGCAAATTGTGGCTGATTTAGAGTAGAGGCTTCATACAAATCTTAAAATTTGGATATGAATCCTGGAGAACTGATATAAACCAATGGGCACGATGTGTTATGTCAGTGAACTGCCTTAATTTTAGGATTTATTTACGTAGTTAAATGTGTACTCAACGCGCCGGGTGGTCTCTTCAAAAGCAGCATACGATTATTGAACAATTTGTTGCTGGTAAAGTGCTAATAATAATCTGGAGTATTTTTTGCAATAGTTACCAACTTTCAACATATATATAACAAATGCACTTGTTATTTACTATGAGTATAATTTGTTTTAAATAATAGTTAACTTAACCAGCTGATCAACAAGGTTCAGAAATCAAATACGTTCCTTATCATCAGCTTTGGAACACCGGTACGGTAATGCGGCAGCAATAGCTTCGTATAATAGGGTAAAATGCCTTGGTCCCAGTTCTAATGCCTGCTCCACACTACTCGCGAAGTTACTCGGCGAAGTTCGCCCGAGGCGAGGCAAAGTTTGATGCGGCGAGCACGAGGCGAGCCGAAGTGCCTCTCTACACTATCGTATTCGTCTAACTTCGTTCAACTTCGCGAGTAGTGTGGAGGAGGCATAAGAGCATTCCGAGGTACTTCGTTTTCTCCTGTTCCATAAAAAGGGCCTTGCTTTGATTATGACTCGGGTATCAGAAAATATGGTAATACTGCTGCGTTGTGATCTTTTAATGTTGTTCTTGGGTTTTTTCAAGCTGTGCGCACAGCGTTCATGCGGCCCCTACACGCGCCAGAAGGGCGGATAGTCGGCGGGAGCACAGCCACTCCGCACGGGCACCCATACATGATCTCTCTGCAGCTTAGGTTCCTGTGGGTCCGAGCGCACTTTTGTGGAGGATCGCTTCTTAACAGCAACTGGGTAAGTTGTTCCTTTAACAGGCTGGAAGCTTACAACGAGCTGTACAAACCAAAACTTATTCCATTGAAGAACATAGACATTGCGGTTTATTTTTCTTCATAGTGCGTCCTACTTTATGACTGATGTAAAGGCCTCTATACAAAGCAATGCTTCTTTTTCTTTTATTTCAAAAGACAACGAATGAACTACGAGGTGGTATCTAAAACTGTGTGTCAGTTCTAAGTCAAGTACCTGAGCATGTATAAATACAAGTAAAGTTAGTCATCGTACTTAAACTGTTTAGCGCCTAGCATTTTTTTAATTTCGATTCTTTCATCTGTTTATCTACGACTTGTTAAATAGGCATTACGACGTATAAAATCCTTCTAATTTGTATAATTTTATCAGCCGCTCGATCGGATCGGATCCAGATAATTATCATTTAAATATCTTATCGTCATTGCTAAAATGTGTAGGTAGGTATGGGTTATTTATCAGAATAAGTAAGCCATAAGTCTTGTTAATTTCGCAAGTTTTAATGACAGCTACTTAAACCCATATACATTTCTTGGACCAAAAAAAGTTAGCGCTTCGTATAATAAATTAGGATTGAAAAATCGACAAGGACTTAATCCCCTGATAATCAGTTCAATAACTTACTTTATTGTTGAAAAATAGGTCTGAAATAAATCTGTAAAACCTATTTCTGTAAAGTTTTTGTGCAATAATGTATATCTATGTACGAGTATGTTATCTAAATCATAAACCTAACATTAATATCACTAGCACCACAGGTTTTAACCGCCGGACACTGCGTGACGGAGTCATGGTTGATTCGCTGGCTGAACATCGACGCTGTTGCTGGAGCCCACAACGTTGACGTGTTCACTTCAAATGTTCAAATAGAAAAGATCGTCCAACGGATACCACATGATAACTACTTGGGGTAAGTTCAAACCCGGTGGTGTTGCGGTCGGTTAGGTTGACCCGATTTCCCATAACACCGCCAAAAGGCGGTGAGGTCTAACCGGGGGGTTTTAGTAGGTAGTCTTGCCCTTTTTAGAGCAGGGAGTCCCACACACACAGTCACGTCTCTCGGGTGACGGTACGGAGCGTCAAAGCATTACCCCCGTCACAAAAAAAAAGAGTAAATTCAAACAAGGCATTTCCTTGAGGCTCTTTGTTCAGGAAGTGGCAATGGAATCCTTAACGTCAAATTTGACAACAATCCAAGTTGGTATTCAAAAGGTGGTTGTTACAAAACGTTGGAATTGGATTTGGTTCGGAAACTATGCATGTATGCTTTTTCTTACCTGGAACCATTGTGAGTAACAAACCATAAATGTTTCGTATAATGGATATTCGGAATTGATTTTGATATTTGTGGCATTTGTAAATACCATTGCCTTAATAATCATATTCAATTCTAAAAGATAACAAAGCATATCTTAACTGAAAACGAATGCCACTCATAACATGAAAACACGAAACTCGAATAATGTATAAGGGTAACGAAATCCGATTTGGTCTGAACCATAGTATTACTCACAAGATTTTGTCTGCCGCAGATGGTAGCGATGCTAATGTTTTCATGGTAGCCAAGCCTTAATAAATATTACTATATCAATTATGGCGCTCATAACTTGAAGTTTACATAAGAATTTTAAATATTTAATTTCTTCTTTAAAATCAACGGAAAAAAGCGGGGGTTTACCCCGCCGCAAAAAGAGCGATATTTTTTACCGATAAGTCAGCGAGATTTGTAACCGGAAATTTTGATGTGGGGATATTGTATTTAAATGTTGGTTTCATTTTGGTTCACCCGTTTTAAAGTGAGCGGTAATAATCTTCAACGCACAATGTTATCATATTTTTCGTTAATGTTGACCTCTTAATGACGATTGAACGTAATTTGCAATTTGTATTGGAAAATTACTTTTTATTTTTTAATATTTCTCTTTCAGAGGTATCGGCCCATATGATATTGCTATGTTGAAAACAGAAAATCCATTTGCATTAACAAAGGCAATCCGACCAATTAGGTTGCCACCTGAAAATGTGGATCTAAATACCGGATCATTGGTTCTGTCCGGATGGGGGGCGCTAAAGACTACAACCTTCATTCCTCTATTGCCAAATTACTTACAGGAATTAAACGTCACCTATATACCATATGAAAGTAAGTTTCCTGACACACAAAACATTGATTGATGCGATTCCGCTTGATTGATTCTGAACGGTTTACAGGTGAATCGAGTTCGCGGTTAATATAAGAGTCAAAGGCTGATACCATAGATTGAATTATCGCAAATAATTTATTTTTTTCAAATTTAGCCTTATTTATCTACTTATTATTATTTAATCTACTTATTAGGACACAAATATTTAGTCAATGTTATGTAATTTCTCACCTACTGCATATAAAAATTTACATCATTCATTCAAAAACGAAGTTCGAAAATGTTTTGACATTTGAAGCATTATGTCATCATTAAATTAAAGCATGGCACTCTTATCCGCCAATCAGTGTTCGAAATATGTTTGTATCTGCCAATCGATGTTCCTGTGTAAACAACTATTCCTTTCGCAGTCTTATTAGTAAGACTAACAGTAAACGAAGCGAACCCTGTTTTTGCTAAAATTCCATAAATTTACAGTAAGTAAATTGATGACAATCAATATTATCTTATTTAGTAGTTGAGATGGGGCCTGTGCCCAGAATTAATACATCTATAAACGCTATATAATGGTTGAGCATGAAATTTGATAGCCAGACAGATCAAATACTAGAATATGGAGTATAATTTTTATCCCGAAATAATATCGCCCAAAATAATTGAGGAAAAAGCTTCCGAAAGGTAAAAAGGAGTTTAGTCGTTTTTTAAACAATATACTCGTAAAAATAATTGTATCAAAAGCAGTAGCAAAAACCACCTCAAGTTTCACCACAGTTTTAATTTTCAATAAAATAATAAAAATATCTTCCACCTAAATCTTATTTGATATGATTAGTTGGTTTTCATAATTTAATTCAAATAATTTATTAAATTTAATTAAAATTAACAAAATATTTTTTCAGAATGCCTCAATCAAACTGATATGTTCTTAGATAGTTCTGATACTTACAACCCTCTTGATGAAACTTCAAACGTTTGCACCGGTCCTCTAGACGGAGGCAAAGCTGCTTGCGTCGGAGACTCCGGCGGACCTTTGATTCTAATAAAGAATAACGAAAATAGCCAAGAAACTCTAACTATAACTAATGCTAAGCATGAAGATTTGGTCGGAAATGGAATAGATACTTACAGTGCATCAGCGCTAATCAATACTAAGAAGAAAATTGAAGAATATTTGGTCGGAGTAGTTTCCTGGGGCGTCAGTCCTTGCGGCGAAAAGGGAGCACCTACTGTTTACACTGACGTCTCGAAGCATTTGAACTTTATAAAAAGTTATATCAATACGTGAAATGTAAATAAAATAAATGCTTCTGTATTTTTTCTTTTTATTTTAATAAATAAGACTACATACTTCATTATTTACAAGTTTTGTTTTCTTAAACATTTTAATCACCGTTTTTCTAGTCAGTTAACATTAGACTTATATTAGACACTTCTAGACCACGACTATAAGTATAGAGAAGCTTAATTCAAACAATCATCAAACATTATCAAGCTTAAAACAAACAATGAAGAAAACTTTTTGGAAAAAATAATCTCATTAAATTAGTGTTTGCAATTTAACACAATTAAAAACTATCCACGAACACTGAAGGATTTAAATCTTACAAATATTGTAACTTAAGTAAAATTTTTAATGTGAAGGAATCTTGAATGTGTCCAACTTTTTTAAAATACCTTATCATACATAAGTTTCCACATTCAAATTTTTGTTTCTAATCAACTTACTCATCATAATTTTAATTACATTTGAATAAACCACTCTTATTTCAATATACGATTAACTTAGGTAAAGTTAGGAAAATTCAGTTTTCAAACAAAAGACTAATGTTGACTGAAATTCATCACATTATTAAAATCAATCTCGTAAATGTTGAGAATACACCAAAAACACTTTTTGCAAATAACGATACTATTAATAAAACTCAGTATTAGGTATTTAATGTGCAAACTCTACATTTTTGTTTCATCTGCGTACTCTTCATCCACTAAAATATCATGTTTCGACCACACACATTATAAAATTAGCGCATTTTTGTATAGCCTACTACATGGACAGTAAAAGTTGCGATCGACTAATAAAATACTTGAGCAAGCAATAAATAGTCAACTGGCACTTAACCGAATAAAAAAATATCTTGTAGTAAAGTATTTTTTTTCTACCTGAGATTCAATTAAGGTATTGCAACCACTCTGACTTAGTAAATTTGAACTGTAAAGCCAACCAACGAGTGTTAAGAGTATCAATTAAAAAATACCGCGACAAAATCTGCTGTGTGCGAAGATGCCCGGTTAAAATATTGTACGATTCGACCGATTAATGTGTCAAACATGACTATCCGTTTTTCTGCAACCGGCTACGAGCTGTTAAATAATACCGTTCCATACGGCTGTCATCAGTCGTCTGTCGGTCGTTTTTTGCCTCCTCTACACTACTCGCGAAGTTCCTCAGCGAAGTTCCTCGGGAAACTCCGGCGAAGTCCGAAGTGTGCCTCTACACACTCGTTTAAATCCATGACAACAACCTCGGGCCCTTTCACTCGGATGCAAAAACCGACATCAAATGGAAGCCGCACGAGGCGAGGCGAAGTTTGACGAAGCAAGCCGAAGTGCCTCTCTACACTATCGTACTCGTCTAACTTAGTTCAACTTCGCGAGTAGTGTGGAGGAGGCATTTAGGTTACGCCTCGTATAATTTATTACTATCCGTAACTAGAACGGATCGTTTATCAAATAATGGAACTGGGAATAAAAGGTCTAAACATATGTATGTCTGTCTATGTAGACAGAGGAAAGCTACTTTTTTGTGATCTTTGTAGAGTATTTGTTCTATGTAGCGCTCAGTTGAGTAAAACATCTGGAGGTCTGTAGTTCCCGCACTTCGCCAGTGACCTTAGGATGGACTTTGGCATCTTCTGGGGAACATTAATAAGAACAGCAGCTGGTAGCGAAGACTGGGCGCAAGACCTGCACTCCAGAAGCCAACTTCCACTTTTTTCTGGTCTAAACCTTACGATTGTGTAGCCTTTGTTCGGTACAATGAAGGTGTCTTTTAGTGGAGGGTTCTTTGTATTTCTGAAAAGAAAAAAAGTAAGGTTTAATTTTTTTTTGCAACTTGCTGCAACTGATTTTAATATTAAATATTTTTGTAACAGAGTAAATAAAAAAACATTGTCAAAGTCTCTCTATTCAAAACGGCAGGTACATTTATGTAGATATACTGTTTTCTGTATTATAAATGCAGCCGTAATAAAAATAAGCCGAAGAACGTCTATACTAAACATAGCTTTATTTCAAGATTTCCACAACTCTCGGCTTTGCATGTATTCATTCTCTTCTTACCCCCGTCCCAAAGTTTTCATTCTATCTAATGGGGCCATTCACTGCATTTTCTAGTAAATTTACTAGTAACACTTTCTCCATCCCTTGCTCAATAACCTTGAACTTTGCAAAATGAATGCAGTACTCAAAGACAAAATATTAAAGTTACCTCATCACTTTTCCTTCTTTGTCCAAGCGCAGAAACTCTTCCTTAGTTATCGGTTTTCCTTCAGGATTTTGCCACGTCGAGACTATCTGGACGCTGTAGCCATGTATGTGAAAAGTGTACGAGTCATTGCTTCCAACTCCTTTAAAAAACACAAAATGGATCAAAATAAACCACCAAGTCCATATTAAAAAATCATATTAAAGAGGCCAGACTTCACCAGACCAGTTTAGTCCGAATCTATGCAGGCGACTGTTTATACATCTTAGTTATTTTTTTTTTCAAATGATAAGTGAACAATTTTGCTATAATATGATTTCAAACCTTTATCTTTATAACCCCTGACTGCTCAATTAACATTAAAATGAGCCTGGACTAACACCATACCGTACAAGCCACCAATAGAACAAATATATTTAAAAAAATAATTAATTCTAGAAAATGGCGAGTTGCAAAAATGATATTAAATTAGTTCACACAATTTTTCTATTGACTGTACACTACACACATAAAAAACAAAAATCTTATAAAAAAATTACCTAGACATAAGATTCATAACAAAGAAATTTGTAATTAGTACCTATGGAAAAGATACGAATCGTTTTTAATACAAGTATAATATAATTAGCTGACTATCTAATAGACAAAGAATGCATGCATCTATGTAATAATTACAGGATATCATGATGAAATGTGTATGTAATACGTAAGCACATGACGATGAAAAAGATTCATATTGTACATAAAAAAATTACTTCGGATCTGACATAACCAGTCAAGCCGAAACTTATGTAAAATCTCGCAAAATTCTTGGGTCACATCACAACCACATTAAGGAAACATTATGTGAGGCAAATTGCTGTTACCTATGTTTCTAAGGACAAATGGCATTATGACGTTAATCTAAAACACATTTGTAGACTTGTCTTATCATAGTGGCTACAAAAACAAAACAATGCAACGAATAGCTATAAGAACAAAAAAAATCAACGAATGTGTGCCTTTTATTTTTTAACTTGGATCAAATAGACATTATTAGTCAAGTGCCATATTACTTGTCAATCTGTTTGATAACTTTTCAGTATGCGTAATTAACTATCTTACTGTATGAGATCAGGTTGCGAAATGAGTGCGTACCTACATCGAGTATTTGCTAAAACCCACATTTTCACCCATATTTATCATTATGCCAGATTGCCTATGAAAATGTTACCGCCGAATTTTATTGATTTTGAAACTTGAAAAGAGCTCGATTAAATTTACTCACAATTCTCGTTCAGTTAATGAGTATATACGATAACCCACGATTATTCTTGAGACAATGACATGTAAAAAACTGAAACTCGACTGCACGTATAAAAGCGATCTACATGGCGAACTTACTAACCGAATCAAAACTAACCGTGAACAAAAAATATACAAGCAGTCGAAGACCAAATTCTTACGCTTTTCCTAAGAATACGATTAAGAAAATACGACTCTCAAACTATAATCTAACAAGATCCAAAAGGCTGCTAACTCTTTTGTATTACTAGTGAATGTGTTAGTATGCCTGACGTAGACTGATCTGGACTAATAATCTTACCTTCATTAACCAACGCTAATTCCAGCATTCCTTCTTGAGGCTGCAACGTCAAGACGCATTGCGGCTCAGGGTTCTTCTGCTCCTCACCAACCTTGCATGTGAAGTCAGCCTTCACATCGCGCGGGAACAACAACATCGGCGAATTGGGGTAGAGGAAGCTCTTGCCGTTGATTTGGACCACTCCGGTATCCTTCAGAACTGGGTAGCAATCAAATAATAGTTCAGCTATTTATGTCCCACTGCCGAACACAGGTCTCATCTCAACAGTGAGATACTGCGCATACGGGCTCGGGCTACAGAAAGACAAGTGACCAACCATATTCTAAAATGTTTTAAATGTGTGGCCTCCACCTAAGCTAATTGAGATTACAGCTGAGACCAAGAGCTTAACGTGCCTTCTGAAGCAAGGAGATACTAGTTAACAATCACATTAAAAGTTGACACCCATTCAATGTTAAACTGCTGCGTGCATATTTTTACCTTGATTTCTGAATTATTGTCCCTATTAGCACGCCAAAATTATAAATTAAAAAATAATAAACATTTAATGCAATTTATAATTTTGCCTCCTCGTCTAAACAATACTGTGAGTGACTGTGAGTTTGTATCTTAGACATCATCCCCATGCGCTGAAGGTAAAACTAGAAAAAACATCCTTATCAATCCATATTACTAAAGACTCTTTTCGAAATGTTAAGAGAAAATTTGAATAATTCGTTTTACTTAATTAATACAATATTCAGCACATTTTTGTTTAAGTCTGGATTCTGACTTTCAGTACATTCAAACATTTGGACCTTGGGTTAAAGTCGTTTCTTAAAAAGTTATTTGAAGATCCACCATCGAACACAAACACTTTTTTACAAGCTTTTATTTAGTTTCACCTGTCCCGTTGTCTGTCGTTCTGTAATCGAATTTATTATCTAGAGATTGTTTCCTCTACTGGTGAATTTTAAATTTTTTTAAGAAACCTTGTCGCTTCATTTCATTATACCATAGATAACAAAATATTAACCAGCACCTATACACGCCGCTAAGGAATGGAATGAATGTTTGTCGTAGGTACTTTTCAAGATGAAAGCTTTTATGCTTCTATTGGCCAGTCAAACTTTACCCCTGGTTTTATCTTCGCTTATCATCAGGTGATATATAAGCCAATGGTTGGTCACATTTGGACCAAAATAATGGTAAATGAACTTACATAAGGAAGCGGGGTAAAACGGTTTCTTTGGTATCGCATCGCTGATGTATCTAAAGTCTACGTCCTTCTCTTTGAAGTCCACCAGGTTCCTGTCTATGCCCAGGTATACGCTCTGCACTTCTGGACTTTCAGGTGAAACTTGTAGAGACTCCAGCATTTGACCTAGGATTGGAACGGCTAAATCCAGTTCATCTTCAGCTCCGATTTCGTTCTGAAACACATTTTTTTCTTTGGATATGTAACTTTCTTATTAAATCAACACTCTTAATTAAATAGCATTATTTAGACATAATAAGAGGTAAAATACAGTTAAGGATTTATGGTTTTAAAACACCAAAATCGCCAAACCCAATTAATTTTAGTTTATTATGAACCAATTCATAAACAAACATAACATATTTTCAAACTGCAACGGGTTCAAGTTATAACATTTAGTGTCATAGACTAATTGTGAAATTTGATGTATTGAATTCAATAATAAAACAACAATGAAAATCAAATAAATAGTAAATAAATGAAAGGTTAATATAAATACGAATGTTTGAATGGATGTTGGATATTTTCATGTAAAATTTGCCGAATAGGTTTTGATGGAATTTAGTAGACGCGACTCTTGGTGAGCTTTTCACCCAAAATAATGTAATCGAGGCTGCGAGCATCAGTCATTTTATCATGAACATTCATTCACCTGGTGTTGCAACATTGAGGTGTAGTTGAACCCGGAATAAAGCAGCATGGCGCCAGCGGTCAGACCTGCGCAGGCGCCGGCCGCGCGCGCCTCTACCCAGTACCCACCCGTCGGCTGAGACGCTCGAACAACCACGTCCATTCGCTCCCCTGCAAATGGAAACAACGGAGATGATTACTTACTTTGGGATTGTCAGACTATTTATAATAATAATAGAGAAACAAAAAAATCTTCTTCACTTGAATTGTGGGATTCTAACCCACAACCTTCACGTAACGCGCGTACTGCTCTTCGTTTAACGCAGGTTTTTATAGGTTCTATTATAATAACTACTAAGCTTTCAGTTGATATCATCTGCGGGTGAGCTTTAAACTAAATACTAATCGGCCTATGATGTATATATACGTAACAGAAATGTTTCAAAACCACAAATTCGAAGATCCGTAAATCGAATAAAAGCAGGTATTACAAAATTTTTAAAAATCTATTCACAATCAATCTGATTATTCTGCCTGACTTACTGTTCGAAAGGGTGGACTGAGGGAGCTAATATGCATTCAGACCGCAACGTTTGCAACTTTACTGTATGACCTCTAAAATTTTGTGATATGTTGAAAGGCAGAAGCACATTCTGAAATTAGAGAGGCTGCGAAAAATCGCTAAATTAAAATATGTTGTCTAAGACCTCCAACGGAGTTTTTGGGGTTTTTGGTTGGTTGTACTCACAAAACTGATGGGGACTTAACTTCGCTAGCGGTTTGAATGATATATTAACCTTTGCGTCATCACAAAGTTTAAATCTAAGAAAGATCCAAAAGACAGATGTCGGTGTGCAAGGATTGTCGTGATGGGCCATCTGGTGGTCTTAGTCAGTAAAAATCAAACATGACCACTTCCTCATAAGTGCCCGTGTATCCATATTTATTAGCGACGCCAATCTTAAGTCCTTGTTTCTAACATCTACCAAACTTTAGTAATCCAAACCAATCAGTTAATATAAATGTTTCCTGACCTAGCATAAGCCTACAGATCCACATCACTCGATCTCTCGAGGAGGATATCATGTCATCATCCGCAAACGATAGAATAGCTAGAACTTAAAGAAAAGTCTTTATATCCTCGGTTTTAAATATTACTTTTGCCCACGAATAGTGCCCGCAAACACTAGGCTCCTAGCAGGTCGTATGTAATTTCCCAAAATAAGAGAATAAGAGATAGTCAAAATTTATCTGACGATATAATGGTGTGGACAAGAGGATATCATATTGGTATATGCTGCATGATTGAGAAACCTGCAGTCAGATTTAAATTGTAAGGCAATAAAAAAAAGTGGCGGAGAAATTTTATGGCCAATATCAAACGTTGTATGTTTGTCTTATGCATCTCTATTATCGCACCTTCTAAAAGAAAAAGGTGTAACAGAATACTTCCCAAACTTTCAGCAATTATATTTTATTAATATAATTAACAGAAACATAGAAGAAATACAACACAATTATATAAATGAACAAATATATATATTAAATATAAAAATAATAATACATATTAATAAAGATAGTCCGCTCCAGTGTTTAGGGTGCCCAGAATGGTAGCTACATTGCCTCTTTGAATGGCCAAACTTATGCGTTGGCCGAGGTAATTAATTATAACCAACAGTAAGAATAGATTTTGATTTACTTATTTGATTTATCAATTCAATCCAAAGAAACTTGTCTTAAGATTGGCTTCCCTTAAAATATATATTTTATTTAAGTTTACTTTTATTAAATCGTAAAATTTTGGACTTATAGAAGTTTAAATGTGATGATAGACATTTTACATTTTGTGGATTATCAAAAAAAATAAGAGAAAATAATATGGCCATTAATAATTATCACAATTTAGCTGTTAAACTGTTTTAAATCCCCGTACAAATAGTTCCTCTCACTCAAGAAAAGTTGAAAGTAAAATCAGAAAGGTCCATAAAACAGCTATTTACGTATTTCCATTATCTGCGGATGCTCTTAAAACCGCGTTTATCGTATGAGGAGATCCAAGTTATTAATCATTTTTCACTCTTATTCTGTCTCAGATAAAGAATAAAACTGCATGGTGGTCACAGTTTGTTGACCGCACTGCGGTAGAAAGTGAAATGAAAACAAACGAAACCAGTTTTATTGCCGACCTTAAACTTTTGGATGTGAGTATAAAGCAGGTACACGCGGCTGGAAAGCCTTTCTCCTCTCACCAGAGGTGGAAAAACTCCAAATTAACCGTATTTTATGCTCACCATCTATAAGCCTCCCGTGCTGTGGAATGTGATTATTATTTTTCACATAAACAGAAGCAATCTTATTTTCGACACATTCTAATAATTGTTCATCCAACGTAATTGTTGGTCGATTTTTAATTGCTGCGATATGCTTACTATTATGTTTAGATACATTCTGTTTTTTCTCTTACAAGCCGAGTTAAAACACTATTTGAAAATATTTATATGAGATTTGTATTATAAATATGGCACTGAACCGTCTTATCCCCATTTTAAAAACCTTTTAAAACTTACATAAACAATTTCTACTTTCAAATCCAACAAATTGTTTTTTAGGCGTTGCAATTAATTGCGTAATATCGTATAACAGTATCAAATAATAGCTGTGCAAAATTCGTATTTGATACTCCGTCCCAATTAAATGAAACTCATTGGACATAATAATAACATCTCGCCAAAGCATTCACACATCAAAGAAAGAGAAAGTTATGTTGTAGCAAGTCCCTTTAGATTTATCATTTAAGATTCAAATTACCGATTTTCTTTGCTGGTTAAAATAATTATATTGGTTGACGTAACGAGTACTTTTTTAATTATGTTGCTTTCTTTATTGTGTGCCTAGTTTGCAATATGTACTTTCGCATATCATTGTGCAAAAGTAATTAATTCATTTTGAATCATCTGTGTTCATATGATGTACCTAAGTGATTAAGTATTATTATTACTATCATTTTTACGTTTCGATGATCTTATCAATATGAGATTACATGTTATTTTGGAGTTATATGTGGAGATTATTTGTAGACTGCAGCAGTTTGTATTTCATTTTTGGAATAAATGTTGTATTTTATATTTCTTCTTTCTCCTCAAAAATACATTAAATAAGGTGATGTACGGAATAGATTGGACACTATATTTATTATAGCCAACATCTCACGATGATACTTCAGACTAGTATAAACTTTATAAGCCATTTAGCAGGTGACAAACTGAAATTCATCGATTTTGTCATTTGAAAACATCTCGATAAAATTACTCGCTTGCTTTTCTTCCTGAATTTCAAAGTAGTGACCTGTCATCGCCTAACATGAGATAAAAAGTTGCCGATAAAAAATAACAGTAACAAAGCTTTATTTTCTGGTTTAGCTCCACTGACCCGTAATATGTAAATATATGTACCTTAGTACCCCATTAGATATTGATCTATGAGAACGATTAAATGTGACAGTAAAAGTAATACTCGTATAGCCGTGGGCATGCCCTACGAATGTTGATTGACCCTTATTCAATAAGTCTGTCAAGTACTGTATACTCGGCCAACATCACATGGTTTCGTTTGTTACATCACCACACTCATGTAATCTATGGACACCATAGAGAGATGTGTAAGAATGAACAACACTTAACCTATGATAAATTATTTTTCAATCGTGCTACGAATAATATTGATTTCCTCATTTTAATAAGAACTTTGTTGTGAATTCAAACGAAGGGATCATTCAAATTACGACACAATTTATGCGAAAGTATTGGGTAATAATATTTTATTACATCATTGATGTTTTAATATCATAATAGTGCAATCAAAGCTGAAGCATAGACTATTGATGAACTACAAAGTTATGATATGAATATGACAGCGCTCGAAATATCATGTCCCCAACATTTTTCCACCATTTGATGGATGATGACTTGTTGGATGTTCCATCTTTAATTACTATAAATGTTAACTATCATTGATGGTAGGTAAGTAGGTGCAACTGAGCTTAAAACTGCGGAAGACTTTGCAAATTAAATTTTTACGTTTTGTTCAGATGGAGCGACGAAATACTACAGAAATGGCAGTGGTGCCGTATCAGTGATTCACAGGGACACTCAAATTGTCATACACTACTGTTGCAGCTTAAAGTTACAACGCCATGACACAAGTTAACAATTTAAATCATGCCTAGACCAAATTGTTAATTGCTACTTTGGAATCTGGGCTCAATGAAGCTCGGCTACAATAGATTTTGTACGATGGTACCATTGTTCCTAACTTTTTCTAAGGACCAGGACCAGATAAGACCACATTACCTACGTGTCGTCAACTTGTGGAAAGCCCGACAGACCCTTTATAATAACACTTTAGACTTTGTACGTCCCTTATGTCGAAGACATAAGGACTATATTCGAACTGCAAGTTTATCTTAATGTGCTGTTCATCGTACAAATCTACTAGTTTCATGTTGGCTGCAACTGCAACCAACCTCTTAATTTAAAAACATCGGAAGAGATTGTTTGATATTTTGTTACCTGGATGTAACTGCACCTTCCTTGCCACCACAGGCTTGACAGGCTTCCCATCACTCGCGATGACCATCATCTCGTGTTTCTCCACGCTCACCACCACCGGACACTCAGCCGCGATGGCGTTGATTAGACGCAGTCTATATGCATAGCCTTGCATCACGAATATTCTGCAACAGAGCAATATCTTCCATTGAAGACAAATGTTTTTAAGATCTGTGGTTTCAAAGTGTGTAGGTAAGCCGGCTTAGCAACCGAAATGGCCTCAGAATTGTAATTAAACTTAATTTTAATTTATTCTCCATTATGTTTCGTTCTGTCCGTTTCCTTCAGCTTTAGTTATTGATTGAACAACGTAGTTTTTTAGGTTGGTCGATTTCACAGCCTTAATTGGTACACATATTTCTGGCATTACACGACCGGTACCGACGACATAAAATGCAGGTGGGTTAGTGCATATTCAATCACCAATTCATAACTTAAAAGTATATAGTTATCACCCTATATAATATCCTTCTATAAGGCAAAGACATCATTGAAATAATTTCATCGATACCCCATCGGCAGTGGCTTAATTAAAATGCTAGTCAAGTGCGAGTTGCTGATCGCTAACCCATGCTTTGTTAAAAAAATACTCAAGCATACTCGATCCGGGACTACAAACCAAAAGGCCATCAAGATTTCGAATCCATAACTGAAAAATGCCAAAATAGAACATTCTAATGAAATAATCGTCAAAAGTGTCATTTCACTTAAAAGTCGACTTGCAGTTTCAACATGATACTAAATATTTTTTTCTTCTATTGTCGCTGTGATATTACATTTGAAACGTAATGGTGTTGTCAAGATCTTAATCATCTTTGCAGTGGCATCCACATTTGATCTTCAAGTCATTACACTCGTATATCATTGCTGCTCAGGGTCAACACACGCTCTGTGACCTTAAGGCTGCGAGTTATTTACTCATAACTTGCGTAAACACGAATGGTAGCAAAATGCATTCGACCGATTTGCTTGTAAGGTCATTCAATATTTTATAATGAGTCAGAAAATGATAACAACCTATTTTAAATTCAAAAAATGTTAAAAAACCGTTTCAAATGCTTTTGATTAAAGTTTTGTTAATCGTCATGAATTAATCAGTAATATCATAATCATACGATGATACGATAAAATATTTTTTACCGAAATTCTTGTGGTTTTGAAAACAAACGGATAATTTGGTGATGGTAATTTAATTAGTCGAGTTGCTTTTTGACATCCAATTTTAAATCATTATATCCTTTTATCAATCTTAAAAATCACCAACGCATTTCCTACCTACAGAGGAAAATCTGTGACCGAATGTTAACATAGTTGTTACTCTTAGTGACAGCCAACAATCGCTTGGTTGCTAGCCTGTGCCAAAAATACATTACTCGGCTTGCTTTCTAAAACATTGACATCTTTCGCATTAGTAGCAATTGTCTCAAAAGCAACACATATAATAACACGCACTTGAAGTTTTCGTCATCTCCGTTGATGACGAGAGCGTTTGGATTCAAGCTGGCGGTGTCCTCAAGGTTGCCAGTAAGAAGTCTTGGGAAGGTGGCTGAAATGAGCAATGTGTTCTCGTTGCTCCTGTCGTAGTCGTAAAGGGCCGCATGTGGCTCCAAAGGTTGGGGCTGGTTCACCACGAGGGATCCGTAGACGCCGTCGCTTTGGTGGGAAACTGTTGGAGTATGATAAAATTGCCTTAGTTTCATAGAAACAATATTAAGGAATCCTGCATAGTACTGCATAGGGGGGCACCCATGAGTAGCCTTCGAAAGCTCTAAGAGTTTTAAAGTAGGACTGATAACATTACACACTGGCCGAATTATACTTAGATTTGGCTTAAGTAAAATTCACATATAATTCAAAATTTGTAAACTTGTTTGTTTGCACTATATACCATAAAACTACCTAAACAAATTGTTAAATACATACAGAGGTGTTTTATTGTATGGTACCTAGCCCTTAATATATATTTCTTAGATATTTACCCATACTTTCTTACATTCTTGCAAACTTTATAGTATTTAAACGTTTAATACCAGGATTTTAGACAAAATGCACAAATGAGAATCTTAGACCTCTTATATGACTATTTCAAAGCATTATATCACCGAATGCAGATATAACAGCAGAGAACAATTTATTTCCACTCTAGTAAAGTCCTTGCAGTTATGTGGAAAGACAGTCGGTGAGTATGAAGGTCTTAATGTAATGTCTCAAGCGCAATACGCTATTAATTCCAAGTTCAAGATTAATTGGGCAGTTCGACGTCTTTTTTAAATGTAAGTGTTTCATACAACGGTTTCATTAATTTAGTAAATTTATTCTATTTTCTTATCTCCAACACTAAAAAAGACAATGAATTTTTATTGAGACTATGAAATTATTCAGTTTTGTGACAATTCTACATTTAATACATTTCTTACTGGCAGATCAAATACTAAACAACATTAGTCAAGTCCTTATCTACAAATAACATAAAGTTAGAATGTAAAAACTGCAACAACCTTATTCTAAGGCAGCCTACCAGTTCTTTTCGGAATGTCAACATTTGACAGCTAACGTAGCTAGTGACACTCAACTTGAGTAATGAACATTTGTAATAAATAGACAATACTGGCCGCCTATAAAGACTAGAATGAAATAGACACTGACAGATGAACACAGGCTTTTGACTATCTTCATATGTTGAAACTTAAATATGAGGTTCAAATCAATGATAGACTTGTACTGTTATGTCTGGTACAAGACCGGTACTTAGGTAATAGATGTTGACTAGGTACTAGTATAGCAATTTTACCTGAATCCGAGTGGTAGAAAAAGGTGCCGGGCGTCGAAGCAATGAAGGCGTACTTGTATGTAGCTCCGTACGTGATTGGGCACTGTGTAACCATTGGGACCCCATCCATGTGAGGAGTTCCTTTCTGCTCCACGCCATGCCAGTGTATCGCCACATCCTGATCAGGTACTTTATTCTTCACTTCTACCACTATCACATCATTCACGCAGACATTTATGGGCGGCCCTGGTGTTCTCCCGTTAATAGCAATCGCAGGTCGACCATTTTCTAGTACCGTCGGCTCAATTATGAAATCGTAATAGCACCTCCGCGGCTTCACATTGAATTTGCAAGGACGGTAGCACGATTTGTCTGAAAATTATAATTCGGCTTAAGCAACTCCGTTCTGCATTAGGAAATAAACAAATGCCAAATGAGTGTTTGCACAAACTGTTATAGTTTAACTATCAAACGCACCATTTTCCGTTCTGATATCATCTTAGGGAAAATTTTTGATTGGAAGGTGTCTTTAGCTATCCGTTCAGTGACGACTGGCGCAATAATTACCAATCAAGTAGACCTTAGACTTGTATTCATCATATAAATCTTTGAAATCTTAAATCTAAGTTTATCTTTTTCCGTATATGTTTTACCTTTGTGATTTTTTGTTACCCTTTGTGATAAATAATGTCATTCGAACAGTAGTTAAAAATAATTCCGTCGCTCGTTTACATCCTTTCCATTCACTCAATGTCAGGTATTCATTGTGAAAAGAATGTAAGTATTCGTTGACGTTACTACACTCTCAAAACTTTATAGGATATTGATGAAAGAATTTTTAAGCATCTTGAAAAGCTTAAAACTTCTTATTATTTCTTCCACAGATTGCTTAATATTATTCATAGATTACATAATATGCTTTTAAATACTCAATTAATAGTAAAATATATAATTGGCTTATTGTTTATCTATAGCACGCAAAAAATAGGATCGTAGCACATTTAAAGTTTTTTTACAAGAATAAAACGCACGAGAATGTCTATATTATTTATATTACCTGTATAAACTTTTGAACGTGACTTTTCCAGACGGTGCGTATAGTAATCGCGCTATACGTGCGCTAAACGTTAATCTAGTATTTCACCTAGGTATCTTTCGAACAAATTTCACCAACCTAAACCCATTCAATAGTTTTTGCGTGAAACATTTAACATTAGTAGGATATTATCAGAGTTATCTTTCTCATAAATTTCCTATGTATAAAAAGAATCTAAGTGATCCTTTCCACGTTTTTTGTTCAAATAGGACATTTAATACTAGTGCAACTAAGACACGTATTGCTTATATCAAATATATGTTTTTAATGGTTACAAACTATCATTTGCCCGCGACTTCTTCCGCTTGGATTATAGATCCCTGTTTGAATCAAATGAAAATTTGATGAAACAGGGATAGTCAATATCTGTGTACCAAATTAAATCGCGCTCGATTCGACTTTGTTGCACCGTAATAGCAGTTTTTTTTATCAATTATTTTTTCAAGATAACTATGATGAGAAATCTGTCGCCAATTTATATCGTATCCACTTCTCAGCTTTTTAGTTTAAGCTACTAGTGTTTATTTATAAATTGAATATAACAAGTTTTTGACACCTTTGGCTTTGTTCGAACCTGCTTTCCAACTATGAAGAAAAACCGGTTGTTTCATTTCACACGGTTAATAGAACTCTATTTTCTTTTTAGCCTACCATTGTACGGCAAAAATGGTCAGCTACGGATACAAGCCTACGCAAAACTGGTGTGCACAACGCACCTCTTTTAGGTTTATTTGTCAATGAATTACTTATTTGCTTTTTTATGATATGTCATTACTTTTTAATTCGTCTAAGGTTGTTTTGTATAGTTTGTTATTAACTTGCTTTCTTTATTATAATTCTTTTAAAATACCAGTTTCCATCATAATTATTCATTATTTACACCAGCACATACAGTCCACCATTCATAACTGGTAATCTTAATTTTCATATCTAAATAAGAAGCGTGGAGTAAAATATATTAGAGTCCAAAATGGGGTTGGATTTTTGATGGATTTGACTTTGTTTTAGTACATTCACGAAATGAATTCTACGATTCATTTTGAATCTAAATAGTATGTAGGTACGGTCAGTATCTTTAGTGGTTTGTTAATAACATGGTTCCTTGTCATATTAAGTTAACTGAGTATCTGACTACATTTTTAATTTGACATGTTCAATGTGATAAGGTACTTTGGTGTAAACAAATTAACTATGCTGACTATCGGCGTTTTGAAATTTCAAATTGATTATATGGAAAATGTATTTTACAGTAGAATAATAGTTACCAAAACCGTTTTAGATTGATAATGTTTTAATTTTATGAAAAGTGATTGTGCTTAAAAATATACATCATATTATTAATGTTTGTTGTTCTTCATACTCAATAGTAACATCTACATTTATATTTAGGTAAGTAAGTCTCTACAAGCTTCCATTTAGGGCTAATAGATTTTTGTTTTTAAAGATTAAGACTAAGTTCAATAAATCCTTTTTTAACAAGTCGTAAAACTAACCTCACTAAAATAATAACAGCTTTGCTTTGCACCTACGTCACTGAAACGTAAATTGGAAAGGGAACTGCCGGTGTCCTTATTTGTAAGTAGATGCCTACCTACTTGAATGTGTACTTATATTCATGATTCATGATAAATAACTAAAAGATGAAACCACAAAATAATGTCACCTGAGTTCTTCGTTGTGTCTTCAAAAAGTATGCTTGTGCTCGTAGGAGTAAAGCTTTCCAGTGAAGCCTTTCCATTGTTGCTGATGTTCGGTATTATAAGTAAACAACAAACTAGCAGCTTCATTTTTTTAAACGAATAAAACTAGGGTTAGAATAAATAAATTAGTTATTGTATAGTGAATACTATAGAATGTTACGCATGGTAGTGAGATCACGGTGGACTGCGCGCGTGGCCTGCGCAGACGCAGCCAAGGTTCGAATGCAACTGGCTTCGCGTAGACGTGTGTGTGACGCTGCGCTGCGCCGAGCATCGAAGCAACTCAGTTCACTGAGTCGAATGCTTTAACTTAGTTCTGCACAAGGTGTTGGCGCACAGCGCAACAGTAATTCGGAAGGTCAGTTTATCAAATCTATCTAAGAAACATTGCTTCTTAACGGTCAGCAGCACATAACGATAAACAGTTGCAGATAAGTAGAGCTCTTCGATATAAAGGCGCGATATGCCTTACAGCACGTCAAGGTAAGCACTGGTTCAATATTAGTTCTTATGAGGACCACATAAAGCTGGAGCAAAGTCCAAAGTGTAGTGTAGGCGTACGTGCTTTTATCTGCACAAAGTCTAAAGTCGACACTCGGACGGACATTGACTGTACATATTACTTGATGTTCCTGCTAACCACATTTTTGCATGGTTGGTTGGGAGCAAATTTAATCAGAAATCAAAACAACTGAGCCATAATCCTGAAATCCTGAACTGAAATATAATATAAAATGTTAAAGAAAAGCTTGGTTAACTATTTCTAATTAAATAAAAAGTACTTAATGTTTAGGATGCACGTTTTACTGCTCACTCATTGTGTGGCGCCATAGTGCATTTAATATTGAGCAAGCACAATACACCGCAATAAACTGCGCTAAGTTATTGAGTTAGCGCAAAACATTGGCTGAGACAATCATGTTTACTGGCGCGCGAGGCTCTCTGCGCGTTCATCTGTCGGTCCGTACTCTAATAACTCGCCGTTGAATGAACCGTTACTCAAGTGAAACCATAATAGGTGTCATTGATAAAACGTAAGGAAACACCTCACTTTCTCGGTTTATAAGAGTAATAACGATAAGGTCGTATAGCCAATAAATACCTAAGTACTTTTGATTTCATTAGCAGCTGCAGGAGCATTGACAATTGCTGTTGTCAAATCCATCTTCTCAAGTTTTACTTAAAATTTGCATGCGTTGCACGGAAATTACCAAAATTTACATGAAGAACTTACTTACTACGACTCAGAAGTGAAAAGTATGGATAAGTAGCTGTTACCTGCGACTTTGTCCGAGTTATTTCGGGATAAAAAGCATCCTTTATGTTAATCTGATATTCCATCAATCTTTTTACCAAATTTTAGTCAAATTCATTTAGTAGTTTTAGCGTGGAGAAGTAACAAACATACACAGTCACAAACTTTCGCCATTATGATATGAGTCTATATATAGATATCTAGCAAGAATGAATATACTTATTTGTCACTGTTTGGTAATTAAATAGTAAGTTAATGCCAATATCTTTTAAACAGATGTAGGTAGGTACCATGAGAAAATTTTTCCTTATTAGAATTTAACAATACACAGAACACAAGTTACATGCCTCTCTTTTGAGTAAATGTTTATAATCATATTCTATTGTTTTTTTACTTTTGCATGGTGAGTTACCAGGCCATTAAAACGCAAGGTACAAATATCGAATATTAACCCTCAAAGTTATTTTTTTACTTGGCGTGATTACTTAATGCATACTCTCATTCACGTATGCATAATCTTGTTAGAAGTTCAGAGTTAGCACTTGACGGTTTAGACAGGCTTCCTACCGATTCCGAGTAGCATAATGTGAAACCAATTTAATTGGACAAGTTGCGCAAGTTCCCGTGTACATTTTAAAATCCCTCTTCAAATAAAATGCCTTCGTCATCGGTTATAATCATGAGTTACAATTTGTATGCTCAATGTTGTTATGCGCTCGTTATTATCATTATAATTTTCAATTAATATTTGGCGAAAGTATCTACTCGGCGTAGGATTTGATCGGAAAATTGTGAAAAAATCAAACTTGTGATTTTAGTAGACCTACTAACAAAAACTAAAGAACGAACGAAAGGTTTCGTTTTTTATTATTAATCTAAAGTTCGCGAATTGAAACGTGGTTTTTGATGATTATTTTAAACGCTTTTTTCGCATTCAAAATGAGTTGGATATGTTTATGCGAATTAAAAATCACTATGAAGATAAGAGATAGCGTTTAGCGATTTATCGCTTGAACTGGTGAAATACCTCCACCTTACAGAAGACCGTAGCCAAATTACAATCACTTCGGTGTTGTTGTGTTCCTACGTGCGAGTAAGGTTTCCAGAGCTCCTGTGTGTGCTATATTATAAGCAGGGGTCGAGCCTTCAAGGTAAGGGCGACAAGTACAGTAACAGATTTATTATGATGTACTTGTCGCCATTAAACTAGGACCTCATTACCAATTAACATCAAGTGGGATAAGGTCAATCTTGTAGTGTATTATAAAGAAAAAACTATTTGCTATCTGATACGACATATTTCTTTTCTGGTATAAGTCAGTTACTTCGTAATGAAAGTCTCTTTTGTTATGACCCTGATATCCTTTGGTCTACAGAAGGACAAAGCAAGACCTAGATGCAAACCTCAGCATTGCATATTTTGTAAGTTCGTTCCGCACTCACAGTTTTTGTAATATTTCTCAACGTACAACACTAATTTTATGTTAAGGTCGGCATGAAATATGTAAATGGCGACAGCTAGACTGACAGACGTAAAATATGGAAGGAAGTCATCCCTGCAATTAGGTTATAATCGTCCAACATTTAAATAATAAATAATACACAATTGTTGTATATCTATATTATATATATATGTATAAGTTATACATATATAAGTCTAAAATACATTGCGTTAACTATAGCGCGATGTCGCTCCTACGCTCTTTTATTACGAATTAGTGACGTAAACCACCCCTCCTCTGAACTTTTGTTCTCAGTATTATCGTTAAAAATTGAAATATAAACATTGAAATGGTATAGTAAAGCGGGCGGTTTCATTTCTGCTCTGAAAATTCAATTCAATATTATTTTATTCATGTAAATTTCATCAGTAATATTTATGAAACGTCTATGTAATGGAATTGACGCTACCTCCAATTCTACTCCGGAGCCGTCTATAGAGTATAAGTACATTATGGGCCCAATCGACTACTGACTATAAGAATAAATCAAAATTTGTTATTCCCTGTCGCTATTTTACCAGCTCTTGCAAAAATATATTGGTTCATGCCAACATCACAATAAGTAGTAACTAAATAATAAAATATTTGTAGTTTCAAATAAATTTCCCATGTTAACAGCATCGACCATATAAATCATGTAAAAAAAAAACAACAAGAAATACAATTGAATCAGAGCTTTATTACCTATAATCTACTGAAACTATACAGATACTTTCTCTAATAGCTATTTAAGCATTCTTTGGCAAAGCTAAAAGCACATCAGAGTAAAAACTTTAGACTTTGTATCACCTTTATTTCGTAGGCATAAGACTCCAAATCAACTTGCGAGTGTTTGCCGTGATGTACTTTTGGCCGTACTTATTTTTAAACGAGTTCCAAATTAGAATTTAACAACAGTAACAAATTTGAACATCGCCTGCAAGGTTGTGGCGAATGTCGATATATTGACTGGAATAATATCTGCTGCTAGTATCTCCACAGGTTTTTGAGCCTGACGCAACATGACGTACACAGCTCTTCTCTGATTGAAAGTGAAATTCTCCCATCCACAAGCATATACTGCTAACTCAAAGACTTCTGCTGCATTCGACAGCCGCTGGCATAAGAAACAGTACAGAAAAAATACTAAGAAACAATACACAAGGATTGGCATGAACTGTAGCCATTCTTGAAGCGGCAGGTAGAAGAACAATGAAATACAGATGGCGTTTGTACCAAAGTTAACTCCAATGGGTACACTGTACAAAGCCTTTAGGTTATCAATGATGCTCAGAATTATAGAATGACGATGTATTATACGAGGTAGCACTTCTTTTGTTGCAGGGTTATTGAAGAACTCATTACGATTAAAATTGTTGAGAGTCATAATTTCTTCGGAAAGCATTTCGTAAAGCAGTGCCGTGTGAGCTATCAGAAGAAGCAGGAGGGCTTGATAGTTAAGTACAACTGTCATGATGGTGAGTTCTTGAGAAAAGAGGAGAGTCATGCAGATTTCACGATTGGGAGATGACGTCAAAGGCCCCATACCTAAAATAATAAATAATCTTTAAAAACAATGTTACTTTCTTATGTAAATCTAACTAAGGATATCAAAGATTTAATCCTGTTTGAACAGTCAAAGACGTGAAACTATACATGTACAATGCATTACATCTATACTAATATTATAAAGAGGAAAGATTTGTACCTATTTTTGTATGTTTGTATGTTTGTAATGAATAGCCTCAAAAAGTACTAGGCCGATTTAAAAAAATATTTCACTAATAGAATGCTACATTTTTCCAATTTGATATAGGCTACAATTAGGGATCCTTGGTAAAATTTGAAAAATTTCAACAGAAAAGCGGGAAAAATTCTCTAAGGCGAAACGAAGTTCGCCGGGAACGCTATCCAATATAAAACTGTACGTCTTACTTTTTACTCAATATTATTGGTGGTCATATTTTATTTCTACAAAGCTGCTGAGATTATGGGAGTATTGTTTACATGCTTAAGGTTTTAGTTTAGGTAATAATTGAGGTTCGTGACAGTTTTGTGATGGTTTGTAGTTTGAATTCTGTGTACAAAACCAGGGCATGGATGTAAACTTCCAAAGTTTCACCTGTAACAGACCCTTGCCTCTAGGTCTCTGAACAATTTTTGGCGCATAAAACATACTTGAACTATTATAATGATCGTGAGTAAATAACTTTTTGACCTAGGGCGAAGACACCAATGTTATAGTTAGTTTTATAAGGGTCTAAGATATTAATTTGCATTATAACGTTACACAAATAACAAAACTGTTGTGTCCCAGCCAGCGAATGATAATAAGAGACGACTTGATTTTCTCTGTGTCCTTCACTTATACTTTATACGTACCAACACAAGGGGTCATAGCGTAGTTGTTTAAGACGTCGACGCGATTCGGCAGGTACACAAACGTGGCGTTCCCTAAATTGAACCCGTAGAAGATGAAGAGGATCCGCTTGATCTTCCTCACGGTGCGCTCGTGCTTCCCGCGGAATAACTCGTTAACTATGGCCAGATCATCGCTTCGCTTTATCCCATCCAAGGTAGATTTTAATAAGGGCCTGTTAAGGTCAAAGCAAAAGGTGTGGATTACATGATTATAATAGTAGGTACTTGAGACAGATCTTAGTCTATACAAAAAAAAATAATTTTGTATGCAGTTCTTTGGTCAAGGGAATGGTCACAATTGTAAAAGTGAGTAAAAAAACAAGATATTACTGATACAAATAAAACACAACACTTTTACACTTCTAAATTTTAAATTTTTCTTCAAGAACGAAACCTTTCGTTTGTGGTTTCGTTTTTTAGAGTAGTACCTAAAGGAGTACCTTTAGGGTCTACTAAAACTCAATAGGAGTTGTGTGGTAGTTTATACACTGAGCGTACTTACCTTTTCATGATGAACCAGTAACTGTTGTTGGCAATTAGGACGAAAAGGGTAACATTAACATAGCTCTTGATGAAGTCCCCAGCAGTCTGAGCGTACTCCACCTGGTACACAACATTACCCACTCCATAGATGTACATCAGCAATGATAAATGATAAAACCAGAATGGTGCTGCAAGTATATAACAAAATCTTATATATAAAAATGAATCGCTGTTCGTTAGTCTCGCTAAAACTCGAGACAAGCTAGACCGATTTGGCTAATCTTGGTTCTGAAATAATTTTGGAGGTCCAGGGAAGGTTTAAAAGGTTAGAAACTAAAAACATAGGCGTTACGAAGTTCGCCGGGACAGCTAGTAATAAATATTTTTCTAAACCTCCGATTGTTCAATATGAGCGCATCTTGTATTTTATACTTGTCATAATGTAAAGCACTAGTCAGGACTACCCCTGACACACTGCGCATTAACCCTGTTTTATCCACATACTCCACTGATTCATAAATTTTAATGGTCGCAGCGTGATATTCAGCCTCAAGCCTTCCTCGATAAATGAACTCATAACCAACACAAAAATATTACCAACCAGTACTTTCTGAGCTTAGTGCTTTCAACCAAACAAACGTTTCAGCTTTACAATATTAGTTTAGTAAAGATTTATGTCGAAATGTGATCCGACATTTTGGACGGATTTCTATCAAATCGCTATGTTGCTACATTTCCGAAAAAAAACAAATCGGTTCATCCGTTTGGGAGCTACCATGCCTCGACAGGCAAATAGATAGACACGTTCAACTTTTCACACCCTATCGATTTTGTGTCGGGGTTTAATTAAGATGTTTATCGCATAAGTGTTTGTCCTAGATCAAATCCACGTGAGCTCCAATCAAGGGTTGTCTCTAGGTTCAACCACAAGGAGCGCTAATCATTGTTCTGTTATACCCCATAGATGTCAGGGGACAGCTACGTCATACTTCGATACTGCTACATCAGCTATAATGGGTAGAATGTAGTCAATCTCCGGAGAGGAGCAAGTCAGCCGATCTCCAACTTCACCTTACTCAGTTTCTTCTGAGTCTTTTCTAATAAAATATATATTTTTAAAAACCTATAGGCTAGATATCCTTCATAATGAATGGATGGATAGTTCCAAACGGGCCAGTCAAATGCAAAAACTACTAAACTACTATATATAAGTATGTACATACATCAAAATTAATAAACCTTTACTGAACTAACTTGTTTCTCTCAACGTAAGAGTACATGAATGCATTATTTTTAGAAAGCACATTTTATATCATGTTAGCAATGTTAACAATTTCTTTTCCAGTTACTCAATTAAAGTTAACTATGCAAAAATAGTTGCAGAAATGAAAGTTTGCATAAACAAAAATGAAAAACGATTCGGTCCAGAAACCACAATAATGGTTGGACCATCCAAAATTAAATAGTTTTCTATTAAAAATTAATACAAAAATAATATTAAAAACAAATGAGAAAGAATAAAGCTACATTGTTGTAATATTTTAAATTAAAGAATAACAAACAGAAATACCTTTATATCCCTTATTATTTCCTTCAATAAAATTTTCTTGTAAGTGAGAAAATAGTTAACCACAGACATAAGTTAATATACACAATTAGCTAAGAAATGAAGAGAGAAATCGAGACACAGCTTGATCGCTCGCCACCCAAAATTACTTGCATTTTTAAATGTGCATTATTGTTTAAATAAACATACCCCAAATTTTGTCTCCTAGAATAGAAAAGCCAGCAAAAGTTGGAACGATGTTAACAAGCCATAGTAGGCTAGAGTAAGTATTTTGCATTAAACGAAATCTGACATTCTTAAAAGTATCTTTCACACGTCCAAAGAAATCCATCTTACGTAACGCCCTCTGCAAATTGCAACGGAAATCGCGATAGTTATTCTACAGCTGGAAAAAAAACTGAGAAAATTAGAAAGTTTGAGCAATTTGGTCGCGCCAATCAAGACTCCAAAGCGCGATTTTGAGAACCTACAGACTTGAATGATGAGCAAAAGTAAAGAAAACCACATTCGCCGTCGGTATCGTAGTTAGTTAATGACACACAATCTGTTGAATAATTATGGTAGCAATTATAACACGCTACACGCTACTTTTAACGCCAGATATTTCCTGAGCATACTTTTTACATAAAAAGCATATAAAATGTGTAGATTACTATTAAAAAATTGCATGGTAACAGGGTTCCTTTTGAAATTTAAGCCTGCCAGGTTGTAGGTAACTACACAGTCAATTTTAAAAGAAAATGTAGGATAATAAGGTATCTGCTTATCATATTTCTTTTATTTTTATAGTGCAATCAATCAAATATTTCTTTAGTCTAGTAGGTTTCATGTCACGCTTTTGAATCGTCATTCAATACAATGCAAAGTCATTCTACTGCCGGTTTGAAACCAATATCTAGCGAGAAGACACCGGTAAGAAACTCAGCAGATCAGTTACGGTAGCAGTATCTATCTTCAAGCTATGTGGAGACCACTTTGGACCAAGTCATATAGTTTTGTTTGGATGACTAGAGAAATATTAATTATTTATTTTTGGAAGGTAAGCTGGAGCAGACCAGTCTCCAAAGGTAGCACCTGTTCACAAGCAAGACGTATATGCCTGGCATCACTTCACTCAATCATAATCAAGGGAATGTAATGACACGCCTCATAGCGCTACCACCCCAATGACGTTTTAGTGAGCATGAGGAACTCCAGGATTGTTTCACGCCGTACTAGTGAACTTTAAATAAGTATTTCAAAGAAAAGAGTCAATCAGGGATCATGGCGCGCTTTCGTACAGTGAAACGTTTTCAAAAGCTCTAGCTAGAGCGGCGGATATATCGATGTTGATTTATTCTAGACAGTGTCATGCTGTTGGAAATTGGCTACTACTGATTATGATGAGAAATAAACCCGTCATAACTCGACTAACAGATAAATAATAGAACAAGTGGTTCGAAATACTTATGTTTATTAAAACTGTAGATATACTTATTATTTAGTATTTTTTCAATTCGAACCAGTAGTTCCCGAAATTAACGCGTTCAAACAAACTAACAGACAAACTCTTCAGATTTATAATATTAGTGTAGATTTATATACAGAGAAACACTCATCCATCCATCCATCAGCCTCTTTTCGTCCACTGCTGGACATAGGCCTCCCCTACAGAACGCCACAACGCGCGGTCCTGCGCTTTCTGCATCCAGCGGCTCCCCGCACATCTGACGATGTCGTCAGTCCATCGTGTTGGGGGCCGCCCCACGCTGCGTCGTCCGGTACGTGGTCGCCACTCGAGGACCCTCTTTACCCAACGGTCGTCGGTCCTACGAGCGATGTGGCCTGCCCATTGCCACTTCAGCGTGCTAACTCTTCGGGCTATGTCGAATACACCGGTCCTTCTACGGATCTCCGTATTACGGATCCGATCACGTAGGGAAACGCCGAGCATAGCCCTCTCCATAGCACGCTGCGCAACTTCGAGCTTCGTTATGA
The DNA here is from genome assembly GCA_037074685.1 of Glyphodes pyloalis. Lineage (NCBI taxonomy): Eukaryota > Metazoa > Arthropoda > Insecta > Lepidoptera > Crambidae > Glyphodes > Glyphodes pyloalis. The sequence continues at coordinate 6,476,638 of JAYKKO010000002.1, forward strand.
GGCCAACATTCAGAGACCACGTCTCAGTTCCGTAAGTCATCACTGGTAACACACATTGGTTATAGACCTTTCTCTTCAGGCACTGGGGAATTTTGGACGTGAGGATATGCCTAAGCTTCCCGAACGCTGCCCAGCCGAGTTGGATTCGTCGGTTGACCTCTTTCTCGAAGTTGGATTTGCCTAACTGGATAGTTTGTCCCAGATAGACGTAATGATCGACAACTTCGAGAATCGCATTCCCAACAGATACTGGTGCCGGAGTCACATGGACATTGAACATTACCTTGGTTTTATCCATGTTCATCCGTAAACCAACCCGTTGGGAAACACTGCTGAGGTCATTGAGCATTGTGCCAAGGTCCTCCAGGGATTCTGCCATGACCACGATATCGTCTGCGAATCGAAGGTGAGTGATGTATTCGCCATTGATGTTGATGCCGAGTCCGGTCCAATCGAGAAGCTTGAAGACGTCCTCCAATGCAGCGGTGAACAGTTTCGGGGAAATTACGTCCCCCTGTCTGACACCTTTCTGCAGTGGGATCGGTCTCGTGCCTCTATCTTGGATTCGAACTGACATGGTGGCGTTTCTATACAAACACTTCAACGCTTCGATGTACCGATAGTCAATTTGGCACCGCTGGAGGGACTGCAGCACCGCCCAAGTCTCGACTGAATCGAAGGCCTTCTCATAGTCCACATACGCTAGACACAGAGGCCGATTATACTCCTCGGCCTTCTGTATAATCTGACGCAGCGTATGTATGTGGTCTATGGTGCTAAAGCCTTTTCGGAAACCGGCTTGTTCGGGAGGCTGGAAGTCGTCGAACCTGCGCGAGAGTCGATTTGTAATGACTCTCGAAAACAACTTATAGACGTGGCTCAGGAGCGAGATAGGTCGATAATTTTTCAAGCGGGTTTTGTCACCCTTCTTGAAAAACAACACCACCACGCTCCTGGTCCACGCCTCTGGAACGATGCCCCCGAGGACGACAGAATTGAATAGCTTCTGAAGGGCCACTAGGACCGGCTTGCCGCCCGCCTTCAGAAGCTCCGTTGTGATTCCGTCATCACCCGGTGCTTTACCGTTTTTAAGCTGCTTGAGAGCCATTCTGATCTCGTTCAGGCTGACGTCCGGGATGTCTTCGGTATAGTGTCGGGTTAACTTAGATCGTGGATCTTGGACCAAGTCGACAACAGGAATATGGGATGTCTTGTACAACTGTCCATAGAACAGCTCGACCTCACTCAAGATCTCATCTTTGGAGGAAACGACAGTGCCGTTGTCGGTCTTCAGCCTGGTTAGCTGGCTCTGCCCAATAGACAGATCTTTTGCGAACACTTTGGAGCCTTGGTTCCGCTCGATCGCCTCCTTAATACGGTTTGTATTGTAGAGGCGAATATCGCGTCGCACCGATTTCGAGATCTGTCTATTTAGCTGCCTTAGCTCAGTCCAGGCGGCTGGAGACTGCACCGTCATCTCTCTCCTCCGATCCATGAGCTCGAGGGTGTGGTCCGAGAGTTTTTTGGTTCTATGGGAACGGCGGGTCCTGAAGAATTTCGACCCCACCGTGTGGACAGTTTCCACAAACCTGTTGTTCATATCGTTCACATTTTCGCACTCGTCTAGGCATTGGAAGCGATTTTCGAGTTCGAGCTGAAAACTTTCGGGGTTTTCGCACTCGGCAGACGTAGGTCGTAGGGTAGACTTCATCAGTCGGCACCGCTCGGCTTTGACACGAATATTCAATGTGCCTCGTACCATTCGGTGATCGCTCCCGGTTTTCACCATGTTGATCACCGAGACATCATTGAATATTTGCCGCTTGTCCGACAAGATGAAGTCTATCTCATTCCGTGTCGAACCATTAGGGCTTATCCAGGTCCATTTCCTTTGTTGTGATTTTTTGAAGAAGGAATTCATCACGTAGAGATTTTCCTTCTCCAAAAAATCAACCAACTTCTGCCCCCTCTGGTTTCTCTGCCCGAGTCCAAATTGCCCCACTTTCAGCTCATCGCCTTTCCTTTTGCCTAGTTTCGCGTTAAAATCTCCCATAACCACAGTGAAGTGAGTTTTGGATGAGTGGATGGCTTTCGAGATGTCCTCGTACAGAGCCTCCACCTCATCATCCGGGTGTGTCGAGGTTGGAGCGTAGACCTGGATGACCTTCAGCGAATACCGTTTGTTTATTCTGAGTATCAGGTACGCTACTCGACTCGACACACTCTCAATCCTCTCCACGTTGGCTACGAGAGACTTGTGAACGATAAACCCGACACCGCCCTGCGACACACACAGAGAAACACTGGTAGCAAAGAATTAGCCGGTTGACTACCTAGATTTCGCAATAAAAAGTAAGAAAAGCATAAAAAAACATAATTTTTCATGATTATGGATTAATGGCAATGGAAAACAAATAAAAAATATCACACATGAAACTTTATGCGAAGAAATAAAACTACTACTTTATGTAAAAACGTCAGTGAAAATTGGCGCCTTTCTCTAATGACATGGTTTATCAGCTGTTATTAAAACAGTTTTCTTCTCACTAATTCACCTGACAATTAGCTCATAATAGCTGACCTACCCATAAATTAAACGTGGAGCGGCATATATGTTTTTTTAAAAGTTGATATTAATTATACATTTGACTAAGTTATGTGCTAGATTTGTATTGATGATTTTTTTAATAGTTTAATTGGATCCAAAGAAATCTTATTACAATTTTGTTTATCTCAAAGATTAAATATATCTTATTACTTTTTTCATACGCGTGGGACTCCCATTATTTAGTCTTTTTTTTCATAAACATTGTAAACAATGAAAACAATTTATTTCATCATAGAGCTGGGTTTCCCTAACTGTACGTCTTGAAGGGGCTCGGATCTTGCGGCTATATCACAGCAAAGAGGCGTCGTAAAGCAATCCAAATTAGACGACCTCGGTGAGTGAGTGGCTAAGGCGGGCGGCCAAAGCGCGGAAGGTCCCGGGTTTGATTCCAGGTTAAGTCAATTTGGAAAAATAACTTTTCTAAATTGACTTGGGTCTTGGTGCTGGGATGACGCCCCCAGTTAGCATCCGTCGTCTGATGCTTATATAGTACAAGCACAGGTACAAGGAACAAACCTTAGAACCTTTAAGATCAGGTGATTGGTGTGGTTGTCTGGCGCATTTATTTTATTAATTGATCCATCGTTGTTTGATAATGACGTATGTTGATAAATTGGAGCTTTTTTAGATTTATGTGCTCTTTGGATTTAGATAAGCTTTTTAGCCAGAGTGTCGTAAAAAATGCAAATATGTATCTAACATAGCACAAATAACGACATGATATAAGTTTGGGAAACACTATCATAGTAGAGACTTTTCATCATAGATTTCTTATATTCCTATTCTAAGCTTTTCATCCATGTTCTAAGTGGCGCCCTCTAAATATAATCTAACAAACAGCGCCCAGAAATTATGTTTATGCTCCATCTAGTCGAACAGCAAGGTAATTTATACAACACGGTTAAACAAAAAAGCAGCCCTATAAGCATCTATGAACGTACATTGAAATGTCCACTCAGTTTGCTAGATGTCGCTGTTAGTCACCTTTTTATGTTTTGTTCTATAAAACAGGTATTTATTTACTCGAAGCCGTTCAACAGCCAGCGACAGAATAATGAACCAGTACGAAAATGCTTCTGAATAACCTTCGCAAAGGTTGTACAAACGTTTTAGTTAAAACCATATTGTAATGCTATATTTTTCTTTAAAACAGCGCTCCGTTTTCTAATGCATTTACATAGATACGTAGCAAAACTAATTGCGAGGAAATTATTTCCATCTGATGATGATTACTAGCCTTGAAACTGATGAAAAATTGTGTATTTAGAAAATAAATAGATTTTCTTTTTATCGTGACCTCGGTTACCCTTCATTGGTCTTTGTATAAATTTATTTTAAGCAGATAATGAAGTTTTTCTATATTTACTGTGTCCTACCTTTTTAATCTGCTTTTAAACGAAATCTGTTTGTTACTTCTGAAATAAATAGGTAGTTACTTAATTTGATTAAAATTGCGCATATTTGACAATTATACTTATTGATTATTAAAAATCCAATATGCCTGACAGGTAGCTACCTACTTATTTTTAATAAGATGCACATGCTTTTTCCTTACGATATGTTTTCACTTTTGTTACCTGTTTCCTTGTACACTTTTATTTGATTTGTACCTTTGCCCGTGGCCTTGTATGCGTGGTATTTGAAATTACTAATTTTTAACATAACAGGCATGTAACTCAAAAGAATATTTAAAAAATTAAATATTTTCTTTGCGTATATTCAAACCCAACCTGACACGTTGCATATTTTTGAAATATAATCACGCATTTCAATAAAGATTGAACGAGAACTGTAATGTCTTGTTCATTCTGGTGTATTCTGGTGTAAATAATACCTACTTCATTTGAAAGATCTGGCCTTGAGAAACAATTATCAAAATACTCCGTTCGTATCGTTCGGGTACCTACCTAATAAAACATTTAAGTTAAAATTAGACCTCTAGAAGACGTATATTTGTGATATTACCATACCAAATTGAATCGATGAATATTGATAGGTTTGGTGTATTAATTTTTGCGCAATATAGACAGACTGACATACAAAAATCCGAATATTTATTTAGGTACTTTTATTTAAAAACTATATTGCACAAATAAGTACAACAGGTGGACTTAATGCTAGGGGCATTCTCTACCAGTCAACCCTTGGCTCATGCAGATAGTTTGTATATGGGTGCGGTAACAGGGGAGAAAAGAAAAAGAAATCATTTTAAACAACAATAAATTAAGCATTAAAAATAACATTACGGTATCTTTTAAATATACGATAATAATACACATACTATATAAATTAATAAGAAAAAAATTAATTTAATTATTAATAAGAATATATATATAAAATATGAAATAACGATTTTGGAACTCGTTTGCTCTTTAAGATATCCATCTTAAGAGCTTTTTCGTAAATATTTCATAAATACAGTAGACATCACTTGTTGAATTTTTATAAGCTACTTATAGATAATTTAGACGCCACACATTACACGTGTGTACCTACTAACATTTAATTTAGCCACAACTTCATTCTAAAGTAAGCCTTACAGCAACACCATAAGAATTATATTGTTTAGTTCAATTTTATTGTTCGTAAAAATGAAAAGACACTCGTGATAATTAAATATTTAATTTACATTTACAACAACAATTGACAAACTTTCAAACAAGCAACAGTATTTGTACAGCACAATAATCTCGATGTCTATTGGGTATACGTAACAAAACTACGTAGGTACTTATAATTGTACATACAAGAATAGACTTTCAGTTTAATAAATATTTCTTATAATCTAAATTACATAAATCAACGCGATCACTCGATCGTTACTTGTCGAGAACATTCGCTTGAGCAACAGTTATAAGGTACAGTTAAAAGCACATCACAGCAAACATTTGCAGTTTAATATTAGTTCTTATGGAAACCACATAAGATCTGTAAACAAGTGTATGCTGATGCACTTTTGACTGCACAAAGCGGGTCGAATAGGAAATACGCGTTTCGTTATTTAAGATATTCTTTTTTACAATATTTAATTACATAAAACAAACATTAAATTCAGAACCTCCTGCAAAAAAATATTAAAACGAATTATTAAAAAAAAGATTAAAAAGGAGGCAAAAACTAAGCGAGAAACAGTGTAGCCGTTTATCGCAAGCAAATGTCTCCATCCCACGAAAACAGATTTATCTATGGAGATTGTGTAGCAGTCGCGAACAATGACGTCACATTTTACACCGGATCTCTAGGCTACAACTTTGGGGTGCTATAACCTTAGATTATACATAATACCTACATCCCACTCTGAAAATAAATAACATAAAAAAAATAATAGATTTTATTATTTTTATAGTACTATACGCCGTACTAGCGAACTTTAAATATTAGAAACAGAAAATTTTTATCTCCCCTTGCGGTGTGGGAATTGAACCCACGACTTGTTTACTTGTAATATGAATGATATAAGAAATCATGAATTTCCCCTATTGTACAGAATTCAATGAAATCGGTTTGGGATGAATTCTCACCAGTTCTACAAATGCATGTAGGTACCTATGTAGAATGAATTATTACCAACAGCACAAAACTGAAACATGGACAGAAGCCAACTACAAAGTGCTATCTTCTGAGAAAAATCTGTAATGAAATTTTACACGATGGGACATAAAAATATGGGAGTGTCAAGTAAAAATATGAGAAGTTCTTTTCCTGTTTTAACTTGACACTTCATTGAATATTATTTGATATTTCATGATAAATATAGCAATATATGACTTGGTTCTTTTTTAAGTAGCGGCCTGCCGTGGCTTCGCACGCGTACAATTGGATTTTTTTTTACAAACCTAATTTTAACAACTTACAACGAAAAGATAATTATCCAGTTTGGTGCAGTACCTATGAAGTTATGCATGTTGGTATACATTTTAGTAACCCTTTTTGTTTATATAGATATAAAAGATAAATTGTTCTTGATTTCGCACCAGTACATAGATTAGCATTTTTATCCGTGCTAAGGGCACCGTGTTGAAAGATAAAACAATATTTTCTTATCATGCATACCCAACAGTAAACAAATCGATCTTATTATTCAAAAAGTTGCCGCCTTCATGCGAGTGCAGAATACTAAAATAAACAGTGAAATAAAATAATTCACTTCTGTTTTCCGGGGAAAATATGCCCTGATGCTCAAGTATGCGTAATTCTTTCAGTCCCGCAATACCTACACTGTTATCTAACAGGCTCCATTCAAGGACATCGTAAGGCCAGGGCTGCTAATCTCGTGATCAATCTTAATGCTAATCAAATGCTACCCCGTTTGTTCTGAGGTATCCGTAGGAATGTCTTTATCAGGACAATTTGTTAAAGCTATAATGTCAAGTAACGCTATAGGCCGGAAACCCCCGGCAAGGTTCGTGTCAGCTATCGCCGTTGGCACTGCGTACTCTTCGAAGGAAATCCTCCACTTTTTTGTAAGGACTCTGACACCTTTCTTCGTTCGAGTTTATTAAATAAGGGCCGTCTGATTCCCGCCCTTCCGGAGTGTGTCGTCCGCTCGAGCTATCTGTAGCTATTTTGTTTAAAAAAGGCTCAGCGTCTCGAGCACTGTTTGTCGCTGCAGCATTATTGCCTTCTTTCGCGGCCATCTCTGCTTCCCGCTGCCGCTGCCACACCGGCGAGTTCACGTACACTTTTGGTCTTTCCCTCAAAGCATTGCACCTTTCTAGTGCAGGTCTTCTGACGGGAACTGGAGGTCTATACGCTGCCGGAATCGGTACCACACCTCTGCCTAAAATAGTGCAGATCAATCCCCTCAAAGCGGCTCTAAAATCCTTTAAATGATAAGCGTAAAGAAGTGGATTAATAGCGGAATTGAGATGGGAGAATATGATGCAAAAGTAGGTTAGAGGATTTGGTATGTCCAAGTCAGGCATGAAGGCTTTCACTGCGTTGATGGTGTAGAGCGGGATCCAGCAGATGATGAAGAAAAACACAATGATGGCTAGGTTCTGCGTGGCTTTGACTTCTCGTTTCTGAGCAGCGCCAAGTACACGAAGCATGGTGCCGCCGGCGAGTCTGCCACGGCTGCCTTCAACCGTCACCACCGCGCTCATCTGGAAAGGTCAACAAAAAAAATGTTAAAGATGATGAGATCTTGCAACTTTATTCGTCATTTTGCATTATTTTGTTTTTAAAGTCCCCTTTCGAATTGCTTTGTGTAAGACAGCAAGTATAACAGTTATCTTTATTAAAAATACTTGTTTAATTTCGAAAGCCTTTACCTACTTTGAGTTAAATAGACTAACCCAGTGACGGTAAAGCGGGCCTAAATTACGTATATTTTCCTTTTTTTTAAGCCAAAATGGACTTAAACAATTCGAAGCGTACCAAATGAGACTATTAACAAATATGACGTCTCTAATTACAGTCATTAGTCGCGCGAGAGATGCTGTAAATATTGTATCAGTTGACCGTTCATGGGACTAGCAATGGCACAATTGGAATAAACGGCCTCTATCTGTTGATGCCAATGTCTTTACTACGGTTCATCCGTTTTTATCATACCTGTACGGGTTAGGGGTACCCAATGATATTTTGTTTTTAAATATCATTGGGGGTACCCCTAGCTGGAATAAAAACGATAGTAATCGAATAGTATTATGTAGTTTACGATATGCTACCGATGCGGTGATAGCACAAACCTATGTATGTATAGTGAAATTTGATTATTTTTATAGTGCCTAATTTACGCCGAACTAGCGAACTTTAAATATTAGAAACCGCAAGGGGAGATAAAAATTTTCTGTTTCTAATATTTATAGTGAAATTGACGTACAAAACTATCATTACGTAACAACTACTACTATTTTCTCACTACTTAGCTAATATTTGATATTCTCTTCGAATATCGTGCCAAAGTGCCCGTTTTAAAGAGAATTTTCATAGTTTGTTTCTACATCTTTCCGAAACATTAGATAAGGAAAAAGAGCTTGGAAAATACAATACCTCTATTATCGCCATCGAAGGCCAGTACCTACAAGTTCTAAAACTTGACCCAATAATAAGTTTTAATGATAATAAGTGTTTTGCCACACGTGTAATGACAATGGTCGTCTTCACACTTCATAGGTACTTTAGATTTGCTATGATAATATATTTTTTAGCAAAAAAAAAGATATCCTCTCGATTTTTCTGTGAAGCCATCATTATTCCTGGCAATCTTGGGATGTCTCTTTGTTACCAAAAGAATAATAAGAAGCTATTTTTGAATACATATAAAAAAAATAAACAGTTAAATTGATAATCCAGCTCGTGCTTTTGGAAGTCGGTTAAAAACTAGTTTTTATTGCGTCTAAGACATTATGTAACTTACGTATATTGAAAAGGTCATAATTATTAAACATTAGTAGGTACCTACGCGATAATATCAATGTCTATATTCGTGATGGGGTGGGAGAAGGCATATGGCCCAAAATGATATACCGATTTGAGGAAGCATCTTATTTTTAGTGTAGCAGACGTAGATAAATGACGACGTTAAACCTATCAATCATATTTCCCGTGCCTAGAATACCTTGTTACCATGGTTACAAGTACTTTTGTTATATAAGTAGCTTTGCCTTATATTTGGATCTATTATCCTCACTTAAACAAATGATTTCACAATATCACGTTATATAGGTACATCGTCCAAACACCAATGCGTTAAATATGGCTGTATTAATTTTTATGTGTATTAAATTATGTTAATGAGCAACTAGGGGTCTTTAGCGAAGTGATTTCTGCAAGGGCACGTAAAAAATATGTTTCATCTCTGAAAAATATTTTATTTTTAAACTTTGAAACCTTCCCTGGTTCTAGGTTTCCGGTTTTAGCGAAACAAACGAGCAACAATACATTTAAGATAAAGAAGATAGAACTATTCGTTACTTTGTAATTTTGCAAGGATAATGTGGTCAAAATTGATTAAATGTACGCTTAGTTCAAGGTACAATAAGGTCTAAAGTAAGAAGTTCATGTGACAAGCCGCTTGATAATCGAAGCGCGTTTGAATGCAGTTTATTTTAAAAATTACCTATAAGAAAATATTTGTCACCTACTTAATACTATCCTATATTTTTTGCCCTTTTTACACCCTGGTTCACCCATATTTCTTTTGTCCATAGATTGAGAATTTACTGGGTTGGTTAATAATGAAAAATGCCTATACAATGTTAACAAAAAAAATAATTTAAGTTCTACATACCTCACACATTTAGAAAACACAGAAAACAGCCTTCAATACAGTAGTCAAGGTTCAGTCACCTACTATTTAAGTAACCGCCATGTTTATCACAAAGCGAATAGAATTTGGTACGTGGAACTAATTAACTTGTAGGTATTGTCTGCATCATAATAATAAGAGAATGTGTTCCAAATATGATAAGAGCTCTATGAAGTTATTTTTTTATGTTGCAGTTGATAGAGTGAGCAATTTGAATGTGTAAGTAGAGTTCCTACATCAATATCACAGTAACCGAAGCAGTCATATTACCAATTAAAAATCATTTAAATAATTATTACTTTACGTAGGTATTAATATTTTAAATATTTTAATAAAATCCCATACATGATCATACAAATACAATTTATCTTCGCTCTTCAATGTTTTAATACATTAATTCTCTACTTAACTTCATGGAAAGAGAAATTAAATAGGATAGGAACACATGCCTTGTATACTTAACATTATGATATCACGGTATTGTTACATTCAAATAGCATAAGGTCTACCGAACAATGCTACCTTATTACTATCAGAATAAAGCTTGAACGTAGGATAATAACTATCGATTCTTTATGCATAGATATTTAAAAATTCCATCCAGCCATCGCGCTTACGGAAAAAACAAGACGCAAGGTCTCTTCGAACAAAGTCATAAACACACAAGTGTGTATATGTCCATAGTGTTCACAAATACGAGTTTGGCTCGCAGATACAGAATCACAAAGACGTAAAATCATAATATCTACATTTTAGACCCGGATAAACATACATAAATGACTTGTAATTAAAAATATCTAACAAGATTATAGCTCCGTTACGTTAATTATGGAACAAAATGCTCTAATTTAAGAAATAGTCATGTCATGATATGTTTTAAAAATAAATTATTGTTAGTATATCGACATCTACACTAAGTCTCGTAAACTTATGTTCATAGTGTATACTAATAATATGTATAAATCTCTGACATTCAATGATAAAGCACTATTAATAAAATACCAAATGGGTAAACCCATGAACACAAGCCTACCTATACCTATTTATTTGTGGAGTGAACCAACCAAATATGGACATGGCCTATAATTTTAAACCAATCGCAATGGCTCCTAGGTGCTAAACAATTTTATGGCTATAATTTTTATAAAAATTTAGGCCAAAAAAGGCATGCTTTGCTAGGTTTACCGTATACTGTAAACACAACAGTAAGGTTGGGATTCGCACCAATTGAATGTAAATATATATTTTTTTAATGTAAAAATAGATGACTACTTCGCAGTTTTTTTTGTAAGTTATCCTTTGCCTAGAATTTTCTGTGATATCCCTTTTTTCTCAAGTACTTTATTAGTCATTTTTCTATTGTGTATCCGGGTAAATAAACAATCGCGTAAGTAGTTGGAGCTCTAACTTTTCCCTAACATAGGTACATATCCACTGATCCCTATAGTTAAATATGGCTGATATACCAACCTGTTTCACCACGACCCTGTATATGTGAGCGTAGAAGGCCGCCAACAGGACGCTAGGCGTGACGATAGTCGCAAAGTAAAGGAAGACTAGATAGCTGTAGTCCATGACGTCGACGAAGTAGCAGCCGGCGGCGGAATCCCCAGCGTGCCAGCCCAGCAGCGGGAGCAGGCCCACTCCGGCGCCCGTCACCCAGCACACCGATATTATGGCTGGAAAAGAAAAGGCCTGGTCACCTATGCAATTAAGACCTAAAAAACAGACGTGGTTGTTTCTCTTTCACACTAATACTAAAAAACTGGATTTGGCTGAAATTTGTATTGATTTCTATTTGACCCCTACAAGTTTGCCACCGGGAAGGTGATTGGGAATAATAAGTTATGATTACGGTCCTGGTGGAATTTATTACCACTTGCCCCTTCGTAGTTATAGCACAGTAGGACATTAGGTAGGTATCAATGAAAATTGAAACTTATTAGTCCCAATAACCAACCCGGTGGCAAATCGAAGGGGGCAAATGGGAAAACAAGAAAATTTGGCAGAAATAGTGATGAGATACTAGATTAACATATAGCATACATTTTACACCAAAATAACGCGACCGAACTCGCGACAAACAGCTAGTTTGGAATAAAATAAATGGGCATTTCCGTGTACCTTATCTTAGTATACTACAATCCTTAGCTACTGCGGATAATAATATACAAAAACTTTGGTTACAAGACTGACCATTTGCACATATTTTTTTAATACACTGGATTGAATGTGTGCCCTCAACCCAGTCCTTTAAATATAATTAATTATTCATATCGAACGGTCTATTAAATTGCAACCGTCTCAGTCAGTCGGGTGCACGCATCCACGCCTACGAAATCTTGGCACATGAGTACGTTTGAATTAGTGACGCTATAGACATAGATACATATACCTACGTAGGTTCCTTTTTAAGAGGGAAAAATTATTTGGCGCCTCGTTCCGCTGCTTGGGGAAAAAGCAACAGAGTACGCGAGGCTACGCGTCATATGTATGTATATAATATAGTAACAATAAACGGCTACAAACGTATGTACAAATATCAGATACCTACGATATAAAAATGTCGTTACTTTCTCAAGTCATGACAGTTACCCTTTTTTTGCTTATTAGAGAACAGCTTTTTATGATTTTCACGTAGGTAGCACGCAGTGAATAAATGTGAAATCTAAAAATAAAAAAATCTGACGATAGAACCGTTAATAGATTGTATATTTTATGAAAGTACTGAAACACAATTCATTTAACAATGGCAACCACACAGGCGATTAGTGTTACGAAATATAATTTGTAATGTAGTTATTCAGATAAGTATTTTAATTTTTACAATTCTGCCAGCATCACCTATTACTACTCAAAAAAGATTTTTTTCTTAATTTTTGATAAATTATTTGTTTTAAGAATTATTAAATTCCTAACTATCAATGAAGATGCCAACTAACGTTATGTTACGTCACTCTAATGGTGAACAACTAAGTTAATTTTAATCACTTAGAAAATAAAAATGTTTGCTGATAAGAACAAGGCAGATAAAATGCCGTCAACATACTTAATACAGCGTGCAAGCATTTTATTTTTTAATAATTCAAAAATGTAGTAGATTGAAGATTGTAGTAGTGTACGTAGACTGTAAGCGGTGTACTAGAACCACAGATTAGCGAGAACTACTCGTACCATTTGGGTATCTTCATTCTTGCGGAAATAACGGTCTTTGAAATCTCGCAATGTCTCAACATACTGGGCGTGGTCTGTAACAGTGGCGTGCGTTTCATAAAGACAGAAAGACACTGCCTACCCTAGGTCTGATAATAGATCCAATATTATGTTATCAATAAACAAAATAACATAAAAACTTAAATCATAAATTAGCTCCACCGATCAATTGCCGGTGGTATCATTAAGATAAGATCGACATGTAATTTGATTATTTAGCATCACCGATTCGCGCTGCACTAGCGCCGCCTCGCCCTTGCGTACAAGTGCCACGGCAAAGACACAAACTATGAATCTCTAAAATTTTGTATGTGTGCTCTCGTGGTAAGTCGCTGTCATGCGGATTTAATGTATGTGCGTTCCTGTAGCTACGTGGGCTTTGCTGACACACAATGACAAAAATCACGCACACAACGGCATGAAAAGCCAGTGTCTTTTTTTGTAGATTCCATAAAGGTAACACGAAAAATTACGACTCTTACCGAACATTTCCGAATGAAAGTTTGATAACCAATGAAAATATTTAAAGAAAGTAACATTGTTTCATTGAGTTTTATACATTTTGGTGGCAATCTTTTTTTGTCGTATTATATTTCTCTTTTTTACTACTAATTTCAATAGTCAAAAGTTGCCATATTGCAAACAATCAAAATTTGTGTTGTGTTTGTGACTACGCTTTCATTTAGGATTTATCGTTGTTAATAGATTGAAAAATTGATAATATTGTCTGTGAAAGATGTTTAGATGGTGTGTGTATTGAAAAAATAAAAAAATGATACTTACACCAGCATCCTTTCACTGCTTTCATTTAAATTTTGCAAATAACACAAACATTACAAAACATCATACAAACGCGCCGAAAGGCCACTTCGGATATCCGTAAATGGATATGTCTATAAAATCAGTCAATCTATGGATATTGAGCTAGCATTTGGCAATTACCTACATAATCAGTCGACAAGACGATGAACCAAAACCAAAGTGTTTTAGTGAGTGAAATTTTCTGCCTACCCTGTCTTAAAACTGTGTGCACGCCACTGGTCTGTAAGGGCGATAATTGCACGACAGATGGGTGATTTCAGACTGAAAGACTACATAAACACTGTCCAGAAACTCTGTGCCTTTAAGTACGGTCGACAGCAGGTCAAGGTAAACACTTGCAGTTCGATATTAGTTCTTATGCTCATGGCATAAGGGCGACCAAGGTCATAATGTAAGGTCTGACGTGCTGTTGATCTGTACATAGCACTCGTATCAAAGGAAGTTGCTTCCGCTATCTGTTCGCTTATATCTTTTAAACTCAACTAATTTGAATACAGTTTTCAGTATCTAATTAATAGATTGATTCATTCGATGTATAATACGTATTATTACATTAAACATATATATTTTAATACAGAAATGCAGAAAAATTCCTAGATTTGTTATGTGTTTGTTACGAAGGGAAGGGAAAGGAAACATAAGAGTATGTAGTTTTAGAAACATAATAATAGGAAATAATAAAAAATATAAACTGAAGACAGAAATTTTGACAGAACAGGAAGAACAATAGAAAAGACAAATTCAAAGTATTATAATAAAAAATACTAAAAGGCTCCTACAAAGGAGTCCGCAACAGTGTTGTTGTAATAAACAAAATTATTACCAACGAAATAAATGAAATTAACGCGCTACAGAATTGTTTGATTTAAGGAGTACCTCCTTAAAAAATCCGCAACAATAATCATTCCACTCTGTTCCACATTAATATTTACATTGCGCCCATACGATGCTGGACCGGATCGCCAGTTTATCAATAAACGAGTCGTACGACTTATAAGTCCGGGCCTTGCTTGTGAAACCACTTCCGAATGCACCCAATGTCACCAGCGACCACACATCCATCTAGACGGATGAAAGTCGCTGTTTTCCTTGATTGTTAATAAGCTTGTCACATTTTTTTTTAACATTACATAAATCATGAAACAGACATGTTTGTTTTTATTCACAAACCTCGTTCAAATATGATCTATATTTTAGCGATAGTGTATAAAGTGTGCTACACACAGACTTGAAGCTAAGCTACATTTGGTGGACAGAATTTGCAATTTTTTTTTATTTAAATAAGTTTATTCATTTCGTTCCGAAATGAAATGCATATGGCCCATTCAAAAAATAATTAAGCTGGAGTTCTAAATAGAATTCCAGTTAAATATCATTTTAGAGGATGGCAATTATGAAGTTATTTGATCAACCTTGTTTTACTCAACCAGCACGAGAAATATTTTTCTAGCGGATAACTGCTTTTATTTTTAATTTTGCCTTTTACACTATATAATTCGTATAGTTGAGTCCTGAATTAGGTATATTTATTTATGTACTTGCATTAAAGTATGTTGATATTAAGGTCTTCCCGGGATTTTGAACATTTCGTTAAGCGGGGAGTGCCCCGCATTTTCGCATTTTTAGTCTTTTGTTAACCCAATGAACCCAGGACTCCGGAAACATAATAACATAGCTACACTAGACCACCGAGGCGTCCCTTTATACCTAAGCCATACACGCATGTATAGTGAAAAATTATCACAACCAATACGAAAAGACAGACCAAAGGCGATGCCAATTTATTTCAATTAGTCGCAGCACCCAGCAGACGAAGGTTACCAGATCATCAATAATACCAAAGAATTTTAAGAAGCTACGAGAATCCTTTGTTCATAATTTAATCTCGCTATTAATTTCCGTTAGGCAGAGCCATGGAATAAATGACTAAGTAATAAAGTGGTGCTTGATAACAAAGCGACCAGCAATGCCAATTTGAATTGAATTCTTAACTTATTTGCCTTTTACGTCAGTCAAGCATCCATACACACCGACTTGCGTGGCTCCAATTCACTCATTGTTCCACTATCTTTGCAAATAATGACTCAAGGAGTGTGCCTAATTGCCTCATCGTTTTCTGTATTCTACTCAATGCATTGTTTTTGTACCACCAACTCTATCATAAACGTTAAACGAAAATTTCATATTAAGAATAATATAATGTGAAACACTAATTCTATGTGTAAACACTCCACGTAGACCGATGAAATTAGATAGGTAGGTATTTAAGTATTTTGACGTAATTTGTATTTTATAATTTCCATTCGTCTAAAGAGAAAAGTCTACACAAATATTTTCATAGCTATGTTATTAAAGTAGAACACCATTCGTGACTGCAAACAAAAATGTTGTCTCCGATTAGTTTTGGCCAGCCGAAGACATGAAGTAGGTAGGTACCTAGTTGTAAGTAGTATAACGTAGGTAAACTAAAATTATATATTTCCTGCCGAAGACCGTTCACTGCCGATCATAGGCCGCCCCCAAGACCGTATTAAACTGCGTTTTCCAGTACGTAATCAGCATTTCACTTTCCGCACTAACAGCCACTAGTTCAATGAGCTAGGTATCCTAGGGATTGCCACTTTAGTTGCACGATTCATAGAGATTAACTGAACCTTCGTAGATCAAATACTTGGATGACATTCATCAGATGTTATGTTTGTGTAGGTAGACGCTAAAATTACACTTAATACAAGAAAAATCGTCATTTCAAAGATTTTGCAAGAGTGCATTTCTGGTGCATCAGGTGGGCACGAAATGTTTTACACTGAAAACAGTTTTATGTAAGCAAGCACGTAGGTTCAGACGTTTGTACAACGACGCAGTGTTGATACTTTATATTTCAAATAGTTCTATTGTTCTGCAGATCCCGCAACTCGGTTAAACAATACGTTCTTACTTTTCTTATTAGGTATACATTTGCAGTTATAACAAAGACGAAGTTCCCGGCACAATATGTCCATGAAGTTATTTGTTAAAGAACTATAATATAAGCACACATTGTAGCTTTTCAAATACCTATCTTGCACGTATCACCATTAAAAATTAATTCCTATGTCGCACATAACAACATGTACAGTCATAACTCAAATTAGATATTTCGAGTAAAAGCGATCAGTTCAAAGACTCGTAGGACAAAAACAGTTCTCATTATTTTAATAATTAAAGTATTACCTTAATAACATTTCTTTCTTTTAAATTATTTACGTAGTTTTGGTGCTACGACCATTTGAAATTTTAAATCGCTTTTACTCTAAATATCAATATAAGTTATGACTGTTCATGTTATCATGTGCGATGTGTATTTTAGAAGAAAACAATTTTATTTGCCCGCCACTGGTTTACGCCCATTTCCTACTGCATTTATTGTGAAGAATACCATAAAATCAAGCAGCTGCTGCCAGCATGATAACACGCTGGCGTTATTAACTTCTGTCGCTCAAACCAAACACAAGCCGTGTCATGTTAGATATGATATTTGTACAAACATTTAAAGCTTGCCTTAAAGGTTGTATCTTTGAAGACGTCGATGATCAAATATGTCATGTTTGTTACTTCAGATTAAATAGTATTAGAATAACTAAACGCTTTTGCAAACAAAATAGTTATCGTTTCAGGTTTTAGCACTGGGCAAATTATTTCGGATAATTTATCAGACTTTTTTAAGTAAGACAGAACTAGAATTTGGTATCTGGAAATCAACCCACCACTTCTACAAAACGACCTTAAACTCCTTACCATTAGGTAGATACCCCAGTTTACCCGCATAAAAATGACATACTTGTTGGCACTACACTCATAAAACCTAAGCTGTTCGTTTTGGTACAAAATAATTCACTAAAACATTATGTACTTAGTTTTATGCCGATTTCTTCGCGGAAGAAAAAGGACCCGAACCGGTGGCAAACCGGTATTGTATTCAATGTCGATTCAAAAGTGTTGTCTATACTCATACTCATACTCAATATTAATAAAGCTGAAGAGTTTGTTTGTTTGAACACGCTAATCTCAGAGAGTATTGGTTGGAATTGAAAAAATATTTTTGTGTTGGAAAGTCCATTTATCGAGGAAAGCTTTAGGCTATATAACATCACGCTGCAACTAGTATGAACAAAGAATCAATGGAAAATGTGGAAAAAACGGAGATAGCACGCGTGCGAAACCGCCGGCAAGCCGCTCTAATGTATTTATTACTAGCAGTGCCCGCGACTTCGTTCGCGTGGACTACATCCTTTCATGGTCAGTTTTACCCCTATCTCCCCTAATATTCGAAACAAAAAGTAGTCTATATTTTAATAGAGCTATTTGCGCCAACTTTCATATCTCTAACTTAAAAAATTAACCTTTTCCCATATAAACTTTCAAAGGTGGCATTGCCCCCCCCCCCCTTACTTTCTAACAAAAAGTAGCCTATGTCCGTTCTTGAGGTTCAACGTATACCTATGCCAAATTTCATCAAAATCAGTTGAGAGGTTTAATAAGCGGGAAAGCGTAACAGACAGACAGACAGAAAGAGTTACTTTCGCATTTATAATATTAGTAGGGATAGTAGGGATACCTGAATAAAAACATTCCCAATTTGAATGTACATACTGGGCTGAGTATGTGTCATGTGAGGTAGGTGACCGACTCCATGGTTTGGATTTTAGTAGGTGTCCCTAATTCGAATAGTTTTGACAGCCCTATGATCAGATAAGGGTAAGGTTTTCTATTATACGGCGCAGAAATCTCGCACGACATCTGGGTATAATTTCGGAATAATCTCAATTCCGCTTGCGGTTTTCGTTTGAGTGATTTTTCGCGATTACATTATATTATTTTCTGATATAAGCCTTTGTTCGTGCATACCAATGACGATATGAGATTCAAAATGGAAAATGATTCGAATGAGTTACTCAAAAATTCGTAGTAAATTACTCACGTGTAGTTTAAAAATTGTAACTGTTCTACACTAACAAAGTCATAATTTAACCATTTACTACTTATTCTTAAATTATACCTACTTTTTAAGATATACTTTAGCCCGTTAAAGATAATCTACGAAGCTGCGTCTGGCCATTCCACAGAAAAATAAAGTAGAATTAGTTACACCGCGTGTTAATAGAAAATGACTGGAATATAGAGATACGAGTACTATACTAACTAGACTAGCTTTTGCAGCACGCGCTTCGCGCGAGTCTGCTAAAAGCTAGGCCTGCGGCGCTGGCCGCTCCCGGGCTTCGCCCTCCCGCGGCGCTCGGCCTTCGGCCTCGCATACGCAGCTCGGCCTGCGGCCTCGCGGGTGTGACTTTTGGTGTTTGACCGTTTGTCCGTTTTTGTCCGTTCTTGAGGTTCAACACCTCAAGAACGGACATAGGCTACTTTTTGTTAGAAAATAAGGGAGAGATAAGGGTAAAACCGACCATGAAAGGATGTAGTCCACGCGAACGAAGTGGCGGGCACAGCTAGTAAGAACAAAAATCAAACTGCAAGTGTTTACCTTAACCGTGCCGTTCACTGTGCATAAAAAGTATTTTTCTTTATTTTTTCTGCAGCCGTACTTGAATTGATACTTAGCGTAGGTACTTCGAGCTGCAAGGGTGTTCCCTTATACCTTGAAATTTTCGCATGATCTTTGGTTTTTTTTATAGAACAACTGAAGTTGAAGTATAAAAAAGGACCTTATTAATATTTTTTTGCCTAAGCACTACAAAGTTCTTAAGGTTAGCCAGTGCAGTTAACTCTGGTCTATCTGTTGGACTTTCACGTACAAACAATTGGCTACTTGACAGTTTTTGAAAAAGTATTGTGAAATGTGCGTCCGTTCATTTTATATCCCAAGCAATTTGATTTATCTGGAAATAATCTAAATAAACAGAGAAAAATAAGATTTTGTGTAACACATTTAAAAAGCGCGCGAAAACGCCAAGTCACGTCACTGTTGCAATTATGACGTCAACGTCCTAGACAACGAACCGATACGCATAGGAACGACTTAATTTAGATAAACGGAAAATGTTTCAACAAATTCTTAATACGATTAGAGACACAATAATTCAATTTATTCGGTAAAATAATCATTGTTTCGCCACATTAAAATAAATAATTTTCGCCGACAGCTGCCATTTCCGAATTGCAATGGTGGTTTCCGTTTCGGTTCTTTTGTTCCACAGATAAAAAAACTAAAATTTATTTTGCAAAAATAAAATACTAACTATGCTTTTATTAAAAAGTAAAAATGTAAAATGATTACTTAACTAATAAGCTAACATATCTAATACTTTTCATATTTTATTGTTAACACTGTCAAGTAGCCAATTGAATCAAGTTTTATGTAATTTTGAATAAACATAGTCCTTAGAAAAGATTATACTATCGCGAAAAATACTTTAAAATGCAGAAAGTGATAATCGAAATTAACACAGAGGTTCGTTCGTTTTACAGCCAAACCCCCATGAAAAAAGACATGAATAGAATAATAGGATAGAATATAGGTAAATATCTTTATTCATGTAAACTTTACAAAAGCATTTCTAAATTGTCAATGCAAATTCAGTATTTTACTGCCGTGTTCGAAATGTTGATGATGTCGAAAAGAACCGGCAAGAAACCCTACACTGAAACTTTGTAGGTATTTTGCCTATTGTTAAGTCGACCTAAACCTACCGGAAAAAACCGCGGACAATAGCATCTAGTCATCGGTGGTGTGTAACGTTCGCATACTTTTATTATTATTATTAGGGGTACTTGGGGCTATGCAGTTCAGCGAACTGTGGTCACTGCGACCTGTTAGATCTATTGTGACTCGCCACCAGTTAGAGTAACTCCTTTAGCCGGGTCGATTCTAGGAAGTCTAGTATTTTCCTAGCTTTCAGGGTTTTTAATTCATCCGGTTGGGCTATATGTCGTCCCAGGTGGATGCTTCGTTTGTGGATCAGAGATTCACAGTCGCATAGGAGGTGAAGAGGTGTTTCCTTTTCCTCCTTGCAGAATCTGCATTCGCATACTTTCCTATTATCCTCAAATTTAATGCCTACTAACATTATAAATGCGAAAGTAACTCTGTCTGTCTGTCTGTTACGCTTTCCTGCTTAAACCTCTCAACCTATTTTGATGAAATTTGGTATAGGTATACGTTGAATCTCAAGAACGGACATAGGCTACTTTTTATTAGAAACCGGCCAAGTGCGAGTCGGACTCGCGCACCGAGGGTTCCGTACAAACCTGCAAGGTTTACAAAGTTCGTTCATTACGACAATCGAGTCATAACTATAGTATTTTTATTGCAAAATGAAATTCATAACATTACAATGGGGAAAGATGGAGGAGCATAAATATTTTGTAATGTAACTAAAAATTTATGGTTTTCGTAATTTTTCCTTTATCTATGCTATAAGACGTTGCTTCGTACCAAATTTCAAGATTCTGAATTCACGGGAAGCACCCTGTAGGTTTTGATTCCCTTGCAAGTGTCGAAAATTTGCGGCATAAACGGCTGTATCTTTTGATTGCGTTGGCTTAGAAGTTTGATTTTTTCACAGCTTCAAGGGACAGTAGACCTGAGTAATTGATATAAATTTCAGCTTCATACCTCCACGCGTTCCTGAGAAAAAGGGTCTTGACAGACGGACGGACGGACGGACAGACGGACAACAAAGTGATCCTATAAGGGTTCCGTTTTTTCTTTTTGAGGTACGGAACCCTAAAAATAAGAGGGGGATGGGGGTAATACCACCTTTGAAAGTTTATATGGAAAAATGTTTATTTTTGAAGTTAAAGATATGAAATTTGGCACAAATATAGCTCGAAACATGGATTAAAATATAAACTACTTTTTGTTTCGAATATAAGGGGAGAAAGGGGTAAAACCGACCATGAAAGGATGTAGTCCACGCGAACAAAGTCGCGGGCACAGCTAGTCTATTAAATAAAGGAAATTATTAACTACATAAATACGTCAGGATTTATTCATATAGGAAGGTCTTTGTGTTTGTTTCTGAATTAATAACAATTGACTCGGCGCAAACAGTGCGGGAATGATTCTAATAAAAAATAAATTACATGTAGGTTGAAATGGTAATAGATGTCGCAAAGCCTTTTTGCTATGAATGTTCTTATTTAGTCGTATACCTACATTATACATGAATGTAGTGTTACAAATGCAAAAATGTGGTTGAACTAATTTTCAATAGAATTTGTACAAACTTAATGAAATAGAATGGATTCGGGTGAAATTTGGTAGCCATATGGATTAGATCCTTAAATAACGTATAGAATGCTATTTGTCCCAAAATAGCTTTTACGAAGACCCGGGCTCCAGGTAAATTGTACTTTCAAAAGTCGTTCGGTTGACTATTAATCGTAATCTTGTAAAGCTCTTTTTGTTGTGATAGATTTTCCTTTAATCTACGAATTCTACGATGCTTACATTTTTCTCAATCCAGAACTAGATATTAATTTTACCAGGAGGTCGTTAGGGGCCTCACTTTCTATAACAAATATTAGCACTTGAATATTTGACGTATGTGTCGAGTATAGGCTAGAATAGAATATCTATATTCTATTTTCCAACCTAAAATTACCACAAATATAGGTAGGTTTATTATTATTAGGCGCCTGACCCAAAAATGCTTTGATAATCTTATCAAGTTGCAAACAGTATGAACTGATTTGGAACGATTAAAACAGTCAGTAAATTTAACAATAACAACATTTATTTGTTATTAAATTAAAAACGGTTTTTTTAAGATATCTTAAATATAAAAATTAATTTAGATCAAATACAGTTTTTGTAAATACTAACTAAAACTTTGACACCACAGCTTTTTTTGCTTTGAATTCAATACAATCATTTAAAAAAAATTGTTTACATGGTAGGTATATTTTGAACTGAATGTTTAAAATGAAGTCACAAATAATGAAATGGTTTTTGCAATCATGGGATTAGGTATCTCTCTCAAATACAATTAGTTTTGCTTAAATAAAAAGTCGTTTATAAAGTTGATTTTCTATTTGAGACTTAAGACAATAAACGCAGATCTAACTTAAGGTACCTTAAATTCATAACATTGGACGTATTTACGTAAAATAAGAGTATCGTCAATTTCTAGCAGTCAGTATCTCAGGTCAAATATCGGATGATCGCGAAAAAAGAGAAATCTTCATAACTTGAAATCTAATTATCAAAACAAATAAAGGAACATTTTTTAAGGCTCAGGTCAGTGTCCAATTGAAATCTTAAATCATCAATCGAATATTTACCTACGGGACTGACCGCTGACGAACAGTTTTTCACACATTTTGCCGAACAAACGCATACTTCATAATCACTTATTAGCATTAATAGAACACAAATGCAACGACAGCGCACAACACAGTGAAAGTTGGTAAATTCTTCGCCGCGGAATTCCGCTTAATTGACTGGTCGGCGTAACTTTGCAACAAGCCACAGGGAACAGTCTTCTTCATGTTTTTGTCTGGCGAGTGCCTAATCACGAAACATTGCATTCCCGGGGTGACCTTTATTGCATCTCCCTTTACATCAAGCGCATTAGTCGTATTGGTTGTTGTCGTTGTGATGGTAGTAACTGATGACGTCATTGTTCCGTTCGCAGCTGTGCTATTATTCTGTGTGGCATTCACTGGTGCCTCGCCAGGTAAAGTAATATTGACGGGCACTAATGACCCATCTGGTAACTTTTTATATAAAACGGTCCCCTCCGTAGTAGTCTGCGGCGTATCCGGAACTCCATTCGTAATATTTACAACAGTAACATTAGTCACAGTTGTGGAAACAACAGAGTTCGTTCCGCTACTTTGCTGTGGCGTCTTGGCCTCCTCTTGTAGTATGAAGCTGGAAATCAAGTTGCAGTCGATTCTTGTTTCCTCGTAATCACCATTGTCCTTTTTAATTCCAAACTTACAATATTCCCCGGGTTGCGCTTTATACGTGCTGCCCGATGAAGATGATGATCCAGATCCAGCTTTGCTGGCTGCGTATACGCTAGCTCCAAGGGTACCAAGATTCAACAGAGCTAGGCCTGCCAACAAGGTACCGTATTTGCTGCCTGAATCTTTGTACTGGTATACATAATTTGGTGGACTGCCGTGGTAAACTGGATAGGAGTGCGGTGCTTGTCCGGGAGCGCTATATCTGATCTGCTGCGGAGGTGTGTAGTGATAGTTGTGGTTGATGACGGTTGTGTGGTGGTTCGTGGTCTGCGTCTTGTGTCCAGAGTTTGGATATGAACCTCCAGAGTTTGACCCAGACAGTCCCGATGAAGATTTCGGGTATGAACTACCCCCTCCAGATCCAGATAATCCCGATGACGATTTAGGGTATGAACTGCTGCCTGCAGAGTGTGATCCAGATAAACCTGATGATGATTTTGGGTATGAACTGCCGCCTCCAGAGTGTGATCCAGATAATCCTGACGATGGTGGATATCCGTGGCTTCCTGAAGTTCTATGACCAGACGATAAATAACCCGAACCTCCTCCAGACAAGCCCCCAGAATGCCTGGGGTATCCTCCACCTCTGCTTCTTCCACAGTTTGTAGTTTGCAATAAAGCTAGCACTAGAAGTGCGCAAAACAGCGCACGAAACAATTTGGACATGGTGAAATTATTTACACAATTAAAACGTCATGTGCAAAACACTCGTGCGCACCGTAGGTAACTAACTGAAGTGAGCCGCAGGCCAACTGTTTGAATGACAGCACGCGCAGTGTTGCCCGTTGTCTCCGAAATTCCCCACGTCTTGACGCATTTAGCAGAAAACCCCGTTTAGTAAGCGATTGAAATCAGCGCTTAAACAGCTTGATAACTGCTTACTTCTTTCTCCCGTTTTTTATCCTTTACAAATATTTTATTTTGGTGGTATTTAAATATCTGACAAAGTACTATCTGACAAAGTCATTGGAGAGTCTGTCAATTTATTTCAATTTGACATTAGAATTTTGTGTGTGAAAAGTATTTAATCAATTGAGTAGTAAGAAATATCCTTATGCGAACTTTATTTTTATTGACTAAAAACTGAATCTAATAGAAACGCTTTTGCGTATAAATATTATAAAATCTATAAAATAAACACATGACTAATTTTCCAATGACATATATATGCAAAGTATTTAATGAACTTCAAATAAACATTGATGTAAAACTAGAACATCTCATTTGAATTTTACTTGTGGTAAGTGCAAGCAAAGCGTACTATGGGCTTATAATTTAATGGTTAGTTCATTACTAAATGTGTATACGCAAAAGCGTTTCTATTAGATTTGGTTTTTAGCCCTAGCCAAAAATTATTTACCTGTTAACAAGGAGGCCGGGCTTTTTTGTGGCAGCCCCTAATGAAATCAAAAAGAGACAAGCTGAAACTGTCTCAAATTGAAGTGTTCCGTGACAACAAGAAAATACAGTAAAAGTACGTATTTTTTTTTTATTTTGTTTTTCAGGCTATCATTCGATCCCCGATGTTCTAGTTAAAAAGATTGACCGATAAACACTTTTAAATCTCATTTCACCCAGAAAACTATTAAAGGTACATTTGATGTATTTTTACATTAGTTATATTTACAGCACAAAAATATTTTTTTATGTAATATCATAAAAATAGACATCTCAGATAAAAACATTAGTGAAAAACAGACTAAAAACGTATTTAATTCATGTACAAATATTTTTTTATTCAGAACTTGACCCTCAACCCTACCAAAATTAAATACATAATACGGCGGATCCGATGACGGTTAAAGGCATAAACAGTGATTAAAAGATGATAATTTTAATTGACGTTTCGTGTATAATCCAGGTTCAAATTATTTCTGTTAATCTGTCTTCTATCTTCTTTAAATAAAGGTACACCAGACGTCAATTAAATTTATTATCTGTTTTACGACTTAAAAGTTCTTCAACTGAGTAGGCGATGGCAAATAAGTTTCGATTTTATATTTTACTACGGAACCAAAAACCGCAGAACTTTGTATAAATATAAATATATTGGACAACATCATATACATTGCTCTGATTCTGTGGTAAGTAGCTTAAGCACTTGTGTTACAGAAATCAGAAACAACGACGGTACCACAACACCCAGACCCGAGACAATATGGAAAAGTTCGTTTCCCATATTGACCCGACCGGGGAACGAACCCGGAACCTCAGAGATGGCGCTCGCCAAAGTCAGGCACGCTCGCCTCTCGGCTACGGAGGTCGTTGTATTACATTTAACTAGTATGACCTGCGTTGCATTACAAACGTTTTAATGGTGGGGGAAACACTGGCGTCACTTAAGACGGCAGGTTTCTTAGAAATCCATTTACTGTGACTCAATAAAATTTACCTCATCGTCTGTCTCTTTTTAATTGTACGCAAACGATAAGAAGATAAATATGATGACGTTTTGTTTACTACAGGCATAACAACATTACAAAAATATTGTGGTACCAACTCAAGAAACTTATCTCGGGCGCAAGGTGCAACGCTTACATTTTTGGTAACAGTGCCATCTATACGTGATCAGACGAATCTTCGAAAAAAACAAGTCGTCTAAACTTTGTAGTACAAAGAATCAGCCATCAAGAAATGAAAAATAATGTCACTACTTCCGAATGATACATACTAATAATGTGTAATATTATCCTGACTTGGATTCTAACAAGGAAGGTGCTCCACATGCTTAATTAAATAGTTTAAGTACCTAAAAAGGTAAAGTTATTAAAATAAAAAATAATGTCTCAGATTTCGTTATATACCACCACAATAAATTTATAAACTCATAATTTAATGAAACGCATGGAATCCAATTATTTTATACTAGAATAAATGCCCCATAATCCTCAATAGATTATGTGAGCTAATGTTTTAATTACCTGTAAAAGATATAATATGTTATGCTAGCGTTGCTAAGATCTTTACCTCAGGCGTTTGACAACTATTTCGAAGGAAAAATTTAAAGGCACCACTTTTTCCGCATATTGTAATTTTAGTGGGGACTAAGGGATCCTAATTTATATTGACTTGTTCTAGAAATATTTGTCACCATTGATCTATTTGATTAAACCATGCATAGTATTCAGCGTGGTAATTTCGGTCGAAAGATCGCAGCGCCATTTTCAATAACAAAATACGACGAAACCTGAGACAAATATTTTTTAAATAGGACTTAAATATGATAGATTTTTCATAGATAGATATTTTTGAGTTACAGCTAACAAAAAAGTTTGGTAACCCATATCTTTGCCGCACCATCCAAAAGCGGAACTCGTTGCCGGCTCATGTGTTTCCTCCTTCCTTTGATATGGATTCCTTAAAAAATAGCGTGAAAAAACATTTCGCGGGCTAGTATAGCGATGCTAAAGGATATGATATTACGGTATCAAACCCGTTGTCATCGCGCTGTTGGGTCTTTTCTTGCTTACCATTCCTCTCTTACTTATCAGGCTGGGAGGACCTGATATACTGTGCTATTATAAAAAAAGTAACCTGTAAAAATCCAATTATTTACTTATGATTAATAATGAATGAAGTAAACCTTAAAATAAGGAAGGAAAAATTTATAACGTAAAGCACTATTTGAAAGAGGAAAGATTCGCACTTTTGCTTTTAGTTAATTTTGCGAATTCGAAACCCACATGACTAATCAAAACAAACATTTTATCGTTAGACTGCTAGATTATTCCTGAGTGAAACGAGACACTTTAATAAAAAAAAGGTCACGCTGGTTAAGACGCCATAGCCAGTAATCTAATCTACACTAATATTATAAAGAGGAAGGATTTGTACCTATTTTTGTATGTTTGTAATGAATAGGCTCAGAAAGTACTGGGCCGATTTAAAAAATATTTCACCAATAGAATGCTACATTCTTCCAATTTGACATAGGCTACAAAATTAGGGATCCTTGGTAAAATTTGAAAAATTTCAACAGAAAAGCGGGAAAAATTCTCTAAGGCGAAACGAAGTTCGCCGGGACCTATAGTTAAAAATATTTTGATATCGAAATAGTAAAGTGCTATAAAATACAATATAACATTAGGCATAGATATTAAGCAAATAATTAATAATGCTACATAGACGCGAAAGTGCATAAAATATTAGCGTTTTCTAATTGCTTGCAAGTTTTAAAATATGTTAGTTTTTATTTTTTATATAAATTTTTCCTTTTTAGCTTTCAGCTCTAGGTAAGGCTAATAATAAACGTTGGGTGTCCAAGGGACATCAGGACTTTAGTATCTACGTTATTTTCATTTTATTTCAAAGTGTAAAAGTATCAGCCTGCTTTCCTTTGTCCTACTGCACGGTATTTTGTCAACGACAAGATGCACGGTAAAGGCTCTTATAATTAAATCAAGCCATCGTTAACACAATGGGTTTGACGTAATGACCTCACTAGCCAAATGTGGATTGGTAATTATAAGCCCGAGCTAGTATGTTCTAATAAATCGAAACACTTCAATCAAAGGAACCTATTTAATTAAACAATAGTAAATTACTAGGATTTATACCTATGTTTTAAGCCTTCAACACTCACCATCCGTACAGGGTTCAACCGCCTTAGCTTTTATGTATTCAAAAACTTAACTAGACAGTTGGACTTAATGCTAGCAGCATTCTCTATCAGTCAATCCTAAAGTCATGCTGAGAGTTTGGGTATGTGTGCGGTAACAGTGAAAATGTGCATAACAAAGTTTTTATTACGCTATTTGTATTTCCAGGGTTTACTTGCATCTGATAATGGGGAATTATTTTCCGTATAGCGTATTAAAAAGGTTTTAAATGTTATAAAGCTAAAGAGTTTGTTTTTTTGTTTGTCTGAACGCGCTAATCTCAGAAACTACTGGGGGCCTACTACCATAAACGAAATATGTCGGATCCGACAACGGATGGCAATTTTTAATCCTCATAATCATAAAGATATCACTTCGATGCAAATTAAGCGTTTTCAAAAAACAAAATATTATTTATGCAAATCAAAAACAACGTCTTCATTCCCAAACTTTTGAATAATCTTCAAAAACGAAACCTTTCGTTTGTTCGTTTCGTTTTTGAGAGTACCCCCTCTGGTTCTAATTGAGTAATTATTTTTGTGTTGGATAGTCCATTTATCAAGGTAGGCTATGTACTATATAAATCGATACATCTAATAGAACTGAAGAAACAGTAGAAAATTTGAAAAAAACGGTGATAGCACGCGTGCAAAGCCGTGTCGGGCTGCTAATTGAGGATAAAAGTTAACATTACACCTACAGGAAAGAGGAAGTAGGATTTCCCGATTCTTATTTATTTTAGTAGTCAGATATCAGTTTTTGAACTTATAGACTTGTTGGAAAGTCATTTAAATATCAAGGAGGACAAATTAATGAAGCTCCACACATGTGACATACAAGATCGGTTTGGTCAAATGTTATCTTACTGTTATCTGTCATAAATTGAAATTGTTCGGTGTGAATTTCAAGGTTTTTTATTTCTTCTTTGTAAGATTTCTGGGAAATGAGATCAGCTATATGTACAAGCTTTTGTTTGCGGCCTAGCAAGTGGATTTTTAAAATGAGAAAGCTGTTGTGAAATGAACTCCTTTTTGAAAGTTGACTCCTTGGACTTTGAATATTAGGTACGGTCAAACGCAGATCACGGTAAACACTTGCATTTTAGCTTTTATGCTCACTACACCAGGACGTTACAAAAGCCATGCGTTTAACTGTAACCAACTATTTCTATTTTACTTTTTAAAAATCTAACTACCTGCTCAGATTACCTGATATCTGGTAAACAGTATTCTAATTAAGTACTTGTATTTTAATACGCATTTTATAAACTAAAGCAGCCTCATTACTGTTCCGCTGTAGAAAAAAATCCCCGTCATTAAAATAAGTCATTTTTGTACCGCAACAATAAAATTTTTACCTGGTTATTGGGTAAATCACCACGCTTGAAAAAAACGGATTAGTGTTCATAAACTTGACCTGCGTTCGAAATATACATTACAAACTTTGCTCTACCCAGGTTCGACTAACCCAGGACTCGCGAGATCGTAATCGAGTATAAAAAAATACAGAAACCAATTTCCTTGTATTTGTATTTTCACGTGTTGTTTATTAAATGTTTTTTCGTGTATTAATGAAATATGTTCAATGTAAAATGTCTAAATTTGAGAAACAAACACAACATACTTTTTAAATTTATTTAAGTATTTAAACACAATTAAATCCATAAAAAATATAAAACTTAATTGATACAAATGCCTAAATTTTACTACTTAATAATTAGAATATTGGTTAGCTTATGATTAGTGTACATGATTAAAGGTTGGTGAATTTTGTCGCTATTTTATCAGAATTGGGCTTAAAGCAATATTTTATGTGAATACATTTAAGTAACTTACTTTTGTATATTCAAGATAAAAAACAAACCTGTTTTGTACATCTATGCTATATTTCCTTATGTCTAATTTTAAAATTCATAAAGTTTAATGAGTATTTCCTTAAATAAAAATAAGTTTCAATCAATTTGTTAATATTTTACTTAGATAATGACAAATTAATCAAGTCAATTGTTTCGCTTCTGTAATGGCAACCTATAAACTAGATTAAACCGCTCAGAATTCTGGTTAAGTCTAGAATTAGGCGGTTGAGTGGTGATGTCTATCTTCATCACTGTCTAGACAGATCGTCTGTTCTGTCTGACTGTCTCTAGATCTCTAGACCGAGATAAAGATGGACATCCACCATGGCGGATTTTTGAGCCAAGATTTCAGCGTGGGCCTCGAAGGCATGACGCTACTTTCTTCTTTTTTAGGCTCAGGCATCTTTGCGTATTTGACCAACGTATCACAGTCCACTTTGTTCTGCAACAATGAATCTTTAGTCCGAATCTCCACCATACATTTCAACCCTGAAGCATTAACTGCAGGACCCTTCACAGTCATGGGATCAGTAGTATTGACAGTATTTATGCACGTAACATTTACTCGTGTTACATTTGTCGTAATTGGTTTATTAGGTAGTGAGGGTGTAGCTTCAATAGATTCAGTGACATTTGATGATGTTTTATTAACTGGTAAAATGGGTTTAACCAACAAAACATCGTCAGCCTTTAAAACGTTTGCGATGACTTGCTCATTTATCAGTGAACTATTAGAGATAGTCTTATTATCTAAATTGATTGTTCCCGTTGCATTGTTTACAACTGAACTATTTACTCCAGCTAATGACTCATGTTCAATTCTAGTTGTATTTGCATTGCTCGTTATCGACGTATTGTTACTTATTGCTGTTGTATTAGAGAGTGGCAATGAACTGCTTGTCATATTAGAAGTGGTAATATTCGATTGCAACTCTGTATTAGGAGACACATTCTGAGTAACTGTAGTTTCTGTAACACATACAGTTGTGTTCACAACGTTCTTTGTAGTTACCTTTTTGCTATCTTCTGTGAAAGTAGAAACAATCTCACATGGTATTTTTAGCGTTTCGATCGAATTGTGATCTTGAATTTTCAACTGGCATTGGGCAGATTCTTTGGGAGTACCATATGAACTGCTGGTGCTGCTGTGTCTATGAGGGGTATTATATCTTGTATTGTAATAATCGTCGCGATAGTAGTAGTCGTGGTGATGGCTGTGAGAACGTCCCATATTGTATAATGCCAAGCCTGTTAGTAAATCACCGTAACGACTGCCGGAATTTCTGTACTCAGTCACATACACGTATTGAGGCGCGGTGTAATATGTGGGTGGGATGTAAGAGTTGTAACCGCTACCATATCCAGGTTTCGATTGGTAATTATGGTTCGATTGATAATTGTGGTTTTTATTATTAGTATAAGTGGGATGACGCCCAGATCCTGACCCTGAAGAAGAGTAAACATTTTTACCAGAACCTGAAGTTCCATATGAAGATGTTGGGTAGCCATGGCTAGAGCCTGATCCAGATAGTCCTGATCCTGACGAGGGGTACAAGTTTTTACCTGACCCTGACAAACCCGATGATGAAGAGGGGTATCCATGGCTAGAACCTGATCCAGATAATCCTGATCCAGATGAGGGATACAGGTTTTTTCCTGACCCTGATATACCCGATGATGAAGAAGGGTATCCATAGCTAGAGCCTGATCCAGATAATCCTGATCCAGATGAGGGGTACAGGTTTTTTCCTGAACCTGACATACCCGATGACGATGACGGGTATCCATGGCTAGAACCTGATCCAGACAATCCGGATCCAGATGAGGGGTACAGATTTTTTCCTGATCCTGACATACCCGATGATGATGACGGGTATCCATGGCTAGAGCCTGATCCAGACAATCCTGATCCAGATGAGGGGTACAGGCTTTTACCTGACCCTGACAAACCCGATGATGAAGAAGGGTAACCATGGCTAGAACCTGAACCAGATAGTGAAGATGGATTCTTGTAACTTGTCCCAGATCCAGATAAACCCGAAGATGAACTGGGATATTTGTAACTGGAGCTGCCTGAAGAGCTGCTACTCCACGAAGGCTTACTGTTACTACTCGAGCTAGATCCCCATCTGGAACTGCTCGAGGAACCCCAACCCCAACCGCTGCGGCCACTTGACCCACTTCTGCTTCCACCAATTCTCCCCCCAAAGCGTCTGCACTCTAAATGGTTCACACTCAACAACCCGAGTAAGAAGCACAACAGAATCACTCTGCTGCCCATTTTGTTTGGCGTACTGCACACGCGATACGGAACACACAGACCCTGCCTGCTCTCAATCTGCGTGAGCGGCGACTGAATTTATTTTTAGCTTTTGTTGAAATGTTTTGCTCCATGAGTGACGTCAGAATTTTACTGGGAATGCTCTGTATTAATTTGTATCTTCGTCTCTTTCTATTCATTACGGGCTATTGATAACGGCGCGCGGCGTGGGCAATGTAAACAAAACATGGCGAGGTGAGGGTCGGGGTTTTTTTGATAGTGGAGCTCGTGTGAGTCGAGATTTCGAAGAAAATTATGTTTTTGTTGATCGCGATCATTAGCAAAGGAGTCTTTTATATATGACACAGAGTTAAAGAACGTATCTAATAATGAGTAAGTAATCCACCTAACTCATTTAACTGGATTTTTATTTATTTTAACTTTATTCACATTTAAACAATTAAAAATGCTAATTTAACTCTCAATCTTTCTCTACCATTCGACCTAACACTATTTGATCTGAAAATTATGTTTTTCTGCACATCTATGGTTGACTGGTCCTGTAGAAAATACCACTCATATCGCCATATGAAAAAAAAATATTACAAAAAAGGTAATTGTAAAATTTATGACGCTTTGTTATGGAAATGTAAACTATAACATATTTTTTAATTTGTTATGGAAATGTAGAGTATAACATATTTTTTAAGTAGGAAGCAATATCACATCAAATATTCAGTTTGAAAGAGTAATAAAATCATAAATAACTACGAATATTTAAATATCAGGAATATTATTCAATTTATAAGAAAAATAATTTTGATACAAAAATTAAAAATTAAAAGTTTCCGAAAGTATTTCCTTTAATAAAGCATTTCCTACCAAGGGAAAAAACGACTACAAATTTAAAATATCTATAATAGTTCAGCGAGTTTCATAAAAAGGCCACGATGTTCAGCGACGATCACGAGGCTCGACCACTACAACAATGAGTAGTAAATTGCATTCTAATAATCTTTTCAATCTGTAATCATTCGCGAAGCAGACTATTCTTCCACGCTATTTGTCGCAACCAACTGTCGTACTTTTCGTTAGTTCCAATCATGCCGTTGGCAAAGCTGCACCACTCTCAAAATGTTACTCGTAGCACTAACAGCCATATTATTCAGTGAAGTGTACCGTTGTGATGGCAGTGGAATCGAAGTGAAACCTTGCACATTCCCTGTACCATTCGAGTTGCCAAATAGAAACGACCGCGCCAACCAGTGCTGGTTGCGAATCGAGGATGGCGAGCTCGTTGAAACTGTTTCCATATTTTGTTACATTGCCCATGGTTTCTTGCGGAACTACATTCACGATTACAATTCCCGGAAGATGACAGAGGACGACGTGGACGTCAGCCTTTGGAGCGAGGAGGAGAGACCACAGGAAGACATATCACCGAAGTCTCCCATCGGCACGAAGGGCGTAAAAGACTGGAAGTCGACAACTGTTTTTGATCCCGTGATGCATATGAGGCTGTATGTCACCAAGGATGCGGACTGCAGACTTATTATGTACAGCCGTGATGGAATGACTAACTATAAAATGAACTGTGAATCGATCCTGTATTATGTCAACGACAAGATGCACGGCAGTGCAAACAGAAACCTTGGTTATTTCAATTTGTTATTTATTTGCATTTTATTTGTTTTTGTTAGTATCTAGATTATCAGCTCCGTTAACGGGCAATTTTCCTTTAAATGTTTGAGTAATTATTAAATATTTAACAGTTAATAATGAGGAAACCACACCGATATCAAGCAACCCGTAAACGGGAACTGTATTAAAACCTGTATAATTATGCCAATTAATGACTTTACATTAACAAAATGACTTAGATGCCTACTATTTTAATTAATGAAAATGAAGTGTTTCTCTCTATTAAGATCTCGTAAACTGTTTATGCATGTGATTAACTGATTAATGATACTTATTTGTCGATGAAGGTATCCATGTTCTGTAGACCGTATTTACAAAAGATCAAACCAGATGTAATGAACTGAACCAGATGTAATGAAATTAAGTACCTAGTAGTTTTATAAAAAGTCACGTCACACCTCAGTTGTCGCTAATTCCCAGATTCAAAGTCAATCTAACAAGATGTCAGTTACAAAGTGGATCTGCTGCAAGTGAAGGTCGCGTTAACAATAAATTAGTTCCAATTACGTTCCATTCATTTCTATTCTGTTAAGTTTACATGAGAAAAATCTCATATGTTGCACCTGTACAACTGTGTAGATAGAATAACATCATATTTGGCATACAGAGCTACGTGAAAACAAACATACTTATTCATTTTAATTTACGCAAAATCTGTTGCATCCCAATGCGAACTTTGCTAGACAACCTTCAGGTGAAGATTACATTTAGAGTGTGCCAACTACAATGAAAATGCACAGATTCATTGTTATAGGTAGTACCTACCTTTAAAGTACCTATTAGGTACTTTAAAACGGTTTATGTAAAAGCTACTTCATAAAATAGTAGCAATCGTTTTATTGTTTCTTTGCGCGTTGTGGTAATTTATACTAATATAGCGGCCCCGGCGAACTTCGTTTCGCCTTAGAGGATTTTCCCGCGCAATTTTTTTTTTACCAAGGATCCCTAATTTTGTAGCCTATGTCAAATTGGAAGAATGTAGCATTCTATTAATGAAAGAATTTTCTAAATCGGCCCAGTACTTTTTGAGCCTATTCATTACAAACATACAAAAATAGGTACAAATCTTTCCTCTTTATAATATTAGTATGATTAGTATAGTATTATAAAGCTGAAGAGTTTGTTTGTTTGAATGCTCCAATCTCAAGAACTACTGGGTCGAATTCATAAAATATTTTTGTTTTGGATAGTCCATTTGTCGAGAGAGGTTTTAACCTTATTTTGGTTTGTTTTGGTCAATCTTTAAACAAAAACTTATTTCTACATGAAACCCGTACGACGTCGTGGTGGGTAGCAAGTTTCCTAAAAGTTCTTAGGTGATAATTATGAGTCAGCAGACTAAGCAACGGAGCATGGGGCCTGTCGGAAACACCATTTAGGTCCGCTTTCACACTATAAAATGGGCACAAATTATGCAAGCCTTGGGGGAAGCCGAAGTTCAGTAGTCGATGTTAACGTGTCCAGCAAAATAACTACATCAGTTACTGATTCCCATACCACTACTTTCCAAGAAAAAAAATAATCATCAAAATCGGTTCATAAACGATGAATATTAACCACAAATACACACATTGAAACCATATAGGTATAAGGTAAACAGGTGAATTAAGAAATCTTTTCCTAGAAGTTGGTTAAAAATAATGACGTTCAAAGCCGATTCGTCAACCTTAATTTATCGTTCGTGGTAAACTATTGACCAATGGTTTTTTATTTGTAGAACAAGGATTGTAGCCTGATTTTAATTTATTGTTCTGATTTAATTACTCGTAATTATTGAATTGCTTATTTTCTACTAATCAATTTCAATTAAGGCTGACCGATTAACTAATTTGTAAATTACTAGCGTCCCGCCCCGGCTTCGCACGGGTGTAATGTAAATACTTATAAATATTGGCTTTCCTATTATTTATTGCGAACAAAAACCTTCCTCTTGAATTACACTAACTATTAAAAAAAACCGCATCAAAATCCGTTGCGTAGTTTTAAAGATTTAAGCGTACAAAGGGATATACGGACAGAAAAAGCGACTTTGTTTTAAACTATGTAGTGATAAAAGAAATTAGGGTACCTCTTTTACTATATTTCTATATATAAGAAAGATAGAAATACTTATATTTCTTGACCTTTTAGAATAAAATAGATTTAAATGTCTTTTTATACTTATCAAAATCAGAGTTTTTAGCGAGGTCAGGTCAGCGAAAAATATTACCTACACCTCTTCTTTTCCATGTATGTTGTAAAGTATCTTTCAAAACTTCGCTAGGGATCCAGAATCGATAAAATGTGTTTTCGGGAGGCAAGAGTTATAAGTTTTAGGACGTCA
Organism: Glyphodes pyloalis; assembly: GCA_037074685.1. Lineage (NCBI taxonomy): Eukaryota > Metazoa > Arthropoda > Insecta > Lepidoptera > Crambidae > Glyphodes > Glyphodes pyloalis. The sequence goes on from JAYKKO010000002.1 coordinate 6,513,242, forward strand.
CATTCCAAACCCCACTTTCGTTACGTCTCATTTTAATTAATCAGTCCAAGTTTGCAAAACGTGACCTGGATAGGAGGGACTAACGTATCATACAAATAGTCTGACGTAATTCATCGATGGGCCCATATGAGTAACACTGATTATCGCTCACCATGTATAGCTAAGAACTGATACTTAGGACTGTAGGGATTCGTGACAATCCTTTTTGATCTAATGGTAGTCCCTTCGTGAAAAATGCTTGGGAAACTAAAACTAAGCAAAAAAGCAATCAAAGGCTATTGAAGCGGTCTGAAAGTAGGTAAAAATTACAAGTGCACGACTAGTTATGAAATGAAAGTTAATGCCGACCACAGTCAGTCGCAGAAAAGATAACCGCTTAACGAAAAGATACTGTACCTAGGTGTTATAAACAACATCTAACTAAGCGATACCCTTAGTACGAACAAAAACCTTGATAGTGAAGATGCGAGCGGTCTTGACTTTTTTTTTTAATACTGGACAACATCACATAGATACACGAGCAATGTAATGTACAGTCAGTAGCTTTAGTTCATGAACCACTCTGTACCTTGTCACATTAAGTCACTGTCTATCTGACTTGTTTAGTTACGCGGAGATTTGGTATGACATGGTACTGAGGTGTTGACGAACTAATGATGCTGGCTGTACCTAACCGCGTGAGCTCTTATGACGTTACTATAAGATTCGCTTTAGAATGAGTTTGTATCCATATTACTGCACGTGACTGTACGTACATTGCTCTGATTCTGTGGTAAGTAGCTTGAGCACTTTTGTTACAGAAATCAGAAACAGCGACGGTACCACAACACCTAGACCCAATTCAATTTAGAACAGTTTGTTTTCCAAATTGACCTAACCGGAAATCGAACCTGGGACCTTTCGTGCTTTGGTCGCCTGCCTTAGCCATTGCGCCGCCGGTCGTCAAAATTACCCGAACCAAAATCACGTGGCACGTCTATTAAATCGAGGATAAAAAACAACGCATTTTCCAAAAGAGCGATGAAATTACCTATCCTGTTGAATTCTTCTAATAAATGAATTGGTATACAAACTGTAACAATTTCTCTCCTTTACTCAATAAACATGTATTGTTATGGTTATGTGAATAAATTCTATATCGCGTAAAACCTATAAAGGTAAATTGTATGAAGATGCCATTAGAAGAAGGGCATAACTACAATGTTTTGCATATGTTTGCTATTTTTGAAATGGCTCGGTTCATATCATTGTAATATTTTATTATTGGCATCATTTTATTGCTCGTAGACCTAAGCATGTTCGGCAATTAAAAGTCCATTAAATACCCATTAGTATTTTAACCTTACAGTTTGTCATAGGCATTGGCTTATTGTATACTTAGTAACGCCATCTTGTGGAATGTGCGTAACATTTTACATAAAACAAATCTAAACTAATATTATGAAGCTGAAGATTTTGTTTTAACGCGCTAATTTCAGACACTACTGGTTTGAATTAAAAAATATTTTTGTGTTACATAGTATATTTATCGAAAAAGGCTTTAGGCTAATTAACATCACGTTGAGACCTATAGGAGTGAAGTATTGGACAACATCACATACATTGTTCTGATCCTGTGGCAAGTCGCTAAAGCACTTGTGTTACAGAAATCAGAAATAACGAAGGTACCACAACACCCAGACCCGAGACAATACAGAAAAGTGCATTTCCCATATTGACCCGACCGGGGATCGAACCCGGAACCTCAGAGATCGCGACGTCAAAGTTCGGCACGCTCGCCTCTCGGCTACGGAGGTAGTAGAGTAGAGTAGAGTAGAGGAGTATCAGTGGAAAATGTGGAATAAACGGGGATAATGGCTTTATTATGTTTCTGTACTTGTCGCCCTTAAGCTAGGACCTCATTACCACTTAACATCATGTGGGATGAGATCTTGAATTGAATATAAAAAAATATTGCGCATGCGAAGCCGCAGCGGGTCGTTAGTCTGATTATTTTGGGATAAGGAGTATCCTGTATGTAAATCTAGCAGCTGTAGATGATTTTATTAAAATTTCCTCTTAATCCATTCAGTAGGTAGTTTTTACGTCAAAAGGTAACAGTTTTGCATCCACAGTCATACAAAATTCCCCATTATAATATTAGTTGAACGACTTGTAATTTATATTCTTTATGTCAGTATTTTCCTCATAACTTGTTCTAAACTACACAACGTATCATATCGTATCGTAACGTAGGTACATAAATGTTTATTGATAGATCGTGATATGAAAATAGTAAAAAGTGTAGTTAACATCGTATATTCTGTTCCCGACATCGTTATATTTGTTTTGCGCTGCGCTTTACGACACACAAAGCCTTCTCGCCTTCTTAAATTGTAAGAAGTACTTTCTTTTGTTTGGGCATTATTTTCTATGTCTAAAGTATTCGTATATTTAATGTCCTACTACAGCCGTAAGGCCTTACATCAACAACGAGTGGTTACTACAATACTAGCTGATGATCACAAACGCACACACAAACACAAACGTTACCTACCTATATTGAAAAAATCCAAAGTATACTTTGTTCGACTCGGATACCTATTCAAAAAACTATGGAATCGGAATCGAATTCAGGTGCTATATTTTGTCTCTCTCGTAATATACACGATTGGGCAGAGACAAAACATTTCTAATCGGTACGGTGACTTTAATGAATCAGCCCCGTGCCCTGCTAGTATCTAGAATGAGGAATTATAAATCTAAGGTGCATCCTCAGCGGCCCGGCCCCGGTACTTAAACCGGATCATCGATGTGTAGTGTCTATGCTTACCGAGTGATGACTCGGTATGATTAATGATTATTGATCGACTCAGAATCATTAATTGACACAAACATTGCTTCATAGCTTGTAATTTTATTATATGCTTCTCCTTTTAAGTGATTAATTAAAACGCAGCAGGTACTTAACGCGCCTTGCAATTGAACCAATTAGCAGGTCGTGCCCACAGAGCATGTAATAAACTTGAATGCGTTAGATTCACTGATGGCGGGTTTTTCATTAGCGAGATAAGAAATAACTGTTTGATAAATTACGGTCAAAAGCACATTAATGGAAACAGTTGCTGTCGATGCCAGGCCGGTAGTAATGCGACCTTATTCGGTTATTATTAAAAATAATTTGTAAAGTTCGAAAAAAACTGTTATTCTTTTGTTTTTTCGCCTTTGTTTTTTCTCACGCGCTCCGTAAACACGCCTTTTAGTTTTTCTTTGTAATTATTTCATTTTATTTTGGTTTGTGTTAACATATATTATTTTAATATACCTTTTACATTTTAAAGAATCAGCCTTTCATTCATACAGTCCACAGTTGCTGTTTAATATTCGTTCGTATATCCACGAGACAAGGGTGGTACGAAATCAAAGTCTGATGTGCCACTCAGTGCACGTCGCGGCCAAGTCCAATGATATCATTTAATTTTCAGTAAACATCTTTGAAAAATTATCTGAGAGTAAAATTCTGCGTCCCACTTCTAAAGTAAATGTTTCCTTTTATTCTCATTCCTATTTCACTTAAACTTTGTATGTTGGTAGTCACCGAATTTTTCAAACTAAGTTATTCCTATTGCATTTATATGTTTATGGACTAGGATTCTTTTAATTTAAGTCTTCCCTGGTCCTCTACAATTATTTATAAACCACATTAACTAAATCAAAAGTAATTAATTTTGAAGTGAATATAAAGCATTTTATTTTAAATTTATTTTGGTTTATACCGCATAAAAATCACAATATGTTACACCTATAGGCGGCAAATCTGCCTGTCCTATGGTTATACTGTTTCACCAATCCACTTCTTTACTCCATTGAACTTTCCTACAAAATTTTATTGTAAGAAGGATACAGAGAAAACGACACAATTTCATTTGCATAACGGTAAAAGATCAGTCGAACAACGTTTAGATTTTAGGCCTATCCCAAACGTTCGATACTTAATACATACCTACTTGCTAATAATATTCTGATTCAGGCAACTAAAGAATACGGGTCCACTCATAAATTATATTGTAGTCTATAATCATCTAATTGTTTTGGTTTACGCATGTAGGCTTAGTAGGTGAGTAATAAATCCAAAATACATTATTTATTTATTTATTTAAAAACTTTATTGCACAAAAAAGTCCAAAAGGTGGACTTATGCTAGGAGCATTATCTACCAGTCAACCGTTGGGTCATGCAGATAGTTCGTTTATGGGTGCGGTAACAGTAAAAATGATAAATAAAAATAATAAAATATCGTTCCCACGAATTTCGAATGTTTGAATTATTTACTCTCTTAAAATGGAATAAATCTCTTTATTCCATATTAAATAATAATCTATACTAATATTATAAAGAGGAAAGGTTTGATTTTTTTTTTGTTTGTTTGTTTGTATGAATTGAATAGGCTCCGAAACTACTTGGCAGATTTGAAAAATTCTTTCACCGGTGGGAAGCTACACTATCTACGGGTAACATAGGCTATATTATATTTTCAAAAAAATTAGGGATCCTTACTAAAACTTCAATAATGTAATTAAAGGTGACCTGAAAAATTCCTTACATCGCGTGCGCTGCGAAAACTATTGATGATAGAACAAAGTCATGCACTACGACTTTGCAGAACTCATCATTATCTACAAAAAGTGTCGGGATAGCATATGACTAAATATTATAGTTATGTCACAATAAGCGGTTTTTTAATCTAAAAAATTTATTAATATGCCGCCTCTTTTAAAGGCTCTTTATTTGTACCTTGGTATTAATCCTTATCAAAATAAATTACTTTATATTCAAGATAGCTTCAATACCTTTATATAACTTTTTGAATTATTCAATTCGGACATTTAATTCGAAAGATATCATGAGTTTAATAATGCAAGTATTAGAAATAAGTCGCTTGGTTGCCGCTCACCGCGCTCAGCTAGCCAGCATGCGATGTAGGCTCCAAGCGTCACTGGGGTAAGGGAGGAGTCAATGTAATAAAATAAATTGCAATATTTATATGTATAATACGTACATATTTTAGTACCTATTGCACCCGTGCGAAGCCGGTGCGGGTCGCTATATTAGATATAGCTAGAAGTGGTCATGTATAAAAATAAAAATATATATCTATACTAATATTATACTAATATTTTTTTTTTTAGTCAAAACTCTTTACTTGATTTTATATATGTTAAATATGTTTATTTGTATATATATATATATATATATATATATTTGTATATATTTATAATGTTATATATTTATGAGTTTATGTATGTTTATCATGTTATATTACGAAATAATTCTAAAATAAAAACTGTATTTATGTTGCACGGCCGTACCCATTTCTCGCCATCTACTATTTCCTCTACCTTAAGGTTGTCTGGAAGAGATCGCTTTCTAGCGATAAGACCGCCTAAATTGTACTATAATTTTTCTGAAAAACCTATTTCTGTAAAGATTTTTGTGCAATAAAGTATATCTATCTATCTATCTAAAGAGGAAAGATTTGTATTTTTGTATGTTTGTAATGGATAGGCTCAAAAAGTACTGGGCCGATTTAAAAAAATCTTTCACCAATAGAATGCTACATTTTTCCAATTTGACATAGGCTACAAAATTAGGCATCCTTGGTAAAATTTGAAAAAAATCAACAGAAAAGCGGGAAAAATTCTCTAAGGCGAAACGAAGTTCGCCGGGACCGCTAGTACATAATAAAGAGATTTATTCCATATTAAGAGAGTATCTAATATCTTAATGGTCATTCTGGACAATAATTCATACAATTCTAATAGGTATACATTTGCAGTTTGAAGGTCTATTTTCAAACTGCAAGTGTATACCTTGTTGTCCTGTTGATTGCATCATCAGGAAGACTGTGCTTGTTAGCCACCATCGTCTATCTGAAGGCGATTACAAATTTACCTCAGAAACAGAACATTCACATTCTGTACTGGTATTCCATTTAATTTCTTGCATTTATACTATTTATAGATTTTTTTTTGCTTGATGCCTATTTTATTCCTAGATACATTAACATTCAACAATATTTCTGTTGCCCCCTTAAAACGATCAAAACTATTCTGATAGCAACGAAAAGTTAATGTCACTGGCTGATCGTGTATATTATTATAAATGAAAGAAATCATAGTTTCTTTCGTCGAATTCGTTTGCAAACTTAGTTAGTGCGTATGGGAGCTGATCTCTATAAAACCAGAGCGATATTGCCTAGTCATGTCATGTTTTTTTGCTCAACTTTTTTTTCCTATCGATGATGGCTGTGAAGCCTTATCATCTTCACCGAACTTGTGGCACAAAAGGCTCTTACTGTTATGTGATTAATTTCTTTTTTTTTTTATTTATTTTGGCAACAAACAGTCATGTTACAATTCAATACAGCAAGTAGACAATATACAAGACATACACAAAACGACCTAACAGTGCCAAGCATTATTTATTCTGATACTTCATACGAATGTCATTTTGACAAACTCCGTAGTGGGCCGAACTTTGGCGTCGCGCCATCTCTGAGGTTCCGGGTATTCCCGGTCTGGTCAACATAGAAAACGATATTTTCTGTATTGTCTCGGGTCTGGGTGTAGTGGTTCTGATTTCTGTAAAACAAGTGCGTAAGCCACTTGCCAGGGGGTTTATTCTCAAAATCAGATATTTTTAATTCGCATAATTGTAACCAACTCACTCAGAATACGAGTAAAGCGTTTTAAAAATATAAAATATTATTTATGCAAATCAAAAACCACGTTAGAACTTCCTAAACTATTGATTAATCTTTAAAAACGAAACCTTTCGTTTATACGTTTCGTTTTGGGAGTAGACCTAGAGAATGAGAGCAATGGATGAGATTATTTCCAATCTGTTTAATTGATTAATAAAACACAGCGAAACATCGACTGTCTGCGTGCACCAAAAAAAATTCTCAGATAAAGAGACATATAACATTTATTCGATCAAAAGTAAACAATACATCTGCACATCTCCATTACAACTTTAAGCATGTTATTTTATGACAGTTCAAATAATGCATTCCTTATTACTTTACCAACACAAATAATAATTCAATGGAGACCTATTGTACACTTGCGCCTATATTTATTTAAAAACACCTGTTGTGTATCAATAATGCGCAATAACACAATTTTAATGAACATTCCGAACATGTTAGTTCAATAAATTTATTTTTATCTCGATTAATAAGAGACATCAGACGCTAATTATTTGTTCAGATATTCCAACTTAAGCTCTACTTCAAATATCAGCCGTTACTATTAATACTGATCCACAGTTACTAAGTAGGGTCCAATAATCCGAGAGCTTACGATTGTGACACGTACTATTTGCGGTAAGTAAATAATAATATAATACACATTAAGAAAATACATCATATTGCTAGATATGCACCGAAATTCGATTCCATTTCGATTTAATTATAACTTTAACCTAACTTCGTATCTCCGGTCGAATTTCGTGTCGACCAACGGAATTAGGCACGATACTTTCCTTGAATTAAGTTTAACAAGAAAAGCAACACAGTTTTTTTTAATTAAGTTTATACTCTGTGTAAAAATATGTAGGTTACGACTGTACTGAATGTTTGAAATCTTTTTTTTGTTATCTGTAAAATGGTTGCCTTTTTTTCATCAAATTTCTGCAATAAAATTCTAAGCTACTGTTCAAAACTGTTGGGGTATTTCACAAATCCGGATAGGCCAGTGTAATCTGAAGCACATCTTTTGGTAGAGTCTAATTTGTAGTAGTGGCGATGCTGTGTGGAGAAAGGCTATGTAACGCCTTATGCAAGCTAGCTATTCTGTTCTACCGATGTGTGAATTTGTACAATTGTATTGGCAATTGTAACAGGCGTTATATTGTGAAGTTGTTGTTATATTCATTAATTGCAATGAATTTGCATCTGAATGTTATAATTCATTAAAATCACAATAAATACAACAAAATATCTTAGGATGGCAAACTTGCCGTTGTAAACTTTTTAACAAATAAGGCTTTTAAGTGACCTACTCATTCGTAAAAAGCTTTACAAAACCAGACAAGATTTCTGTATCAATATTCTTAACGAAAATTATTTAAAGTATGTATAGGTACTTTATTTTTTGGGCGGGGGGGGGAAATATGTAACGCCTGTCCCTGTAAGCATGTAGGTCAGTACCTACACCTCGAGAGACAGTTCTCTCGAGGGAGGTGAATTTATATTTAACTGTGCCCCTGCCCTAAGAAAAGTGGGTTCAATCACTAAAACTCCCCGAGGGAGTCCGTCGCCTTAATAATGGTTGTCTGGAAAACTCTTAAACCACAGCACCACAGGATGCATGTATACCAACTTACTAAATTAATATCCCAAGCCGTATTCTTATTATGATAAGCACCCAATAAACTTACCATTAGAAATCATATTTCTTAGAACTGATAAAAGGCAGTAACGAATTTAATATTCCAAAAAACGCAATGCCAATTAGACAGATACGGATAGGTTGACGTGTATAAGCCGATTTGTTTTTCCTGGCACGAAATTTGATCGGCGTGTTCCAAATTCACTAGGGTTAATTCTATTTGTAGAGTATACATACATAACATATTACGCTTTTATACAAATGTTAGGTACCTACAACGCTTCTAATGTCAAATAAGCCAGTATCTGGCATTTGTTTAAGGAGAAAGTTAAATTAATAGTTGTTTATCCGAACAACTAATCGGCCATCTGGCGAGTAATAAACTGTTTCCTACTGTTTTATGTTATGTTTAGTTAGGTACTAGGTGAGCATATTCGTACAATGTAGAGTGCAGACATCACGTCAGACTTCACACTTTGGACTTTGTGTGTCACCCTTTTTGTCTCAGTTAAAAAACTAAAATCGAACTGAAAGTGTTAAGCTTGATGTGCAATTCACCGTACATACCTATGATTGACTTATAAAAAAGGACACACGGACTATTATTGACTACGACTAGGTACATTATTCCATTTAGGGAGGAGGGATCGACTGAAAGAAAATGAGTACACTGTAGTACAACGTCTAATATACTAGGTTACATGGGCTCAACCTAATTGATTGCACAATATCGTCTACTACACTTTCATTGTATCGGGCTCATATCATTTGACACTATCTTTTTCGTCTGACGCTACGCTTCACCGAACGTCGTTTCGGTACCATGCAAAGTTCTAGGATTCGGCGAAACACTTTTCGGTGAAGCGTAGCGTCGGTCAAAAAGATTATGTAAAATTATATGAGCCCCATTATACCAACGTAACCAGTTAATTAAAGCAAGAAATCAGATGTCTTAATCCATTAAATGGGTAATAACTAAATATTTCCACTGGAAACTTCTTGTGTGTTTTATCATTTATGATACAAAGTACGAGTATCTCAGGTCATTGAGAAAAAGGGTCCTAATGGTAAAAAACATTCGAATTCGTTCGGTTAATTTTGAGTTTATTCATTACAAGCAAACATGCAATTCTTATTTAGAAGTACCACGTACTCGTAATAAGACACAAATAGGTACTTGATAGTTTAAATAGCGTAACTGACAACAGCTAAAAATATCCTTTTAATTAGTACTTTCATTTTATGTTTGATGTGTAATCTAATTAGGTAATTTAGATTTATACCTTGACTGGTGACTTACGGAGGGTTAAATTAGCGTCAGCATACACTTTGTACAGTAAGTCACATCTGACGTGTATATACCTATATCAGTAATGATTATTTCTCCTTATAAATACCACATTATTTATTGTTGTTCACCCTACCTCACTATACTAAAATACCAATTGAAACACCTCAATGAGTGACGTGTACTAACTATCGTATTAACTATCCTGTTAACCTAAAAAGGCGAAAATTTTAGATATGTATATTTGTACAGTCTTTACGCAAAAAAATATTGAATAGATCGATGAAGTTTTATAGCGATGAAGGATAAATTATTTTATATAAAATATTCTAATAAGACTACATTGCAATGCTTTTAATTCCAAAATAACACGAACGAAATCACAATCATAAGCTTGTGCAATATAAATTTATCATTTGTGTCGTTTACTAGACTACGAAACGCTACACTACAACCCACTATTCTGTGTAGTAACTTTTTGACTCTTACCACTCGGAGTAAGTTATTTTCAAGTTATAACTCCACGTGTAGAATGTCATATAATATAATAAATAATAATGTCCTTGTTTTAATGTTTTACGATTCGTAATGTGTTAAAAATGACTGTTTTCTCTAACCGACTACGACGCGTTAATACCGTTCCTAAATTTACTTGTCATACCAGCAGTCATCAGTCGTCTTTCGATTGTTTAGCTTACGCTTCCTATAATTTATTACAAACCGTAACTGGAACGTATCGTTTTTCAAATTGGAACCGGGCATAAATAAACATGAAGAAGTGATACAGCATACACATAAATCCAAGAGTCCTGGATCTCATCGTCTCCGACCCTGACATCCAACCAAGGTCACTATGACCGCTAAGCCAAACAATCTGGTTTTTCTTAGGGCTGTCTCTTTCGCGTTACGATATCCTTCCATTAATTCTACATAGTTTTGATTAGTGAATGCCTAAAAACCTAAAACCCAAATCAAGCATCTAATCTACCTGTATACTAAATTTCAAGCAATAGCATGCATTACCATACAATTTTAGCTTTTGTAATATTTAAAAAATATACCGTCGTAAGACCTTTTTTTTTAGCGGGGGGAAATGCATTGGTGCACCGTACCGTCATCCGAGGGAGGTGGCGGCGTTTCTGGGACTCCCTGCCCTTATGCGTGCAGGAATACCCACTAAAACCCCCCGATGGACCTCGTCGCCTACCTACTACCTACACCTACCACAGCATCACCGGCGGAATGGCTGCTAATTAAGCAGCCCCCTCATCTCCCCCTGGAATCTTTTGGAGGAGGAGCGAGGATGGCCGATCCACTCGGCTACCCACACCAACCGTCATAAGACAGAGACTTAATAGAAAATTAATTGCGCCTCGCTTTCAAAAGGTACTTGCGAACTGAAATATTTTAAAGAAATTTCTTTCCCTATTCAGATATCAAGGCGTCTTTGATTTTGTGGTTTTTAAATATTTCTGCAACGAATGTACCACAAGCCGATTAGAAGGTATGTAGTTCTAAACGGAAGAGGGTACTTACCTATGGCTAAGAGGCAAATATAACAGAAAAATTCTTTGCCTACGATTCTAGCGGTTAGCTCAGTTGGAAGTGCAGCACGCGCTATTCCTAAAGATCGTAGTTTAAATCCCATACCGCAAGGGGAGATGGAATTATTCTGTTTTTTTAATTTATTTTTGATCGGTCTAAGGTAGATATATATCAGACAATATCACATGTGACGAATGTTTGACCTCGATGGAGATACAACCCACGATCGGTGATTCAACGGGCAGAACCGCTAAAAGAAATCTACTGGACAACTCAACATACACAAAGCAAAATATAGTATGTCTTATATATTATTCGAAAATTTGTTTTCCGCAAAGAAGTTAAATATATTATACTTTAATGTTCAGCATAGCACAGCCCTAGCTTGCCGCAGCCAATAAAGATCGTATATGGCCAACAGTTGCTATGTTTGCCAGCTCCTACCGTTGTAGGAAGTTTATTGGGTGGCAGTGAAGTGACATAGCTCATATAGTGACATAAGAATCGCAGAAGTAATGCGCCAATGGGCATGCAACATGGCTCGTAAAACCGACGGCCGATCGGACTGAAATAATGGTGAACATGTACCGGAAAATCTCAGTTCATAGAATGGAATTGATTCATATTTATGTGCGGAATACGCAGCGTGGTACGGTACAAACCTCGCAGGGCCTGAAGTTGTGTTGGGAGGAGGAATTGATATCCCACTTACTTAGACAGCAATTCCTAGTTCTTTTTTTTTATATATATTACACTTCAAGATTGACCTCATCCCACCTGATGTTAAGTGGTAATGAGGTCCTAGTTTAAATTCAAAAGTTATGCCCACGTATGTATCCGATATGATGTTCACAGTTCAATTAGACAACATCAACATTATTTATGACCATAAAACATACCTACTAATACATTCTTCTAATTTTATAACTACTTATAACATACGTAGTTTTAGTACTTTATTACCAATGTATGTTTTTGTAGTTTAAAGTAGGTATGTAATATAGAATAATAAAAGCATTAGCGCCACTCGATTGCGTGGGGAACTAGCAAGAGCCAGGGCACTTGCTAATTTTCCAAGCAGGGGGTTCCACCAGAATATCAGCGCTGCTGCTGCGTTAAAAATGTCATAGCGGCATTTGCTGAGGTGGAACCCAAATTGGCCTCACAAGGTATTTATAATAATCTGTTATAATTATCTTGCGTTATGTTTGTTTGTAAATTTTGTGATGTCAATAAATGTATTTTCTTTCTTTCTAGCTACAGATATCAGAAAAAAACACTGTATTTGTTTACCACAACACGTAGACGTGTGAAATATAGAAAGGTTCGTTTTAATATTGACTCAAGCCGGAATCGAATCCCAAAAGAACATTAATTTGAACATACATAAAGTAGCAGCTGATGGACAAGTCAATTATTTATTTCAGTTTTATCCACCAAGGAAAATGTATTAATTAGTACCTCCTCAAATTACGTTCGTAGGTAGTACGTATGCAATCAACTTAGCTCTCCAAACAGGTACAAGTAGTAAAATGAGAAACTTTTTTGATTTTGTTCCTTAGGTTGAGTCCCTAAAGATATATTAGTTGTACTTAACAACGAATGTATCTTTTTGTACCTACTAGTTAGGTTGCTATTATAGTTTATATTATAGTACATATGCTTAAAATATTATTGTATATTTATATTTTTCAGTAATTAAACCATTGCTTTTTACTTTACATCATCAATTTCATGCACCGCCATCGCATTATTATTTTCTGCTTTAATCTGTCGGTTTGTACTTTGCACCTTTTGGACTTTTTTATATATGTTCATTAAAGTGTAAATAAATAATATGCAGTTATGAAAAAAAGAGTGGCCATAAAAATTCACTAGTTTTTAGTGGGTTCGGTTTTTGCTGTTGTAAGGATCCCGTAGAGTCAATCAACATAATAAGTTCGCTTCAAAGCACACTCTTATATGGATTATAATAAAATCCACTAGTTTCCGGAAACAATAAGAAGAATTTTGTGGGAAGTATCGAAATATACTATGTGAGTTGGTGCAAGTGTCGTTATAGCTGTAATAATGAACTTAGTAACTAATCCGCTGTATTGCCAACCGTGTTAACATTCTGCTCACGCGTCTCCCGCGCTGAATGCCGTGAATTAGAACAGAAAACGAACCAAGACTTTTTGGATAAAACGATTGTGATGTTGGAGCGCACTAATCGAGCTCACTTCCATCAAAATGTGCCTTCAACAATAATATTGTTTTTAAACAAAGCTTTATATTTTTATTAGCTCCTTCTTACTTTTCCTGGCTTGCCATCACCTGCCGACATCGAACCAATTGAAGAAAAATAAAAAACTCGGACACTTGAGTAGAAAAAAGGGTTATACATCAAAAAACCATCGACTTATGATTTCGTTAGCTTTTATTTATATCATAGCGTGCGTGCAAAGAAAGTAATAAGTAGATACATTCGTTTGTTACACAAAATTTAATTTGCGATGGATAATATAAATGAAATGCTGCGTGATTGCAATCATTTATTTGCACTTCTCTACTGGAGGGGTACTCTCGAAAACGAAACGAACAAACAAAAGGTTTCGTTTTTGAAGATTATTCAAAAGTTTGGGAATGAAGACGTGGTTTTTGATTTGCATAAATAATATTTTGTTTTTTGAAAACGCTTAATTTGCATTCGAAGTGATTTCTTTATGGTTATGGGGATTATAAATTGCCATCCGTTGTCGGATCCGACATATTTCGTTTATGAGAGTAGACCCCCTGGGATATGGCTGTATGTCATCGAGTATTAAATTCTTTTATAACGCCATTTGCAACATGGGGAGTTAATCCAACAAAAGTTAATAAACGCCCTTTGCGCAATACCGCATTCTTCGTCTGGCGAATATTTTTTAGATAATGAGACAAGATTCGGGTGCGCTGACATTTTAGTCGTTTTTTTCTTGATAAACAAACTCATTAACGTCTGGTTTAGGATAGCAGACTTAAATAGACAAAATAAGTCGCAATTTTATCTTTCAATCTTACAGAGTAGTATTTAGGATGGTGGTCAAAATAATTACTCACCTGAAAACTGTTTCTACTATGAATAATCTATATGATACTACAATATCTAAACAGATTACTATTGTGGTAAATATTTTTTGTTATATCATTAGAGTATGCTGAGTGCATAAATAATAAGTATGTTAATGCAAAACCATATAGGACCAAAAACGAGTGTTTAAGAACAACCTAAAGCTTATTAAACTTCGCCGAATATTTTTCATGCATAGAAAATTATTCACGTTCTTTTCGACCCACAACTTGAACTCAGAATTCCCGATTTTCCCGAGCCCTTTTATAAATAGTCGAAGTGTCATAAACATTCGTCTACAAATAAACCGGTCGCAGTCACATGCCAATTTTATAAAGTTTCTCAGATAAACTTCATAAATGTCTCCCTAAATTTAGGATCAAGCGTCTCGGCACGCAATTCTGTTAATTTATTTTTTTTTTTTTTTTTTTTTAATTATTGGACTCTATCTCGCGTCTCTAGATAACGCGATGATTCCGCCAATGTCAAGTGTTTAGAGAGACACGTTATTTTAAGTAGAACTCGCGGTGGTGAGAGCTAATTCATTTCTGAAATGAGATCTTCATTCTCTCACAACACCTAAAACAAAGAAGTACGACACAATATAGACAATACAACATTAGTAGTGGAATAGTGAGGAAGAGAGTTAATCATTATAATTTAATATCATAAAAATAAATATATTTACATAATAATTTTACAACAGAAGGCGAAGATAGAATTAAAAGATTAGTAAAATTAAAGGGACGGGGAAACTTTTTGGGAAGAACATCATAAAGGGAAATAGGGTACTTCTGACAGTTGAAAAAAATATGATCTGGGGTACCCTCATCTAGACCACATTCACACAATGAACTGTCCTTTACCTTGATTTTTTTCAAAAAAACTGGAGTGCACGCGTGGCCTAGTCGTAGGCGACAAATAGTTGTTAATACTCGTTTTTCGAAAGATTTGTATTTAAAAAACCATGGTTTGTGTGGTATCCACGGTTGGATGCTGGCATACATACGACCTTTATATTTGGAAGTTTCAGTGTAATAACTCTGCCAGTTTTCAAGTAGAGTTTTTGAAGCCAAAGGTAAGGTATCAGCGGCATACACAAAACTGATCTCAGTGCCGTTTCTAATAGCTTCTTTAGCCCAGATGTCTACCTGTTCATTGCCGCGTATACCACTATGACCGGGAATCCAAACTAAAACTACATTGATATTATTTAATTGACAGTTGAATAGCTCCTGTTTGATTTTTAGAATTAGCGGTGAAACAGATTTATTTTTGAAACAGTTGCTGAGGATAGCTTGAAGGCAACTTTTGGAATCCGTAAAAATTATTGATTTATCTAATTTATGGCTCAGAACATATACAATAGCCTCTACGATTGCTAACGCCTCTCCAGTGAACACCGAAGATTCCCTTGGAGATTTGAAGCTTAGCAGGACTTGGAATTTAGGAATCCACACAGCACTACCGACCGCGGTTTCATCTGACTTTTTGGAAGCATCAGTATAAATGGGCAACCATTCTTGCCAGTCTTTGCCAAGACGTTCTGAAAACTTATAGTCAGCTGTGGGGTCACACTTGGATATCCCAAAATCTAGTAACACCTGCGGTTCGAAAATTAAAGCTTCATAGGAAGTTTGAAATATCGGATTATTATCAAATTGGAACGTCGGGCAAGACAGGGAAGGAAGTTTTCTGAAACTCTTAATTATTTTGGGAAGTTCTTTATGGGTCCAATATTTGTAGGAAGGATCTGAAATTAAGTCAGATAGAGCTTGAAGGCGGGGTAAAAGAGGGTGAGAAGCTGATTGGTTAGCTTTACATAAGAATCTATCTGACAGATATTGTCGGCGTAGGTCTAAAGGGGGATCCACGCATTCCACCTGCATGGCATTCTTTGGGGATGATTTCATAGCTCCCAGAATGATTCTAAGGCCCTTTGCTTGAATTTTCTCAATTCTTGATAGGGCATCCTTGCTACAGGGTTCCAACAAGAAAGACCCGTAGTCCAGGTGGCTTCGAACTATTGAGTTGTATAATAGCTTTTGTGCGTAAGGATGGGATCCCCACCAGACACCGGAAAGGGATCTCAAGATATTTATGTTTTTCTCACACTTCTGGACCACATTGTTGAAGTGAGGGATACCAGTCATCCTAGAGTCGAGAGTGATACCTAGGAACTTAACATGATCGCTTACCGGTATGTGTTGACTATTACAGGATATTGCAATATCTGGGATGTATCTCTTCCTAGTGAATACCACGATGTTACATTTTGGTACTGACAAAGATAAACTGTGATCCTCAAGCCAGTCGTTTAAGTAATAAAGGGCCGAATTAAGTCTATAAGCTATATCATCAATGGACTTTCCGGTAGAGTAAAGGCAGAGGTCATCGGCGTACTGTAGAACATGACTAAAACAAGACACACATTGTTCCAGGTCATAGGTGTATATGTTATAAAGTAAGGGACTCAAGACGGAACCCTGCGGAAGGCCTTTCCAGACAACACGGGGAGGAAGGGTATGACCAAATGATCGGATATTTAGAGACCTGCCAATCAGAAGATTTATGGCGCAATGCACTAACCTCGCAGGGAGACTCAATCGAAGCATCTTCTCTCTGAGCACCGGAAGTTCGACATTGTCGTAGGCAGCTGCAATGTCCAGAAATAACGCGACAAGGTATTCGTTTTTAGTAAACGCAGTTCGGATATCGGTAGTTAGTACACTCAGGCTATCTACAGTTCCTCTAGATTTACGGAAGCCAAATTGTGTGCGTGCTAGTAGACCCTTATTTTCGATCACCCATTCGAGGCGGTTTTTAATTAGGTGCTCGAATACTTTAGAAAGAGTGGATGCAAGGGCTATAGGTCTATAGGAAGAGGATATGGTAGGATCTTTTCCGGGCTTAAGTAAGGGGATCACAATCTGCGATTTCCAAACTTCCGGAATATTACCTGATAAAAATACAGAGTTTAAAAGATCGAGGAGGAATTTTTCCCCTAATGGGCCAAGATGAGTTAGAAATGAGTAGGGAATACCATCTTCGCCTGGGGAGGAGTCTCTAAGACCTCGTACTGCGCAGTGAAGTTCTGGTAAGGAAAAGGGAAGGTCAAAGCGGGTATCAAGTCCGGCAACCGGGTAGATAGGTAGGCAATTTTTATTGGGGACTGATGGAGGAGAGAGTCTGTCAGCGAAGTCTTCAAGCCAACGTGAGGGGTTATTTGAGGAAGGAGATGGATTTGCGAGCGAACCACGGAATCGTCTGATATTTTTCCAGACTACGGAGGGAGGGGTTTTAGGAGACATGCTTTGGCAAAAATTAAGCCAACCTTTTTTCTTTTTTTTGGCTAGCTCCCGTTTGGTACGAGCTGCAACTCTTTTGAAATTAAGGTAATTCTCCATATTCATGGCTTGTTTGTATCGTTTTTCAGCGTCCCTTCGAACAGCAACTAACTTTGAGCAGTCAGAGTCCCACCAAGGAGGGGGTGCTAGTCCTCTGCGATTTGGCTTCTTCAGAGGGATACTGGCATTAGCGGCAGATGTGAGCGCCTCCATGAATATGGAGTATTGGTCCTGAATTGTTGTTGGTGGAGTATTTATGTGTCTTGATAATATATTCTCGACATTGCTGGAATATTTTTGCCAATCAGCATCTTGGATTTTATATTTAAGGAGAGGAGGGGGAGAGATAGAAGTAATTACTGATGACGGCTTTGAGACAATAATGGGAAAATGGTCGCTACCATGAGACTGCTCCAGCACTCTCCATGTGCAGAGCGTGGCTAGGTTCGGGGAGCAGGCGGAGAGATCTACCACTGAGCGAGGGTCTTGGTTCGGAGGTACCAATCTTGTAGGTGAACCATCATTTAAAACACATAAATTACAGTCCTCGAAGAGGTCCATAAGGTAGGTGGCAAAGGTGTCTGTATTATGAGACCCCCAGGCGACATGGTGGGCATTGAAATCCCCAAGAACGATGCTAGGAGATGGGATAGAGGAGAAGATAGAATTTAGGTCTGGAATAATAGAGAGGGAAGGGTGAGGTATATACAAAGATACGAAAGAAATATCCGCCACTCTAGCAGCAACAACATTAAATGTTGGGCTGTGAGCAGGGATAGGGAGAGAATCATACACATATTTTTTGTTTATTAAAAGAGAACTTCCTCCGTAGCCATCATCTCTGTCATCCCTGAGACTAGCATAACCAGAGATCCGAAAATGGGATCCCGGCTTTAGCCATGTCTCAGAGATGGCAGCGACTGACACGGAGTACTTGTTTAAAATGTAAATAATTTCGCTCTTTTTGTGTCGAATGCTTTTACAGTTCCATTGGAGGAACTGATAAGTCTCCGTTAGAGCCATTTTGGGGACGACTTACTGAGGAAATAAACTGATTGATTTCTGCAAGTGAAGAGGCAACGTTGGGCGGTATGGCGTCACTAAAGACTGCGAGAACTTGAAATAGGGAATTTACTAGGGATTCAATGGCATTACCAGGTAATTGAGGAGAGGATTGTAGAGGGTTTTGTAGAGCACAGCCATTTGGAAGGGAAGAGGGAACATTGGCGACAATAGCCTGGTGGGCGTGACGATCATAGCCCTTGGAGAGGGGAGCCCTCGCACGTGGACTAGAAATGATGGTTCTCCGATAAGATTGAGGTGAGGAAGAGTGGGTAAGGGGGGGTGAAGGAAGGGAAGATTGGGAGGAGAAGGATTGGGAGGCGGGCACTACTTTGGCGGAGTCACTGTAGGAGCGTCTGGCGTTGGGTACGCGGGCCGAGGCCTCAAAATAAGAGATACTCTCTTCTGACATCAGCGACTTAATTTTCTTTTGCCTTAACTGCTCTGGACAAACTGTATTAGTGGCAAAGTGAACTCCTGAGCAATGTAAACAAGTGGCTGATGCTTCTGAAACTTCACACGTCTCACCTACGTGGTCTTTAGAGCAGCGATAGCAACGGGGCTTCGACCGGCATTGTGTTTTGATGTGACCAAAACGGCAACAATTGTGGCACTGAATTGTAGGTAGTTGATAGGTTTGCACTAATATAGAGGTGTGGAAACTATAAATCCTCTCGGGTAGTATCTGGCCAGAGAAAGTCAGAACAATGGTCTGAGTGGGAGTCCAGTTAATGGTTCCATTTGATAGATTTTTTTTATTTAATCTACGAGCCTTGAGAATGATGCCACAGTTACTTGGTAGTTCAACTGATTCTACAAATTCGTCAAGAGACAGATCAACAGGGATTCCACGAACTATTCCCATACGTGAGACATTATACGTAGGTATAACGGCGCTGAATTTATATCTAGCTAAAAATGAGGAAATGACAAAATCGTTGGCGTCCTGAGCTTTCTTAAATTCAATAGAGATGCGATTTCTGCCAATGTTCTTAACACCGTCCTTGGAAATATTTTTAATATTATTTTTGTGAATAAGTTGGCCAAATTTGATAGCACGGATAGTGGTACCCGCGGCAGGGTCAGGTTCAACTCGGGATACATGAACAATAGAGGGCCCACAGTCATTTTCCGTGTAGGTCCTAGTTTCTGTGAAGCTTGGGTGGGTATAAACAGACTGTAAAGACACAGACGAGTCTATATCGTTGATATTCCTATGCCTCTTGTCTTGGTTACTTTTTGTGCAGTTAGGGTCTGAGGGAAGCTTGTGCTTCCGCGACTCAGAGATGGGGCTATCTGTTTGTGTTGTAAAAACGTCCTGGGACGGTAAAGGGTCATCAGGTGGATCAGGGGGTTTAGGGGGGATATTCATAATGGATACCCCGGGAGAAAAGTTAGGTTAAGGAAGAGTAGAATATAATAAATATTAATATAACAGAAAATTAGTGTTTTTAACTTACCCAGATACCACAGATATAATTAATAATGGAAGAAGCTCAAATAAGAAAGAAGTGAATAGTGTTTTTAAAAAATAATTAGTTAATAGAATTCAAAGAACGTGCGTCACTCAACCACAGACCCGCCTGTTAATTTATTCTCTATAACTTAGTTTTTACGTAAATCTATAGTTGTAATAAATCTGTAGAGAGGTCAATTCTGTACATTAAATATATTTCAAAAATTATAATATCTATCAGGGAGGATTCAACATGAACTATAAATAACTATCAAGGAGTAATTAGTGATCAATACTGATGCCAAAAATGCAATCAGTAAAATTTATGTCTGTCTGTTTGTTTGTTCTTTATAGAAACAAAAACTACTCAACGGATTTTAACGAAGTTTGGTACGATTATTTTGAATACAGGTTGTTGTATACTTTTCATCACGCTACAATTAATAGGAGCAGAGCAGTGATGGGAAATGTTGGGAAAACGGGGGAAATTACTCCATTCTTAGGTATTTCTACCCAAAGGTTAGAAACGGGACCCTATTACTAAGACTTTGCTGTATGTCCGTCCCTTCGTGCGTCGTTATGTATTTCTATGGCCGCTAAAACGATAAATAATAAAAACAAAATATATTATCTAAGTGGGGCTCCCGTACAACAAACTTTTTTTCCAATTTTTTGCTTTATTTTAATAGAAACTATTGTTGGAAGCTTGAAATTTTCACAGATTGCTTTGAACAGAGAACTAATTTTAATACATACCTAGTCCAAGCATTCCATTACATAGATTACGGTATGTATAAACATATAAATAAAATTGGAGTGTCTGTTAGATATACTTACATACACCAAAATATCGTTTTTTACAATTTTTGTCTGTATGTCAGTATGTTTGTTTCAGGTTTCTAAAATAGCTGGACCGATTTTGATGAAACTTTTATTGATCGGCAGGTAGCTGATGTAATAAGATATACTTTAGGCCACTTTTATTTGAGAAATAATAAATTAAAAATGATGTAGTCCACGCGAACGCCGGCACAGCTAGTGCTTTAATATTTACGTAATTAAACTCATAAAAACATACAATCTTTATCAGAAGATGTACTTACTCTATCGCGTTATAAGCACGTACTAAAAATAAAAGTATTTAGAACCAACTTCTGTCTAGTTATCAACTGTCCATCCGTCCGTCAGCCTGTCTGTCCGTCTGTCACCAGGCTAAAACACATGAATCGTAATTTAGAGTTGAAACTTTCCCAGATGATATATTCCATCTATAACAACGAATACAGAATAAAATAAATATTTATTTATTCCCATACAACAAACGTGATTTTTGCGCGTTTTATCGATCTTAATAACGGCAACAGGTAGACTTGCAATATTCATAGAATAATCAATTTCACGTTCACTTTAAAAATGAATAATTATATTAAAACACTAAGTACGGGTGATCTCTAACACTATGTAAGGGTGATCTCACATACATCAAATGTCTTTTTTACGTGGTTATTGATAAAGGTACGAAACCCCTCCTGCCACTCGTACTTGGCCAATTTTTTATTCTCGCGACATCCAAAGCATTAATTTGATCCAAAAGTAAGTAGCTCAAGCACATGTGAAATGAAACAGAATCATCAATGGAACCCCATGCATACTAAAATAAATTAATAAACCCCTAGAGACAAAATCATGTCTATCATACGAACATTCGTCCTGAGTGAGAGTTGAACCTACGATCCTGCGCAAAGAGCCCAGCACAAGTCACAATTTAATATTCCGTCTCATTATAACATGATCAATCAAGTAATCAATCAAATATTTCATTATTCAAGAAGGTTATATTATGATTATATTATAATACTTTCAAATCGTCATTAAATATATGGCAAAGTGATTATACTTCCGGTTCAAAACCTATTTACCGAGAAGACACCGGTAAGAAACTCAGCCGATTACTTACAGTACTTCCTATAAGTTAAATATTGCTACTGCAATGTGTGGATCACTTTGGACCAACTATATAGTTTTGTTTTAATGAGTTAATAAAACATTAAGTAAATACCAATTTACTTTTGAGAGGCAAGCTGGAGCAGACCAGTCACCCAAAGGTGGCACCTGTTCACTTTAACTAATTTTAGTGAGCAACCTAACCCTTCATTTGCAAAACCTGAACATGAATAACTGTAACATCATTTTCATACCTTTAATACCGTTGTAAGTCAATAAATATTGATAAATTGATTCACAGCACATTTTTTCCGCCTATAACCCAATTTTTCACACTTCGTATTTCACGTCGCAGCGTCTAACGTTTCTATTTTTTGTCATTCCAGTGAAATATTGACACCGACATGTCAAAACCGCGCTTCTCATATTTATAAATGGGCTACGCGTTACCATGTATCTTGTGAAAATGAACGAGCCGCAAAAACTTTGAATGACCTCCAACCAACCTTGGTCCCGTAAGCGATATTTCAGAATTCCTTTTGGAACGTTTCCTTCAGACAATATTGGGACAGAAGTTCCAGTCAATTAGATACTCAATAATCAATTCGTCATGTTTTATTGAAATCGCGTTTGAAATGGCTTAAATATGGATTTATTAAATGCCTAACGATTGTTTAACTAAAACTGACAGTGTCAAACTTTTAATGTGGTACAGTTATTCGTAATTGCAATGTTGACTGGCTAGTCAGCTAAGATCCTTTTAAATACCTATTAAGACACGATTCTCTCAAAGATTTTCTATGAAGATTACAATCTTTGACGTCACAATTTTACTCATCAGTGCACTGACTTTATATAGTTTCGGAGCATTTTGAAATCGTTGTTTTAGAATAATCAGCCAAAAATTAAGTATTACCGTTGTAGCGTAAAGTCTTCTTTTAAATTTACCTTTTAATTATTTGTGGATGGAGTCAAAATATTTTTTTTAATAAAAGCAATATGTAGTTGTAATTTCCAATATTACGATTTGATGTCACGTTGTGGCTTCCGTGTTAAATGGATGTTATAACGCGAAACTTAGGGAAATTATCATAATTTTTTTCATAATATCCTACTAGAGTGAAATAATTTTCAATAAGCAACCAAATAAAAATTGACAAGTAGGCTGATTTCAATCAATTCAACGTACAAATTCGTATTTTGCTGTAAACTGCGAACTAATTTGTGAGGTTACATCAAACCTTTTATTTTTCGACAAACAAAAAATAATACCCAGTCAAAATTATGTTTTCCCTGCTAAGATGAAAAGATTGGTAACAATTAAAAGCCCTGTTGTTTACAACGTTTTCTTTCAAGGCAATTAAAAAAAGTCTTGGAACAAGGGAGGTGAAGCGAATTACAATGTCGGTCACGCTCTTAGGGCTTCGTGGTAATATTGTGGCTGAACCACGTCGCGCTTTGTTCGTCATTCGTTACAAACCCGGCCGTGACGTTTCTCACATTACTTCTAAAAGCCCCTTTACACAAGATTATGTCCACCGTAGTAATCTGTAAAAAAAATTATGAACTTCTTGCCGGTATCTCTCTTTTCGGTAGTTATAGGTGCCAAACTGGGTTTCGCACATTACGCGTAAAAGGGCTTTTCCCTTTTACCCAAGATTTTGTCCATTGTAGTAATATTCAGTTTTACTGTCTTTTGAAAAAAAAACTAATGAGTTCCTTGCCGTTATCGGTAGTTATAGGTTCCGAACGGGTGGTAGCAATACTTGGTTTATATAGATGGATGATACGTAAGTTTCTCAAATGTAGTTTATATCTATGAATAAAAAATAGGGGTCCAAACATTGTAAGCGTCCATGAAAAAATATTTGGTTATAATAGTGAAGAGGAAGAGCTCTCTATTCTATGAGAAAAAACAAGTTTAGGAACTTTTGGAGTGGTACTCCAAATGAATGTTTCTTTAAATAAAAAATGTGATGGCTTGGTTTCAAAGTACAGTTGAATGAATTTACTCTTTTGACTGTTGGTACAACTTTACTTGATGATGTCAACTCACACCACAATCAATTAAATAAGTAGCTCTATCAAGCAAACAATTCATACCTTTTTTTAAAACTGTTAACTTGTAAATAATTTTAAAAAATTAAATATATTATTAGGTGGACTGTAAACAAAAGGTCCCTTTTTGGTAGAAACGTATAATATTAAGTAAAATAAAAAACAAAGCAATAAAAAACAACGTTAAGAAATGATAGATTTAAAGCAACACAAAAACTATAAAAGGCTCCTTACAAAGGAGTCCGTAGCAATAATTGAATCTCAGCTCTGATTTTGACCCTTACACGTGTACCAACTTGGGTAACTTTTTAAAGTAAAACCCAGCCAAGTGCAAGATGGGGTCGCGCACGAAGGGTTCGGTACGATTATTCATAAAAACGGTAAAATATCATTTAATTTAGATTACAATATATTTTAATCAGTTTTCCTAATGTAAAGTGAATGTTTAACTAACATTTTGTGAATATTTAGAGCCTCTACTAGTTGTTGTTATCGATATCGAGCAAAAACGACCAACAAAATGACATTTGTTGTGTGCGAACCGTAATTAGGTTTTAGTGGATTTAATTTTAATAGAGCCGATGACTAGAAAAAACAAAGATTATATTTTAACTTTAATACTTTCGCGTTCCATTTTAAATGCTTAAAAATTATATTTACTCCTAACTGACGATAAAAAAAATATGAGCATACTCAGTATCAAAGTTCAGTGGAGGGGTGTGTTTAAGACACTAATTGGAAAAATTGTGCGAAGAAGTGACGCTGCGCTAAATTATAACGTCATATACATTAGCTATTTTTTGTTTACATGATAAAAAAAAATACGTGTCTTATATTTTTATAATCTAACGGTTGATCCAAACATACATTTCTAGTTATCTACCTTTTTGTCTAACTGTTCATGAGGTACAGAATGAAGCATCGTCTTAGCAATAGAATCCCGTTAACCCTTTGGGTCAGCAACCTAATATCGACGAAAAAGTTATGTTATTGTATAACAGTTACGTAAAGAAAGTACGGAACCGTTAAAACGACGATCTTGTTAATTGGTCGTAATTTAAGTCGGAGCTCTTTTTTAATTTCGGCTTCCTTTGTCCACGCTCTCCTTCCTATCACAGGAATGATCCAAGAACAAAAATGTTTTTAATTAATTAAATTTTTCCACTGAAATGTGTTTGCAGACTTTTTCGATTCATAGTTTGGAACATGCTGTAGATGATCTTAAAATATTGTTACGCCTTTGTAATAACACATTTTAACTACGGTGGGGAAACCTTCCTAACCTTACCTACCTATACCTAATTATTATTGTAATTAGTATAATGGTTCCCAGATACCGATAATTCGAATAACGATATTTTTTAAGTAGATATCTAAAGAAACACCACCATATTTTTAACGGTGTTTCGAACCCAGGTGAATCAAGTCGTAAGAAAATAACAAACCAAAAACTATACCTACACATATTGACATGGCTATGAATATTTTTCATCGGCATAAGTTCCATAATAAGCCTTTATGTATGTTACATTTCGTGGCAAAGAGAGTGCACGCCAGCTTTGTACGACTATAAAAACAAGAAAATCACCACGCGTCTCGAGTTAAGAGCAAGATGAAAAAAGTTGCTGGGCGACGTAATGTTGCTACCACAAAGTGTTGCCTCAAGCGCTTATAGAACTAGGTCAAAGGAAACTTGCACTAGCCTAGAATAATGGCTTGGTTTTTAGTGTGTCTGTACGCGCCGATGATACACAGTTTGGACTTTGCACCGCCCTTACGTCAAGCGCATAAGATTTAAAATCGAACTGCAAGCGTTTACTTTGACGTAGTGTTGACCGTATAGCGCAACAATCTCATGCCTGCTCCACACTACTCGCGATGTTACTCGGCGAAGTTCGCCCGAAGCGAGGCAAAGTTTGACGCGGCGAGCACGAGGAGAGCCGAAGTGCCTCTCTACACTATCGTATTCGTCTAACTTCGTTCAACTTCGCGAGTAGTGTGAAGGAGGCATCAGGGTATTGGGTTCTAAAAGTATGTTCCAAATTTAACGAACGTATCTCGTGTCTGATATAGTTAAAGTTACTTTTGTACTTATAATAATTTCATGCAATGAAAACATAATGTGGATATGCCTTAAATTCAAAAATTAATGTTGAAGAGCACAAGCAATTACCATCATTTACTAATGAAAACAAATATTGACTATTACAATGTAAAACACTACAAGGGTGACGTTTTTGAATTAACATCAACGACATCGGATGTCAGAAGTTGGAAAATTCCAATACGCAATTACGCCATATTTATAGTTCGCACAACAAAGTTAGTTAGAACAAAAGGAAAAATGACGGAAATACCGGGCACTTCCTGCTTGGCGCATAGCTACACGTGCCTACAAGATTAGCTACACTCGGAATTGTCAATTAAACATTGCGGGAAGATCCATATTCATACCAACATTGCGATGCAAGAGCATAAATAATAATACTAATTCTTCGCTCCTATTGATTGCGTGATGTTATATGACGTTAGTAGTAGATAGTCCAAGTCCAAAATATTTTTTTTCAATTCGAACCAGTTGTTTAAATAAACAAACTCTTCAGCTTTATAACATTAAGTATGGATTATAGTAGGTATAATCATGGAGAGAAACTGTATAATCATTATACAATTCCTATGAATCCTACTGGTATTTTAAACGCGAAAGTTTGTATCCATGTACTTACATCTAGATGTAGAGAAATATGTATGTTTTTTCTCTGTCCCGGAAACAGCATTGCATGAATTTAAATTAAATTTGATTTAAACCTAGGTGAGATATGTATACGAATATTACGAATACATACTTTTTTCAACCCGAAATATCGCGAACGATATCATGAGTAGCAGCTAGTAATTTTAAAAATAACCTTTCCATTTGATGGTTTGATTTAAAAACCTAAGCTATATACCTATACATAAACAAGAATGTGTGTACGCATTCAACTTAAAGCAAACTACGAAACAATTCGTAGCACTCACTGCTACGAAATAAGTTACGAGAATATAACGTCGCTTGTAAGTTAGAAGTAACTTTTTCGTAAAACTCTGCGTCTTAAGACAACGGAAATACTTTTGTTACAACTATTATAGCACTCGAACATTTCATATATAAAAAAACGTTTCATGGCATCTATTTAAAAAATTGACGTCATTTTAAAGAATTAACGACCGTCAAACCGTCGGTAATAAATATGTAGGTCGGTCCAACTCATAATAAACATCACAGTATTTCTCCGTAACTGCCATAGTGTAGGTAATGGTCTATGCTAATGGAACTATGTCTCCGTCCTGCCTGACGCCATAGCTCAAAGTCATAAACGATACAGCAAAATAATGGTGTGTTAAAGACACACCGTATGTCATACACATCAAATAAACATGGATGGTACCTATGTGACGACATTCTATTTCCACATAGTTTAAAATGTAAATGCTTTACGCAACACTAGCGCACTTTAAATACATTAAAGAAACAGAAAAATTTCATCTCTCCTTGCGGTGCGGGTCTCGAACCTTCACGTATCGCGCGTCATGCTCTTCCAGCTACGATTTTTTTGTTTCTTTAAAATATTTATTAAAAAATACTTCAACCTTATTTTGCGGAACGAAATTAAATGAAAAGGACTTAAATAACACTTTTAAATAGTTTTTCAATTCGATACAAAGTGACTCTGCGTAAACTGTGTGAAAGTTTAATATTTATTATGTTTATATTTTAATGTAATTTTTCTATGTTCATGTGTTTCTTCAAAGATAGTACGTTCGCAATTCAATAGATAGCGAATTCGTGATTTGAAAAAGGTGGCTTTCAAGAGTCATGAAGAACTGTTGTCTTCTTACTAGTGCCTACCAATAGACTTTATATCTCACACTAGAGGACCGCCGCCACTTTGCACGTACCTACTATCCTCGTTTTTCCACATTTTCTACTTATTCTATTAGTGACAGCGTGACTTAGGTATATAGCCCAAAACCTTCTTCGATAAATGACCTACCCATCACAAAAATAGTTCCTGATAATAGCGTTTCAAACAAGCAAACTCTTCAGTTTTATAATTTTGGTATAAATGATACACGGTGATGATAACGATCGTTAAGAAAATAAAATCATATTCCCTCATATACGGAAATACAGAATTTAAAAGCGCGTTTACGCTTTGAAGGGACTATTCATAATATTCTTTGATATTTAAAGGTTATAAAGGTTTATTACACTCTATACCCGTTCTTGTCACATATTAGTTAACGATAGAAGCATTAAACCGTTGACATTAACTCGAGTAAGTTCCCTTATTTATGCGACTGGGCGTCTCGCCAACGGTTTTGATATATTACTGTATTTGGTGCAAATCCGTTGCAAGAATCATATTACATCAACTGTAGGAACTACCAATTCCTCTATTTAATAATAGAATTTGTTTCTAATTACCCAATTCAGAAGCCAATATAAAATAAAAAAGTAAAAAAAGACACAATATTCAGTGTCTTTGTGCATATTAACTAATATAAAAATAAAAACAAAATGCACCAGGCAATCACACCAATCACCTGGTCTCAAACTAAGGTTTTCCATTGTACTATGAGTACCAAACAACGGATACTAACTGGGGGCGTCATCCCAGCACACCCAGAATCCAGTCAATTTAGAAAAGTTCGTTTTCCAAATTGAGCCGACCAAATTTGAAATTGAATTTGATATGAAAATGCAAGAGTTTATCATAGTGTGTTTAAATAGGAATTAGAATAGGAAGCTTTGACTCATGATTCCCATGTTCCTTGTAAACAACGGGATCTTAAAACACTGTAAATAGGTATACTACAAAGTAAATCAGTGAGATAAAAGAGCCTTAGTTACGCAGAACGCGTTTGTGGTAGAGTTATGCTAATGAACTGAGCTAATTACAGCCCAGCCGAGCCCCAAGGATGTGGACTAAGAATCTTTTTAAACAACTAACTGTTACTGCCCACGATTATGCATTATTTCAAATAACACCCGGGATACCTAGGACCCGGTAGTTTTTTTCATAGACAATATCACACACATTGCTTTGCTTCTGTGCTATATAGCTAAAGCACTTGTGTTGTAGAAATAAGAAATAACAACAGTACCATAACAACCAGACCTGATACCATCTAGAAATGTTCGTTTTTCACACTAACCCGACCGGGAATTCAACTCTGGACTTAAGAGATGGCGCGACGCCAAAGTCCGACTCGCTCGCCTTTTGAATATGGAGGTCGTCGTAATATGATAAAATAAATTATGAAATTGAATTCTTAACTATCGAGGTGTCCTAAGACGAAATACGTAGATACCTTGCGCACATCGAATGATCATGCCCTACCTCTGATTATAATTATATTATAATTAATTATTAATTGCTAGCGATGTTTGATCTCTGTGAACTTTTCTCTTAGAGATCCAAACTTTGGAACTAGCAAAATCCTGTACAGTAATATTCTTATTCAACATGTCTTGTCGGTCAAAACATGTCATTAAGTACGTAATTTACTCTAACTACTATCATCAAGCAAATGTGTAAAATGAAACCTTTAATTTTCTAACCGTGTTGAAGCCTACCGTACAACTACCCACCTACTTGTTTCACTACCAATTACTTACAGACGACTTATCAGATGTCTCATGTCACCTACATTTGAATATTCCCTTCTTTTCTTTTAATTTTCTTGGAAACTATACTTCTTAAACGAAGTCTACTTCTACCAAGATCACGTGAGAATTTATACAACTTCACTATACAACAAAGGTGTCCGGTCTTCTATAGCATCCTGGGAATTCCGTATAGGCTAATATCAAGTTTATGCACCTTTCAAGCCAAAATCAGGTCTGAAGCAAGCTGATAATATGGGCGAGTGTCTAGACACTTAACGCGTGTGTGTACCTATGCGGGCCGGGCAACTTTATACTCACTTACTTTGATGGCTTAATAACCAAATAACATAGAATAATATCCTTTAAGGATACATTGTATCCCAAAATAATATGAACAAGCCGTGGGTTCCAGTAATTCAAGAATCGTGGACCAAATTCACTGTTACTTTAATGACGACAGTTCACGCTAAATAACATCGCATATTGCGTATAATTTTATTATGATTAGCAATTAGTGTGTAGGCACAATTTAGTAGAATTATCTCTGCCCACTTAAGGGAAAGTTTCGAGTTTCTAGAATGCGGGACTAAATAATGAAAATAGTCCATTAACACTAATCACAGTGTTGCCACTGAATCTATGAAGGTCGTCAACTGATATGTCGTTACTAGCGGTCGCAGGCGACTACGTACGCGCGGAGTTAGTTAAAACTTTCATCCCCTAGTTTATCCCCATGGAAGGTTGAATTGGTCAAAATTCGTTATTAACGGTTGCCTACATCATAACACCGATCCGTCCAGTGGTTTTGGACTAAGTGGATATAAAGTTTATATAATATAGATTAGGGCGATCGTAGTCTAGAATACTATTATAGGGCTTAAAAAAAACTCTACATATTGATCTAAAAACAAAATGCACAGTTACCAACTTGGAAATGTCGAGTGAAGACCTCGCTCCTCATTTATAACTAAAAATCAGTAAAATCAGCAAATATAGTAGGTTTACCAACTTACTTAACTAAAAATGAGAGGTCATCGAACTACTCAAATATGTCGTCCCACATTTTAGTGAATGATACATGTCTGATCGATAAACATTCGTTTTTTGCACAAGACAATGACAAGAGTTGGATTTAATGAAAATGTATGATGTGATTTAGGGGTCTAATCGTTCGAAAGCTATCACACTCTGCCTAAATGTGAAATAATGTGGAAGAGATTTCTTTTGGACGGTTGTCCAACTTCTAGGCATCTGCAGGTAGACGGAATAGTAGACTTTCGATTGTATTTAAGAGGGTATGACAATCTGACGCGAACTATCTCTCAGGGGTGTAGAGTACCAAACTAATCTTTCATAGATCCTTTGATCTCTCCCAAGCAGATTGTATCTTTTGATTGTACTTCGCATCGACAGTTGGGAAGCAATTACACTTAACTGCATATATAAAATAAATAAATAAATGCACCAAACAACAACACCAATCACCTGGGCTCAAATTAAGGTTTTCCCTTGTACTATGAGTACCAGACGACGGATACTAACTACGGGCGTCATCCCAGCACAGGCAGACCCAAGTTAGTCGTAATTTAGAAAAGTTCGTCTTCTAAATTAACCTGACCAGGAATCGAACCCAGGAACTTTCACACTTTGGTCGCCTACCTCAGCCACTGCGCCAGCAAGGTCGTCATATTTTTGAGAAAATGTTTATTACCTTGGTTTTATGAACATACGTTAGGTACCATTTTTATGAACTTTGGCACTGATAGTTAGTCGATATTGGTTCTTAACTGTCCATTATATATTTTCATTATGTTGGTTGTGTCTTTACTCAATATAATATAAAACAAAAATGCATCTCGGTTTGAAGTTGTTACAAATATGTCGTGTCTACATTTAACACATTATAGCGCTTCAATGCTTGTCACAAGTATATGCTCAAACCCAAACCCACCTTTGTTATCTTGTCCAGACAGAAGCTTGTACGAACAATCAAGTACTATCTTTTGCCACCCTATTGATAAAATGATCAATTTTATCAAACACGTGAACCTTCAATTATTGCATGTGACATAAATATATATTAAAAGGCTCTACGCTCTCATCTTATTCTGCTTTCCACTAATCCTAGTATGTATTTCTGCGTTACATAGTCGTGTTATTATAGTGTAGTCCTACTTTGTATTTTTTCGTTATATTGTAAACGTAAAAATGTAATTTAATTTCTATAAATGACTCAATGTTTGTTCCCCTTTCACGCAAAAATTGCTTGTAAAACCTTTCGCATGTAGTTAGAGATGTTATGTACTAGAATATTTAGGATAAGGAAACAAAGTCACATGAAACAGCTAATAAATAAATATAAGAACGTAAAGTTCATAAGAAAACGTCATAACTGTTTTCAACTACAACTTCCTATTAGTCCCAGTCACAAGAGTCAAAAATTTTGTGAATTAACTTTCTGAGGATTGCGAAATTGTTATGTCCTAGATGGACACATGACAGTTAAAATAGTTGAAGATCCGAACTTAAAACAACCTTCACCGAGCTGATAATATAATGAAACAAATTATATAACAAATTTAATATATTAGAAAATATGTCAAGAATGTGTTATCCAAAAAATTCATAGACAAACTAACTGTCCACAATCCTAACAGAAAATTAATCAATTTCAGAACTGAATTCGTTTCATTCCAGAAATGAAACAATTCAAGTCGAAGTATAGTTTAAATTAACGTATGTCACGAAGCAAAGAAAAAAGTAAAGATCAAATGTATATAGCATGGTCATTAATTATTAAAACTGCTAAGTGCATATTACGGTGAAACTAACACCCAAAACCGATATACCATCATCGATTAGGTACTTATCTATCTTTCTAACTTCTCCTCCATGCATAAGTACCTACGTCATAATGTCTATAGAAAAAAAATGGAGTAAAGCTTCTCTATACTATCGAGTTTGATATAAGCACGATAAATGACGCACTATCGCACGCGAAACATTTTAATCACACCAATAACAGATTACATCCCATTACCACGCACAAGTTACCTAAGTTAATAATCCTATGGATACCAATTTCGAGCTTATGGCTAATGGGTTAGAATTCACATTTATCGCGTGATTGATCATGTTTTAGATGCGTGATACATATTAAATCTGTGAAGTGGAATTATCACGTGGGCTCCGTGTCCCGTGTTAATGAAGGTGTTATAGTGAATGTAACACCTTTGAGAATTAAGATAAACAACTTGTTTACATTTAACTAAACTAAAACTAAATTTGCCTTTAGTATTTTGAAACTACACGTCAAGGATCTACTGCTGATGATGGGGTGGACCTCCATTTTGTTTTTATTTGCATTTTGGCTTTTGAAAGAGCATCGACACCGCAGCATTGCACAAAAGTGCATAATCTTACATAATCTATGATATCAACTGGTAAGCAGTTGAATTTAAAAATCACAAATTAGTAAATGTCGAGTAGCTCGTTTTTTTAGTGTCCCAAACATAGTTTACAATTAGTCATGCTCAAATATTTAACTGTTACTTTGTAGTCTCATCTGCTGAAGCGAGGCGAGTAATGTAAGCCAAATATATTTTTCAACATTTCCAAAGTAACACTTTAACTGGCAATCAGCAGCCTAATTGGCTACTTGACAGTTTTTGAAAAAGTATTGCAAAATGTGCGCCCGTTCATTTTATATCCCAAGCAATTCGATTTATCTGGAAATAATCTAAATAACCAGAGAAAAATAAGATTTTGTGTAACACATTTAAAAAGTGTGCGAAAACGCCTAGTCGCGTCACTGTTGCAATTATGACGTCAACGTCGTAAACAACGAACCGATACGCATAGGAACGACTTAATTAAGATAAACGAAAAATGTTTCAATAAATTCTTTATACGATTAGATACACAATAATTTAATTAAATCGGTAAAATAATCATTGTTTCGCCACATTAAAATAAATAATTTTCGCCGACAGCTGTCATTTCCCAATTGCAATGGTGGTTTCCGTTTCGGTTCTTTTGTTCCACAGATAAAAAAACTAAAATTTATTTTGCAAAAATAAAATACTAACTATGCTTTTAATTAAAAAGTAAAAATGTAAAATGATTACTTAAGTAATAAGCTAACATATCTAACACTTTTCATATTTTATTGTTAACACTGTCAAGTAGCCAATTGTGTAATGTACCTACCTATTATTCATACAAAATGTTTTGAACGACTTGCCAGGACAGAACCTAAAAAGAAAATCAACTTTCTTTGTATTTTATATCTCTTGCTTACTGTTTTATCAACAAAACAAATGTTCTTAAGTCATCGAAATAAATATTAGACCACTTAGACCCTCATATTGAGCAACGGACATACGTAGTAAAATGACGAAAGTATAAGTCTTATCTTTCAATTATATTTTTTTAGATCTAAAGTTCCATGCAAAATAAAAATAAATCATTGTCCCTCGAGTCATGGCATACATAGGGAACACAAGCATTGAAAAAAAGGTCGAAAGTGTTTCATAGTCTAATCTAATTTAAACCTTATGCAACTGAGATAAGTATGGAAGTAAATCATTTTTGATCGAAAGTCCTATCAAAGTCAACAGAAATATGAATAATTACATTCAATTTGAAGTCCCATCAGATAGGTAGGTACTACGGAATCACGCAGATATTGTTAAATAAATAAAACGAATTACCTTCTTCACAAACATATTGATAAAATACAATATTCACCGTTTACATTGATAGACAGAATTATCTATCTAATCCTACATTGTGCGTTTTCAGACTAATTAGTTTAAAAACCTACTCACAAAATACACTAATCTGTATCCAAATTCTTGGCATTTAAAATGATATAAGTTCATAGTATATGTTTTTGTAACTAAGCAGTTTCATCCATTTGGGTTTATACAAGCTAACTGATTTTATACAATTCTTACAGTTAATGTCAATTATAATAAGGATGTATAATTGCCTTCTTTCATGACTTGTATAAGTGTAAAACTACATATTGGATATAATGGTATATATGGTATAATAAGTGTAATGCTATTAAGATATAGATTATACAAGCTAACAACATTCTCCCAAACGCGCTTCATACTATATGTGCTACAGTAATACAATACACATGTTTATATACATGCATTAGATATCTATCACGATAATATTTAGTGGCTGGGAAAATAATATGACGCGCACTTCATACAAACACAATATTTTTCAACAAAAGTCTCTACGGCGTCCTTTTTCGCCATTAGACAGGCATATTGATTTCACACATCTGTCACCAATCGTATTGAATTATTTCTTTGTGAGAATTATATATTGACTGACTTCAAAAAAGGAGAAGGTTTCTCAATACATCACCAAATATCATCACCAAGAATATTCTTAGTTATGATATTTAATTGTAGTTAGAACAATATCCGGCAACTGCAGTCTGATTTAGTGGTGCATCTTCTTTCTTCGAAGACTTCCTGCAACAACAGTAGCAGAAGACATAGATCCCCACAATGATAGCCAAGAGTATCGGCATCCAGATGTAGACAGGGACTCCCGCTGGCTTCATGGTCGCTGCATACTGCTCCAGCAGTGAGCAAGGCACGGTGTGCTTCTCTGTGATGACGGTCAAGTTGTGCCAGATCACACACTCCTGGTCTCTCCGCACCTCCAGCTGCGACTCATTCGATGACAGGAAATCCTTGACATTAATGTGCGATGACAAGATATTAAACGTAGTAGCTTTCTCCACTTCAGTCGTCTCGTTTTGCTTTGTTTGGGACAGAACCTCGATAATTTTAGAACGATTAACGTGCTCCATGAAAGACGACATCATAAAACAGGGGAACGTGGTCTCCTCAAAGTGAGAAGGGTCGACAACTTGGAGAGAACAGTGTTCTTCTTTGATAGGACGGTACATATTGGAATAATGTTGTGGTCCACAGCATCTGCCCAGGTTGTAAAGCGCTAAACCGGTGAGTAGATCGCCGTAGCGACTGCCAGATTCTCTGTAGACGTAGACGTATGATGGTGGCGGGCCGTGGTAGACCGGGTAGACGGCAGGGTTCGCGCAGTGACGGCACATGAAATTGATGTGATTGGGTGGATGGTACGAGTAGTGCGCATGGCGTGCGCTGACGTGATGATGTGTGTGGACTGGGGCGGAGCGTCCGTGTGATCCTTGAAAATGCGCGTGGCTTTTAGCGTGAACTAACACAGTAGTGACCGCGAAAACGAGGGTGATGCAGTGTACGAAGAAAGGCATAGTGCGTGCAACGGGTGGGGCCCGGCGGTCGGCGCTCGACTGCCGCCTGGCAGGGGATAAGGCGGCCGGCGCCCTGCACCAGACTCGACGGCGCCAGGCTGGCGCCTGAACCCGCACCGAAATAAGAATGGGGAGGACAAAAACATTACATTTGACCAAATACTACTTAGAAATGTAAGTATTCCTGTCTCAATTTATATATATTATAAAACAACAAGTGACGATCATTAAACACATTTCAATTGTATCCTAATTGCAAACTTCCAAATTGCTTTTTCATTGAAAGTCCTTTCACCTTTACTTTGCCATCTGAGTTGATTACTAAATATTTATATCTTTCTTTCTTTCTATCTCTAACCACATTCGTTAGTTTGAATCTACGTCATCAATTTAAAAATTGTTAAAGGTCATTAATTTGATGTAAGTGGAGTGGTTCATAAAATCACCTTACCTTAGCTAATGTTATAAAATGGAGAGATAAAAATAAAATCCTATCCCCATAATTTTCTGAAAAACGGGGCCATAGATATTGGGGATTGCTTGTAATTTTATAAAGTACTTATAAATAGTGTGTTCAACAGCTGCGTCAGCCTGTTTGACAGAAAAATATATATATTTGCGCGAATTCGAGTTCTACCAAACTCTTTGTTTTCTCCCTCCATTCGTCCTTCGTTATGGGTAATTTGCTTGTGGGCAATTCAGCATCAGCAGTTTGGACTTGTTAATGATATTTATATTAAATTTACTAGCAAGCTACTTCACGCAGAAAATATAATAAATAATGTGTGTACATAGACCTCATGATTAATTTGTAGTAAAAGCACGTATATGTTGCAACTAAAATGTTTAATATATCTGCCCCCTTTTATTTATTAATGAAACCTTCCAAAATTCAAATGCATGCTTAAAAATGGTTAACAAAAATGTTTTCTACCTTAATGATAATTTTAACAATGACAAATAAATCCATCAGATTTTATCTTTGGTTCGTAGCCTGTAAGTTTAGTTGTAGGTAAAATAAGACGGATAAAACGGTAACTACCCTATTAAGAAGACTTCGCTGTTGGACAAACAGACGGATGGTTGCAACTGTAACAACAAGGAGGCACTAAAATAAAACAATCATTATTTGGGACCCTCATGTAACAAAATAAAATAGCGTAATGACGTTTTACAATAAAATAATTGTTGCCATGTATTAGGACATTAATGTATGTACCCTTATTATTATTTATCTACAATGTTTGTTGGTAATCCAATGAGATAAATAAATATAGAAAATCACATCTGTTTTCCTTATTCCATTCGCTTATTATCAAAATCTATGCATTGTGCTTGAACGGCAAATATAGGTATATCCAATTTTTAGAATTATGCGAAATACGGCGCAAAAATTAAAAATCAAAAACACTTCTAAATTGCCTCTAAATAAAGCTTAACGAAGCATCCAGTTCCTTCTTACACGGCCTTGTTAAAGTTTGTGACATTTTGTCCCTATCAAACGCAAATTTCACGTTTATGAATTAGCGTAATTAATGTTAATTTTGATTTATTTCAACAATGGGGCTTTTCGTTTGATGGCATTCGACCTATCTGTTTTATTAATTTATTTGTATTATTTGGCAGGATGTAATTTAAACTACAAAAACAAAGGTTTGCCTTCGTTAAAAAGTTCTGAATTTAGCTAAGAGATTATAAATAGAATTAACTTATACCTAAATAGAAAAATGCCCATGAGGCCTGCGCCGTGGTCTGCTGACGAGGACCTTTTTATTTTGAACTTCACAACATACTAACTCTTACCTGTAGTTAGTATTATTGACATGAATATTTCTGCTAGAGCTTATCACAAGATGTTAAAGCAAGATTTATATTTAATTAAGGAAGTAAGTGCAAGCATTCCGCGCCCCCGCAAGCTTGGTAAAGATGACAAGGGCACTGGGGCAACCATTTGTAGAGAATTAGAAAAAAAAAGTTGCAATACGTAGCAGGTGGCAGCGTCTCATTTTTCTTTAATGCGTCCTGCTTTAGGATCTACTGATGAGGCTGAACAGCTGGTCCTTAATAAGACAGCCAAGTAAAAGAGAATTCGACATAATGTCGATTTAATGACACATATTATGTGTCAAACACCAACATAATCTGTCCACTTTTCAAGTCATAGCGGTGTCTATGGTCTTATTAACCGACTTCAAAAAAGGAGGTTTCCCAATTCCAAACTCGATTTTATACTCGAAACTTGTCAAACTCAATGTTTTGGCCTCATTCTACCAGTCGATATAAATGCGGGCACTGATCTGGCAAAAGAACCAACTCTATATGCTGTTATGTACATGTCTCCAAGGCCATTTACCTGGTATCACACACAATGCGCCCACACCGCTTCCTGCTAGATACCGAGATGGACAATTTCCTGAACATTGTCCTGCGCCAAGCGGCTCGCTCGCGCCTAGATTGGTGTTTAACTCGCATTATGTCATGAGTCTTTACACTATTGAGACGCCTTCTATGCGGAGGAAGTCCGCCATTCAGGTCTGAGGATAGACGTGCCATCAGAAAGAGGTTGATTTGTTCCATATCAGTATGATCTTATTATTTGTAACTTCGATTGGCCGCCGTCGCATCATTTTAACGCTTGTTCTTAATCTGTGCTACTTTTAAAGATTGGATGAAAGAAGTATGAGACCGCCTGTATCGATCAATATAGTCCTAAGTCAAATCTATGAAGTGGAATATTAAATTCGAGTAGATTTGTTTCAATCAGGACAGAGGTTCTGACAAAAACTAAGGGGTGGCCCCGGTTTTGTCTGTATTTTCTTCTTGAGACCTTTGTCATTATATTCTTAAAAAGCCAAGTAAAGTTTTTCCATACAGTGAGCAAATATAACAAGATGGCTAGTCATCATTACCATGAATAATCCTTTAGGTATTAATTAGTTACATATACGTATTGTACCGGTAGGTAGCCCCGAAGAGATATTGACTTTAAACAATTCTTACTACCTTGTTTGAAACAACTAGAAATCGAATCATTTCCACGCACAAAGCAAACTTCTGTAAATGTGTAACATAAACCCTCTTACCAAACTTTACGAGGCACCTATTACTCATTCGCATTCAGTGCTAACGTACAATAAACTGCCTACTTACTGCCAAGGGTAAGTTGAATTTATCGGTGTTACGCTTGAATGAACTAATTCCCGTCTTAACCGAGTAATGTATGAACTATACGACTCCCGAATAATGCCCACTTGACGCGTTGGGTCATTGACCTTGTCATGGTTATAATAAAACGGTTAAGGAAACAAAACATGCCGCCGATTTTCTGAGAGCGACTTATGTTATCCCTAAAACCGAAATACAAAATATCGAGCAATATAACTGATCTCCCATTATCAGGTGCATGCAAACAAAATTGTGAGTATTTTACCATGGTTCAAAACACGAAAAACGTCAGTGAAATTGGTTGGAACTGGTCAACCATCTCTGTGTGTGGAACTCAGTTTTGTTAGTGTTATTTGTTTAAGAATATATTGAACAAAGTAAGTGAATATAATAAATGGAATTCTTGATTGGAGAATTCTCTATCAATCAAGCTTTCTGTGAAAGTGATTTTTTAGTAGTTTGTCTTTACCACACTTACACTAAAAATAGTATTAAAGATTTGAAATAGTTAATTAATGATTAAGAATAATTTTACCCAAAGTGCTTAAACTTTAAATAAAACATGCATACTTACTAATCCATGTCAAAGCACACAGTATTACAACTGAATACCTATGTCTTGATAATATCTTGAAAAGGAATTAAAAGGGGACCAACTAAAATGCAAAGCGGTCTGACGCTAGCGACCTTGTGAAGGTCACGGAAAGGCCCACGAGGCGGGGATCCAGAAATTTTCCCTATAAGATTGTCAAGGAAAAGGCACCAAATCTCTGCTACGGAATGGCTCTTATACGGAACCTCTATTGAGTAGATTACAATAAACAATAAGTTAAGTACCACACATTGCTCTTCCCTTGGCAAAGCTATAAGGAAAGAGTGGTAAAAATAGAAAGTAGATAACTTTTATTTCTCATGCACTATAAATTCCAATATACTATCAAAACGAAATGACAAGTTACGGTCCGTCAACCTCTAACCTCTCAACGCATCAACTTGTTGTTGGCTTTGCATGTCGAATACGATTAAAATATAATATCCGATGACAAAGATGTCGATCCTATTGACATACCTAATCCTGTTAACATACTTGATTTACAGCCACTCTGCATTAGACAACAAATGAAAATAAGTTTAAACTTTTGATAAGAGCTCAAAACGTAGTCATGTACGCATCCTTAGCCTTATCAGTACAAAAATACTAATAATGGCAAAACTTGCCTTGGAAAATGTGGACAGAGAATAAATAAATGTCAATTGTTACCGAGATATTTTTTTATTCATCAATATAATTTTAAATATTCAAGTAACTTTTATGAATCGTCTATGTATTATGTAAATTTCAAATGTCCCACCCCGGTATGGAACCTATAACTACCGAGGAGATAACGGCAACATAGAAGCTTTTTAAAAAGACATCTGAAAGTTTCTTTAATTTTTAAGTTTAGTTTGGCAACGGTAAAAAAATATATTATAAAATTATAAGGAACAATATATATATGTCGCAGTCATCTGGTTGAAACAGCTATTTGATTGAATCACTAGCGTGTTTATTAAATGACGACGTTTAATTGAATGACTAGACTAGTAACATAGCCCTTTGAACATAGCGGACGTAATCAGTCAGGTGATTGTAATTTAGTTCCTTTTTTTTTTCACTGCGGCGTTAGTGCTCATCAAAACAAAGATGGCGTCAAACAGCTGGTACAGATATAATCGAATAGCACTGTGTTAATAATTTTTAGAGTGAAATTGAGATATAAAGTGACTTATTCGTAAAAAAATATTTTTTTAGCCTAATTGTCTTAAGACTTAAAATTGTTAAAACATATTAAAAAATCTTATTAAGGTGTGTTATGTCATGTCTGTCAGCTATATCCCATTCAACGACTATGCTAAATGACGTTCAGTCAAGAAGTTGAACGTTATATTAAACAATTTGACGAGTTGTCCTTTAGTCATTCAATTAAACGTCGTCATTCAATGAACGCGCTAGTGATCCAATCAAATAGCTGATTAAACGAGATGACTGCGACATATATACTGTAGAACAATACATATATATATGTCGAGTACAAAGGTAAAATAATATTTTTTGCCTATTTTTTCTATTGTAAATAATTGAGAAAATAAAACATTACTTATTAAAGTATTAAGTACCGTATAAAAATAGCCTAGAGCCAACGTGGTTAAAAACATTTAACGACCAAAGAGTTAAGTACCTAAAATGATCCTGCAGTGTTTTTTAAAACATGTATTTAGGGTGAGCATTCCAGAGCCGTAGAGCCGAAATAAGGAAAGAGCATGAAACCAGAATAATTCTTGTCGTTAAAATACCTTTCTACTTTGTAGGTAGTACTTTTGTGGCACTGATACGAGTTACAATTACGACATTGAAATTCCAATGATGCTTTTTTTACATCTATTCATAATATGGAAGGGAAATGAAGCAACAGGTTTGTTAACCTGCTCTGAAAATTCACGTCAATTGACAGACGAGTACAAATAAATCTCGCTATACAAGCAGTATAAATAAAACGTTAAACTAATAAACGAGACGCGGTTCGAAAGAAACGGATCAATGTTTTCTCATACGTTTGTTTTTTCTCGTCACGCCGTAGGTACGTATATGACTAATTTTTTTCAATTATTCCCACTCATTCCTCTTGATGTCCATTGTATGTACGGAACAACAAAACGTTGATACCCACCTCGGGTTGGATCAATTAAGGTAAATAACAAGACACTACTTTTTTATCCAAATTAATTTGTATAATTTCATCGTTTATGCCAATTTAAAACATTCTCATGGCAAACATTCTTGGAAATCTGTCTGCTTTCATTGTACAAAAGCAAAATTCGTTACCCTCTTTAGATCCACTTGACTACCACTGACAAAATTACTATTTGCGCAAAAATGTTTAGTATTATTGAAATTCATAAAGGATAAGAATTAAAAAACGATTTTGCTGGACGTATGGAAACAGGGCGTTAGAAAAAAAAATGTTTTCTAAAAAGTTATGTGGCGACCTTCACGGTCACATCATTCTATTATTGGCAGAAACTTGTTATTTTCACGCAATTTTAACTAGGAAAGTTTGTGGGTGCTATATTTATGTAGATATAGCAAAATAATAACCTCGAACCAAGATAACAGCCATTAAACCAATTGCCAAACAGTGAACTAGTAATTCCATTACCCTGCGAATGGTGGCGATTAAGTCTATAGGCTGTAGACTTGTTTTATGACTTTGACAAAAGTTCAAAATTTATGATAAGGTGAATGCGGAAAACTTCGTTAAGGATGAAAGACAGAGTAACCTTGATAAAGTAAATACTGAAATGATCAAATCTCATATATAAAAATGAATCAGTATTCGTTAGTAAAAACTCGACAACAGCTAGCCCGATTTTGGCTCGTTCGTTTTGAAATATTGTGGAGGTCCAGGGAAGGTATAAGGTAAGAAATTGAGAAAATAAATTAGGCGGCACGACGTTTGCCGGAACAACTAGTTCTTAAGTCTTATTTTAATAAATCGCTGCGAATATGTGGATGTAGGTACGTAAAACATTTTACGTTTTCCGTTTTCCAAATTTTATAATAGCTTAAAAATGTGTAGCCTAATACCCGGTTCCAATATTTGACGATTCGTAATGTGTCTAAAATTACTATTCGCTTTTCTCCAACCGCCTACGAGTCGTGAATACCGTTCCATACCAGCTGTCATCAGTCGTGTGTCGGTCGTTTTTGGCTTACACCTCGTATAATTTATTACTATCCGTAACGAGAACGGATCGTTTTTCAAATATTGGAACTGGACATATTGAAGCAAAATTTTGCATGAATTAACACTTCCATTAATATTATAACGATGAATTGATTTCAATGTTGTACGCCCTTACCCTGCAATGGGATATTAATAGGGTATAAATTTTAAGACTTTCGCGTTCCATTTTAAACATTTTTTAAACATGTAAAATAATTTAACGAGCTGACTCAGCTCGTGACCACGGTTGGTGCAACCTAACCGAAACGTCGGGCAGTAAGTAGTTCGTATTAACTATGTACTAAATAAAAATGGTGTCGCGGTTTTAGCCGTTAAATTATTTTAAATGTTTATTAATAGGGTAATTATTAAACTATTTTACAAATATACAGAGTAAATTCTGATTTATTTCGTGCTGTTAACGCAACCGGCTTTATTGTTTCCATCTACGTATGTACAAAATTAATTAACCGGTACCAAGAACTCCATGGAAAGCGTTTAGCTACAGGTTCAATTAAGAAAATGGTTCAGTCAAGGACGCATAAGTAGAAAGGGCGGAATACTACTGCCTCCAATATGGATCCGATTTCTCGGGAAAATTGTTATTTTAGCGAACGCTGCGCCAGAATAATCAAACCTGCCCCATAGGAGAAACAACATACCCAATCTAGCAATAGGGCAGTGCTTCTTAACCTTTATTAACGGTTGACCCCCTTACACCTAATACGAAGTAAAACAGACCCCTCCAAATACACGATAATCCTACCGCAATGACAGACATAGATAACTCTTTCTTGGGATTTCACAAGCAATTGTATTTTTTGCTAACCTAACCTCTTTCGGAGAAGCACTGAAATCACAAATTTTCCGCTTTTAAATAAAATATTTTAAAGCACAGGTTAAATAATATGTTTTTTCAAATATGTCTTGAACTACACCTTTGAAATTCAAACTAAGCATGGCGTGTATATTCATGAAAATCACTCGTCGAAATTGTTTAAAATTTCAATTCAATGTCATGAAAAATTGCGTAGGTGTACAACTAGCAGCTGTTCAAACTCAGTCTATTGTATTGTAAGATGCTCGGACACAATAGATGCATTCCGTAACAACTTTCAAGCCTAGTATGAAGTCTGACGTCATCGTTACTATTGAGGAGCCTTAATATGTACACTTAATGTTTATCACATCAATCGGTATCTGGATGCGTTACGTCCTGGGTGCAACTAGTACTTAATAGTATAGATGCTAGCGATCGCTGACGCCGTAAGTATACCTAGGATTCAAGTTATTTAAAACACAAATTC
Organism: Glyphodes pyloalis; assembly: GCA_037074685.1. Classification (NCBI taxonomy): domain Eukaryota; kingdom Metazoa; phylum Arthropoda; class Insecta; order Lepidoptera; family Crambidae; genus Glyphodes; species Glyphodes pyloalis. The sequence continues at coordinate 6,557,583 of JAYKKO010000002.1, forward strand.
CAAATCAGTTGGGTCGTCTGATGATCATATCATATTTCCGGCAAATCATTATTGTTCATAGTAATAATTCAAACTGTTATCTACGATTTGTACGACCAATAGATTTTTATGTCAGTAACTTAAATTTGAATTTAACACCTACCTACATTTTGTAATTTTTATACACTTCATTTTTTAATAATTTAAAACAATGTTTGTTAATTCATTATTCAATATAGAAAGGAAATATTTGACAACGTTGCAAAACAAAAGAAAAAACAAACACTGAAAACAAAAACAAAATAACTAGAACAAGGCACCAAAATGATTTTGTAATGACGAATGATGGCTGTAAAGAATGGATAAACGTTTGTTTTTTACGCATCCATCAATGGCATTATCCAGGGTTAATATTATGTTGGTTTCATAGAGATGGAAAATATTGACTGAGGTTTGACGATACCAACGATATATTGATTACTATTTCATATCAGGTCATACTAGAAAATTCCTCTTGTTCGTTCGTAATTTATAACTACCTACCAATTTTACTTACTATTAACATATTTTATTCAGCTCTAACTATTTACTACATTTTGAATACCTATTAAGAGTACCTAGATACAGAAACAATGTCGACCGCTAACTGCAAAATGCGCCTTTAGATCAGTGTTTTATGTGCGTGTATAAACTCTATTTTCAGAAAGTAATGTATACGTGTACATACATATGTATAGGTGTACATTTTGCGAATATTTCTCGGACAATCGTTAGCACACTTATAAGCTGGTCTGCTCCAGCTTACCTCTCGAAAGTAAAAACTTACTTGAGTACTTATTTGTTTCATCACACATCAAAACCAAAACTATATGACTTGGTCCAAAGTGAGCTACACATAGCAATAAGTTAGATACTGATACTTTAAATGATCTGCTGAGTTTCTTACCGGTGTCTTCTCGGTAGATATAGGTTCCGAACCGGAAGTAGAATCACTTTGCATTGTATTCAATGACGATTCAAAAGTGTTATATGTAACCTACTTGAATAAAGAAATATTTGAGTTTGAGTTTGAGTTTGAGCTCTTTCATCACATCAGGCCAATACTCCATTCTACCGGTTGAAATGAGCATAATGGGATAAGCATGTGTTCCGAGACTGGTTTTTACAATGCAACCCGTATCCTGAAAGGAACGTACACGCGAAGAAAAATACGCTAATCTATACAAAATGAAATTGTACCTACTTAGGCACGAACAGGCTTAAAATCCAGTTATCATCAATATCTTTATATTTTGTTTCATTTAGTGCAAAATGTGTTTAATTTTTTTTTTCTAATAATGTTGAAGCAATAAATGGGACCATATTTTGTACGTTTGCCGCTTCTTTATCGTATATTTACTAAGTTTTCTGGTACTCGAAAAAATTTTAGTTTGGAAATAAACCTAATATTTGCTTTTAATCGGGTACGAAACCTCACAGAGAGTCGTACATCAGACTGTGAAGACCAAACTATTGAATATTAATAAACTAAGGCCACCTATAACCTATTTACATAAACGACAAGTAAAAAATCAGGGTACTTACTTATGAAATTTTATAAGTCACCGCATTTTGCCATTGACAACCTTCTAATATCTAAAAATTATTATAAGCTTTTTTTCAAGATTTTTATTACGTAAAATACAGTTTTAAACATAAGATAAAATACTCGTTCCGATTTCGTAGAAAGTCGTAGTATTTTCGTAGCACGTTGCAAAAAAAGATCCAAGTAATAATGTCTACTTCAAACTTTTGGCGTATAAACAGCTATTCTTATTTTTACTTAGTTAATAAAAACATTCAGATTTATTTCACCACACTGATTGTCGTCGGAAAATTCTTTTCACCCGAATTTGTAGCCCTCAGACCATCTCCAATAGCTTTCTTAAACAACTTGGGCGGAGTTTAATTAAGGCAAACATTCCGTTGCATGGCCGACAAAGTGTACCTACTTACCAATTTAATAAAGAGGATAGTTATATCCTCAGAATTTATAACTACACCAATATTATAAAGAGGTAAAATTGGTATTACCTATTATTTGTAACAATTAAAACTTAAAAACGACTTTATATTTAAACAAAATAGGGATCCTTTAACGTCAACAATATAATCCAAGGTGTAAACAAAATATCTACTTAACATAGGATTTACATCTCGTATGTACGATGCGAAACCTTTTGGTTTTAGAATAAAATAAAGTGCATTATTGATACAAAAAATCTCGCAACATCATAATCTCTAATTATTTATTAAAGTCACGCCACAATAAGAGTTCTGTTATTTTTTAATTTTTATTCAATGCCGACGTTACAAAAAGCTCTTTACTTGTAACTTAGTATTAATCCTTGCTGATGATAAATGACCTCAAAGTTAAGATTGCTTCAATACCTACTATTATTACCTACCTACCAATGTTAAGACGTCACTTCAAGTTATGAGGAATGTCATTGGGTCTGTAAAATTAGGTTACCTGAAACTTTATGAACTTTGTCTAAATCACTGTTTTTATAACGGAAGATTCTACAAAACAAACCCAAAAAAGACTCACGATCGTTTTAGGTATAAACTTTAACGCTGCCTGCGTATGAGAAATTCATGAAGATAACTTTAGCTACTCAATAGCATTTCTATGTATCAAATTTTTCAGTCACTGGTGTTTTTGGAAAAATCTATTGCGGTAAGTGCATCATAAATCAAATAAAAGTGGCGCCCACATATTACTATTTTAAAATGTAAATGTGATTTATATCTTAATGTATTTGTTTATAAATGATGAATTATACAAGATCCGGCAGTTTTTTACTTCAGTATTAATGAGCTGCCTTTGAAAAAAAATAAATCACACATAAGAAAGCTACTTAGATATGCTACTTACTACTGCAATTTTAGAAATAATTTGTACGTAATAACGGACGCCGGTAAATTGCTCTGATTGTGTGGTGAGTGGCTAAAACACTTGTGTTATAAAAATCAGAAACAACGACGATACCAAGATAAAATAAGTTTTTCATATTGACCCGGCTAAGAATCGAACCTCAGACCTCCAAGAGCCAGCCGGCCAAAACCTGCTTCGCTCACATCTCGGCTACAAAGGTCGTCAGAACCGCATGAACACCTTAACGTTTTAAATAACTCGGTTCCTTATGAAATAATAACAGCTTGGGTTAATTTTTGAACATCGAAACTAAATACGTACGTTGGGTACCTTCCCACCCATACTTAAGTTTTATATAGGTTACATAATAACTTTTTTTTATTTTATATTGTAGTTCAAGATTGACCTCATCCCACCTGATGTTAAGTGGTAGTAATGAGGTCCTAGCTTAAGGGTGACAAGTACAGCATAATAAATATGTTACTGGACTTGTCGCCCTTACTTTGAAGGCTTGACCCCTGCTATTAATGTAGCACCCCCCATGAGCTCTGGAAACCTTACTTACACGCAGGAACACAACAACAGTGAAGTGATTGTTATTTGGCTGCGGTCTTCTGTAAGCGGGGGTATTTCACCAGTCGGGCTGCTCCAGTTCGAGTGATAAATCGCTATGCCCTACCTCTGTTAAATTAGATGTTATAGATATAAGTATAAAAAGAATTTTATTTTTTTCCTCTAGATTAAATATAAATAACATATAAGTAAGGCACGTATTTTTATCGTTCTAATACCATCATCATCTAGGCTCATTAATTTATTGATTTTAATTGGTTATATCTATTTTTAATGTTACTATTATCTAGTACAAATATAGTTCGATAATAATTGCTTACATCTAATTAAAAGATAACATTATTAATCATAACTATATTTATCATCCCCTAGAAACTACAGGAACTGTAAACAAAGTAATTTTTTTAACCAGTAGAGGGGAACAAATGCGAGGCATCAGTCTCACATTCGTATTCGGTCCCTGAATCGAGTACATGGCTCTCTAATTGGAATTCATTCAACGGTCATCAGTGTCATTTGTTTGTGGTCTTCACACCTTGCCGTTAGTAATTCGTTTGTTTTTACAGTAGGTACGTGTACTACAAATGACATTGAATCAAATGGACTGCTATACGGGTAGATAGTACCTAAATAGCGTAGAGTCAACAAACACAAGTTAAAATTCATCACTTTAATGTTTGTCCTTTGTAGACATAGTGGGCGAACCCTTGGATCAACTGCTGGGAGTGCTAAATATTGAACCATGGACCGACTTTTTAATTATTAATCAATACAACTAATATTATAAACCTGAAAGTTTGTATTAATGTAAATGGTTGTTACATACTACTTAATGGTTTTCGATGCTAAAAAGATAGGTGAGATGCAGATTAACTAAGTACCTACTCTTTACACAAAAATAACACGAACTAAGCAGCGGGCAGCAAGTCTGCTTTAAGTATAAGTTGCACTTAATAAAAATCTAGAACAAAGACGATAATAATAATTGTGAAGCCCTTTCCGAGACTTACAACAATTATAAAGACGATGATAAGGCTGCAGTAGTAGGATAGTCTCAAAGATACTCAAACGACAGTGTATCTTTCTAGTAGTAGATAGCCTTGCAACATAATCTAACATACTTTAATTGAGATGTTTGTATGGGTGCTCAATTTCTAACATCCTCAGTTAAGAACGTTAGTAGCTGACCGAATGAAATTATTATTCACGTTTCACTCTCGCAATGTGTCCTTTGTTGTAATGTTCTTAAACCTTTTAAAGTTGAAAAGGTTTAGGAACGTTTAGACTCAATTTATTTCAAACCAAAAATAGAAGATCCTTTGTTTTACTCCTAATAGAGAGGTATAACTAGAGCTAATCAAGGCGAAGGACATTTATAACATTCTAAGTTGAAGTAAGAATGGGTTCTCACATACTTAAACACACCAGCACGATCAATTGCAGAACCGATAATAATCACTAGTGTACGCGTATTTCAGAGCGATATCGCCATGTAAAAATCACAAAAGGACATCCTTCAGTGAAGGTGGACTAACGATGCAAAATGGTTGGCAACGCGTGGAAACAAAATGCTGAAAAGCAAGCTCATTATTACCACATGAGTAAAGGTGGTATCAACGAGTTCAATATGGTTGAGTAAAGCGATGGCTGGCACATACGTCATGCTTGTGAACAGGTGCCTTTTTTGGGCACTGGTCTGCTCCAGCTTACCTCTCGAAAGTAAATACTTACCTACTTGAGTAGGTACTAAATTGTTTCATCACTCACATAACAAAAAAACTAGTTATAAGTATGACTTGGTCCAGTGAGCTTCACATAGCAATAAGTTAAATACTGACACTGTAATTAATCAACTGAGTTTGTTACCGGTGTCTTATTTATTTATTTTATTTCTTTAAAAACTTTATTGCACAAAAAAAGTACAAAAGGTGGACTTAATGCTAGGAGCATTATCTACCAGTCAACCGTTGGGTCATGCAGATAATACGTTTATGGATGCGGTAACAGTAAAAATGTGAGTATGGATAACAACAAAATTAATAGTCATAAATAGCAGAAAATTACACACGAGAATATAATATTCATACATAGGTTCATGATAAATAAATATAATAATTAAACAATATAATATATGTATATATATATAAAACAAAATAAAATATATAAATATATGCAAACAAGTGAATAAATAAAGCAAACAATTGAGCAAACGAAATTTTATGTAGAGGGGGAGGAATAAAAGAATTCACGAACTTTTAATTTAAAAATTCCCTTAGTGAGGGATTGTCGAGTTTCGGTGGGCAGAGTGTTCCAAAGCCGGATGGCTTGGCTTCTTATCGGTAGATATAGGTTCCGAACTGAAAGTAGATCACTTTGTATTGTATTCAAACGTTTTTTGAATCGACATTCAAAAGTGTTAATTACTAGAATATAGAAATATTTAAGTTTGAGAATTTGAACGATGTTTGCCTGTTCCAAATAAAATATGTTTTTATTCATTACAACTCTGAACATTACAAAGCTGAACATTAATACCTACCCCCACCCACATTGCTCTGATGCAGAAGTGCTAAGTAGTTAGTAGTTAAAACACTTGTGTTACAGAAATTGTGGCATCTTAACATTCATACCCAAAACAATATAGGCAAGTTCGTTTTATACATTGACCCTACTGGGAACCGAACCAACGCAGGCCCTCAGAGATGGCGCTACGTAAAAGCCCTCTTGGTTAAATTATTAATAAAAATAAATAAACTGGCTGATCGTAATCATAGTACAGTCAGGAATAGTGACTTGACATTCAGGGTTTTCAAATAATAACAAAGTTTCCATACTGCTGTTGACAACAAATAGCCACTTCATTGGGTCTTATTACCTATTATAATTTTCAATCACGTTATGAACAATGTAACATAATAATTGCTTGTCGTGTCGTACGCTAAACGAGATGTGAAAACCAAAGCCGGTGGTTTTCGTATCGAATATTTTGATAAACGGAACCTTCTCGCTTCAGAGAGAAACCTTTAAGAGGCATTGGGATTAGCTTGGCACGTTTGATATTTTACGATCAGAGACACATTAGGCTCCCTGCAACACTAAATCGTGCCATACAGGGAATCAATGTTCATGATCTACGACAGATCCATTGTATTCAAATACGATTGTCATATAGTAATTAAAAGATAACTGCTTGCGAATTGACCTATAGAAAGATAACTGGCGGTTTTAATGATATGGGTATATACGTAGTTTGCTCTTATCTACACATAAAATATATTTTGGTCAAGATTGTGTTAAAATAAAACATTACTTACATATCGCAGTCTTCGTTCGGACGTTTCTGGAGTAGCACATTGGATGAAGAATGGCCCAGTAACGGTCCACAGAAACAGCGACCAGGCAGAAGATGCTTATGGTGCACAACATCACCAACAAGGAGACGGTGAACAGGCATGCGTAAAGGTCTCTCGGCCACCCTACCGAAGCAAGGATGGCGAATGGTATCCCGAGTAGACCAACTAGGAAGTCAGCAATAGCCAACGACACTATGTAGTAATTCGTCCGACGACGAAGCCGCCTATCTCGCCTAAACACATAAATCACCATAGCATTCCCCACCACAGCCACTAACGCCACCAAAATTTCAAGAGTCGTATATGCCGCGTGCAGCTCCGCAGTCGGAGTCCGATGAGGAGCAGGTGCTGCGGTTGATGATACCTCTGTCGTGGTATCGTCAGCCATCATTACACTTAACCCATCATTTCACGGTTATCTTAATAATCAAACAGAGTTCAACGGCAAAACCAACTTCGCGGCTAGCACTCTCATATTCGAAGTTTTATTTTATATTAGGTACGTTGTTGAAAAGTAGTCGGGACGGGATGAGGCCGGTCCGGAGAACAACCATGTCCCGCTCGCGACGCGCGCTTCCCGCCACTGCGGAGGCGAATTGGCGCGAAAAGCGACAAGCGTCGGGACGCCCTACGCAAACGCGGGTGGCACTTGTTGCGGCCGCGGCCGCGAAATGACACCTTACCCTTGAAAAAGGAATCGTATTCGCAACGTGATGGTAACTAGTAAATAGAGCTGGATATATGCGATAGTTAATCTAAAGGTTCATCTTCACTGAGATATTTCCAACCTTACAGTATTTACCTATTTACGATAAGAATCAGCTTTATCCACGTATTCTTATGAATCCACTTGTGCTATACAACTTTAATTTAATTACTCTCAATATGTAGGTAGGTATTAAGTAATATAAGAGGCCAAAATTCCCAATCAACCTGTCATCCCTACTATAAAAAGAGGAAAGGATGTTTCCTGCCTTACCTAGGTACTTTATATTTATTACTGTAGGTACAGTAGTTCAGTATTTTACCTTTGCTTATTTCATTAAATATATCTAATATAATATTTATACCAAATATATAAATGAGCAAATATTAGAATTCTTACATACTTAATTACTTAAGTAGTTACTACTATTACCTACCTGCCTGCTTGTTTATAAACACCTACGCGTGTAAAACTTTGATATTGTGAAATAGGCACTAAACTGAAGAACAGACCGAATAAATGTAACTGATAAATTTCAGTGCAAAAGAATTTGTTAACCTCCCAGAATAGGTTTAATGTAAATGCCATCTTACGATCCGCGTCTTCTCGCGATGGGGGCTAAGTAACACTGTGGTCCAGTGCATGGAGGCTAGCCTCGTCACCCAGCGTCAGATACGGCAACGGGAGAGCGGAGAGCAGGTGGCTCTCTGCGGCAAGCCTGCAAGAGGTGAATCGCGGAGGAAAAGAGGAGGACCTCGGTGTTACGTTGCCGGCCTCTCCGTCCGCGCGCGGGGAGCGAATCGCGCGTTTATTCCTCGGTTCGGAATAAACGGAATCGCGTCGTGGTTGGGTCGCATAGGACGAGGTGGATGCGGTATTGAGTCCGTTAACAGTTTTTAAAGTTAACTTAAAAGTTAATACGTTACTCAAAATGTTAACTTCTGTAATTAACGATTAACGGATTAACGAGTTATGCATTTGCCGGCCTCTTAATCCTCCGCAGCCGGTGGGTCTCGGAGGATGTAGCTCTCAGAGGTAGAGCTGGTGTGAAAATCCCGCGTGTCCCCAATGGCGGTAGACAGCGGATATATAGCGAGGGATATGCTTGGCGTCTGTTACCTCGGTCCCGAGGGGGTGGGGCGTGCCAGGTGGCCTAGCACGCTCCAGCTGCGTTTTACGCGGCGATGTGGGCCGTTTCGCGGAAGGCGTGGTGGGAGAGCCTGTGTAGAATCCGCAAGGGATCCCGACTTCGCCACAACTGCGCAGAGTTGGCCACCGAGAGGGTTTTATTCGGTTCGAGCCCGACACATTACTTTCTATTCCCCGCAGAGATTGACCATACGGTAACGGTAGGCATTTTCCCCGCGACAAAAAAATACCATCTCACTAAGTCATAAGTGTGAACCTTAACCTGGCATCAATCGGTAGTTATAGGTTCCAAACCGGAAGTAGAATAATTTTACATTGTATTCAATGACGATTCAAAAGTGTTACATGCATAGCTGGTCATTAACTCGTTAATCCGTTAATCGTTAATTAACAGAAGTTAACATGTTGAGTAACGTATTAACTTTTAAGTTAACTTTAAAACCTGTTAACGGACTCATTAACATCCGTTAATAATCAAGAAGTTTGTTAATCGTTAATCCAATGCCTACTATCCACCGTATGGCACCGCAAGTGCGAGTGAGAAAGCTACGAATATATTCATTTTTACCCACGACGGAACGGAGCAGGTTTATACTACGTTATATACGACATATTATATAAAATATGTTATATACAATATATGCAGGCTTATGTTTAAGTGTGCGTTTGTGCAAAATAATGTTCCCACCTATCTTCTAAACTAATGATCCGGTTTTGATTCGGTTTTCAATAATGGGTTTATATTTGATGAGTTCATGTTCTTAGTCCGGTGTCATGGCTGTTACTCACTAAGGGGAGGCACAATATTAGTGCAAAACAATGTGGCATTATAATCAAAACGAAATGTCAGATTATTATTCTGTTTTCAGTAATGCGTAGCTGAATGCATGTTCCCAAATAATAAAAGTTACGTCTGTAAGTCCCTAGAGGGCGCTACAATAATAGTGCAAACGGACGGCCCCAGACGGATATTCCTCGGTTATGTTTAATGGTAAAATTATTATCGCGACATTTAAGTTTATCTTCGAGAAACAGACACGTTAGGAAAAAGCTGTAAACATCGATATTCATTGTTTACGTACTTAAGTATACTTATTACCGATTTCTCGAGATATCAAGTATTTTTTACAAACTATTTTTACGTCCATTATAATATTTCGAATGTTCGTTTGATTTCAACATGTCATTAATTACTTAGAGCCGATGTTTAGTTAGAATGACGAGTGAGTAGAAAAAAGCTGTAAACATCGATATTCATTGTTTACGTACTTAAGTATACCTATTACCGATTTCTCGAGATATCAAGTATTTTTTACAAAGTATTTTTACGTCCATTATAATATTTCGAATGTTCGTTTGATTTCAACATGTCATTAATTACTTAGAGCCGATGTTTAGTTAGAATGACGAGTGCTGTGTTTGATTTAGCGTAACCCCACACTAGCGTTCTTTGAGCGTCGACGCCCACGCAACGCCGACGCGACGTCGACGCAACGCCGACGCGACGTCGACGCAACGTCGACGCGGCGCCGACGCAACGCCTGCGCAGCGGCGCGGTCGAAATGACGAACGCCAGGACTGCGCTCCACAGGCGCCGCGCCGGCCCGACGCCTGCCGCAGCGTTTATTTTGACAACAGTACAATGATCAACTCAACTGTTTCGGCCCGCCCGTGTTTTAGAATCAGTAGGTAGAAGACTTTTTAGCAAATATGGATGTAGCTTAAAATACTAGCTCATATTGCCGAAGAAACCCATATTCAATTAAGTACTTTTAGTTTTCGAGAAAATAAATGCTAAAGTTGCCTTTTCGTGCCATGTGTCAAATAGGTAAAATATATTTTTTCCTTTACAAGTTGAAAGCATTAATTTATCACTGCAATATAAAACATTATATTGTGCGTTATTCAAATCTTACATTTCCATTTTCGAAATAACTGTACATGACGTCAGCGCGGCGCGACGCTCGAACGCGATGTGCAGAGGACGCCCAGCGCAAGCGCCGCTCAAACGCCGCGCCGACGCTGGGCGGGCGCCGCGTCGACGCTGAGCGGGCGCCGCGTCGACGCAACGCCCAAACAACGTCGGCGCGGCAAGACACTGACGCTCGAAAGACGCTAGTGTGGGGTCCCTCTTAAATAAGGGAGCGTTTAAGTATCACGTAACGTAATTTTTAAAGATTTTTGACAACTATGATAAATGTTACCAATTTTTTCATTTGGTCGTTTAAGGAATTACGATTAAATAGTAAATAATTACTACTTACTCTTTAAATAAATAATGCGCCAGACAATAACACCAACCACCTGGTCTCAAACTAAGGTTTTTCCTTGTACTATGAGCACCAGACGACGGATACCAACTGGGGGCGTCATCCCAGCACACCCAGACTCAAGTTAATTTAGAAAAGTTCGTTTTCCTAATTGACGACCTTAGCCACTGCGCCACCGAGGTCGTCAAATCTTTAGTACTATAAGTACTACCTATTTAATAAGGCGAAGCACACGAGTCAAGCGCTCGAAGCGTAATCGTTTGGCTCGTAAGTGGGTCCGAAGAATACATTTTGATAAAACTGTTAAGAACTTGAATAACCTAGAGATTAATTAAAAAACATCCTTCTACTCTTTAACATGTACCTATAAATCGGCGAATTTGCAATAAAACGAATAAAAGCATATTCATGGATTAAAATCTATACACTTATTTAATTTACACACAAAATAAATGTCCTTTAATTTTATTACACATGTATTTTTTTTTTTCAAATTATCTGAATATTTAAGAAAGCAAACATAATATTTTACATTTTTATTAAAAAATTAACACATCAATGGTTTGTCAAATTTTACATACTTAATCATTTTTTAATAGAACACAATATTTTCTGTACTAGAAAATGCAAAATAAAATTAAAACGCATCTTTAGAGAAACTATCCACCATCATTATATTATTGTTTATTTACCTCTATTTACATATAGACTGGGAATTTATATTCTCAATATAAGTTAGGATTATATAAAAGTTTAGATTTTATTATGTACTAGCAACCCGCCCCGGCTTCGCACGGATGTAATGTAAATACTTAGAAATATTGGCTTTCTTATTATTTATTGCAAACGAAAACCTTCCTCTTGAATCACACTATCTATTAAAAAAAAAACGCATCAAAATCCGTTGCGTAGTTTTGAAGATTTAAGCGTTCAATGGGATATAGGGACAGAAAAAGCGGCTTTGTTTTATACTATGTAGTGATGAATCTGTTTCATGGGACTTACTCAAATCATCTACTGTTTTCCCATTTATCATAGACAGTGGGTAGTTAACAATAAATATGACTTTAAAACAAAGTCTATGGGATTCCATATGGACACTGAAATTAGCAGATTCTAAATTAACTTGGATCTGAATGGAGCCTGTCCACTAAATGCCTTGGGATTCCAAGATTCAATAATGACCCTCTATCTAATTCAGACATGTTTGGATGTAAACTATGCAAAGCTTCCCAACAGATCTCACTAAGCTTGGGTATGCATAACCACACTCTGTACAAACTGTTATTCCTACAACCTATGTCAAGATCTTCTTTTGGCTCTATACCACCAAAAATATACATGCAACCATATGAAGTCACTGTTGAAGCATGAAAATATAGCTGACGTGGCAAAGTTGTCTTTTTCATTAAAGTCCATTGTAGGTCAGTCATATTCAATCTCCAAATATCATTAAACACAGATTGTCCATCTGAGCCTCCAGCCACAAATACTTGAACACCATCTGGAGTGTCAATCTGCACTGCACTATGACATTTCCTAGGTAATGGTGCTTGCCCCTCTTGAACGGAATCGTCAGCCTTTGGTGTAAGTATATTCCAAGAGTTTAACTTAAGGTCATACATTGGTAACTCCATAAGTTCAAATGCCCATTCTCCAGTACCTCCACCTATAATGTACAATTTATTATCAACACGGGCTACTTCATGTCTGTACCTTCCATATGGTTCATCATCCTGGCCCGTGCCCACATAAACAGGCTCCCATGACATTGTTCTTAGATCTAGTCTGTAACAAAGTAAACAGTAAACAAAAATTTTGCAACTCAACAAATAATTTTTACTTTAACAATAAATATTTCATTATTATTTAGCATGCAATATAGAAATACCTTTACAAATGAAGTTAATATAATATAATGAAAAGATATATTACCTGTAAATATCACAGTTGTATGCAAAACCATTAGTACCGCCAATGGTGTAAAAATAACCATCATGGCACAACACTGATTGGCCATAAAGCCCAGGAGGTCTAGCACCAGACACATCTAGAATATCTAGTTTTGTTTCTCCAGCATATGTACGCCATACGAAAACGTCGTTACTACATTTATTCCCGAAAGGGGCACCAGTGCCGCCGAATATCTACAACAAAATATAATGAATCAACATATGGCACATTAAAATAAGAGATTTTAAACAATTGGGTAGGACTAACCATTAAATATCTGCCATTCATACACATTGCATTCGATGCCAGTTCATCAGGCATATTTTCTATAATTCGGTGACGTTTCCACTTTCTTCTAGCTATTGAAAAACTCCAGAGTTCTTTGAAAAGCGGTCGAGCCGGTGTCCAAGTCGCGTTTTCTCTTTCAAACCTTGGCAGGCGCAGAGATGGGTTATAGCCACCGAAACAATATATATTTGCATCATCACAGGCTATTCTGTGACCACTTCGAGGTCTAGGAAGCTTAATACCTTGGTAAACTTCAGTAACCTTAAAGGGCTTGAAAACGTATTCTGTCCCTGACGCCGACATTTCGTTGAGCTTCACAGAACATGCATCGGTTTAAGAAAGTTTGTTGGTATTTTTAATACAAATCAATTCGGCATAATAACTTCGTTTAGTACATTTTAATGATAAATTTAGCAAAACAGATGCACACTTCGGTCCGAGGATTTTGCAAATTTCATTTGACATTTTCTGACAGCTGACACATGACATTGACAGTCAGCTTTCCAGCAAACTGTTTAAAACGGGTGGGTAAAAAGAAAACAGGTGAAGCTCTGGATGCGTATCCATTATGGAGGGTCTCCGACTGTTTTCAACTATTACTACGAATACTTTTGCATGTTATCAACTACAAATCTCCTCCAATATCATCAGCTCGTAAAATAGAGAAAAATGTGCATATTTCTACTTCTGGGTGGATGGACTGGACGTGATATAGCATAGCTCAATCTTAGAGTTTTACTTACCTGTTCACTGGTACCTAAATAAATTGCAAGCATTAGCGGAGCCAACTAACAGCACATCACTGATGTAAAGCGTATGCGGAACTAAGACTTTACGATCGCTTAGTGTATGTAGGTAATATGTACCATTTACGTGTCGTAAGTGCGCAACGTTTTTCCGTGCAGTAAGCCATTGCGTAGGTACATATCTAATAAGGACCCCCGAGCGACAGGTTCACTGCATACTGTTTCCACCTAAAATCTGCCATTATGATAAGGCTTTTATGGATTTAGGAATTTAGAAAAAGCTAGAAGTTATAACTTTTTAAAATAATTTATTGAAAGTACGTACTATCAGAGCTAGTAAGTATAAATATTTACAATAACCTTACCCCAAAAACATTATGAATTTTCTTTTTTACATGCTTTAATCAACATTTATTCGGTAGTAACTAAATTATAATGAAAATCTTATTAAGATGCATACACTAATCAATTAAAAAAGAATAATAAAAATGTAACATAAGTACATTATTTTCACTAAGGATGACTTATTTAGTCGTGACCTTTGTTGGAAACTCTTTCGTCTTATAGGTAAATAATTAAATTTAAGCTTATTATAGGAAAATTAAAGTATCTTAAACGGGAAAATTACATTTTGTACAAGTAATGTACGTTAAATACTTATAATTAAAATTCAAAATCGTCACTACTCGGGGTTGCGATTCGAACTTGAAACTCGGTCTCTGTCTCAGTAGCATTAACCGTGTGTGAAATTTCTTTTTCTGGTATGTACGTCTTAGAGGAATCTGGAATGAAGTGAAAGCGATATTTAAAATGTATGAATAAATTCCTCCTAACTTAATATTATATTGTAGTAACAAATCATGACAATGACGATGAAATATTACGAGAATAAAAATAATTATAAACTGAGAGCGAACTTGGATCTTTATGCCACAATTTTCCTTGGATAGGAAACGAAGCCTATTGAAAGGCTTCGTTTCCTATCCAAGGGAGAAAACCAGAACTTGGCTTACCATTGTCAAATGCCATCGTTTCATTGATGGATGTACTATTAATTTGAACATTCATTGAATCATCAGGTTGTTTATAAGCACTTTCTGTAAGGTCGGTATCCTTTATAACTTCCTCGCTTTCACTCATTTTGTCCTGATTATTGACGCTAGCAGGAACATTTACAATATTTATTTCATCTTTTCTATTCCGTGCATTTTTCTTAGCGCGTTTCGTCCTCTTCGGAGTACCTATAATTATCACATTTTTATTCCTCATTTCCTGTCTTTTTTGAGCAGAAGATTCCGCATTGGCATTCGAAACACTTCCATCCGAGTCATTCTCGCTTTCATCCGAGAAATCTATGTCTAGCCTTCGTTTTAGCTTATTCTTAAACTTCTCAAGTTCAAGTTTAGTTAATTTTTTTGGGCTGCTTATAATCCCTTTATATCTTGCAACAAAACTATATTTTCCAAGACGCTTTGCAAGTGGCAACATATCAGCATCATCGGCTTGCTTAAACGCAACTTCTAAGCGTTTCCTGTATTTTTTATTTTTAGCTACATGTTTCAGTGTTTTTTTATTTGGACCATAAGGTTTCAAGTGTTCAGGAGAGATCCATGCTCTTGTTACTTCAAATGCATCAAAAAAGACAACGTTGTAATGCGTCTGTAAATAAATTATCAAAAAAGTTAGTTCTTACAAATAAAAAGTGTTAAAAAAGAGAATGTGATAATTTCACAGACTCGCTGAACATCCACTTCACCTTGAAAACGTTACGTAACGAAATAACGGGAGAGAGAAAACATAATCAATTTAAATTTGTTGGATGACTTTTAACCATTGATCGATCTCATGAAAACAAAATGTGTGGTCAATGCTTGCAACTAGGTAATACCGAAAAATTTGTGCTTATTGTTTTCGCAAAAATCATTATTATAGATATTGACTAGGTTTTTGACTTTTACAAGTCATGATGGTAAACCATAATATCAGAAACCAGATACAGACTGATATTGCAACTTACAGGTATATCAGAGAAGCCATCAAGCCAGTAAAACTGCTCGGTGTCTGGACAGTCGTCCACCATGGCCGGCCACCAGGGCCACCCCGCCATGCGGGCCCACACAACCGACCCCGCCGTATACTCGCTGTGGATCAAGTCCTCTTCTTCGCGCAGACGGATCGTTGCCTCGGCCACCGAGCAGGAAGAAGCGGAGCGATCTTAAATCAACACCACGGACATCAATAGAATGCCTTACTTTTGAAGGAATACTTTAAAAATTCCCGACGCCAGGAAACGTTAGAGAATGTGGATTTTTTTCCTACGTATTTTGGGGGTACTCTTCTCTTGGCACAGATCGGAAAGTGTAAAGGGAATCTGAGAGAATTGCAAACACTCGTAAAGCACTCTTCCTTCCAGTCAGCCCTCTAGGGGCATTTTGGCACCTTTAGTGTCCCAAGTCCCAAATCTATTCCACGGCCACCTTGTCCACCTCGGCCGCCCAAGGGCAAAGACCTTTAAATTTGCGGCTGGAATGTTTGCTAAACAAGGCCTAACAATTTAATGTTCTTAATGTAACATATTTGACCTCCCTAAGCCTGCTAACTTTTCGTAACGGTGAATGCTTTAGGACAGGATGTATTAGCTAAATTACACGCGTCTTTTCGTACCTGGGTTCAGCCTGCAATACCACTTCTCTGGTAGCTCGTGGTGATCCAAAACATTAGGGACGAAACGCCACTTGTCACACTCATCACACTGCACCCACAGGCCGGGCTCGCGCCTCTTCTGTAGCCAAAGCAAACGCTGCCGGTGGGTAAGACCTGGGCCGGGCTGGCTTAGGGCTTCTTTATATAAACTATTCAAAAGCAATTTCTTAATCAATTACGTCAATGAGACAATGACTTGGGCACAGCATTGGACGCAAAGGGTGGAGCAGTGTCAGCAGGAGGCTCAATATTAGCACCTTCTTAGCTCCAGTCTGTACCCCACCTCTTAGGCATTCTGGCACCCATAGTGACCCCGCACGAAGAGCAATTGCTCTTCTCGCTCTAGGAGCTCCAAAAAATAAAACGAACAAACGAAAGTTTCGTTTTTGAAGATATCTAGAAACTTCGGATTCAGATTCAAAGCGCATTTAAAGTGAGTTCATGACAAATTTGAGAATTTATTTTGATTAAAGAATTTAGTGGCTTAATTATTCCTTCACAGCCTGTGGAATAAATCATGTTGAAAATTTTAAGGGCCAAGACAGGAAAAGCTTCAATAATAACCAGAACCTAAAATTGCATTTTTCTTATTTAAGTTTTGACAATTACACATTTGGTTATAATAGCTTTTACCCACCTATTACATTGTGATGATGAAATTTCTGCTGACTGCGTACCCTCCGCAAATGTAATACCCTGTTTCTTTTGTTTGACCACACCATTTAAATGGGGTGACATTGTGTTTGCGCTCTGAAACAAAGTTCGGACTTTAGATTTTTGGGATTATCACATTTTTCAACAACATTTAACAGCAAAATAAACTAAGTGGGTACGATCATGTTTCTAGTTAGAACTGCCCACAAAACAAAAACAAAGTTTATCCGACCTGATTATAGTCCCCAAAATCCGTTTATAGATAACAAAGAAAAAGTTTAATGAACTACCCGCCTAATTCTTTATTATGAACCAATGACTTATGACTTTTCCGCTAACCTTCAATCGATTGAATAAAGTGTGATTAAAATTCTTCAACCAACTACCATTGTAAAATGTATGGATAAACATTTCATTTCAGTTTTGAGGGACTTTTTCTTTTCTGTCG
Source organism: Glyphodes pyloalis (assembly GCA_037074685.1). Taxonomy (NCBI): domain Eukaryota; kingdom Metazoa; phylum Arthropoda; class Insecta; order Lepidoptera; family Crambidae; genus Glyphodes; species Glyphodes pyloalis. Next base: position 6,575,322 of record JAYKKO010000002.1, read on the forward strand.
CACGACGCTTTGTCTGCCCGAATGACGCACAATGACTGATGACGGCAAAATAGGTATTTTTTAAATTGGCCTTTTAACCTTTAAAACCATACTTTCTTTTTTCTATACACTCTACATTGTAAGATTTCTGGAAAATATTTCCTACCATTTCTACACACACGCCAGTAAAACCTCATATATTTATCTATCTGATAAAAAGGATTCTGAATTACCAGCGGCTGATGAGCTTCTTCTAGTGGTTCTTGTGCTGTTTCTAATGGTACATCAGGATTTTCCATTATGATTTATAAATCTAAATCTCTCGGATAAAATAAAGACCGCTTTTTTCAACTTGAATGAAATTTTTACCAGAGAGCTTTTATATTTTTCTGACTTTCCCGCCAAATTTATTAAGTGCTTTAAAGGGCCAACTAAGTATATTTTCACAATGTTAATAAAATGCGTGTGATATTTATTGACTGTTTACTAAGTCGTAAAACTCAATTCATTATGAAGAGTTCATTATTCTCAAAGATTCTCAAGTAACTTACGCGTAAGTCAAATTGCGTTATGATGAGTAAGTATACGGCTAATTGAATATATTTATGATCATCCTATTTTAAATGATATCATGTCAAAATGTCTATGGAAAATCATTCCCGTTTTTAATTTCTTTTTATTAAAAGCATTTCAGATGCAAGATATTATTATTCTTAGTCGGCTCTAATTTTAGGTGTTATAAAATTGTAATTTAGTTGTGACTTTAAAGGACCTGAATATCAAAATTAAGGTCATGACAATTACTCAAAAAAGACATTTAATTAATTAGACAAATTAACGTTCAAATTTATTTTTTTCTGCAAAAGAAATATATTTTAAGGAATTACTGTAATTGGTATATGCTAATACAATCGGAATAATTTCCAACAAAAATATTCAAAACGGAAGTGCGCATCGGAAATAACAGGCTGGCTGCCGGCTGGTCGCCATTTTTAGTGGCGAGCGATACTTTGGGTTTTTTATCAATAATTCGTCGGTAGCGACGAAAGGGAGTAAATTGTACTCCCTTTTCTGTGTTTGAAGTTCTATCTTTTCTTATTTACCGCTAGGTAAAGTGTCATATCAAAGGAAAATATATTTTTCTTTGTTTCGTATTAAAAACATGGCTTTCTAAAATGTCGGTCTTGCACGTAATATCGTTATCTCCTCGCGGAGTATCCCGCTTAGGTATTGTTGTGGATGTTGGAGGAATCCAGAATGGACAAGAAATCTTCGAACCGGTCTTCTCAAGCACAGTCGAGGGCTTCTGCCATCGACTGTAAAAAAAATTCTGGTGAGTGGTTATAGGTCAACATAGTGAGCTTCCTCCATCTTTTTCTACTGAGCTAGTCTTTTATGATTTTAAAATTACTTCTTGACATTCCTTTACCTTATTACACGATAAATTACCATGTTAGTTGTTTACAATTATTTCAAAAAACATGCAACCTTGAAATTTATGAAAGCTTTTGTCAACTTGCATAACCTTGACTATCCTTTTAGACTTGATTTGTAAACAAACTCTGTTTTCACCCTGGAATGGATGCTGTATTATTTCCTTTTATAATACACTGTTATCATTTTTTGATTCATCAATTTCAGAATTGACGCACAAGCCTTGGCCCCGAAATAATAAGAAACGTGAAGGACCTGGAGGTGCACCAAAGAATGAACCATACCGCAAAAATGCTACAGCACAACGTGGCAGGGGTCCTGTGGACAGGAGACCACATGCCCGAGGCTCCCCTGGCTTCAATGTGGGTGGAACGCAGAACACCGGGTGAGTTCCATCAATCAGTTTTGAATTAATAATTCTAATTATGAATCTGAAGACAGAATAAATTGTTTAAAAATCATGATGTTCTGGTACTGTACATGAATGCATTGGTAATTATTGAAATATAAATATTTTTTTATTAATTAAGAAGCATTAAAATTAATAGTAGGTCTGTCAATTTTAACTGTTAATTATAATTTTGATGTGAAACAGGATAAATAAATGTAATTTTTATTTATTTATCCTGTTTCTTTTTATTATATTATTATATATTCATTAATTTATAAATATAATGAATAAGAGGACAATGCCCAAATTACTATGGACGAATGTACTGACCTAAAGATTTTTGTGTCATGATCAAAATAGCTTATTTAAAGTAAGTTATTTGTGTACATCTTTCCTACGAAATTATACCTATTCTCGTTTCCGGAGTTTAAAGATATTAAAGAAAACACATTGTATCGTAGGTTATAAAAATGACACCTATAGGAACCTATTCTCTAGAAAAAGAGATATAGAACAGTCGTCAAATTGTCACTGTCATGTGGTGATGTGACATTAACCAGACGTTAATCGATTTTATGATTGTGATTGTCTAAAATCTTTATTTTTTTTATTTGACGACAGTTTAATATATTATGTAAACATTTCTTGCACGATTAAAACATTTTAAATTAAAATGGGAACCTAATCATAATGATAGGCAAGCATTCACATTGTTACTGCAGATTAATGAAATATCAGAATCAATTTGATTGCTTTCGTTATACTTCAAGACATACACCTCCATACTTTCCCCCATGGCTGAAATTGTCAAATGTATCGGAAACTATAAAATAACATAATTTTTTTAAATTACCCCCAAAAGGAATTTTAGTGAAAAACACCGAAATAGTGTAAATAAAAATAACTTTTTTTTTCCCCCAGAAAAAGATTGTGACACTACAATTTTATTTAGAGTACTGGCTTCGGGCAATCTCCTTTAGTCAAGAAACAACACTGAATGATTTTGTTTGATTTACAGGATAGAAGATGATGAAGAGCCAGAAATTGGCTCTGTATTTGTGCCTGGAAGCAAAAAGCAGAATTTGAACCATTTGCTGAACTTCAACTTCATGTACCCAACACGTGGGGCTCAGCGTAGAGGACCCCAGTTTCAAGGTCGCCGTCCATGCATGCAGCAGCGAGCGACAATCCATCATGAACATGACCTCTACCTTCGGGCTTAGTAAGGACATAAAATATGATAGTTATGCTAAATATCATTTCAGGGTTATTATTTATATTGAAATTGGGGACTTAAATAATAAAAGTTATGATAATGGGTAACTCTCGTCTGTAGTAACTGTGATGATTTTAAGTCCCATTGCACCTAGTCTTTTGTGAGTTGGAAAACTTGATGTTATGTCTCTCCTGTAGCCCCGGCCTATAGGTGTGGTTGACTATCCATGATGCACAGCTTTGGATTGACAGAGATATGTTCTACAACAGTATACAAATTATTGTACCCGAGTTCAAGTAAAAAAGATTTTTAAAAACACCTAAAATTGCCATAAGTTTACCCTAGATTTTTTTCCCCCAATATTTTAGCTACATATTTATTACATACAACATAATCAATAATTTAAACATGGACTGTTTTATATTCCAGTTGTCAATTTGTAGTGAAGAAGGATGGGGATTATAATGTGAATTTGCTGGATCCTGATATTCCAGTCAAATGGGAACAAATTGAAGAAATTGTAAGTAATTGTTATCAAAACAATATAAAATGAAATGGTAAAAATTATAGGTTTCGTATGTCCAAAAAAAGCCATGAGAATAGAGAATACCCACATTAAAATGAAGCAAGTATCCATGGCAAGCCCTTTTAAATCTACTAACAAGTTGACTCCTTTCAAATCAGTTCTGTGCACTGTCATATTGCATTGCGTTTACAGCTCATGTAAGACAGTGTCTAACAGAAGTCTACCAACAGGTAGTGCGAAGCACTGGCAAGTCAGAGTGTCCGATTTGCCTGGGCACGCCGGCGGCGGGGCGCGCGGGCCTCTGTGGGCACGTTTACTGTTGGGCGTGCGTGCTGCACTACGCCGCCGCGCATGACAAGCAGCCGCCGCCTTGCCCTGTCTGTGCAACGCCTCTGCATGTCAAAGACATGAAACCTACTCGTCCAGTGCTCTGGGACTCTCCAGCTGAAGAGGTAAGAGAGCAACTTAATTTTCATTTAGCTTGCATGTAATGTGACTATGATACTGGATTGCAACCTATTTCCACTTAAAAGTAACCTACAAAAAATTTTGTAGGTGACGTTCGTCAATCGTGTCTTATATTACAAATTAGTAATAAAATTGTTTAGTTTGAACTTTGCTCAAAAGTATGACCTATGTGACATCGACATCTAAGTTACCTTATCCATTCTCCGTTTTAAAGTGTGCATTACTTGTAAAATGCAATTAAGCAAAAAAAAAACAACTCTTTACATGGTTGAGTGGTCTGGCATCATTCAGTTAAAAAAACAATGGGGTTCGAAGAAATATATATTACAATGAAAAATTAGTAGTAGACAGCCTGATAACCCCAACAGTGTTCGGTGTCTTCGAAAGAATTAAAAGTTCTTTTCATTCTTTTCTGTAACACAAGTCCTTTAGCTACTTACAACAGAATCAGAGTAATCAATGTATGTGATGTTTTCCAATATTTATTTATTATTATTTATTGATTTATTCCATAATTACAGGTTTCAATGCGTTTGGTTCGCCGGCTACGTGGCTCGACTACTGTAGAAATTGCCCCGCTGCGTGGGCAATATATAGAGGCACAGCCGGACCCTATATTGCCTCTAGAAAACATAAATAACGCACCATTTGCGAAGTTCTTCACTGCTACTAAACAACAGGTACTGATATTTGTGTATGGCTAGCCAAATTTTCATTATGTACTGCTTAGAATTGGGTAACATTAAAAATGTTGCAGGTGCAAGAAATATTGGAAAGGGAAAGAAAAGAAATACAAGACCAAATAATGGCAGAAATTGATACAACTGAAATTGTTTACATGGAACAAGCATTAGAAATGCTTAAGACTAAGGAAAAGTGTTTAGAAGCTCAAATTAATGAACCTGTTCTAATTGAGACACCTGATGAAAGTACAACTCCTATTGTTTATGAGAAACATGAGGAAAATGAGAAGAAAATGGACTGGTTTGATGTGACTGAGGAAGGTGCTGCAAGCATTGAGGTTATTAGGGATCAAATGGCAGAGCTTGATATTGAATTTGGATCTAACTTAAATCACACACTTAACTTTAATGCACCTAGTTTTATTCAAAGTGAACTGAGTGACAATGAACCAGTAGAGTTTCCATTAATTGACACCCCTTCAGCTAATGAAGAAGAAATTAACAAGAGCAATTCAACTGTAACAGATGTGGACAAGCAGAATCAAGCCAAATACTTTTACTTTTATCAAGGTATTTTTTTTAGTTGGGATGGTTAAATGAATTCCTTAAGTAATTTAATGTGTTACAACAAGTAATGTTTTGTTATTACAGCTGACGATGGTCAACAAGTGTTTCTTAATAGCCTCAACATACGTGTTTTAAATGCGTCTTGGGGCGCACTAGCCGCAGCACCACTCGTCATCCGTGGGCGCGTCCTCCATAGGGAAACATTGCCACTCAGTGAACAGGTAAACAACTCTTAAAAAATTTAAGCATTTGTCCTGTAAAGTTCATTCGTAAGTTGTCTTTAATATTTAATTAATTAACTGAATTTTTGATTGTGCTTTTGCTTACAGACCAGAAAACATATGCCGCATACTGCTCACTTGCCTCTCTATTGCTCTTTTGACATAGTCGAACTAGATCTGCAACCACCGTATGTGACAACAGCTGCACTCAACAACTTCTCAGGTATTTTAGTAAACCACTGCTCTCTTGGTTCATAAATCCTCTCAAATTACAGATAAACCATTACTTACATATCGATGGTGATGTACTAATACCACCTAACTATACCTACTTTTTTGACAAAATGATTTACAATCTTATTGCACAAATTATATCATATTTTCAATAATTTTAACACTGGTAGTTAGGTGGTATTGGTACTTATTTATTTAAAAACTTTATTGCACAAATAGGTACAACAGGTGGACTTAATGCTAGGGGCATTCTCTACCAGTCAACGCTTGGGTCATGCAGATAGTTTGTATAAGGGTGCGGTAACATGTACTTCACCATCGATATCAATTTTTTAATATTGAATGCCAAATTATGGCTGAATAAACATTTAATTGGCAATAATAGTGTAAGGAGATACATACACAAGGTATTTAAAAGTTATATTAAAGAATGAATATTCTGATTACAGATGAGTTGGAGAAACGTGCGCGAGCGCGCGCGCGCCACGAGCGCGACGAGCGCCGGCGCGAGCGCGCGCACCGCCGCGCCCTGGAGGGCCCGCCCCGCCCCGACTTCTCCTCCGAGATACTGTTTCCGCCCGCCGTGCTCGGCAGCCCCGTCGACCTGCCGCTGCTCTCCACCTCATTTGAAGACGCCGCCCCGTCTCTGTCTCCCAGCGCGACTGTGGCTGTGTCACCACCGATTTCGGGACCTTCGTTTGCAAAAGTGAGTTTCATGGAAAAATTGCCTAACGCCAAACTAGGGGATTCCCTAGAGTCACCTATAGAGTTTTGGTACTGCACTTTTTTTGAGCACTGACACGACTTCTGTGAGAAAATATTTTACTCATGTTTTATTTTGATTAACCTTTGATTCCCTAAGTATGTCAAGAAACAATTAATTGACTATTGAGTCTGGAAATCCGGTTTATATAAAATAGTATAAAGAGTTAAAATTGATGACGTTGGTTATAGAAATCGTACAAAATCTACAAGGCAATAATTACACATTTCCGAAAACAAATTGATCAATTGAAAAATCAAAGCTGTGATGACAAAGAATGTTTTTAGACAATCTAACCCTATTACTTACAGATGGCCAGTACGAGCGGTACATGGCGCGTGAGGAAAGTAGTGGAGCCTCCTCCGCCGCCCCCGGCTAACGACGACGAGGTGCCCGCCCCGCGCGCGCTTAGTCTCAGCGATGCCATCGAGGCCGCCCTCCACGCCGCGCCCGCTCCGAACATCAAGAAAAACAAGAAGTCCAAACAGAAAAATCAAGTCTTATTCGCTACTGGTATGCAGCGTACCGCCTAACCGAAAAGACTATAAATACTTATTCGAACACCAATCAACACGCCTCTGTTGCAATGTTCGCTAATTATTTTTGCATATTGTTTAGATTGCCACCAAAGCTGCTTTATAAAAAAAATGATAAATCGCCCTAATGATTCACTTTCTATAAAGGCTTGAAAATGTCATTAAACAATGACGAAAACTCTGTAGCAGGCAGTGAGCAATTGCCTACGCCTCTATGGTTATTTATCTAATTATAACTCATTTATTAACACAACAGAGGTGTGTTGAATTTGGTGTTCACCTCATTTTGCCAGCAACATTATTTATGTATAGACAAAAATATATATTTATCAAAAATATAAATATTGTATTTCGTTAGCTATAACCTATTTTATTGAAAGATTTTTCATTGTGTGTTTCTGATTTATTTTATCCATGTTACTCCTTTGGGTCAGACTGTTTATTAATTTAGTTGATTTTTTGGATTGTGGAGAGTTGTATTTTTTTTTTGTAAATGAAGATCAATTGGAGTACATAACTTAGTTTCGTAGGGTTAGCTATACAAATCTAAATTTATGATCATTTGCTCCAAATCGGGTCGAGGTTTGTTTTACTTGATTCAATAATTTCTGTTCAACAATACAGTTTTAATCCTCTGCAATATTGTATCAACATTATTGGCGATAATAATAAAATGTCATGAACATGTGGTTTATTTTATTCGTCGATGCGCAAGCAAATACGTTGTCCCTCTTCTGCAAGTGTGATAAAGCTGTGGAACTTATTTTGTTCAGAATCGCTGACCATGAAAGAACACCAATGTCGTCGGCACTGTCTACTTGAAACAAAAATCCCTAATTCGGAGTGTATCCCAGTAGTCCCCTCTGGCGTTTGTCCCCTTGGGGGTTAACTGGGTTTTACCTTTACCCAGCCCAGCTATCTTTAACGTAGTGGCCCGCTGTACGCCAACGTATAAATGTATAACAGTATCTATAGTACGAAAGCAAGGATGTGGCATAACGTCATATCGATAAAAAAATTTGATGTCTAAATCAAGATTTATTTTTAAATTTTGCAAATATAAATAAACCCTGATACATTATAATAGTAATTTGTTTTATTTTATGAACATTTTTAGTAAGAAAAACGAGTATCTATTATCATAGACAAAACTACATGCATAATCTTGCAACACATTTATTATAAAAGGCACTTCACTATTCATTTTATAACGTAGTCCGTTGACTTCATATCAAGTCGTTGGCGCTCGTGGCAAGCTAAATATCTCAAATAGAAGTGTTGTCTATGATTTTCTTTCTTCACCTTGAGTGAATCTCTCTCTATCTCTCTAGACGATTTGATTAAGAAAAGACGGCTCTTGTACTATAGTAATAAATCATAACAAGTATGTTACGGTGAAAAGTAAGACAAAAGAATGAATGGTAAGTTATTATTCGTATATTTTATAACTTTTTATAGTTTGTGTAAGTTTACCTTTCGATATTTTACTTTTTATATTTTAGATAATTATATTTAATGTTTATTGTACGAAAGAAAAAACAGACGAGCGCACGCTTGTAACGGCCGGCACTATGACACAATGACCTTGACACCTGTACGCTTACGACGTCACAGGTTTACTTGCATTGGAGTTGGTGGCGCTCGTAGCACTGAAATCTTGTTATTGCGTAGGGATGGGTGTTGCAATATCGAAGATCCTAAATAAATTATAAATTAACTAGCTTTCCGCCCGCGGCTTCGCCCGCGGCTTCGCCCGCTTGGAATTTGGTTATATTGCAGTATAAAGCACAACTATAAGAAAACTTCTCATTTCCAAGGAAAAACGCTGGATACGATTAGTTGTTAAACAAAAACTGAATAGTACACTATAGTAGATACCTAAGTAGATGTAAAAATCAGTTTAGACGATAAAATAAATTGTACGTCATCCCTCGGTAATTCCTCATTTTCGGGGATTCCTTATTGTATCATTTAGCTTCTAAATTTACATGTTTATATTCGTTTACAATATTTTACCTTGAATATCAGTTTTTTTTCGGGATAAAAAGTAACCTATTATTTAATCCGGACTTCTAACTATACGTCTGCAAAATTTAAAAGCAATCGGTTCAGTAGTTATGTCCTGAAAGCGAAACAAATAAACAAACTCACTTTCCGATTTATAATATTAGTAAGGATCTTCGTGAAATAAATTAATTTTAATATTTACTATGTAATACGTTATTTTCAGACCGGAATCAATTGTCAATCATAAAATCTATGAATATTTGTATGGAACAAAACAAAGTAATCATGTAGGATTGTAATGAATGCAACTATCGCGTCACATCACTAGCCTACTTGATATGAAGTCATTGGCGTATGGGACATCAAAATATTTCAGGCGTTTTTGTTTTTATCTGTTTTAAAACACTATAAAGCCTGTTTCTTCTGGCGAAATAACAAAAATGGGCTTCAATCCTGTCCATCTTACAAAATTACAAGAGAAACAAATGTTTAATGCACCGTAAAGGTATTTAATTAAAGTAGGTACAATGAGTAACTTCTATAGAAGTAGTGGCGTTGATGGCACGAAAATCCTGAACTTCTATAGAAGTAGTTGGCGGTTATTAGGTTAAATAATGATCTCCCAGTTGTTCTTGGTGGAGGGGCTTAGATCATTGGATTTCCCAGTCTCCTCCCCCCACCCTTTTTTTCATGGACTCTGTCCGGCGTTTCTGATAACGCGGTGATTCCGCCAATGTAAAGTGTGTAGAGACTGCCCTATAATTTTGCTAGAAGTGATAAATAATAGATATTATGCTATACCGTGTTGTGGATTTGACGAAAATAGTATTTTATATAAAAAAATCTATTCACAAGTTAAATTATTCATAGAACGGACTATAATAAGGCGCAATCACGAAAGTAGCTTAAGTATTTTATTTTAGGTAAAATTTAAGTTGAAATGTTTTATTAAGAAATTAAAAAAAACCGAAAATAATATCTGAGGGCTGAAACTGCGTTAAGCGGGGACCCGAGCGGCTTCATACAAAATTGACCCGTCGCGGGAGACCGTCGCAGCGAGGCGGGCCCCTAGCCCGCGCGACGGAGCCCGTCTCCCCGCGCGGGGGAATGCGCGGGTGCACGCGCGGGGTCTGCCGATAGGAGCACGCGCGGGCTAGTTTAGTACATGGCGCTATGTGTTACGGGCCGTACGTATTCACGAAAATGATTCTCGATACTGAAAGGGTAATTATTGAAGTACAGTGTCACCCTATAATTTGGGACCAGGCGAATGAATTACATAAAGACCGAATGATATAGCTCTCACTTTGAGATTGTTAACTTTCAAATACGGTCCCAGTTTTGAAAATAATTCGTCATAGACTTGAACCGAAACTTTGAAATACTTATAAAATAAATATTCATTATCCCTTAATTTACTAAACTTAACAACAAATTCTCCGCATAGTAACCTAGATTCAACGAAAGGGCTCACTGGCTGTCGTTTTTTTTTTGTTATCATCTGGTCATAGTTTTGCAAGGTAATAATATATTAAGTTATCCATTGCCATGACTGTACAAGCACACAGTTCAAATTGTACTGGCGACAATGCGTAAGTCGGGTCTCCGCGACGGGGACCGCGGCGTGTTCACGCGAGTGCTTACGCGCGTACTCACGCGACGTGCGCCCGCGCGGGTACCCGTTTAACACAGTTTCAGGCCTGATGTACGGACAACAGCACATCAGGTTACCTGATGACTGGGACATCCAAAGATTTAAGGCCCAATTGTCCCCTCCACCAAGGATGGGGGGACAACTAGGAGAACATTATTAAAAAATCCCAGTTGGCTACTTGACAGTTTTTGAAAAAGTATTGTAAAATGTGCGCCCGTTCATTTTATATCCCAAGCAATTCGATTTATCTGGAAATAATCTAAATAACCAGAGAAAATTAAGATTTTGTGTAACACATTTAAAAAGCGCGCGAAAACGCCTAGTCGCGTCATTGTTGCAATTATGACGTCAACGTCCTAGACAACGAACCGATACGCATAGGAACGACTTAATTAAGATAAACGGAAAATGTTTCAATAAATTCTTTATACGATTAGAGACACAATAATTATATTTAATCGGTAAAATAATCATTGTTTCGCCACATTAAAATAAATAATTTTCGCCGACAGCTGTCATTTCCGAATTGCAATGGTGGTTTCCGTTTCGGTTCTTTTGTTCCACAGATAAAAAAATTAAAATTTATTTTGAAAAAATAAAATACTAACTATGCTTTTAATTAAAAAGTAAAAATGTAAAATGATTACTTAACTAATAAGCTTACATGTCTAACACTTTTCTTATTTTATTGTTAACACTGTCAAGTAGCCAGTTGTCCTCCAAGGGGACAAACGCCAGACGGGACTACGGGGATTAGTGTTACCAGGTCCATTTGATTTTAAATCGGTACATGAGGTCCGAAAAATCGGGATTAAGGGTTGCAGATCGGGACAGTAAAAAAACAGGCAGTTTTTAAGTGAGTTTAATTTGTTGCATTTTAAACTACTACTTTAATCGTGACATTTAGTGTCCCGATCAGGTACAAATCGGGACGCGTCCCCAGACCCTTGAAAATCGGGACGTCCCGCGCAAATCGGGACACCTGGCAACACTAACGGGGATACACCGCTGCTGTTTCGAAATTTCCCGAGGAAACGCACACCGGACTATTCCGTATTTATGACGCGGTACTTTTGCGTAGGGTTGTAACGGATCTTCACCTCCGCCTCCATACAATTTTTAGCGGAGTTGTAACGGAGGTTTATTTACGCGTAAGCAGCGACACTCGATTTCTAAACGACTACTCAGCCAAAACCTATTGTTTGTCAAATATAATTTGCCTCTCCTTAATTTTGATTATTAGAAGGTAATGTTTATTTATATTTTTATCCACTTAAGTGGAGTTTGAATGTACAGTCACCTACATTAACATGTCTGTATACAGATAGAGCCATACAAATATGGATTTTCGTAGAAAATATTCATTAAAATAATGAAGTATTTTCAAAAATAGTAAGGTTTTCTAAACACTTTTTTTCTTTTATTTTTTTATTTCTATAAAACATTATACTTACTTATTACCATAAAATACTTTTTATTCTTCATTCACTTGTACTTCCGCCTCCGCCTCCACTAACAAGGCCTCCGTTACAACCCTACTTACAACTTACATGATTTTTTAATAATCTGAGTTTTTTCAAATAAAAACTCCCAAAATTTCAGCTCTCTTTACCTTATAATTAACTGATAATAATTAAAAATAGCACAACGAGAACTTTTTAATAGTTACCCGACCAAAAGGCCACAAAAGCGCGGGCATTAGGAACAAAAACTAACCTTAAATATTAGAAACAGAAAAATTTTTTCTCCCCTTGCGGTGCGGGAATTGAACCCACGACCTTCACGTATCGCGCGTGCTGCTCTTACCAACTGAGCTAACCGCAAGTTATTGTAGGCGATGAAATTTTTCTAATATTTAAAGTTCGCTAGTACGGCGTATAGTACTATAAAAATAATAAAATCGACAAAAACTAACCGTTACCCCAGCGGCATTTTAGTTTCTTTCATTACTCGGAAACGTAATGCGTCAACATGCCGCCCGGCTCACGCTATTTTGTAACGTAGGTACATGCTTTAACAAAACAAAATATAAATTGTGTGGTGGTGACTGGTGACACGTCTTATAGCCTCACGTACCATGGCACAAACCGTAATTAAATTAATTTCATCCTTAGCTATTGCCGAAAAGTATTTGTTTTACCAGAATCAAGTTTCGTTCCATGGATCGTTGTTGTCGGTCTGCAGATGCCGTCCCATTGAATTTGAGAGTGTAGTAGGTAGTTTAAAATATTCAAAAGTTCGCTAGTGCAGTTCGCAGCACTATAAAGTTGTAAAAATCTATATAACAGTCAGGGCCATATTACTAAAAATAATTTTGGGATTTCGATAAGATTCACTCCCAATCTCTTTTCTTCGTGCTTACCCTGAATGCTAAGAAAACTTCTACACTAATGACAATCCTTTTACTTAGAGTTAATTAGGAGTTAATTCAACTTTTTGAAGTTTGTCGTTGTTTTGATAAGGTTTGGTATATTATGTAGGTAGTGTACCTAGTGTTTCAAGTCAAGTTGGTAGGTGACAAATCTTAAAATCATCTATCATGGCATGTTAAATATATCATCACCAGCTTAAAAACAACCAGGGTTTTAAAGTTATAAATGGGTCTCGAAAGTGTACTGTAAAATATTCAGTAGAATAGTTTGGGAATGCTGGCGTAGTGTGTTTATCAGACTTAAACCCACTTTTTATCGTGAAAAACGCGCTAAGCATAATAGTTACAGATAGCAGGTCAGTAAGAAATGCCACGCCAGACAAGTAATTTACCCTCATTTAAATATCCACGTTGTCTGGTGTGGTGAGTAACGCATTCTGATTGATGCTGATGTGTTATTTGTGGGAACACACTTAACTATCATAATTATGTAACATACACAAAATGACTTTATAGTTTGTTTTGTCTATTGAATAATTAACGCTTTTGTAAATATATCAGATGTCTGTGAAATCTACCCTCCATCCATCTATCTACGATAGAACTCAGTATTGTCTTTTTTAATGAAAGACGGTACGAAAACGGCTAACTGGTTATTGCATTAAATGGCAAAGGCTCAATGATTTTATCTCCATGCCTTAAACTTGTCATTTGTGAATTAACAAAAAAATTGTTGAAGTTTTTCAGATTTTTCGTGAAGATTGGTGAAAATCGGTGTGTTCTAATGCTGAAAGCTTAAATTTCATGATATTTTTAATCAATTATACTTAATTTTATCTGCTTTGTTGTATTTTTACAGATATTGTTGTAAAATATCGCACCAATGGCGACTTTAACATTTGCGAAAAGTTTGGTTAACCCAGGTATTTGTACTTTTAAATACTAGAAATTTATGTTTCTTTGTTGAATTTTCATATTTAAGTCAAGAGAATTATTTTATTCCTATTATAATACTTAATTCAAGTCATAATATTCTATTTGTTGTTTCTAATTTCTTGTCACCTGTTTCGAATCTATTGCCTATCTCGGTATTATGTAAATGCTGACTTAATTAAGTTTAACATGATAATAATACATTTTTCGTTTCATTACGTATGTGGCTGTATTCAAAATCAATATTATTAAGATTATAAACCTAAATGTATACTTTTAATGGAACATTTGACAGTTCTGGATACCTTAAATTGAGGTTATCTTATGATCGTAGTGATAAAATTATTTGATCAATATGCCGGCGGTTCCCTATTTGAGCGTTCTCAATACAAAATTTGAGCCAATATGTTAGATACTGAGATAATTCAAGTAGTATATGGAATTTTCGCAATGGTTTGCTTCATTATGTTGTCCAATGATCATTTGACTGCCTATTCATCATAATTGACGATTTGACGACCTCCGTGGCGCAGTGGCTAAGGTAGGCGGCCAAAGCGCGAAAGGTTCCGGGTTCGATTCCCGGTCGGGTCAATTTGGAAAACGAACTTTTCTAAATTGACTTGAGTCTGGGTGTGCTGGGATGACGCCCCCAGTTAGTATCCGTCGTCTGGTACTCATAGTACAAGGGAAAACCTTAGTTTGAGACCAGGTGATTGGTGTGATTGTCTGGCGCATTTATTTTATTTATTTATTGGAAATTTCAGCGCTGAAGCTGGTTTTAAAACAAGGCCACTGCTCGCAGTTACGATGCCCTAGTTCTGGAATAACTCCATTGAGTATAATCTTGAGAAGAAATTATGCTGAAAAACAAGTTTTTGAACGGACTAAACCTCATTGTAACGTGGGCACCATTGGTCATGTAGATCATGGTAAAACTACATTAACTGCAGCCATAACTAAAGGTAAATTAACACACAAAAAATGTAATGCAGGCAATAAAGCTAAAAACCAACCATCTAGTCTAGAATTATAAACTTTGCAATATACAAACTCAGATTTTATCACATAATAAATAGTGCATATGAACTGAAAATAAATTAATATGAACAATTACATTATCATTATCATTTTCCATACATTTTTGTTAGTGTTCCAAGATGTATTAAAGTTTTTAGCACAAGACTGAGAACAACTGTTTAGGCGGATTTCGTGCCACCTATTTTTTCCCAAGTTTTCTAACCTTTTAAACCTTCCTTGGACCTCCACAACTATTTCTAAACCAACATTAGCCAAATTGGTCTGGCTGTTGTCGAGTTTTGGCAAAACTAACGAACAGCTATTCATTTTTTTAATTAACATTTATTGAATGTTCACTACATGGGTACTTTGGATTTAATAGAGTACTAAACTATTTTAAATGGAATAAATTACATCTGTAGCAGTATTTAACTTTTCACTGCACTAATGCGCAGTTCCAATATTTTACGATTCGTAATATGTCAAAAAAACAATCTGTTATGGCTCGTATAATTTATTACTCTCCGTAACTAAAACAGATTGTTTTTAAAATATTGGAACTGGTAGTAACATGGTAGGCCTACTGTTTTGTTTGTTCAGTAGAATCAAATTTGAGAAATCCAAGTTGACTTTGTTTGTTTTATTATTAATAATATATTTAAAATTAATAAATAATGCCTGTTTTTGCTATCATGATTCAATCATGTAATTTAATTGTATTACAGTATTAGCAGATCTCGACTTGGCACAAAAGAAGGCCTATTCAGATATTGACAATGCCCCTGAAGAGAAAGCCCGTGGTATCACAATCAATGTGGCTCATGTGGAGTACCAGACTGAGCAGAGGCATTATGGACACACAGATTGCCCTGGACATGCTGATTATATCAAGGTATGCCTGTAAGCCTATAACTCTGGTTACCTTTGTCATTAAAATATCCGAGCAGTTGCCACAATTTTTAAGTTTATGAGGTTCCCATATGTAAACCTTCCTAAAAATGTCCTATGCCATTTTACTAAAAATGGTAATTGTTCCATTCCTTGAATTTCGTCCAAAATCATAACTACTAAAGTGACATGAAATAAACGCCATTATAAACCGTGTATTCACTCAAAACACCTGCAACGCTAATGAGACATAATAATATATATATATTTTTATTCTGGGTTTTTAAACCTATTTTACAAATTCTTGGATTGTCAGAACAATTTGCACTCTTTCACTTAAGTCACTTTAACCGGAAACTGCTGTTTATTATTAATTTAATTTTTTCAGAACATGATTACTGGTACAGCTCAAATGGATGGTGCTATTCTTGTGGTGGCTGCTACAGATGGTGTCATGCCACAAACGAGGGAGCACTTGCTTCTTGCTAAACAAATTGGCATCAAGCATGTTGTGGTATTTATTAACAAAGTTGATGCTGCTGACCAGGAGATGGTTGAATTAGTGGAGATGGAAATTAGAGAATTGATGACAGAAATGGGCTATGATGGTGACAATGCCCCAGTTATTAAAGGTGAAAAACAAAATGATCATATAAAATCTTTTTACATCTAAACCAGAAACAATGTAGAGTAATTGGTAACCCCATTTTGTATTTTTTAGGGTCTGCACTGTGCGCTTTAGAAGGCAAGAGCCCTGAGATCGGTGCTGATGCCATTACCCAGCTACTCAAGGAAGTGGATTCCTTTATTCCAACACCAATTCGTGAGCTAGACAAACCATTCCTGATGCCTGTAGAATCTGTGCATTCCATCCCTGGACGAGGCACAGTCATTACTGGTCGCTTGCACAGAGGTAAACAGCTATAGTGACTTTAACAAAATGAATAGGCTTAATGCATGAGAAATCTAGGTATACAAGTCTGTCATTCTATAAATTGGATATCAAACTACTGCTAATAAGCTTTTTTTTTTAATTATGTTGTGTGTCAATAAACATATTTCTATTTACAGTCACCATAAACAGTTAGACCTACACCTTCTGTTCAGCAGATTGTTGTTATTGTGAACAAAGTTAAATTCAGAATAGGTAACTAAAAATGCTTCATATTTGTTGTAATTTTTCTTACAGGAGTATTGAAAAAGGGTACAGAATGTGAAATTGTTGGGCATGGTAAAGCCATGAAGACTACAGTCACTGGAGTAGAGATGTTCCATAAAACGTTAGAAGAGGCACAGGCTGGCGATCAGCTCGGAGCCTTGGTCAGGGCTGTAAAGAGGGAACAGATCAAACGAGGAATGGTAATGGCAAAACCAGGGACAGTGAAAGCTCACGACAATGTTGAAGCTGCAGTTTACATATTGAGTAAAGAAGAGGGTGGGCGATCAAAACCATTCACATCTTTCATCCAACTTCAGATGTTCTCCATGACATGGGATTGCGCATCTCAAGTGACTATTCCTGATAAAGAGATGGTGATGCCTGGTGAAGATGCTACGTAAGTATTTTATAAGAAATGGGTTGCTGTCTAGTGACCCATTTGTTTTTGAGAGGAGTAAAAAATCATGATTTTTATTTCAGATTGCACTTAAAACTTCTGAAACCAATGGTGTGTGAAACGGGACAGCGTTTTACATTGCGATTGGGTGACATGACACTTGGGACTGGTGTCATCACTAAAATCAATAATAACTTATCTGAAGAGGACAGAATGAAGCTTTTAGAAGGCAAGAAGGCGCGTGAAAAGGCGTCTGCCAAGAAGTGAACACATTCGATTTAGATAAGATTAGAAATTTATTGTAGTTCCCTTATTGTATGCATTTAAAAGGAAAATGTAAAAAATATTCAAATAAAATTCAAAAGCCAGATTCTGTTGTTTGTGACTTTTAAAAATCTGATAGCTTCTGACCAAGTACTTAATTGAGAGGTTGACTGGTAGAGAATGCTAGTGGGCATTACTGAGTACTACTGATTTCACCTATCGGAGTCTTTAAATATGTGCAATAATGTTCAATGTAAAACTCTTTATATTAGAGTTTTACAATAAACACCAGATAACAAATAAATTCAGTTTTGTTCAAGAGATAAGAGAAGCAAGAAACAAGCTGGTGGTTTTCATTTAGGCGCTGTGGATTTTTCCCGTATTTAAGAAAATGCGCGATAACTTAAAATCTATACAATATTTCTTAAATTTTATTCTGGTGCATGTACGCACAGGACGAGAACTAATTTTGCACAATTTTATACAGACACAAATCCAATGGTGTTTTCGAGACGATTCTGCAAAACGTTACTCCAGTAGGAAACGCAATATCTCGAAAACCTGAAGATGCACTCATTCCATTTTTGGCGCACTTTCTACCTAGAAAGTCAGCTCTGCCCATTCAATCATTTTTTGTTTACGAGCTTTTTTTTTTAATTCTTGCTGGAATAACGTTACCCTAGCAGGAATCGTTTTATTCATCTTTTTACAAAATTACAGAATGCACTAGTTTTTTACGCAGCGCACATCCATAGCAGATTACGCACTTATTGATAGTTATATTCGTATCACTCTACCTCTCTTTTTATTATGAATAATCTATGACTCTACCAGCTACTTTCTTGCTGGAGTAACGCTCTCGTTCGTTTACTGTTATTGACTCCTGGGGATCGAACCCGGGACCTCAAGATTCCGGCACAGTCGCCTCTCGGCTACGGCTACGATAGGTTGTCAATATTAATTAAACGAAAATTACTAGGTACATGTAGCCAATGGAACATAAATGAGTAAGTTGTAAGAGCGCAAGATAGATTAAAATTGTTACGCTCGCGTCCGTGTCACACGAGTACACCGATCATCATTAATTTGTAGGGGAAGAGCCTAGTAATTCGTAAATTTTGTAAGGGACTTTCTTCAGAAAGACAGAAAATACACTGAAATACAGTCAGCCTAACAGCGATAGGAATGTCCGTTCGTATGTAAGTGCAGCTTATGAAACCAATCTACCGGAGTTTAAGGAATTCTACTCCCTGAAATTGTGTTATAAGATTACATATATTACGTGGAATGATGATTATTAAACTAAACAAAAGTAAGGTTACCATCACAATTTATTTTGAAAAAAAAAGCTGTGATTAACAAAGAATTGATAAACAAAATCAATCAAAATACAGTTTTAGTAAATAACAATGGAATACAATTTTTACTGGTTTTAATGCCATTTGTTAACTTAAATTTACTATTAAGTAAATGTTGCAATCTCACAGTATTGAAATAATGACAACTAGATGTGGTTACAATTAAAATATTTTGTGGCTTTGCAAAATATTACATGCTGGAAATTTAACAAAATAAAAATTACAAAAATTTCAATGATAACATCAAACTTTGAACCTAATGGAATGAAAGAACAAATGACACATTGTGTACATAAAATAATGACATCAGGTATTTTTCCACTGAGACCAGATCAAGATCAAATAAATAAAAATGCCAGACAACTGGTGCTTTGATCTAATATCATTGGAAAATGAAACATTTCACTTTTAACTTTCACAATAGTAAGAGGGTACTGAGAATTCAATTAATCATCCTATATTTACAAGTCTTCATCCTCTTCTGGAAGTGCTGTGTCTTGTGCCTCCTTGAGATCCTTTTCGATCTGGTTCTGCCATTGTGGGTCCATCGTGACTTCTGGGGGTACCAAGGCAGGCATAGCAACAAACTCCAAATTGCCATCACCGATCAACTTTCTTGCTAGCCAGAGGAATGGCTTTTCGAAGTTGTAGTTTGATTTGGCAGAGATGTCATAATACTGAAATGTAAGAAGTTAAAAACAATTAGTGACCAGACATGATTATTCAGTTAACTTGAAGTCTAAATTATACATTAAATCAATCTTAACAATGTGCAACAATGTGAGCTTAGAACTCACCTGAAGATTCTTTTTTCTGTGGAAAACGATTGTTTTTGCTTTGACTTTTCTGTCTTTGATATCTACTTTGTTGCCACAAAGGACGATGGGGATGCCTTCACAGACACGCACCAAATCTCTATGCCAGTTAGGTACATTTTTGTAGGTGACACGAGAGGTTACGTCGAACATAATGATAGCGCATTGACCTTGAATGTAATAACCATCTCTGAGCCCTCCAAACTTTTCTTGACCAGCAGTATCCCATACGTTGAACCTGATGGGTCCTCTATTCGTGTGGAAAACTAAGGGATGCACTTCGACACCTAGAGTGGCGACATATCGTTTCTCGAACTCTCCAGTCAAGTGCCTTTTCACAAAGGTCGTTTTGCCTGTACCACCATCGCCTACCAGCACGCATTTGAATGTGGGCATATCATCAGTCATTTTGATTTGTGTTTTGTTTCCTGATACCTGAAAACAAACAGAAAAGGTTACGATAGAAGTTTCAACGGCTTGCAGATGACTAACTACTTAGTTACAAGTTCATACTCTTTGTTTACCAGTCCGGTTTTAACTATATTTTATAATAACATAATACTAGGAGTATTTTAAACGTAAATTCAGAGTACTATACTACTTTTAATAAACTGTCAAGTTCAATTTGTTTTAAGTTTTCACCGAATGGCGCTCAGACAAGCTCACAGGAATTTAGCTCGATCATACCGAACACGAACAACAATTGCAGCTAAATTACGCAAGGAACGATAAAAATAATATGTAAATTTAAAAGTACACCACTTATAGAATTCAAGCACATAAAATAAAATCACTATTTACCAAGATTGGCTAAGAAAAACGAGATTAATCTCGATGCACAGAAAAGTCGTTACGGCTCACAATGGCGTCACTTGACTAAACGGAAGAAGCGTTTGACAACGACAGGCGCAATAACGTTGCTAGTCAACTCAGTACTTTTTTAAACTTGACAAAACTTGGTTAAATAATTTTTAAGTTTTTATTTAATATCTAAATTATTATTTTCGTAGTTGCGAATTTGATAAAAATGCACTTTTTTGCGAAGAGTAAATTTGAAGCTATTTCAAGATTTAAAAAATCATGAAACTGAACTTGCTGTATTTGCTGCTTTGCCGACCAAGTTATGACGTCATTTTCTATTGATCAGTAGCGCCATCTACAACTTTGCAAATTTAGACATGACATGAGACGGCTAGCGAAGTTTCGTTCGTTTCGTGTGTATCGATTTTTTGAGTGAAGTGAACGTAGTGTTCGTGTCCTTTAGTTTAGTGACGTTTGATGGAAAAATATCTGTGAATGGGATTGTGTAATAAGATAAAACGTTTATTTGGTGTGTGATTTTCTGTAAAGGATGACGAAGGACAGGTTAGCGGCGCTCCAGGCGGTAAGTTCGTTTTCGTTTGCTCCTCAACGCTGCTCTAACCAAAGGTCTCATTGGTGACCTCGAATTTGGTGAAATAGTATTGAGATCATGTTCTTTTTTGCGGGAATCCTTTCGAATTATTGACTTTCTATAGCTTAACAGAGTGTACAATCATAAAATAGCCTATTTCTTGCAAATTCTTTAATTCTTGTCGCCCCACCCCTGACTTGACACCACTTGAATGATAGCTGTCATTGAAGCGAGACAATTTGTTGCGTTTCGACCGCAGTTTTACGAAACGGCATTGTTCTTGGCTGAAGAAACCTTGCGATGGAGTGTTTCACACTTGAATAACCGCATAGGAAACAAGACTTACTCAACTTGATTGTGAAACAGCCCTGAAAGTTGGCACTTCCTATTTAGATAAACTTAGGCCTCCTGTTGTATGTATCTGCATACTTAGTCGAGCTAAAGTTTGCAAATTTTTGGCTATGTAGTAAAGGAAGGTACAATTTGCTCAGTACATCAGATAATTAAAAAAAAAAGAAACTACCTACATTATCATAAAAATTAAATGTAATGTTACAAACATTTTCAGTTCATTTTTATTGAAATCATGCATAAAATGATTAAAAGTATTTTTTTACATTTGCTTAAAATTTATGATTTTATTTTTGGTTAAATATATTTAATTTAAAATAAAAATTTCATTTATCAAGTCCAGCATTTGTAGTAACTTTGAGTTTAAATCGTCACTTTAACATTAAACCTTTAACAAGTGTAGTGATTAAGCCAGTATCCGTAGTTGTAACAATGGCCTGCTTTCAACGATGAGGACCTTTACCCTTTAGTAGTATTAGGCTGAAAATGTATGTTATTTTTAAACCAAGCACTATATTTATTCTAATCAGATGGGTTATGAAACTATTTTAGGTTAAACAACAATTAAAAGAAAATAATTCATATCTATGGGTTAGTAAAAGTAGTAGGTACCAACAATAAACCAAACCAATTGGGGAAACATTTAATAAGCCCACTACATACTCATTGGTTGGAAACAGTTCAAACATTTATGTGATTTTTTTGATGTTTTTTTTTCTGTATTTGATGATAATGTCCTCTTTTTCTACTAATATTCTGATATATACATGTGTAATAATATATGAGCTGTTTATATAATATTATATATACAGGCCATTTTACGTAGAAAGACACAAAAGAAGTCATTTTTGTAGGATCATTGATTTTATGCAAGCAACTTGCTAAAATAATTAAAACCCAACATCAATTCTTATTACCCATATTTTTATACATATATTTTGTATGAGATCATATGTTTTATTTTATACTGAACAGAGAAAAAATATCGCTTGCTAGAAATTTTCTAACAAGATACATTTTAAAAATATGCCTTAATGAATAAAATCTAACAAGAATTTTTAGAGCCTTGTGCTTGAAAATGTCCTTAATTTTCCAACTAGAAATCAATAATGTGTGATCAAGTTGAACACTGTGAATTTATCACTAGATAAATTATTAAGTATGTACCTACATACAATAATATAATATAATCGAAAAACCCTGAAACTACCTAGTTTCAGGGTTTTTCGATTAGACTTTGAAAAATGTTTGAATATGTAGTTAGGTATACTTACTTATACATCTGGCTACAAGAAAACATGTTACCATTTGGTAACGTTCGTGTTACATATCCGGTTCTACAGCCTTAATCCTATTTGTCTATGTCCGTCCTTGTCGAAACTGAGACGATTATTATGGTTACATGTCGTTTCATACAACCGCATAGTCGAATATTCTCTACAGGAAGCGGGTTTCGTACCTACAACGTGCGTACCAACGCAATATAGTTGAAATCAAAAGAAAAGTTATGACAATAATGGACAAAATCCATTCATCGCATTCGTTTATACTCGTATTACTGTATTTGGCGCTGTTATCGGTGAGGGCGTCATCCGGCGCGCGGCCTTCGCTAGAGTTGACTCACAAAAACAACCGTTTGCCCGTCATACTTGCATCATCAATCTTGGAGACTCCTTCATGAGTTAAGTCAGAAGAGGATAAAAAATTCTTAAAGTCGCATGGCATAGTGCAGTTGACGGGATTAGTGCTACGTCTTCAGTGTTGAACCGTTTTTGCGTCGCTTTATGTTGTTAAGAAATTCTAAAATATATTTTAATTGCTATTCTATTATTATGCTATTGCATCGTTTCCTACCCTTGTTGAGGCACCATTATGGTAAATATACATGATTCGAACAAGTAATCAACATTAGTCGACCTCCGTAGCCGAGACGAAAGCGTGCCGGACTTTGGCGTCGCGCTATCTCTGAGGTTCCGGGTTCGATCCCCGGTCGGGTCAATATGGGAAACGAACTTTTCTATATTGTCTCGGGTCTGGGTATTGTGGTACCTTCGTTGTTTCTGATTTCTGTAACACAAGTGCTTTAGTTACTTACCACAGAATCAGAGCAATGTATGTGATGTTGTCCAATATTTATCTATTCTTATCTATATAGGTGATATCTATGGATACAACCTGTTTTGCCCATTTCGTTGATCTTTGAAGTCTCGTTTAAGTACGTAAAGAAATATTATAAATAATGGTCTTCCTAACTGTAGAACAAGAAATTCCTATATATAAATACAAAGCTGGCCATTCCGCCTTGTTCCAGAAGCGTATTTTTAACAAAGTTTAATCTTCAGAAGAACTTTACACAGTTTGATTGCCATAAAATTTCTGCCTCGAGTTGCGGAATTTATGCGTTGAAAATACCTTTATCCGCATCTGTGAGAGCAAAAACGTACAAATCAGATGTTGGCGTAAGTTGGAAATTGCTTTTGAAGCTTAAGATGAAATATTCTTATTTTAAAGGTACGGTAGATAGCATTGTCGTGGGTGGCGTGTTTGATATCAAAGGAACAGCCCTCTGAGTAGTAATGGTAATGGCGAGCTCGGGAATATATCTAAGCCTCTTGGGGCTCTTGTATTGGCTTTGACGTCACTTGCACTTGAAACAGCTGATTCACGATGTGCGTCGTATCTATTTTTAACATCTGTCTCTCGTGTTGTCTAAGAATGAATGAACTTCTCCCGTAAACAAAGCCGATATACTGCTGAGCAAGACGTCCTAATGACCCTAGCTTGAACCATGTTTCGATGTATTATCGCAATACTAACTGATCATACAAAACATATTTTATACACCACTGAGCCGTGCATTAATCGTTTCTTAGTTTACTATTAACATTTTATACATTTAAGTTGTCTCCACAAAGGTCTAGTAAGAAAATTCTCCTAATCCTAAAAATATGATTATTTTATATTTATATACACTTCACGATCCCACCTGATGTTAAGTGGTAAGTAATGAGGTCCTAGCTTAAGAGCGACAAGTACAGGATAATAAATCTATTACTGGACTGGTCGCCCTTACCTTGAAGGCTTTACCTCTGCTACTAATGTAATACCCCCCAAGAGCTCTGGAATCCTTATTCACTCGCAGGAACACAACAACACAGAAGCGACTGATATTTGGATGCGGTCTTCTGTATTTCACCAGTCGGGCTGCTCCAGTTCGAGCGATAAGTCGCTATGCCCTACCTCTCTTATGATGATGTGGTTTGGAAAATGTACTGTGTTAATGTTTGTTGAATTAACTGTTATTTCGATGTCACCATAATCTTGCTATACAATTTTCGTTGCACATTGAAATATAACTTTGATCGCGATATTAACGAACACGGTAGGTACTAATTAATCTAAAAACACATCATGGATGCGTCGGCTGAATCTATTAACACCTGACATCATAATCAGATTACCTTTTTTGGATGTTTTCACAGATTTCACAGAATTGATATTGCAATATTGAAATGGCAAGTTTTGAATAAGTTGGTAATATTACATTAATTTCAAATTCAAAGCACTTGCTTTAATCATTTTGATGCAGATTTCTTACTTTCGGCAACGTTCTGCATAACGGATAAAATTTGGTTTTTACCAAATTTACTTAGTAGCGAATTATAACTAGGTAATAGGTTAGCAAAATAATCCTCACCAGGTTAAATACGGGAAAAATAAAAATTCTCGTTTCAGTAAAATTTTGTAATTTTTACTTTTAGTCAATACCTATGCATGCATTTATTCCGTCCATCCATGTTATGATATTCAGGTTAGCCAAACAGGTCTCTGTGATCCACTGTTGGCTCTCGCGGGAAACATGATGATGACAGATGCGAGAACTATCGCGGCCATTCTGATTTGTTGCTTGCTTATTTTATTTAAATGTTAAATTTTTAAACACATTAAAATTCATTGAGTTCCCACGAGTAGCAATTATCACTTCCGATAGAGTCCGGCATACCGAAAGAAGTTTAGCCTTTTTCGGAAGTCACCCGATCCCAGAGCAATGTGGCACGCTTAAGGCTAGTCACGCATCTTTTGGCACAGCAGACCTTGAATTGGAGGGAGAAGGGACGGGGAAAGGGAAACGGAGGGAATGAGATGAACGAGGAAGATATAGAATAAGGATACCACCGTCTTGGAAGACCTAATTTGAGTTGGTAGTAGTTAAAGAGCTGGGTTGAGGACCCGTGGTCGCATATCCGTATTCACAAACTACCAGACCGAGAGTTGCTATGAGTATCCTTTCACTACAGTAACTGTTAATTTAGAATATATAAATAAAACTATGACTACTGACAAATCCTCTCTAATCAGTCTAGTAGCTATTGATTTTGACCCCTTAATGATTAATGTTACCAAGACCAAATAAAATTGCAGTTTTAGTAAAACTGCAATTTTATTTCTGATCAAATCCAATAATTTACTTAATTATCAATTGTATTTACTAGTAAAATTAATGCCTATAGGATCTTTTAAACCCTAAATACCACCAAAAATATGGTCGATAATAAACTGAAAACTCCGCTCTTACTATTTTATTCAAATTTGCCATTGAGACAGTCTGCTCTGTTCAATCCTTGAGAAAAAAAATCTTACAGCTTAGGTTAAGTGACGTTTAATGCCGCCGTAGTTTGCAGTTTGCACAATTCCCAAGTCTGTCACTTGAGATATTTGTGTTAATGTTACTGGCGTACGTCCAAATCAAGTCTGCGCTGAGCGGGTTGCCTGGGGTCACTGCGACGCTGCTTCCGATGCCAAATTATCCTATTCAAGTTTTATTGATATCAAGCACGTCGTCGGCCCGCCTAATCATAGATCTGTTTGCGGTCTGGAAATAAAGCCAATATCGACCAAACCCTCGTGTGTTCTCTAGGAATAAGCCTTATATTCATACTGTTGGATCAGGTATATGTCTAGTCTAGTCTAGATTTTATTAAATTTCTTGCAATTTAGGCTTCACCTTGATTTGAAAGGTAGGGTTACCCAAAAAATCTGCAAGATGTATTCGTTTTGTGAATAGGGAAAGCTGTAAATGGGTAAACAATTTCAGGCAATACCAAACTATTATTGTTCTTTGATTTAACTATACATCTGAAGTTCGTTTAAAAATAAGATCAACAAAAAATATAGCATCTTATTATGAATATTTGACACGATACTGATTTCAGTCGGTTTAAATTGTGCCTCTAAGGTGTGTTATTGTTTGTAGTAATTGGGCATTTTGCTCGACTTTCAAAATGAGATTGTTACTTAAAACATTTTTCAAGTTGTCTAATTTGCTTTTATATTAGGAAAATGTAAGGTTTGGATTGTATCTTGTAGAGTTACCCGCTTTTGTTTTATTTAATGTTTAAGTAGGTATTTCTTAAGGCTAACTAACCTCGCATGTTACTTTAAAGTCTGACGATGAAAGCATTTTAAGACGTCTCAATTTTATTATTTAAATTTTATAATTTATTGTAGACTAGCTGTGCCCGCGACTTCGTTCGCGTGGACTACATCCTTTCATGGTCGGTTTTACCCCTTTCTCCCCTAATATTCGAAACAAAAAGTAGTCTATATTTTAATCCAAGTTTCGAGCTATATTTGTGCCAAATTTCATATCTCTAACTTCAAAAATAATCATTTTTCCATATAAACTTTCAAAGGTGGTATTACCCCCATCCCCCCTTATTTTCTAATAAAAAGTAGCCTATGTCCGTTCTTGAGATTCAACGTATACCTATACCAAATTTCATCAAAATCCGTTGAGCCGTTTAAGCGTGAAAGAGTAACAGACGGACAGACAGACATACAGACAGACAGACAGAGTTACTTTCGCATTTATAATATTAGTATGGATAAAAATATATATTAATAACTAGTCGTCAAAACCATATCAGATAAACTGTTAAACCGTCTAAAAAGCAAAATAAATTCTGCGATAAGTACACTTTTTCTATAAATATTTCTATTAGTGTTAAGACCTTTATAATAAACCATAGGAGTATAGTAAACGCTTTTGTTAGTATCCAGGTCCACTACAGTTTTACATTGCACGTTCAGTAAGTCTAAATTTAGCAACGGCGCTGTGGTATCACGGAGACGTCGCATCGGAAGCGGAACATGCATGAGCTGTATTCTATGTGTACTGTATACGACAGTCGCCATGTCACATGTGCGGTCAACAGCATGTTAAGGTAAACATTTGCACTTCGATAATAGTTCTTATGCGCACGACATAAGGGCGGTGCAAAGTAAAAAATGTATAGTCTTACGTGTTTTCGATCGTACAATTCCGGCCAGTTCCAATTTTTGAACATAATGCTTGCCGAACAATAAATCAGGCTTCATAAAAAAAAAAGTGTGCCATCAAAGCGTTTGAAAATGGAAATGAATATTCTGTCCACCTGGCTTTTTTTATTTGAATTTTTTGAATGTCAGACTTAACTGAAACATTAGGCCACTTTGCACTAGTAATCGCTACATTAGAACCGTTCTATTCTACGTCATCGTTATAGAAAAATTGGCTTTGCTTTCGTAGTTTTCGGTTTACCAGTAAAAAGCGTTTCGCGTGGGAAGATTTAAATCCAAAAAGTAACTAAGGTAAACAAATTACCTTATTTATTATTATTATTTATATTTATTATTAGTAAAAAGTTACTCTCGCAACGAAACTTTTATACTATAACAAGTTTTGTGATAAGTTTTATAACAAGTCGGTACTTTTGTCAGTACCGAGGGGTTTGAACTCGAGTTCTTCCGATTTACTTACCTGTTTTACTTGTAAAAAACATGTAAGTGTGCCTATAGACCACGTATACAGATAAATGGATATTATGATTATTTATGTACTAGCTTTTGCTCGTGACTTTGTTTGCGTTATATCGGAATAAAAAGGGTTCTATATTAATCTAGTATTTCATCTTCCTTTCTATTCAATTTAAATCTAATCCATTCTAGTACTTTTTGCGTAAAATACATACATCCAGACATACTCACATACAGGCAACCTTACGTTCTTACTTACTAACTTTCGCGTTTATAATGTTAGTGGTAAGACTAGGGCTTACTTAAAATTAAATGCTTTTAGCTTATCTCGTAATAAGTGTATAAAATATACGCAAACTTTACTAAGTAAAACGCGTTGAAACTCTAAGGCGAAATGTAAAACTTTACGCTGAGTCGGTCTTATGAGGCGTGAAATAACTCCTAAAGAAAATTATGTTTTATTTTCCTTTGAAACTTGATCAAAGTATGTGTAATGGGGGAAAATTACTTGGGAATGCGGAATAGTATTAAAATGATTATAAAATATATAATTTCGTGCATGTATTAGTCCTGCAGTTTTTTTCTATTGCAAAATAATTAAACAACATTTTCCGGTAAACATAATTTTAAATCTTAAAGAAATGAATGAATTAGTCATGTCGAAAAATACGAAATCTTTTGTGCAAGTGCTACACTCACATAGATATTTAAGTTTTTTTTTGCTACGGAGGTGTGGGTTGTGAATTATGCAGGTTGTTTTAATTGTATTTTTCAAATCTAGCCCAATTAATTTTATATACAATTCTTCAAACTCTTTGTATTTTTCTTGTTAGTGTCGCAGCAATATTCTAGTTAGTTACGCAAACGAAAACGGTACTGTTTCAACAGTTTTTATAGAACCTGCAACTCCCTTCAAGGGAATAGGCGTTTGTTATTTCCTTGGTAATTAACTGTAAACAAGGGTGTCTGCCCCGCCTTGGGATCTTCGCGTGAAATCGTGACATTGTAACATGGGTGTGGGTTGGATACGAAAACAACGAGACGATGCGCCCCTATCATTCGATTAATCGCAATCGGATTTTTAAACGATTTTATTTTGCTTCCCGCCAACGCATAAAACGGTTTTAATGTAATCGAATTCACTCCACAAATAGATGTGGGTTCATGAATATTTTTTTGTGGAATCGATGAATCTATTTGAAAATGGCAAAGAACATTAATATTAAAATCTCTCAGGATTTGGGAAATAAAATAAATGTTCCTACTTATATTATAATAGTGTCAGATTCCTTTTACTTAGGGAGCAGTTGAGTCGTTTAGAGACCTAGACAGGACTTTAAGAAGCTAGTCTGGACTAACAACTGAACTTGTAGAAGTAGTATGATGTAAATCACAAAATATTGGATTAGGTCATCTTTTACGATCCTCTACTCCCTAGTTTTTGTATGTCGCTGTATTGAAAGGTTGATACATATTTACGTCCAAGTAAATAACACACATACACGTACTGGTCTGTAAGTAGATAGATGCTAAAGGTTATGCAGGAATCCTATATAATATTCAGAAGATACCCAGTGGGTACCCGACCAAGGCCTTGCCCGGAAGATTTGTCACCCGTGATAAACTGACCCGAATCTTTTAGAATATTAGAAAAAGCTGTACATTTCTATGCGCGAAGTAAAATGTATTAACAAAAATCTGACGCACACAATTTTATTATTTTTAATTTAATTTCACATTTCCACATTTGTAAGTTACGTATTTTAAGTATTAAGAGATTCAAGCTACTTATTTAGTCGGCAATATTTCCCTTTAATTTTCCAGCTTTTTGCTGGAAAGAAATTACTATAAATCCCTTCGTTAGACGAAATGAAAAGTTAATAATAATAAATTAATAATATAAATAATAATTTGACGACCTCCGTAGCCGACAGGCGAGCGTGCTAGACTTTGGCATCGCGCCATCTCTGAGGTTCCGGGTTGGATCCCCGGTCGGGTTAATATGGGAAACGAACTTTTCTGTATTGTCTCGGGTCTGGGTGTTGTGGTACCGTCGTTGTTTCTGATTTCTGTAACACAAGTGCTTTAACTACTTACCACAAAATCAGAGCAATGTATGTGATGTTGTCCAATATTTATTTATTTATTTATTAATCATCCGGTTTGCCAAATGCATGAATTACAAAAGTGTTCACTTGTTCGTAAGTCACTAACAAGTGAACACTTTTGTAATTCGTTTCGTTTTTTTAGTGACTTAATAATGCCCAAAAAGGTTTTCATTGAGTTAGGCTACCTATCTATCTAAACTATAAATCGATCTGCGTAGTCTGTCTAGTCTATTGGTAGCAGATTGCAGGGAAAGATTTAAAAATAAACCACCAAATGGGATTGTGCTCCTGGTTTAGCTTTCAGGATTCGTGTTTCAGAGTGGATAGATTAGAGTTTCGATCAAAGCGTTTAATCCACTAAACGGGATAGCGTGCATGTTTTCGTGACTAAAGTATCAAGGTTTATCCCGAATGTAGTGACAAGTATACTGAGTAGCTTTGTAAGGCACGTCATGCTATTGATTCCGGCTGGCATGTTGATATTAGTCGTTAAGCCTAGTCAACAAAGGCCATTTAACGGCTTGAGAACATCTGACAGTTGGTCATTTCCCTCACATATCATACAATTCGCCCTGGTTGTCTACAACCAAAAACTAAATATTTCGGTTTCAATGACGAATGGCAATTTTAAATTCTCATAACAATAACCAAATCACTTCGTTTTTGGTAGTAGGCTTACTAAGCCCGCGTGTTGGAGACATAAATGGCGAAATTAAAAGTAACAAGGTCGAAGTTTCTTTCAAATTGATTAATTCAATCCGATATCGGTTGCAATAATGCATGCGGTTTGTGCGGCCGTTCTCGGAACTTCGGAAGTGTCAAGGCGGGCAGACCCGCAAGGGGCTGTGGTTACGTAACTCTTGCCTGCCGCAACGCTCCTCTATAGGGCTGCTCTGAATATAAACAAAGCAAGAAAGTTTCCAATTTCGTAACGTTCTGCTTTGGAAAAAGCAATCAACTTTATGAAACTTTATTGTTCTTAACTTTATCGTTACCAAGACTTGGAAACATTTTGCAAAACAAAACGTTTTGGATCGGCTAGCGTCGGAGGCACTTGTACGTTCACGAACTCTACGACTAAAATAAGACGTAATTGTTTTGTTTCTGCTTGAAAACGTCTCGTTTGTATCCGAAGGATATTATTTACACTGTTTTTTATTGCCAAGCAAAATCTTAAACCAGCGATTGGCCTCTATCTTATATAGATGACAAGTGATGGTGAGTTTTGCTAAGCATGGTGTTGGATAGATAAAAAAAAGCATTCTTGAATGACAACAAATGCGGTGGAAATTATAACACGAAATACGATACAATCGCTCTCATCCGATAAGGAATATTATTATGATGTTTACGTTTTTTAACTCTCTAAGGTAAGGGCAGCCCTGTGCTTCCCTAGCTTCCACAATGAACACCGTTCCGCCATTGTCGACGCTCACACGCTTGCTTGCATTACGGCTGAGCTTTTTATTGCTGCACTGTTCCTAGCGAAGTTATGAAGTTTTTATGACACTTACCTACCTCGAC
Organism: Glyphodes pyloalis; assembly: GCA_037074685.1. Lineage (NCBI taxonomy): Eukaryota > Metazoa > Arthropoda > Insecta > Lepidoptera > Crambidae > Glyphodes > Glyphodes pyloalis. The sequence goes on from JAYKKO010000002.1 coordinate 6,607,374, forward strand.
GTTGTAGAAGTGCAACTTCTGCTAAAGCTTGCATGTACAACAGAAGGTTAGGATTAAGTTTATTCAACGATACAATGTAGTATCTGCAACTGTATTTACTAGAGTGCATTTAAGTATCATGCGAACATCATAGACTTCGTTTAAATCTTCCTTTTTCAATATCGATATTTCATCGCAAAGTTTATATCACAGGTTTATGTTAAAAAATCTGATAAGTAATTTTGCTAACAAATTATTGACAACGGCCACAGTGTGTACTCCCTGCGTTCTAAAATTTTACGGTCAATCTATGATGGTTGTGGATGTTGTGCAATGCGGCTGTTGGAAGTAATCCTTGGAGAGCCCTTATTTAGAGGGTCGTAAATAAATGTACTAGCGTAAGCAGCGGGCTGCCCTTCGGCTTTACGGCCCAGCCTGTAAACAGCGCGAACCTCGGCTTCGTAGCTGTCACCCATTTTGATTAGTATCGCCATGTGAAATAGGTCACGACATGTTCGCTGCATAATAATGGCCCCTAAACGATACTATGTCGTTTTATAATATCAGTGGAACGTGACTGACGCCTGCTGTTCGGTTAAGACATAAAAGTTTTCTACTTAAAACCGGGGAGTTTGCGACATTTCGTTTAGAAGTTCTTCCGTTATATATCGTTCCGCTTTCTCGTAATATGCACTTTATCATCTTTACATATTGGTTAAGTTTTGGAAAAAGTTATACCGAAACATGTGGATGGCACTTTACTAGTATATGATATTTTAAAAGAAATGTCGTTGTAACGAGATTCATTATGTAAGCATCCAAAGCTCCAAAGCCATCAACTCCCTATGACTCGCTGGTCCATATCAAATGGACGGCCCCGCGGGGCTGTGAATATTTTAGGTCTTACTGTGTCTGTGCGCGAACTAAGAGTGAACCATCTAGTTAATTGTATTATGTAATTAAATATTAGTTAAAAAGCTGGATATTTTTCGACTATGTGCTCTACGAAAATTAAAGGTCGTAAGTCGGTTCTTCTATTTAAAAGCCACTGTGGAAAATGAATACTTCGAATCAAGAGATGGCTTGGGCCTTCTGACTCTCGATATCTAAGATTATAGTAATTGTATTGTAATAAATTACCTCTATAAACAAATATAAATCAAAATAACGTTAAAAATAATCACTTATTCGAACATTACATATCATAAACATAGTTCATGATACAGAGGACATATTTTCGTGTTCATTGAGTGAATTCGCAAAAACTGCATTAAATATAATAACATACAAATCAGGATAGAAGATAGGATAAATTAAGCAAATGTTAAAAATATAGTTTAAAGTTAAAGCCAGGTTTTTATATTATATAAGTGTTTTATTTTTAATAGATATGTAAGATTTTAGTATATATATATTTTTTGTTAAATTTGTAAACAGTTTTACAATATAAATAGAATAAGTAAGTAATAATTATAAGGATGGCTATACCATCGCATTAGGTTAAGATATCTGTAATGGTAGTATAAGCTTGCAATAAATAAATAAATAAATAAATAAATAAATGTCGTCGGAGGCTGACTAATACTTAAGTCTTCGTTAAAGAGCCCATCTATCACACTGCCTTCAGTGTGAACATAGATGACATTTTCTGAATATACTCATCATAATCAAAAAGCTATTCCGCCGCCAAGTGGAAAAGCAAACTGTGCGCGATGAAAAAAATCTCAAATTAATCGCTTCGCTGAGTTTTTTCAGGGTACCGGCAAATAGGGCGGGTCAAAAAGTTGTACGTGGCAACGAGCGATCTAGATGCTTCGCCACGCGTCCACGGCCTCTAATTATATGTTGAGATTTAGAGATTTCGACGAGTTGACCCAGATCCACATTCCCCTCTACAGCTGTGGCAGAATCAGTATTGTTTCGCGGTGCCTTAACGACCGCTGTCAACGGTTTCCATGCCGCGTCGTTCGGAAGAAAAGCTATCATCAAGTTTTTTCTTGTTTGCCGAACCGAAGTACTCTTCACTGCGGCAGTAAAACAAAAGTAGTTAGCGATAACATTGCCGCTTCATTAGTTAATCAAATTTAACAGTCAATGTTTGCTTGTAATTAACTTGTTGCCTTAATTTAATGCTATATATTTCATAAGTAGCGTTGCCAGGCGGCTTCTCCTGCATTGTTATTTTCAGGATAAAAGTACCTTACAAAAAACTGTCAATATCTACTAAATTGCGTTGGAATGTAAGAGGTAATTAAAATATCTAAGTAGGTATACGATTACAAAACAATTCAACAAGCGATGACTACAGCATGAGTCACTGATTGCCAAGCAAAATAAAGCGTTATATCACTACTTATGCATCAACAGTGATTAAACGTAACAAGACCCGGGCGCCCAGACCGTGCTTTCAGATATTGGGATGAATAAATTTACGCATTCTACTCGTAAAAATAACGTTGAGGCGAATTTAGAACGGCCGGAGATAAATTTGTGCTACACCGTGTTTCCCCTGGGGTCTGGTCCGTCGTGAGGGAGGCTTCGTCGGGAAGGTGAAGGCCGAATTGTTCGTTGCGTAACTACTTTAGTACGCTGTACGCGATTCTGTAAGGGCTCTTTCAAAATAGATATAAGATGTTGGATTGTTGCAGTGTTAGAGCGGTGCGGTTGTGGCACGGCAGAGGGACTGTTATTTTTATTTATATTTTATACTGATAAAATAGCGCCAAAAGGCCATTGCCTTTGAATTGAGAGAAACATCACTGGTCACGTATCATAGTGGTCCTACTATCCTTATAATGCTTAACAGGGTTATATTTAATAGTGACACACTAACTAAAAGTTAAGTTTTGTCGTCTGTCTCAATTGCTCGGTGACAATACTTAAATATGATTGGTCTCGCTAGCTTTGAGGCAGTAGTCAGATCCAATCCAAACGTTTTAGAAAGAGCACTAATGACTTACCGTATCGCTTGCCGTTCTGTTCTTCATATACAAAACCTAACAAGGTATTTTACAATACCAGATAATATTATTTATCATCAATATTTTCCCACTTTATTTACTATCTGACGTTTATCTTTAGAGTTGAAAATTCACTTATATAAATTCACTTTGACCGTGGACGTAGTTATAAGAGACCACCAAACAAAATCCACCTAGCTACAACGTAACTATTTTTAAAAAGGCGTATGAAATGAACCCTATAAATAAACGAAAAGGGTTGTTAAACGTTGCAATAAAGATTAAGGATAAAAGTGAGCGCGCACGCAAACACACGAGCAATCCGGATCGCGGAGATCAGCCGTGTCCCTCATTCGTTTAATTGAAACACGCACAGGATTTAACTGTACCCAGATTACTGAGTGACGTCGGTCCGCTCTCCTGGTATAACACTTGTTCCTCCAAAGTGGAAAATTGCCTCGATTAACTTAACTACACGGATGGAATCCATTAAATATTCTGAATACATTCACGTAATTAACCGCTTCGGTTAATTAAGAGAAATTCGTTGATCGGGTCGGTTTGAATTCAGATTGGCTTTTGTTTGTTTTATGTTGTACTGAAGCGAAGTACTTACTGTATCTGGCTTTATTGGTGTAATCGAAGTGAGCAATTTAAGGCTGGCGTTTCTAGTAAACCATTCGAGTGCATAAACGATATTCTGAAATATGTTAGCAATATCTGCTTCATTATTTTACGGATTCGAATTTCTATTCGTCTCTTTTCTTCACTTTCACAAGTATCTTGTACTGCGCAAGCATGAGACGTAATTTTGACCTAATATTCTAAAAACGTTTTCAAAGCTGCAGCAACGATTATAGTTATCATTGGTCGATATGAAATGCTGAAAAAATAAACCGTTCTCGAAATAGTATTTGTTAGGTGTTACTGGCCAGGCTCTATGCGGAATCTCATACTGTGGTTCGATTGAAATACGTGACTTGACTCAGACTCGCTTCCACAGTCCACAGTTCGCCCGCGCCCGCCCGCCCCATCCGACAACACATGGGAACCCTTAGAACAAGGGCAACAGACATCTAGGCCGTGACGATCCACATTGTAGAATTTGACCAGTTTTAGTACCAGTCTTTTTATTTCAGAATAAGTTTGTGTTTAACATTTAAAACGATAACGTAAAACAGCCACATGTCTCTTAAGCATAATAAGGTAGAAGACTAAACATTTCTGTTTGGTCCAACAGTTGCAAGATTACATTTATTTTTCTTTGATTAGTAAAACAATAAAAAGTTAGCGCGACGTCACTTCTTCGCACATTTTTTACGAATAAACCCACCCCACCTCTGAACTTTGATGCAAAGTAACATCATTCTTTTTTAATTTATTTATTGTAGCCATAAATAAGTACGTTTTCATTTTATTTTAAAAATCTAACTGACGGACGAGTACTCTAAAATCAGATCAAATATCATGTTGGTTCTCATGGTGAATGTTCCATTGGCAAATTTTAGCAGATAACGAAAGTACAGTGGCGAGATATTAATCTCTCTGTGTACATTTTGTAATTATAGTTTATCATTTCGAAATATTTGTCTGTGTGAGATTTATATTGTGAGTATATCGATTGTAATTTTTTTTACTTGCATTGTTTGTCCATTTCTCATAGTACAAATGGGATTGGCAGTATTGGCACACAAAATCTTTTCGACCAGTACTGATTTAATAGTTTACTACAGATTTTGGATGACGGGTGTATTATAGCTTTCAATCATTTATTCAGTTAAATGTAAAAAGTGTTGAACATAGAAAAACGTATCGGACTTTAGATACTAAGCAGTTCTTTCTGTAAATTTCCTGCCGAAATGTAATCATCACGGCGCAAGAGTTGTTAGCTCTAGATCTATCACCCAGCGACCCGAGACCCGTCGAAATACCTAGTATGGCTTTAATTAACTATTGCTCTTTTTCATGTAACCACCCGCGAGCGTTCGTGTTGATTTGGTTTACGTAATAACAGTGATTAGTGAAATACGTCGTTATATTTCGTTTATTTTGTAGGTCTGAGTTACATGGGACAGCAAAGTAATTAGTTTATGCGTGGAAATGAAACAGTTTTTGGAACTGTTAAGCCTAGATAGTTGAGTTTGAAAATATTAGAACTTACTTTATGGAATTGGTTCCCACACGGACAAAGTCGTTCTTCATCAAATCTTATGTTTGTTTAGTTTCATCGTTCTGAGTTTATCTGAGATAAAATATGACGCAATGTATGTATTACTCGTGACTTTTACTTTTAGACATGTCTTGTTTTAATACAAGGCAAATATAATAAATGTGAAAGTTTTTAAATATGGATGTACAGAGATGTTTTTTATACTTACACTCAAAAATAACTGGAAGAATTTGTAAAAAAATTGTAGCGTAGACAGACTTAGTTCACGTCATTGCGGTATAAAAGTAGCCCATGTATTATTTTAGTACCTGATCTGTCTATATTCCAAATTACATCCAAAGAGTGAAAGTGACAAACATTCATACATCCGTACTCACATACTTTCACGTTTATAATGTTAAGGAGGTCAGATTAATGGTTCTTGTTAATGGTGGTAAACCATGTTTAAGTACCGAGTTGATCTTTGGGTCCTGTATTCGATTCCGCCGTCTATTGATGTACGGTCGCCTGACGTCAACATTGATGTACCTACAGTCGTCCAAAGTGCCTGACGCACGTCATGCACTTTTATACGACATGAGCCTAATTCTTTCATTTCATTACCAACTCCGGTTAAGTAACTGATGCAGGAGTAGCACTCATTAAGCATGTGTTTGATGCGTGGGAGAGCAGACGAGATGCGGTTGGGGTTTTCTGCGATTTATCAAAGGCGTTTGATTGCGTTGATCATCAAACGCTGATAATGAAGCTACAGCATTATGGTGTTTCGAAAAATTCATTAAGTTTGATTCTGTCATATCTATCGGACAGAAAGTCAATGTAAATGGAGTCAATTCATCCGGTGCCCCCTTAAGCATGGGAGTTCCCCAAGGCTCCATATTAGGACCTTTGCTTTTTTTGATATACGTAAATGATCTCCCTTTTTTTACGAAAAACTTGTGTGATACAGTTTTATTTGCGGATGATACATCGTTAATTTTTAAAATTAATCGACAGCAACAAAATTTTGATGATGTTAATAATGCCCTCTCTAAAGTTACACAATGGTTTGGAACAAACAACCTATCACTTAATGCCAAGAAAACCAAATGTGTAAAGTTCTCAATGCCCAATGTGAGACAAGTTAATGCTGTGATTAAAATGAGTGATGAGCCTATAGAGGTTATCAACTCGACAGTATTCCTTGGCATCACTTTGGACTCTAAGCTTCAATGGTATCCTCACATAGTTACTCTGGCGGCAAGACTTAGCTCAGCCGCGTATGCAGTGAGGAAAATAAGGGATTTGACTGATGTGGAAACAGCTAGACTGGTTTATTTTAGCTATTTTCACAGCGTAATGTTTAATGGTCTGCTCTTATGGGGGTCTGCAGCCGATATTGAGACTGTTTTTGTCCTACAGAAGAGGGCTATAAGATCTATCTACAGGCTTGGACCACGTGACTCGCTGCGAATGCGATTTAAGGAGATAAACATCTTAACAGTCGCATCACAATATATTCTCGACTGTGTAATGCATGTTCACAAAAATTTGAACAACATTCCTAAAAAATCTGATGTACATAGCTTTAATACCAGGAATAAACATAAGCTTGCTGTTCCAAATCGTAGACTCCACAAAACTGGTAATTCATTTATTGGATTAAGCATAAAATTGTTTAATAAATTGCCGCGAATTCTTGTTGACTTACCTATACACAAGTTTAAGTTACAGATAAAAAATTTACTTATAAAGAAGGGCTATTATAAAGTAGATGATTTCCTTAACGATAAAGATATATGGCCTAACACTATTTAACTTGCCTGCACATGTTATTAAATAAGTAGATTTTAATTTTTCTTTTCTTAAAATTTAATTTCGTTGACATCATTATAATGCAATCTTTTATTTTACATAATGACATTGATATTGTTAAAAATATCTATTATGGACATAAAATGTATATTTGTGCATTATGTATAATTATGAACTAGGTATAATAGATTTATTTCTTTTTTTTTTTAATCTAAATCAAAATGTAGGTTACTACTTCGTGCGCCAGGTCCTATAGTTGTTTGATGAATTTATTTTAGATAATAAATACTTACAACTTATGGGGAGATGGAGTAGTCATGCTCACTAAAATGTCACTGGGGTGGTGGCGCTATGTGGCGGGTCGTTACATTCCCTACAATATGGTTGAGTGAAGCGATAGCTGGCACATACGTCATGCTTGTGAACAGGTGCCACCTTTGGGGACTGGTCTGCTCCAGCTTACCTCTCGAAAGTAAAAACTTACTTGAGTACTTATTTGTTTCATCACTCATCAAAACCAAAACTATATGACTTGGTCCAAAGTGAGCTACACATAGCAATAAGTTAGATACTGATACTGTCAATGATCTGCTGAGTTTCTTACCGGTGTCTTCTCGGTAGATATAGGTTCCGAACCGGAAGTAGAATCACTTTGCATTTTATTCAATGACGATTCAAAAGTGTTATATGTAACCTACTTTAATAAAGAAATATTTGAGTTTGAGTTTGAATAGTGATCGAAACACAAAATCCGTTCCATTGAATATCTTTTTTGTGAAGGTTGAACGCGTAAACCCTTTCCTTTCGCTGTACTATAGCGAAGTATCATTGTCTCACAACGAAAGAGGCAAAGGTTGAGAAGGGAATAGGTAATGGTAATCGTTGAACGGGCTGACGGCCCTTTGTCTGGGACGCGGCGGCGTCCTTGACCGATTCGCTACTCGATGCCTGCTCTGCGCCTGGGTTCTTGGATTTAGTGAACAACTTTTAAGAAGATATTTATTTATTCCTTTGTTTAAAATTAGTAACTTGTAAGTGCGAACTTTCGATGCTATGTAGGAATTTTATCTGAATTTACTAGTGGTTCGAAACGTATTCTTATTGGGAGAAAGTTATTTTGGCTATGAAATACGAGATTACTTCTATTAATATTGGTCTTGACTTGATAAAATATTTAACAATCTTCTCGTTAATCATTGTTAGTCAATAAATACACATAATAAATCGTGAACGCACTGTGACGTTACTCCAAAACTCGAGCTGCTACATAAAAACGGCATGTATTTTTGAAATCAGTCTGGAAAAACTATTCAGATTAATGTAAAAATCTCATGCAACAGATACATATGTTTTACAGTGTAATTAATTCATTTATTCATGCTGATTACATGTTACTCTTATGCATCGTCAAAATGAAAACAAACCAAAATTTAAGCTAGAGTCGGTACTGAATCTAATATCTATTACTACCGAGAAGAATCCGGCAAGAAACTCAGTAGTATATCCTAATCTTTACAATATTTAGCACCAGATATCTCAAAAATATTTTAGTATCATACAACATAAGCAATGCATACACATGTGGGAAAGCGGAAGGTTTTATCTAATCGTACATAAAAACTGTTATTGCCATTAAAGATAACATTTACTGATAATAGCGTCAAAAATCAAATATAAATACCTACTTTAAATATCACTAAAATCAATGGAGGTGGAAAGAGAATAAACCTAGATGTCAAAGCTTGACATCTGTTATTGAATATTATAAATAGCAATGTGTTTTACATGTTATCAGTATAATTTCCGTCACGTCATTTACTGCATGTTGTCACGGTCATATTATGTGTATTCTGTAATTAAATCAAGAACTTACTAATACAACGTATATACTGTTTGTCTTGTTATCAAGCGGACTTATAGTTAGGTGCTTTATTTTAAACATTCGCTGGCGTAAAACCTCAGATTTGTTCATATTTTCGCTGTTCGCGCGTGTAGTGCGTGTTCCCCGATAAATGGACTATCCAAAGAAAATTATTTTTTCTATTCGAACCAGTAGTTTCTGGGTTTAGCGCGTTCAAACAAACAAACTCTTCAGCTTTATAATATAAGCATAGATTGATCTAAGAGTGTATCAATTTCCTAATTTATTTATTATTTATATGGCTCTGGTAATAAACTTTGTTCTCAGATAGTACAATCCATGCGTAGTCCAATGTTCAATCGGCGTTTAAAATCAGACCTCATTCAGTGCAATTCCCACATGCAATAGGCATTACTATCACAGTCATGCAAACAATAGATTTGATTGTGTTTCAAAATGATATAAGTTAAGGTAATTTCCTTTCATTCGAATTAAAAAGCATTTTAGAAATGTCTTTGCGAGTCTATTTTAGTTTTGAATTAACTAGGTATTAATTATTCAGTATACAACTAACCGAAATTACGATTAGTGTCATGGACCGAGAGGGAAAAAAAATCTTTACTATTTTACGTACTTTGATAAATGAGTTTTCATTAAAAGAGTCTTGATTGATATTGCTGGCTTAAGGGATATGTAACGTCACAATAAAACATATTATGACAAATTTTACAGGCGTTAGGAAAAATAATACTTAATCATGACTCATTGCTTAAATAAAGTTTTAATCACACTTTTCAATATCTATGCATTGTTAACATGTGCTCAGTTTCACCATATGATGGTGTTTCATATTTTAATGAGCCTCATTTTCATGTATCTACATTTTACTTTCAATTAATCCTGTAGCAACTGAGTTTTTTGGTGTGTTATTTTTAAATTACATCGTCAAGTTGAAAACAAAAGCCTTTGAGTATTGTCATGATTAGTAACTTTTCAATTAAATTCAATATCTTTATTGCATTTTACATGGAGTAAGTTGACTTATTACACATTATTTTCATAACGATCAAGATTAATAACTCCTTTTTTATAGACGCTCCTCACGTAGGATTCTGAATACGACGCCCATGCAACCATATTTCATAGGCTTATACGTGTCAGATACATATATTAAATATATATACAGATACAGGTACTGCAGTTTCAGTGTCAGTTTGAACTTTAGCTCACAAAAGGTTAAAAAGGGTTCATGATATTACTATTTTTGTTCCAATCCATTATTTATATTTTAGTAATCTGCCCTACCACAGTACAAGTTAATAGTGAAAACACGTTATCTTGTATTATTGTTACGTAGCATGTGTTCTATGTAACATTCGTGACTTCCTTTAGTTTTAATTTTGCATTGTATAGAAAAAAATATAGATCTACCGTACCTATACGCTATGTCATAACCATAAGTTCTTAATTATTATTCTTAGTTAGTAATCTCCTTAATTTGTTTTAATAAATAACTCAGTAAAAAAGCCAGCCCGACGGAGTTTCGCATGCGTACGATTCTGGTAAATTTTCATTATTTTTCTTACAAACCTTTTTTTATATTACGATTATTACAAAAGAAAAGTATTTTCCAATTTGATCCAGTATTTCTGAAATTATGCGCATACATACCTTTTGCTGATTAATTTTTATTTTAAGTTCGAAGATAATTTTTACTGATAAATGTCATATTAAGAATAAAGTGTTACTTTATGTGTATTCATACGAAATTTTTCATTTCTGCGTGTGAGAGCATTTAAAGGGCGACGTCGCATGAAAACTCGTTCGCGGCAGAGCGGAAAAGTTGACAAAGGGAATGTTGAATAAAACCAATAAAGGTTATCACAAACGTGTTGTATGGAACATCATTATTATCTGTCAATTTAAAAAGTAACCTTAACCATATTTTTAAAGTTAACCATATTTTTAAGTTCTCTAGTTCCAAATATTGTAAAGATTAGGATAACTACTGAGTTTCTTGCCGGATTCTTCTCGGTAGGATTAGGTTCCGAACCGGATGTAGCTTCAATTTTGGTTTATATTCATTTTGACGATGCATAAGCGTAACCAACATGAATAAATGAATTGATTATGATTATGATTATCAAAAATACCTTGTTTAATTTCGAATTTAGCTGAATTTTCTATGAACCCGTTAAAGGTTTATAACAGTTTTATGATTCCTTAAAAAATATAAAAATATTTAACGAGCAAATGCACTACTGTGTGTCCGTTGTTTGTTGTATGCATTCATGCTCATATACGTTGTTACAAATATAATTAGCTTCAGTAACAATCGCCGCCATTAACAGACGAGCAGTTTTAATGGATACTGAACTATAATTAGGTTTGGCTTTATGTAGTGCTACAGCAGGATTACTTTATGAACGTTCGCAATTTAAATTAATTAGCCGACGTGTGCCCGCTACAATGAGATAAGTTCATTAAATTTTGCCGGTAGGATTTTTTTTATATTCTACTCGCTTTGTCGCCCTGTTGAATTTACTCTAAATTAAAAATTAGTTTTTAAAACAACTGCGTCATTAACGCCCCACACGAAAATTACCGTATAAAGTTTTGTGTGTGTTGTCCGATGAATAAACCCGTAGATTAATCCATCTGGCATTTTTAAAGAAATATTACTTGTTCATACAATCCAAATATTTTGGGTCTTTGAGTTGATAAGCAAAAATGTTCTAAATTGCGCAAATTTCAATGTTTTTCAAAAATGTATTTGGTTGCACTAATTCATACATTTACAATTACGTTTCTAACGCTAGTGTGCGTTCACTTGTGAGTTGTGAACTAATGAAAACTATGACCCCTTGGCCGTAGAAGTGTTTCAATTGAGCCAAATTACCTGGCCAACTAGAATGATTGATCGGTCTACTCGCCTATTGCTGCTTGTTATCGAAAGTCCACAAACACGATAGTCACCGGTGTTAATTGTAACAAAATGTGCTGATAATTGGGTTCACTAATGGATCTTTCTGCGTCTAACTCGCTTCGATCGAATTAATGGTGCCGAACTTTAATGATAAAACAGAGTTCATCACAGCGAAGAATGAATCTATGCTGTTTCAACATAATCCTGATTTTTACGGATTAATTGGTTCAATTGTTGTCACATTTAAAATAAAAAAGTAAGGAATTTGACGTTTTGAATCCTAAATGTAAAACGTACCCAATCACGGAGACGAATGATGTTTATAATAATCAAGTTATTTTAATGAGTCTTGCTGGTTAAGAACTTACCGCTTCGGTTTGTGATCGCCAATTTGCATTTGAATTGCATGATGTGGCCGTAATTTGTAACGATGACTTGATATCAATGACAGAAGCCTTTGCCCTGCGCTTGCTACTTAGTAGTAGCCTATCAAGTAAAGGAAACTTTACTTTTAACGTTTGGAATTATTCAAATAACAAATATTGATCGCTTTTTGGACGATAGATTCGAATTCAGCGCACTAATTTTGTACCTTTTAGTAAAGCATTAAATTTGGGTATAACACCTTCAAAAGGGGTTAGTTTAGTAGGGATAGGTGGAGCCTAGGAGCTATTACGATAACATACCGATGCCTATTAGTTGTATGGGTCGGTCGGATACGTAGCGTGGAGGGATTTCCATTTAAGAGCTATACAACACTTAATACAGACCTCGCATACTAAAGTTATAAGCAACCGAGACTGGCAGTACAAGGGACCGGCTTGGCGTAGTATTTAATGACATATATTTTATTTGTTATCTTGTGGTACTTCTCCTGATTCATGCATTATTGTGAACAAGAGGATGAAGAATGAAGTTTACTATGCCTCTGATCACAAAAACAAAAAAAAAATTAATTAGCATCAGAAATTTACGTTATTTCAATGATTTGATGTTACGGAAGAGTTTTCATTTGAGGACAAGTTTCGCGGAAGTTCTATAAGAAGCTTCCCAACTGCAACTGTCACATAACAGTAATAAGTAATAAATAAATATGTGCAGACATTATTGTTATGCTTAGCGTCGTAATAATATACGCCACTAGTACTTTTTAACGACATTAGGTCTATTTATTTGCTAGTGTAGCCAGTGCGGCTTACGAAGGCTACGGCCGGAGGATGCAAAAAAATACAAAATTTATTAAAATGAATTTAATTAAAAGAATTACAATGTTATAAATTACGTCTAATGGATATGACTATTGCTCGATGGTGGAAACAAAAGTGATGATTTTCCGTGTGGCCGCAATCGATGTCCGGCGATGCACGTTGTGCTGCGTCGGCGCCTCGTGTCGGGTCACTCGTGTAGGCATTATGAAATGAGGTTAACGCTGACCGGCGATATTGGTGTAGTGGCAGTATGTAACACCTCCCCCCGAAGATCAGCAACTATCTTGTGAACTTGTTCGAGATGGTTGCTGCTAAGTTTCCATGGTCTACTTTTATCTGGCTGGGGTCCATCTTTCTGATATCTGGTGTGGCGTAGATTCCTTGAGGTGAATCTGTGATACTTTGAGCATCTGAATTTTTATTTCGTAGCCGTTTAACCTTTGACAGACAAAAGCCTTTGACAGTCTCTACCATGAATCTATATGGCAAACTCTTTATAACTGCAACATAGATCCAATAATAATTAGAACAATAAAGAATATATACCAAAACAGTGTTAGCAGAGTCAAACTGGAATCTAGAGGCGATGAAATCAAAATTGCCCGAGGCGTCAGGCAGGGAGACCCTCTATCTCCAAAATTGTTCATAGCCGTACTGCAGTGCATATTTTCAAATCTGAACTGGACTTTTGAAGGCATCCCCATAAATAACGAACGCCTCACACATTTGAGATTTGCTGACGACATAGTGATCTTTGCCGAATCTCCCAAGAATCTGGAAAATATGATCTCACAACTGAATACAGTAAGCATACATGTTGGTCTACATATGAACTTAAGCAAGACAAAGATAATGACAAATGGTAAGAAAGAAAAAATAATGCTTGACGGTGTCGAACTTGAGTATGTAGAACAGTACATATACCTAGGAAAACAAGTGTCATTTTCTAAATCAAAGAACGAAGACGAGGTCAACCGAAGAATCACGTGCAGTTGGAACAAGTACTGGGCGCACAAAGAGATATTAAAAGGCAATTACGACCTAAATATGAAAAAGACCATCATGGATACTTGCATCCTGCCCTGCTTGACCTATGGCTCCCAAACGTGGACGTTCACTAAAAAAGTAAGCAACAAAATAAGAACTTGTCAACGGGCAATGGAGAGGAGCATGCTACGCCTGAGGAAAATTCAAAAAACAAAAAGTCAAGTAATAAGAGACAAAACAAAACTGACAGATGCATTACACCAAGCACTAAAACTTAAATGGGGTTGGGCCGGACATGTAGCGAGATGCAAAGACCAACGGTGGACTCTCAAGAGCACGAACTGGCCTGGCCCACCGGGAAAAAGAAACGTGGGTAGACCACAAAAACGATGGATGGACGACATAGAAGAGACGGCGGGGAAAAACTGGATAAAACTAGCACAGAACAGAGAGAAATGGAAGGACTTGGAGGAGGCCTATACCCTAAAACGGGTTCCTATAGACACATATTATAAGTAACTAACATAGAATTAATTATAAAATTATTAATAATAATCTAGAAATAAGAAACTATAAAACAATGTTTTGTCAGATACCTATAGGAAATAAACAGGCTTTTTTATTTATTATTATTTATTTAGCCGTTTAACTCGTAGTCGTCGGTATGCTACGGCAATGATGAGTGCTACTGCACTTAATATAATGACGTAGACTGGTATCGTAGTATGGTAAATAGATTGCGCTGTAATTTGATCCAGTTGGATTGGGGCTTGCATAGATACTTTGGTGTTGATTGAATGAAGGTGTTCTAAGTTGATGGAGTTAAGGGTTGCAGATGGATGTTCCAGGTGCCTCGACTCATCATACTGAGGCATTTCCATAATCTTAATGGCGTGACCTTTGATGCGTTCATCTGAGTTAATTATAGTGAATTCCGGCGTGGTGAGATGGCATTTGAATGGGATAACGGCTAGGTAGCTTCCTTGTAGGGTCTGATATTTCTCTTGTCCACATGATATCTTGATCTTAGTAAGCGTTGGGAATGAGATGGTGTAGTGTCGGTCATCCAGTTGCTCGAGGGCTTCTTTGGCCAGAGTGACAGGAGTCAGTTTACAGGAATGATGGAGCACTTGCTTGGTGATCAGTAATTGGATACAGTCAGGTTCATTTATGATGTTATAATTGGATGTTGCTTGGCATAGAAAACATGAATTTATCTTCGGACATTCTGTCTCTATGTACATATGATCTTTTCCAGAGATTGCTATATAGGGTAAGGTGGGTATTAGTATTTCGTGATTTTTATTAGGGATAATAGATAGTTTGTAAAGGTCATAGGATAGTGGATAGGCAATAGGCAACTTTATTACTATAGTTATATGTTCGTCCGCGTAAAAGTATCCTAATTTAATTATATCATAAAACTCTCTATAATCTACGTTTAAGATTTCATCGTTTGAATATAAAATCTTAATTTTACTTATCATATTCCTAAGTTCATCTAGACTAACTATAGAGTGAGGGGTGCTCGATGCACGTATAAATGCTAATGTATTACCTAACTCAAATAATTCCTGAGATAAATCCTCGACATTATCTCCTAATATAATGAGATGTTGAGCCAGATGGGCATATTTAATTAGATCCGTCTCCCTCTCAGCATCGCTTTCCATGATAACATTCAAGATTCTACTGATATTATTTTGATTAGTTACTAATTTATCTAAAGTTTTCATACTATGAGAAACCCAATCTTTATTAATTGTAATATGATTGTTAAATTCAGATTCTAGTTTAAGTTCGTTATTTTGTAGGACTTTAATAGCGTTATTGTATTTAACAGCATCTGTATAGTCTAGGTTACCGGAAATACTTTTTATTACTGATCCAAGTCCATCAATGAGGCCTCTCTTACTTCGATTTGGCTCAAATGTACGTAGTTGTTCTGTTATTTTACTAAGTTTACTATGGAGATGTTCAATATGTGGTTCATATAAGGATAAAGTCTTATTATTTAATTTGGGCCTGATGTCTGCTAATTGAGATTTGACTATTTCTACTTGCGAATGAATATTACGAAGATCAATCGAATTTACAAATGAGTGATAGTGAGCTACGATCTTAGTGGGGCCTAGTTTGAATGGAAGAATTCCTGGTCCATCAGCCAAGCTGTCAATCGTTACGTCTTGTCCTCGAGTCAGTTGAAGCAGTGTAAATAGTAGTAGTATCCTGCAACAAAATGGGATCTTTAGGGCTACGTTTTAGTCTGGATTTGGCTACGGGACCTCGTTTCTTTTTGGTGTAGATATGTATAGGAAGATCTGCAAGGACTGTATCTTTGGTGTAGCGCGGGGCTAATTTTTGTCTACTAGCTAAAGGGTTGCGCACAAATACCTGCTGGTCTGGTAAGTATTCCTTTTCAGGTTCTCGATCTTTGTTCCTGTTTTCGATAAGCTCAGTCCTATGGTGAAGAGATGTTTCGTTTATTAAGTCGTAAACCTGGGTCATCTTATTCTTATGGTCAAGTGAGTATTGTTGTAAAAGATGTTCAGTCAAGTCTATGTCTAAGGGATCGCGGGGATCAAAGTGGCCAGTTATTAAGTCAAGGGGTCTGCACTTCGTAAAACTATGGATGGAACTATTATAGGCTAACACTGCATAGGGCATAAGATTAACTACAGGTTCGCTTCGTTTCTCAAGCTTCAGTATCCTGAGATGTTCTAGGATGGTAGAATGGAAGCGTTCTACAATTCCATTGTCATTGGGTGTATGGGCTAGAATCTTATGATGCTGAATTTTGTGTAATCTAGTAAATTCTGAGAATAACTGGTTTGTAAATTCGGGGCCTTGATCAGTAACTATAGTTAGAGGAACGCCATGATGCGTGGAAAATTTTAGAAGAGCTTGGACAACGCTTAGGGCTGTACCATCCCTAAGGTAGTATGCTTGAGCATATTTCGAGAAGGCATCGACCAAGGTAAGATATTTCTCGTTTTGAGCAGTGAAGAGATCAATATGAACTGTCTCAAATGGCTTAGTAGGTGGTGGTACTATCGAGAATTTTTGCTTGATGGGATTACGGTCGTATTTGGCTTGACCACATATATTACATTCGTTGATGTACTTTGTAATATGCTCTCTCATCTTTGGCCAGTAATATTTAGCGGATAATGCTAAGAAACATTCATTAATACCGCGATGGTTGGTTTTACCTTCGTGGTATTTTTGTATGATTTCTTGTTGGCGTAAATAATCTTTAACGTTTTCTAATTCTGATTTGGTGAGGATTAAATTCATAGCTGAATTTTTGAATGTACTTTGTATTATGGGAATTATTCTATACATGGCCAATGGTGGGTGAATTATAAGTCCTGTTCGTACTTTAGGGTTGACATACTCCTTAACTGCATTAATAATATCGTCTTCAAGGTTTGATTCTGATATTTGAATAGTTGTTCTAGTGTGTGTATCAAATGGTTTAGTAACTGTCGGTTTCTTCTTTATATCGCCTACAACTACCAAGCAAATCTGTCTGTTGAATCTATTAAGGGGATCGTCAGATATGGGAATTTCTAAAATAGGATTTTCAGCATTGGTATGAGCTGTGACAGTGGTAGAATGAGATGGAGATGGCGGTCTCTCTGAAATATTTACCGCTACAGAGCTAGTATCTTCATTGTTAATTTCAATGCGGGATAAAGCGTCGGCATTGGTGTTAAGTTTGCCTTGCTTATAAACTGTAGTGAAATTATATTCACTTAATTTTAATCTCCAACGCGTTAATCTTGAATTTGGCTCTTTTAAGTTCATAACCCATTGTAAAGGCTTATGATCCGTAACAATTTTAAATTTTCTTCCAAATAAATAAGGTCGAAAGTACTTGGTGGCCCAAACAATAGCCAGAAGTTCTTTTTCTATTGTACTATAGTTAATTTCACTAGAGTTTAAAGTTCTTGACGCATAAGATATTGGTTTATCACCGCCTATGGGACCTTGGGACAAGATAGCGCCTATGGCAAAATTAGATGCGTCAGTTGTTAGAACAAATTCTCTATCAAAGTCGGGATACTGCAAGATGGGGTCGTTTGTCAATAATTTCTTACAAGTCTCGAAACAGTTAATATATTTAGGGTCATTAGTCGTTATTTTAGAGCCCTTTTTTAGACACTGCGTCATTGGTTTCGTTATACGAGCAAAATCTGGGATGAATTTTCTATAATAGCCTAATAGTCCTAAAAATCGTTTTATCTCTGTGGCTGATTTTGGTAATGGAAATTTGTTAATGGCAATAATTTTGTCTGGATTGGGTTTGATCCCATCCTTGCTTATTATATGTCCTAAGTAAGCGGTCTCTAAC
Organism: Glyphodes pyloalis; assembly: GCA_037074685.1. NCBI lineage: Eukaryota > Metazoa > Arthropoda > Insecta > Lepidoptera > Crambidae > Glyphodes > Glyphodes pyloalis. Next base: position 6,625,616 of record JAYKKO010000002.1, read on the forward strand.
TTCAAGAACTCGGACTTGTCCATTTGAATTTTGAAGTTTGACTCTCTCAATCTTTTGAAAACCTTTTCTAAATTATCCATGTGTTCCTGTAATGAGACGCTAAATACAATGATATCATCTAAATAGACCAGGCACACTACATTTTGAAGGTCTCTAAGCACGTTGTCCATTACCCGTTGGAAAGTGGACGGAGAGTTTTTTAATCCCATGGGCATACGCAAGAATTCAAAGTGCCCATGTTCCACATTGAATGCGGTTTTGTGGATATCCTCAGGGTTCATCTCTACCTGGTGAAATCCACTGGCAAGGTCAAGGGTGGTGAAATAATGACAGTTACCTAACTTGTCTAGAACATCAGCTATGTTTGGTATAGGGTATTTGTCATCTATGGTTTTTTCATTAACTTTCCTAAAGTCAATTACTATGCGCCATTTGGTTTTTCCAGACGCGTCGGCCTTCTTGGGGACCACCCATATAGGAGAACTCCAGGCTGATTGCGAAGGTCGAATAATACCCTGATCTAGCATCTTAGAAATTTGTTCTTGGACCTCTTGCCTATGAATGAATGGATAGCGGTAACTTTTGGTGTAAACAGGTACTTCGTCAGTTGTTCGAATGCTGTGCTTGATTTTATTGGTAAAAGTTAATGGTTCGCCTTCGATATAGAAGACATCAGCGTACTGAGCGCAAAGTGATTCTAAATTTGCTCGCTCTTCAAGATTCAAATGGTCTGTGCGTAATCGCGAAAGGACTTCGGACGCGCGCTTTGATAACTGTTCGGTGCGCATGCACTCAGTATTAAATAATTCCGCGCAAACTGGTTTGTCCATCGAGAAAACTATGTCATGTCTGGTGGGATTTATAACTTCAACAACACCGCGATTATTTACTACCGTAGTTACGCAATCATTAATAAGGCAGTTAGCGATAGTTTGTTGGGATATTAAAACATCACCATCATGAAAGTTAACTGGGATTCTTATGAGTTTAGATGAATTTGCTGGTATAATATCTTCGTATAGGTTGCAATTTCGTGAATCATACATTCGTAAAGGTGTTTGAGATTGCCGTGTAACTAAGACCTTATTTTTCAAATCAATACTTGACTCTAATTTTTCTAATAAATCGTATCCGATCAAACCATCAAAGAAATCATGAAATTTATAAATGAACAACGTAATTTCATTGGGCTCGTTAAATTCTTGAAAGCATGGTAATGTTATAGAATAGTCGTTTCTGGTTGTCGCATGGATATTGGTAACTTCAAATGGGTCATAGTTACATGGTACATCTGGGAAAAATCGTTCTACTGCTTCAGGTGATATAAAGGATTGGTTCGCGCCTGTATCTATAAGTAACTTTAAAGGAGGATTTTGTATTAGTATATAAGGTAATTGCCGCTGAGTTTGAAGATTTATCTCTATTTTGGTTTTTCGGATTTCGAGCTCTCGTGAAAATCCTCGCGCTCATGGGATGGTGTCACATCCTGAGTTTCCTCTACTAACGTGGGTGTATAATCTCCATGATATGATTGTTGCTCATATAAGGAACTGTAAGCATAGTCGGGATAGTCATAGTAGTCTTGTGAGTATGTGTCCTCATAGCATTCATAATAGGGATCGTAGTACTGATGGTCATAAAACTCATTAAAGTTTAACTCACGGGTCTTGAAATAATTAGAAGGAGGTGGATTGCCTGATTTTGACCAATCATGAGGTGTGCGTGTGGGCATGGGTTTTGCAACATAATGGCTGACACCGCTCATAGGCTGGGGTGCCATAGTTACGTTGTGATTCGGTTGGAAACCCGGGTTCCTTTGGGGTAATTTAAAAACATTACTCTGAGCCCTATAATTCGGCGGAGGCGCCGCGAACATTTGTTGGGTGCGAGTAGGGCCATTAAAGTGAGGCGTTTGGGGCTTCCAAAACGGCGTTGGCCTCTGTGCTTGAGAAAATGGCCTAGATTGACCGGCCATGTTGGGCATAATAAATGGTCGTGAGGGACCAGGCATATGCGGATGCCTCGGAAAATTAAATGGTCTAAGGGGCGGTAATACGACGGGTGATGGGTTGCTGTAAGATAATTTAGGCATGTTAAATGAAGACGTTGACTGTAACCTCTTATCAGGCAGCTGCTCATTCCGCTGCTGCAGGTATAATGTATTCATTTCATCATGAACGAACTCTAGTGCTTTCTCTATCGTATCAGGTCGCATGCACCGAATACGTGAGCCCAGTGGGTCTCGAAGACCGCGCAGATATGACTGTAAGGTTAACTTCTTGTACAACTCGCGTTTGGCTTCAATGGTGCTCGGTATGGTCTCATGCAAACTGATGTAAGTCATAATAACGCTAAAAAGATTTTGGCACTGTTCATAAAACTCCTGAGGGGTTCCTGAGCCTTGTGTGAGCAACGACAAATCATTGTAAAGCGAGGTCTCATCGCGTTGGTCGGCAAAATTGTTCACAAGTGTCCTACGAATTGCATCCCAAGTCTCTGGTATGCCATTTGAGTTAATAGTGCGGGCCGCGGGCCCAGTAACCTTATTTAAAATACCGTTGATTAACGAGAGGTTACTTAATTCGTAACCTGGCTCATTATGCATATATTGCTTTACAAGCTGATCGCAAAGATTTATAAATCTGGTAAGGACGTTAGAATTGCCGTCAAACTCTGGAACTAGGCGAAGAGCCTTAAAAATCTGGTCAATCAAAGCGTCCGACATGGTAAAGGGTTCTAAACTACTTTCTTCACTAATTAAATCTAGGTCTCTATTAGAATTAAACACTACTCTACGATTTGAAATGCCTAACCTAGGGGTCCGTGATTGCCTTGGATGGAAAATCTTGGAAAACTAAGGAACACTAAATTGAAAGGAAGCAACTCTAGATAGATCTAGGTACTCACATACGCATTTTGATTTCTCTGCCCGTATCGATGTCTTGATACTCCTCTGGACTGCAGCTCTCGTAGGTTCAGGATATCCGATGAAGACTGAAGAGCTCAACCAGCGGCGTAACGATTGGGAGCAAACGATTTCTGGATGCGGAAGACCGATCGTAACGCGCACTGACTCGAATATCCTACCGACTGCGCCAATTACGAAGGCTACGGCCGGAGGATGCAAAAAAATACAAAATTTATTAAAATGAATTTAATTAAAAGAATTACAATGTTATAAATTACGTCTAATGGATATGACTATTGCTCGATGGTGGAAACAAAAGTGATGATTTTCCGTGTGGCCGCAATCGATGTCCGGCGATGCACGTTGTGCTGCGTCGGCGCCTCGTGTCGGGTCACTCGTGTAGGCATTATGAAATGAGGTTAACGCTGACCGGCGATATTGGTGTAGTGGCAGTATGTAACATACTAATGTTGTGGCTTAGACCTTATAGACATAACCTAGTACATAGAATAACACCGCGAGCAGTTGACTCTCTGAATAACTTGGGAATTTATGAATATGTTAGTTGGTCGTTCTGTGTATAAAGTTGAAGAGTTCAAACCTCAAAAATCCTTATATACAGGATACAGATGCAGTACATGTTTTAAGTAAATAGGTTTTTCAGTCTGCACCGGTCATGATTACACAGATTGTCACGAATTCCTTAATTCCTGACATATTGTGAAATTGTTAACGCAGTAAAGTCCCTGAATATATTGTCTGAACTATGAGATGTCCAGATAGACGGTCCAATTAAATTTCACCGGTCCTCTGTCCATATAATACAAATGTGTCCTCACTTGGGGCCAGGCCTTTGTAGCGTATACGGACTTTCCGTATAATTCAATAACGGCGAGCGAGCAAATTGATTCTGTGCTAAATGTACGCGCCTTTCCAACTTGATTCGGAGCAGGACTCAATTTGGAAATAAAATAGATTTAGTTGAGCCAACTGCGACATATGTACGTAATAAACATGTTCATTTATTTTAATAGAAATTCCTACCCCCATACGTCTAGCATTGAACATTTGAGATAAAATATTTTTTATGTGCGTTACCAATCTCTCACTTAAGTAAACTTACGCACAGTTGCCTTACGAATGCCCTTATCATTAAATGCACCAAATAATAATAAAGGTTCCCGAGATTTTATTTATTGTTATTTATTTAAAAACTTTATTGCACAAAAATGTACAAAAGGTAGACTTAATGCTCCTAGCATTACTCTTTCTCTACCAGTCAACCGTTGGGTCATGCAGATAGTACGTTTACGGTAATATTGATAAATTATAACTGTCTGATCCAGCTGGTGCAAAATTTACTAACGATTAAGTTTTTACCTACTCGACGTGAATGTAGCGACATGGCGTTCAAAATGAAGCATTTGTGCAAAGGGAAAAGTGACTCAAGTGACTGGCTCTGACAGCTATGTAACGCCATCGTCAATATGAATTTTAATTTATTAAATGTATAGTAACTAAACTTAAAACTACTGAATGTAATGGTTTAGTTCGTCGCTTGAATATTGAAATTAACTTTATGTGGCTTAAGATTGCTTATTAATGTATTTTGTATTGTTTCAGGCGCAAAGCGACGATGACGACGTCGGGCCCGACGATGTCAACGTCGCCGTTGAGGGCGGCTTCATGGATGAATTCTTCAGTGAGGTAAGATTTTAATATTAACTACATGTTCTTTAAAAAGGATGCTGTATCCCTGAGGCATAATGCGCAAGCTACTTTAAATTGAGCCGATAAAACAACACACATTCTGGTCTTTGTAAAGGTGCAAAGTTTAAAGTGTGTCACTGATAATTAAAAATCTTTTCGGTTTTTGTCGGTTAAATATTTTTGCAACTAAATTCGTCTTCAAAAAACATTATGTGACAGCTTATTTGGAAGAATGTAACACGAATAATGTAGGTCGTGGTGGTATGGTATACCACCGATAACGAGAGATAAATGATTTGATCGTTAAGATTTGAATCCAGTATCCAGAGAGCGAATCTTGACAGATTGCAGCATTTTTATGGACGAATAATTGGTGATCGGTTGATTAGATACGAATTATTAAAATACGATGTACTCGCTGTTCGCTTAATACCCCACTACTAACGCTCAACACCCACTCCTGACACAGGCTTAGACTTAGACCCTAACAGGATTTCGTCTTTGCTCCTTTCAAATGTAAATTGAATTGAACTCGTTGAATTAAAGCTAAAAGCCCTGTACACGCTGCGAATTGTGAAGAGATTTACTAGCGATGGAGCAAGAACATAGTTGTGATTTAGTAAAGTCGCTGCCCTCTTAGGGCCAGAGCAGACTTGCGGCTTTAGACATCGGTGATCGACGATTTAGTCGCTTCTGAGTCGCTACATGCAGCGACCACTTTCTTCTCACAGCTTTTTGGAAATACAATACAATCTCGCATCCAACAGGAATCGCAAAAACGTGCGTTTAATACTGCGATCGAAGGCATAGAGTTGGCAAAACGCAACGTCATCGATATAGTTGCAAAATAGTCGATCACCTCTTGTCTGCAGTGGCCCTAAGTAGATGTGGAGCTGCCGTAATGCCATGCAAATCCACTTAAGTATGTTACTCGAATAGATCCGCGGGTATGTATCATTCCAAAAAGTTAAGTTTTTCCGCTCTAAACACAATTTAACTTGAACTACCTTAAAAAGAAACTGTTGTAAATTTATCTTAGCATAAAATGCAAAAGATTTAAACTGTAACTCCAAGCATAGTTGGAACATTTCCCATAGAAACAGTTTGTAGCCAGTTAGTTACCTAGTTACATGTGCAGGTGATGTTATAGCGTATCGATCAGATTGAGTTAATTCTTGTGTCGCAATTAGTAGTCGCATCGCGATGTACGTATATGTATAATTAGACTTATTATCTGGATTTTAAAACAGAACAGTAACGTAGTTTCCACTTTTTGTTTAACTTGTTCTGATCAGTTGCATCTAATATTATCATAAAATAATTTAATTTATATTTAAAACTAGCAGCTTTGTACGCGTATAATCCCGGTATTTTTACAAACCTTGTCCTGATATTTACGAACATTACAAAAGTAGTAGTGTAGTATTTCTAGCTATTTTAATGTTTTATTTTTATTTTTATTTTATAAAGTCAACAAACTCTGTAACTATCACCTCTTAGATTATGTCAATTCTTTTTGACTTTGGTAATAAAGATACCTGAAAACTCATTTTATGAATTCCTTACTGGTTATTATAATTTTGAATAATTTGGCGCTTAATGTCAGTGGCACTAATAAATCCGAGCTCTAAATATGGAAGGACGATCTGGCAACCGGCAATTGTAGCGACCTTGAAACATAACCAAAACATAATCCCAGCTTCCACGTGAAATAAGCTTGTTTAGGCAATTAACGCATTATTAAATGCGCTACATAAGTTGGCACTGTATAAATTCGAGCGAAATTCGCAGTGACTTCCTATTGTACTAAAAGGTAAAAATATTGTTTTAAATGTTAAAATGTTTATTTATAATTAGCGGGTAGCCATGGCTTCGCACGTGTTCGATCCCAGTAAATTTTAACCATTTTTTAGAAACTCTGTTCTGACAATAAAATTACGAACGAACAACAAAAAAGAAGAATCCAATTTGGTCTATTTTTTTTATATTTATTTTTATTAATATAGATTTTTGTTTGTTAAAATACAATAATGTCAACCGTTACTAATTTATTGAAACACACGGCTCAAAGCTCTCAAAGGGTTGTTCTGAAATTTTTTCGTATCTAGATAGTTTTTGTGACGTAGGAAAGAAAGGAAAATGAAGAATATTCTTTTAACTCAGGTAGAGTTATCGAGGTGATGAATCGTCGTCGTAAACGAAGTCACGGGCAGCTGCTAGTTACGTATAAATTGGTAGAGGTATTAGCTAGAGCTTAAAGCTCGGTACCGACCGTAACTACAAATGCAATTTAAACCTACAATATCAGGACTATAATAGAGCGTTATTGTATACTAAGTTTAGTTTTGCGTAGTTAAAGCTTACCTCACATTTCGCCGCTGCATAGTCGAGTTATAAAATATAACACTTCAAGTCTTATGATGTTATACAATGAAGTTCTATATAATGTATGAACGCGTGCGCGTGACTGTACTTGTAGAAATTAATTTTAATATGTCTGTTATAATTTATGTGACGGGCCATGAGTTGAAAATTGGTTTATATTATATTTTTCTACTAATTAATAAAAATTGTTCAACAATTTAGCTTCTATGTCACCTGATTGTAAGCAAAGATGGAACAAAAGATAAGGTTTACTAGGCCAGTATAATAAAAAGACGTAGGGCTTATGTATGTACCAACGGATCAGTTTTTTTGCTAATAAAAAAATATTTTTGATGTCCAAACGCTAATTACTCGGTAATTATCCGAAGGACTTTTTTACGTTCAAAAGTTCTTGTGACGAACCAAAATCTGAAACGACTGTGCAGCTGTTTTAAAAATTCAAGCTCCGCCAGCAGTAAGTAGAAAAAGCTCATCCCTTTAAATATTAAATGGAAATCATCCTGATAATATGAGTATGTTGGAAACACCTCTACGAAGTAAAAGCGTAAACAAAGAGGTGGAATTTAAAAAGTTTCCACACTAGCCTTCACGTCTGACGACAACAGGTGTAAGGCTAAAATAAACACTAAAAATAAAACGTAGCACAGTACACAAGTTACACGACATCAGAACGGAACGAGTAGCGAAATGTACATTCTATTGAATATGCGCCTGCATTCATAAAAGTTTCAGCTCGTTTTGTGTTCTATTGTTTAGCCTTTGTAGTCCGCTCGCAATCCCCGATATTGCTAGGGCTGTTGAGCCGGTAACTCTGTTATATGCATTTGCGTGCACTGGATTTATCGGCGAGCAATCTTCCTGTACTTATCATGGTTTTTCGAGCCATGTTATAAATAGCGCACTATTACCGCTAACTATACCTTACTTTAATGACTATTTTTTAAGGTGATTGAGATTAAACACTTTGTAACATATGCAAATTACGGAACCAGATGATGGATAGGAAAGTTCAAATAACTTCGAGTTTACTAGTTGCAGAACAGCTATTGTTTTAACTTTTCTTTTTCGTTATACTATTCGTTCATCATCATCATTTCCACCGACGAAGGACGTCTACTGCTGAACAGACATCATCCCTCAAGACAACTTTCAGTTTTGGGCCACTTTCATCAATCCCGTTGCTACCATTAGGAAAAGGTGGTCTTCTTTATATTCTAAATACTTCAGGAGCTTTCATTTCACAGAACACCACGTATTTGGAAAGTCGCCTACTGGTAATCGTATTCAATCGTATATAAAGCAAAATATAAACGTGGAAATATTTGTTCGGTTTTATTTATTTACGTTCGGTCGCAAGCAAGATAAATTTTAAAATATTACAGGCTGGCTCTCACTGCTTCGCGGTTCACCTGATTAATTGGGGTCGCTAGATAACAAATTGCATCGTGTGCTGATTTTGACCGTGAATATATTTCGCATGCTTGTATAACGCTGCTGTCCTAGTAGAATCCCATTTACGTTCTCCAAGATAGAATGCGGGCGCAGTTAGGTTCCGGTCGGCCAATTAGGCAAATAGGTGCGTTTGTGGCTGACTTGACTTCCATATATGTATTTCAGTTAGAGATGATACTATGCGTACGTAGTTTTCACTTGCTTATTAATTCAGTTCCCAGCCAAATGACATTTCACGTTTCTGTGGCACTCAACTTTGCATATAATTTGCAGCTCAAATCACATAGCTCTCAGTTAGCTGCAAAATTTTTACTAACGGGTGGAATCTGCTCGCCATTATAGGGATAATAGGAAAAAAATTGACTAAAAAGATAGTACTATTATCTCACAAAACAGTTTGACAAGTGAAAAAAAATTTAATATTACGGTATCTTGGCTGAAATATATTTTAGATAGTTTTCGGGTAAGTAATACCTAATAAGTCGTGAAATAGGCAAGGACTTGACAACGAAACTAGAAAAAAATACCGTAACATAAAAGTAACAGAAACATAATAATATGTACTTAGTTAGAAAGAAAGTTGACTTTGATCTATCATTATACTAATTTCCTGAATAATTAATTTCCAATGTCTGTTTACCCTTTACCGTGGTATTTATTTTATTTCAATCATTGTATTGGGTTAAATATACTCATGTAATATAAGATCAATTTTATTTCCACTTTCAATCGTATGTTTGTTAGTGTAGTAGAATTTTTGAGACTTATAGGTATATCAGATTCGTTACCGAATATAGCGAATGGAAAATCTATTGTTGGAACTTCATGCGGAGGTTACACGGTTTGGAACGTCTTAAACTATGAACTCGAGAGCTTTTAGATACCTAAAAGCTATACAAATCTACTATATAAAAATAAGTCGGGTTTTCCTTCCTGACGCTATAACTCCAGAATGCACAAACCGATTTCCACGGTTTTGCATTCGTTGGAATGGTCTCGTGCTCCGTGAGGTTTCAGGAAAAATTTCAACAGAAAAGCGGGAAAATCCTCTAAGACTTTGAAGTTCGCCGGGATCGCTAGTACGATATAAATTTACTTAACTCATCACTCCAGTCATTAAACATTAGTAAGTCTGAATCTGTTAGCCTAAATTGCGAATGTGATTAGGTCGGAATGCAAATATATAAAGTAGTATTTAGTTGACGACCTCCGTAGCCGAGAGGCGAGCGGGCCTGACTTTGGCGAGCGCCATCTCTGAGGTTCCGGGTTCGATCCCCGGTCGGGTCAATATGGGAAACGAACTTTTCCATATTGTCTCGGGTCTGGGTGTTGTGGTACCGTCGTTGCTTCTGATTTCTGTAACACAAGTGCTTAAGCTACTTACCACAGAATCAGAGCAATGTATGTGATGTTGTCCAATATATAAGTATTTCATTATTATGGATTTACCAGTATTCGACGCTCCCTTTGGTATTTTAATTTCACTTTCTTGTATTTATCGGCGACATCAGTTAATGGTGACATTTATATTTAACTATTGTTGAGTATAACGGTGATATGATATTATTCAAATCACCTTCAGGATGGTGAACTAGAAAAATAGGTTTCGCATTCTTTCCCCGTAGGGTTTTTACTTGAAATATTAAGCTTGAAGTTGGGCTCAAGCTGTCACTTTTGGATAGATTAAAGTACTCGTAAACGATATAATTGAATACCTCCTCCTTTTTTGAAATCAGTTAATATGATGATGAGTCTATTGGGCAAAAGCATATTATATAATACTTGCAGTTCGATATTTAGTGATTTTACCACTAACGCGCGGTTTAAAGTACTATTGATTTTATGTCTAGATTACAAAATTATAGTATACACTTTCATGCTTGATCCGGTTGCCTGTAAATTTTTTTTTGTGTTTATTGCTTATTTTATGAAACGACTACTTTAAGCATTGCAGAAACTTAATACGAAATCGAAAAAAATAGCTGGAAATAAGTGCATGAGTAGTTAATTAAAAATTTCGTAATGTACATTGAATACCATGCCGCATCATTCGTTTAGCTCAGCTCTGATGCCATAGGTATGCCCCACCTTCTGTAGTCCGCGATCTAGTTGAGTTTACTCGTAGAGAGGCTTTATAAATCATGGAGCCACAACATCAGGAGTCGGGGAGATAATTGGGCTGAACGGGAGGAAATCTGCCGCCGGTATTGCAACCTACTATTACTGTGGGTGGATTAACCACGCTGTCGTTTCACATAACTCGCTATCCGTAGTCTTTCCGAGAATGTCCAAAACTGATTTCAGTGTCCCGATGTCCGATTTGGGTCTTAAAAAAATATTTAAAAATATAACAGCTAAAGATATTCAGTCTTGTTGAGATTTTGTATTAGTTGTAACTGATGACGCAAGTTAAGATTTCGTTAGCATCTGCCGCTTTATAAGAGTACCCAGTCAAATATACGTATAATTTTTTATCCAAATTAGTAAAGTAGAATGCGCTGAAAATACGTGTAGAACGCATACAATCACGAAAATCTTAATAATATCTAGTTTTTATCTGAAGTAGAAAACAAATAAAAACAAGAATTTTAACATTTTTAAACGACTTTTCTACATGCACTAACTACTTAAGCCCTTTAGTTGAATGCAGACCCAAATAAAAGGAATAAAAACCATTTATTAAGTATGAAAGCCACTGAAACATATTTCAGTATTACAATTAATACATGACGTAAAATACCTCGCATGTTTTTAAGTAGGTCATTGGAACGTATTGAAGGTTTTGTTTTAATAATATCGACTTTCAGTGATTTCCTTTCTGCGAAAATGAATTTTAGTAGTCGTTGTTATATCAATAATGTACCGAAATATGGGTTGCGTTGCTGGCTGGTAACTTTTTCTATGTATTCTGTATTCATAGAAAAAGTTACCATGTTTCAAGAAGACATACGGATGAAAGATATATGAGGAAATGTATCTTTATGGAATGTGCAAAATATACGTGAGTTTATCTATCTACCAAAGTTAAATTGTCGTTTCATATCCATTTGATGGTATGGCATAAAAATTTATTGGAACGATCGTGTAGGTAGAGGGCGAAATTAGCTTTACTTATTTATCTGTTGCCAATCAGTTAGACTGTTTGAGATAAGCTTGAAAAATTATATTTACAGCGTTGTGAACAAAGAATACATTTTTAATACCTAATCTTAATAGCGATCTCAATATCTTTTTAGATCTCGATGATGGATTGAAATTTATTCACCCCCTTTTCATCGACAAGTCGACGCTTGAGGGCTTTCGGGTAGCAAAGTCCATATTTGAATGAAATATGCAAGTTGTCTAGCTAATTTTACTCCTACGACTTTTATAAATTTAGTAAGCAGTTAAAAGATTTCGTATCTGTTGGTTAACAAGACGCGTTGAACGCCCGTTTTCCTTAATTTCTTCATTGATCCTTCTAGTCTTTCAGCCAAAGGATCCGTACTAACTAGGGTTGCCAACCGTACTCTAAAATAGAGTATTGTCCTCTATATCATGTAGGCGTACTCTATAATCTATAATACTAATAAAGTACGCTGAAATATTATTTTTTAAAAACAATGAAAAATTGTTATGTTCCGCAATAAATACAAAAAAGTACCTTTTTAAAGGTAAAAAATAAATGATACTCTTTTTTGTAAGTCCGTACTCTTTATTTACCTCCTTTGAAATCAGATATACTTTATTTCTGCTAAAAAAAAATGGCAATCCTAGTACTAACCCACTAACTAATTGTTCTAGTAATTTTATGAATTAACTTTTAAGCTTGTAAAATTTGATGTAATTAAAACAAATTACATATTTTATGGGTCAACGTCAATGGTGACTTGTATGGGGACGGTTAACCGCATATCGCGGTAAATGCTTGCAGTTCAATACACATTTTTATGCTTACGACATAAGGGCTAATATAGTCTAACATTCTATCAACTGCACATTACCTCAATAAAAATACCTAGTTATTTGTTTTTACATTACCTATCTAGCTCGAAACTACCTATGAATACGTGAGAAATCTTTCTCAGGCAATTAGGACATGGACCTAAATGAAAAGATTGGAAGATTAAATTAAATTCTAAACTCAGCAAAGAAGCACAACGTGTAATTTCTAAAATTCTCCCACGTCCTATTGGATGAATTATTACATGCAGCAAATTCAATACTAATTGTGGGAATATTTTTACATTTACTTATTTACATTACATTTTGCAGTACCTACTACAATTCGGGATAATTGTTTTACAATGATGTCAAGTTAACTTGGAATCAATATTCATCGTTTCATATTCCAAACTTGTGTTGGTATGACTATGTCTTTGCAAATGTTAGTGAAAGGGAAATATGTTAGTTACATATATAAATGAGAATTTTAACATTTATTAAACGTTAAAATCAATCATGGATTCCATCCTAACAACTTGAAATGGACCATAACACTTCGCCTCCCGTCGCGTCGTTCCGTAGATCGAGAGCAAGCTGGACAAAAGCAAACATTCATGAGAAGGTAACAAAGGATTACAAAGCATTGTGAGCAAGTTCCATAACTTTACGAAACTCATAGTTTTATGGGTTTTCTTTGCCCTCTCCGAGGCATCACAATGAAATAACGCGTCCTGGTTTTGCTTCCGTGACGTGAATACATCCGTCCGTTTTCATTTAATCCGCGACAGACCTCGCCCAACATAACTCTACGTTATAAATATTCAGGCTGCGCTCGGTATTCATCATAATCGTGCAATTCATTTACATGTTATTATGTGTATGTGAGGGAGAACGTGCCAACGCGTGTACTTACGACGCGAGCCCAGCGCGCACTCATTACGCGAGCGTACTAAGCACTCCACCTGGATATGCCCCATTTGCAAATCTCCATTCAAGCTTTGATACGTTCCACCAGCACAATGCCGATGGTCGGGATTAATGGAACGTATTTTCTTTTCTTTTTACTTTCTCGTCTGAAAAGGGAAACTATTAATGGATCGGCTGTTCGGTTCGCCGACCGCACAATAGATTCAAACGAGAAAGAACATCGAAAAATTCGATTTTTAGGTTGATTGCCACCGATAAGTACTTTCAGCTAGGTAGTTGAAATATAATGGGAAATTTTTAACGACTTTAGTAGGCCTTCTATACAATTAGCAACAGATTTCACTTAATTTCAACATCAGCGAAGGCATAATTTCGTCCTACTACTTTGCCAAATATCCTCTTGTCTGTGGTTTTACGTTGAAATGAATGCATTGAATGTTATACAATTTAGAACACGTGTTGTCAGAATCTCGGAAAAGGACACAGGATACTTTAAACTAAATAAAAACAATTGTCCACGATAAAGTACTATCACGCAGGCAAACTCGACAGCAACATTGTATTATCTAGCCGTTTACGACAACACATAAATCCATACTTTGGATTTAGCATACTTCCGTGTTCCAATTCCAGTTGAAAGTGAAAAGTATTGGAATCGTTGCACGTCGTAAATTTAAAAGTCGGCAATGTAGGAGCATTTTCCGTTTTGTTTTTTTAGTTTTTGTTAGTCATTTTAGAAAAAAGGTGATTTATGGGTGGTCGATAGTTTTGTACCTATACTAAATGATTTCATTCACTAAGATTTACCATATTATCTACCTTCGTATACGATGCATTCGGTGAACTGTGATTCGGTGAAACGGTGAAGTTTCAGTATACCTTTAAGTATTTAATTTAATTTTAGGTGCTACGAAATAAATGCGCTCACGCATCAGTATCTTATGAATTAATGACAGGGATTTTACAGACGATTGTAGAAATTTTATAATTTTTATTAGGCTGAAAATATAGTGGTAAAATTAGTCCGATAGTGCAGTGTTTTTCCTAAATACAAGTTAAATGTATACGGCTTCAATTTATTGTATGGTTTTGTGGGTCCAATGGTCTTTTCGCTCAACAAACGAACGAAGAGTTTTAATGTCTGCACTGAACCTCTGCTCATAAAAGTTTTTGCTGGGTTTTACGAGATGGGCAGTAACGAATGTTATGTTTGTTAGTAAAATTTATGTAGAGATGTGTTTAGTTTATTTCCTAGTAGGTAAATTTGTTTTAAAATATGTAGTAAAACGAAGGTGAAATGACGTTTGCTGTTCCTGTTATTATTTAGTATCTTATCTATCTTCCCAATTTTACCAAACCATTCAATTGGTATAGCGTGAAAGAGTAAATATATGCTGCATCCATCCATTCATAAATTTATGCCCGGTTCCAATATTTTACGATTATAATGTGTCAAAATGACTATCCGTTTTTCTACGAGTCGTTAATTCGAATTTCAAATTTACTTTCGCTCCGCTGTCATAAGTCGTCCATCCGTCAGTATAATTTATTTCTCTACGTAACTACGGATCGTTTTTCAAATATTGGAACCGGGCATAAGTCGTAATCTGTTGCACTAATAGCAATCACGGAAATTGGAAAATAAGCTTCTTGGTTCTAGTATGGTTTTGGTGAGCCTGTGTTCGTTGCTTTACTATTTAATGCGAGCAGCATGCTTCACATACCTTAAATCCTGTTATATAATTAATAAAAAAAAAGGTTTATAAATTTGCATTTGGGGTAATAAGCAGTCCGGAAATCAGCAATAAACGTTTTTTATTGCCTTTTAAAAATGTGCCCGGCATTTGTTAGCCCGCTACAATTATTTCATTCCCACTTACCTTCTTCCTTTTTTGACAATGCCACCATTAGATCTTAAGTTCTAAGTATGAAAAAGAATAAGTGACAGTGCTAATTATTAGTATGTAAGGTCTATGGATAATTCTAGCAAATTTATTTAAAAGCCCGTGGAAACTTAATATATTTATTTTAGATAAATATGACAGAGTTTTTAGAGAGATAGCGCGTTGACAGGAGGTAGACATAAATATATTCTTTTAGTTAAAACTTAAGTATGGAATATGCAGTTAACTTTGCCAGTACTGTGATTAGTGATATATATACAAAACAGGTTTTAATTAACTTACAAGTAACATTAGCTCAACTGTGGCTCTAAAGTGCATAGAAATGGCATACATTTCTATTTAAACCTATTTTTAATAGCGGTATTGTGTGTCGCAGAATGTTTCAGTATTCCGTCAGAACAATCAATGTATCGCCAAGCCACATTTTTGCTGGACCTGCAGTTAAATTGATGCCATGCACGTCATTCTCAAAGCGATCAATAACAGTGTCTACTGAAATGTATTCGATTTATTTTGACCTATTTATGTTATACACAATTTAGCCTACACTTGAACCTCTGAACTACTTTTATGATTAGATCGGTTGGGATTCGGGTTAATATTACTCAATGTCAGCCTCAAATACTGATTAAAAAGTAACATGTTTATAGAAAATTAACTAGATCGAAGCTCCTGATAACCTTTTAACTTGCTTGTCGTTTAATTAATGTGATTCAAAAACAGTTCTTAAAATTTATTAAATGAAGACCTCTGAAGCCGAGTGGCGAGTAGGCCGGGACTGGCGTCGTATCTACTCTGAGGTCCTGAGTTCGTTTCCCGGTCGGTAAAATATTGTCTTGGTGTGTGTTGTGTACTTTAGCTACTTACCACAGTATTAGAGCAACTTTATGAATTTGTTCAGTATATTTAATACTTAATGAATTAATGTTAAACGGCAAAATATCGATTCTATTGAAAAGCGCCATGTGTATAAACATTTATAAAATAATGTACAGAGGGTCGAATACTGCGTGTTATAGAAAACTACTATGCGGAAGCACCATCGTAGACAACGATTTTAACGGGGCCTGGTTATGCAACTGGCGGTAATTATCATTGTGGTATGGTTAAAGATAAAAAAATACTTTGACTAATGAACTGTAGAGGAATCTGCCCATGAGCGTCACATTGATGTGTAGATAAATCATTAGCACATACCCGTACATTCTGCGGGTAGAGTATACCCGTAAAGTGTTTGCGAATCGTAATGGAAGCGATCGGTTGAGGTATCGAGCGGCTGGACGATAGCGGTTATCGCTGTAATCAGATTAATTGTGAGTCAGAACCGCCGGTGTCGCGAGAAGGACCGCTATCGGACGAGCCATCGAACCAATGTACTCGTTTGGACCATGAACTTGTCGCCCTAGCCAATTTGACTGGTGATAACACGAAACAAATTAACGATGCGTTACATATTCATGTACCGTCATTAATTAAAAATAAATGGTACATAGGCTAAGGTCACATGTCAAAATCCAGATGATTACTCATGTACAGCAAGTAAGGACGTAGCTAAAGTACACGGACGGAGTCGTCAAAATACGAGTAGTGAAACTTTAATGATCTACTACACTAATATTAAAAATAGGAATAATATATGTTTTTGTGTGTAATTACTGATATTGTTATGGACTGAGTTAAAAAATTACTCTGCCGCTAGAAAGCTATCACGGAGTAAAATTAGCTATGTTATAGCAAAAAAAAAGGTTATCCTTACTTAAATCTCCAATAATATAACTCAAAAGGTGTAAATATAGCCTCCAATTTTTTTTACATCGCGTACGCTACGAAATCTATCCATGATATAATAAAAAATGTGCTACAAACTTTGCATAACACATATTTTTTTGTAAATACAAAGAATGTTGCGACCACGTAACATTTGATTAAAACGCCGCTAAATTTGTTGAATGAAAATTAATTAATTTATATTAAAAACTGCCTCAACACACATAATAAGTTTTTTAATTATTAAATTCTCTCTATCAGGATAGTATAATTAAATTCGGACATTCCAGTCAAAAGCTATTTCTATTAAAAAAAACAAAAGCACATCAAAGTAAACACTTCTAGTTCGATATTCGTTTTTATGCCCACGTTATAAGAGCGGTGCACAGTGCAAAGTGTTTGACGTGCTTTTCACTGTACTTATATATAAGGTCATATATGACCTGATCCCAAATAAATCAGCAATAATATGTGTTATATGAATTCAGAACAGACGCAGCACAATCACAAAATGATCATTATATGAACGTTTGTTCCGGGTGAAGAACGCAGGACTTACTGTAAAAGCGTCACAATGTTAAAAAAATAAGAAATAGGACGGAGATTTAACTTTATCGAGGAAATATTTGCTTCCATGCTTCTCTTTTTATGTTAACAGGTATTGGTAAAAATGAATCCCGCCTGCTGGTACGTTTTTAATTAGCGTTGAGTATGAAAGAGGAAATTACATTAAAGTCGCAAAATTCGAAACCAACGCTACAGCTCACTCACAGAGAAACCTTTGATATAAATAAAATAAATATAAATATTGGACAACATCACATACATTGCTCTGATTCTGTGGTAAGTAGCTTAAGCACTTGTGTTACAGAAATCAGAAACAACGACGGTACCACAACACCCAGACCCGAGACAATATGGAAAAGATCGTTTCCCATATTGACCCGACCGGGGATCGAACCCGGAACCTCAGAGATGGCGCTCGCTAAAGTCAGGCCCGCTCGCCTCTCGGCTACGGAGGTCGTCGATATTATAGATTCGTATGCTTTCTGATAAATATAAAATATGAATTACGTAGCCACTCGTAGCATATTCGTAGCACGCCTATATATTGCATGAATCATGGTCTATGAGTCAGCCGGCTCCCGCCAATTATTCCAGCGTCTTAGTTTAGGATAGGATCAGACTTGGGAGTTTATAAGAATGTCTTCTTTTTTTGCGAAGATCCAGTACAATGTTCCACTTCAAATGAGGCAAAGTGGGTTGAAGTTTGAAATTCTGTGATGCGTTTAAAGTTATCCGTACTAGACTTAAGCGGGACTTACAAGAGCATAAATCTATGTTGTACGTGGGTACGGGAAAGACAGATATGCCATCATGTAGAGTAGATATACCAGGTATAAAAACTCGATCGGTACGACATTTTCAATGTACATTTTTTCTGACGCTCTTTTATATTTATTCGCGCAGTATTACGTAAGTAGTATACTTAAGAATGTCATCCCGCTCTATCAGTATGATGTCATGTGTATGACGAATTTAATAAATCCTCAACATTACACGTCTCGCTTCTATTTTGAATAATATACATATTTCTTTCTGGTACACGAAAACAATTTAGTAAAATGAGCCCCTTATTACAGTTTTTCCCCGTCTAATGATTTTTCATATAATTGTTCTCAAAGAAGCGGATAAAATACTCTTTTTTGTCGTCATGTACGGCCTCTAATAAGGCTTGCTCAACACTACATCGTCTCATTTCCATAACGAATTTAGTTCTTGTGCACTAGAATAAATTCGTAAACGAACCCATGTTCTACGACTAATGGTGTGTACATCATTATTAAAATAAGCTGGAAGCATATATTACAACAATACCTTTAGTTCTAGAACATTTATAAAATGCAAATCTCATATTTATTTTGATAAACCGGGCTTACCTAACAAAGCGTGGCGGGGGCGTTTGCTCCGCGGTTGGCCTGATGCCAGTGAGTCCACCAACCATATTTAATGTTGTGTAGAACCTCCAACTCCAATCCACTGACCTTGTTTCGGTAGCTATTACGCTAAGTAAAACACAGGCCCACCGATGTTGCCAATTGCGAAAATTTGAAGTACTACACCGCGTAGTTTTTCCTTTCCATTACAAACATTTGGATACTAATAAAAGATCGGAAATGGAGATCAAAGAGTATCGTTTGAATTACCCTTGGCGAACATTTATATAGGCGCTCGAAATCGTAATTTAACTTTGATATGAAATCCGATAAAGCTTTTAGTAAAATTAAAGTACACACAATTGAGAACAAAAATAAATTTGAATCATGTTTTTAAACAGGAATGAGAACATCTTTAAATATAGTCTCTCGAAAATAGAGGAGTTGTTCGGAAAATATTTAACAAATAAAGTAATAATAAATACATGCACGTGTTTTTTATTAGAACTTGATTTTTTGAATATTTTACTAAGCTTTAAAACTTTTTGTTGAACAAATTCTAAACTGAATTAATTATAGGCGGATCGGTAATTGGGCTATGGCGACTGAAAACTTTGATCATTATTTTTTCCATTACACGGGGATGGTGCTATTGTCATGAACATGGTCTACCACCACTCTACGGGTAAATGTTTTTACACGACCCATGTAACGTGAATTGATTAACTCTTATAGTCTCATTCATCATCATGACAAAAGCTCAACTTAAATTGGAATTTGATTACACAGGAAGTATTGTTAAACTGGTCGCACCGTACTTCTTAGTTATGTCGTTCATTGTTAATGTCTCGATGTGAATGGGAAAGGTCTCGGACATTATAATGTTATAATAAAGTCATCGTTGCCTGTACTGTAATGCGGAAATTAAGCCAACATTTTGCGGATTGGCCGCAAACCCGAGCTATGTTAAAAAAATCCGCAACATACTTAACGCGATCCGGGATTTGAACTCGGAACCCCCATATATAAAAATATATTGCACTTATCTTAACTTCCCATTGAAATACAATGTATCGTTTTTTTTTTAATTTACATCCTTAAGTTTTCAAAATTATGACGTTATAATTTTGCGCGTCCCTTTCATGCTATGTCTCCTCTTTCTTTTCTTTCGAATAAACTCGCCCAAACTGGGCTTGCTTTTTCGTGTAAACTATTTTTACGAGTGCTCGAGCGAATCTCGTCAACGTCTTATCAAGACTGGAGTTGTGAAGAAAAACGAGCCTCCTAGACGGAGTTATTTAAGAGTCCTCGCATTTGTTTTTAAACTTTTCTATGAAACGGCGGAGGTGGTTGAGCTGGCACGCTGCCAGGCGTCGGCGTCGTCTTGTCTAGTCTAAGAACCGCCCTCTAAACCCGATGCAGAGATAAACACTATACTGCATAGCGGAGAAAAAAAAATACTTCGAGCTACTGTACTGTAATTAAGTTTAGCCTTATAGCATGGGTTTCGTGCAAGTAAACGACTTTCAAGACGCCGATTTTTCTAGATGCCGGTGCTCTTGAGGAATTAACCCATTTGTTATTGTTTTTTTTATATTTTCCTGGTTTTGTTTTCTTTTCTCTCTATTATTTGCCTAGGATCTGGCCTGAAGTGTTTAAAATTACATAAAAATGGTTTAAGTCGATTACCGGTAAAACTACTTATAAACACTTAAATAGTAAATTTAAAGGTAATCTAAAGATAAATTTGAATTTACTCTTTGATAACATAGCTTCAAAATGCTTGTGAAATTTTCAAAATTATAATTTTTATCTCCTTTACAAACTTAAATTTTAAACTAGCTGTCCCGGTGAACCTTGTGTCGCCAATTTTATTTTTAAATATTTTTACCTTTTAAGACTTCCTTGGATCTCTACAGTTATATTAAATCCAAAATCAGTCAAATAGATCTGGCCGTATTTTTGATTAAAACAGGTATATTACAAATCGAATAATGATAGTAAATATCGAAAAAGCACCCGAATTTTCACTCAAAAATACAGATTTTTTTAAAATTGACCTGTGCGAGAATCGCACCCGGTATCCTTCGCGTATTACCCAAGTTAGCCACTATCTCTGACGTAGTCATATTGTTACAATCATCACAAAATTACTTTATTAAAATATTTACATGTTTATGCAAAACGTGTTATTTATATTCAAACAATGCGGACCCCTAATTTGTCGCTTGGAAGATTTTCCACAATTTCTCAGAAAATTACTTTTACACAGTAACATAACATGATTTTTCCTTTAGTACAGATGTCAGGAAACAATAAATTACCTACCTAAGCTTGGTAATTGCCAATTAGTAATTGTCTTTAATAGCTTTTAATGATACAATCTTGTTTCAATTATTATTTGCAACGATTTATTAATAGCTAATAAGGAGGACTGTTCTACTGATTTCTATTTTAAGGTTTTTCTATGATTGAATAAGTTATGGTGTGTGTATTATTGCTTCATGGAAAAATCCTTTTTTAAAGTTCGGTGGACCAGTTCCATACACAGTATTAAAATAAAATACATTATTTAATGTTGCCAATAATTTTTTTAAGCGCACATTATGGCTGAAAATAGTTTGTGATGCATTCCTAGAGCATAGAATGCAATAAAAGCAAAATTTTGGAAAGTTAAAATATGAATACATACTGTTTGCCTTAAACCCAAAAAAAGATTTAAAACGAGCTCGGATAAAAATATGATTTAAGAAGCTATTACGATAATATTTTGTTTTTAACATTTATACAATAGTTCTTGTACAAACATATTTTTATATTGGGAATTGCTTTTTAAGTTTACCTACCTACCTATAAATTTACAAAGGCATAATTATTTTTAAATAATATCTATTAAAAATTTGTCTTATGTAAATCCCATGGTCGGGCACTAGGTAAAAATTATTAAATTATTTGTTAACTTTAATACTAACATAGTTTTAGCATTATACTACTATCATTGTTGTGATTGTGCTGTTCCACATCTAAGACTTCATAAAATTAGTAATTCTTTTGTGGGGTTAAGTCTGAAGCTTTTCAATAAGCTGCCAGAAAATATCACTGCATTACCTATGCATAGATTTAAGTCTCTGATAAAAAAATGTTTAATGAAAAAAGGCTATTATAAAATAGAGGACTTTCTTAACGACAAAGATGTTTGGACTTCATAGCATTAAATATGTACATTAGACATAAGCTATATTGTTAATACTTTTTTTTTTTGCATTATTTATACCTACCATATGTGTCAGTTTTTGAAAAGAGTAACTATCGAGTTTCTTGCCGGTTCTTCTCGATAGAATCAACATTCCGAACACGGTGGTAGTTTACTTGACTTGACGATTCATAAATGCTTTTGTAAAAGTTTACATGAATAAAGACATTTTCTATTCTATTCTATTCTATTCTATTCTATGGGGAAATCTCCGAAAAACAAAAATACTAACGAAATTCAACTCCGGGGTAATTGTAATATCTTTTAATATTAATTTCAATAAATTTATAATTGTTTTTATTCACAGGTGGAAGAAATACGAGAGATGATAGACAAGATTCAGGCAAACGTCGAGGAAGTTAAGAAGAAGCACAGTGCCATCTTATCCGCACCGCAATCAGATGAAAGTAAGTGATTTCATGAAATAATTATTTGGAAGCCCCTTCTTGCAAAAAACAAAATGCGATTGAAACATATTCGAAAAAAGTACCAGTTTTGTAGTCTATGGTCATAATTGTGACGCAATTTTTAAATTGATCTGCCTAAATATTAAGTATTTAGTAATTAAATTAAAGTAAAAATTTAATTAGGTAAGTCAAATAGTTCAGTTTTAGTTCTGTTGGTAAAGTTTATATTCCTTGTCGTGAAAGAGGCAACTTTACACGGTTGCCTTCCATTTTATCCCAATTTCATGACTTATTTAAATCTACCTTTATTCAGAATACATATACTCGTATATATGTACTAATATGTATTTTAAAGCCGATGAGTTTGTTTGTTGGGACACGCTAAGTACTAATTCGATTTGAAAAACATTTGTGTTTGATAGTCAATTTATTATTTCTTTTAGTAAGTAGTCCAAATCTAAAAGTCTATCTAGAAATCACAAATCTTTAAATGTTCTGTATTGAGTATCCCATTTCGTAAATTCAACAAATAAAGATGAAAGCCTCTCTCTAAAAATATCCTGATCGCAGTCAACAATTTTGTAGCTATAGTTGATGCCTAGAATAGATGCTGTACCGTAGGCGTGAGTCGGGTGGGCTGAAAGTTAGTTGAATGCCCACACATTAATTGAAGGGCGAACTTGGTGGCATTTGCGCAGCTAGACTAGCGGGGGCGTCTCCTATCGTCTGTCTTCATGGGATTCTTGGTAGTTTGTGACGTCATTATTCTCTCAGTTCCCTAGCATTCGGTCACCGTTTACGATTGTTCTGACCTTGTTGTGAGTGTTCAATAAAAACTTTTTCACGAATGTCGAACAAGGCAAAATGGTTATACCCATTGAATTATTATTGTCCTACTATCTTACGTAAAGTATAAGCATGAAAGTTGTTACGCTATATAACATGTAATAATAAGATTTGGATAAAATTTAGGAGCTATCATAAATTTACGAGTACGAAGGTGCTGCCACCTGCTAGTTAAGAATAAATATTCACTTGATGATTGAAATAGTTGATAGTCTTTTGAAAACGAATATATTTTTCATGTTAAACACGTATAAGATTCATGGTCGGTTCTAAAAGAAACACCGGAATATAAACTCCATATTTAGATCTGGTCATATATTTTACCGTTAGCGATAAACCCTGATCTATGTTTGGGTTTATATGTTCGCTTTATGGACGAATTAGGTACATAATGAAAAAGCTTCGTACAATCGATCTTTCTGAGCGTCTGTATTATTTTAAAGTAATTTCTGGATTTATTTATGTATTGCAATTTTAAATATACCGTATACACATTACATACACAGAAACCCTCCAGTTTGAATGGAACTGTTTGATGTTTCATTAAGTGGTAAAATTCTTGAAATTAAATGAAATTAATGAAATTACTGGTTTTTGAACAAGTTATTTTTAAACATTTAAATAAATTAACGGGTCAAAACGCGACACCATTTTTATTTAGTAGTTAATACGAACCACTTACTGCCCGACGTTTCGGTTAAATTTATTTTAAACTAGCGGACCCGACAGACTTCGTCCTGTCAAAGAGATTTGACTCTAAATTTTAGTTAGAAAACGTTGGTACTGGAAATAGAAAAGGGCTGTCTTTACAGTTTTCCCGGCAATTATTCCAATTTGTCTCGCCGTAAAAACCATCCTTGGACTTCAGCGAACATTAAAAAAAAAGAATTGTCAAAATCGGTCCAAGCGTTGTCGAGTTATGCGGTTACCAACACATTTTGCGATTCATTTTTATATAATAGATGTTTGAAATGGAACGCGAAAGTCTTAAAGTTAGTTATTTTTTTCCTGATTGAAATTGATGTGCCAATCTTGTGCGGTATTTTTTTTAATATTGTATGCTATCTGCCCGTCGCGACTGCGTACTATCCCGGGGCATTTCCAAACAATATTTCCTGATAATTACCAATACAAAAAAGTAATATCCAATTTGATCTATCATCGTGAAGTTATCCACCTTCATACATTTCGCCGATCCATTATTCTTAAGTTCTGCGAAAATAGTCTGAATATAAAGGTAAACATGACATGAAATATGATTAGTTATGTCTTAAAACCTCAGCACCACTCGAGTCGTGGACCCTCAGCCGGGTCGTCACGAATAGTCACGATTAGCCATTGACCCGACCTA
The DNA here is from genome assembly GCA_037074685.1 of Glyphodes pyloalis. Taxonomy (NCBI): domain Eukaryota; kingdom Metazoa; phylum Arthropoda; class Insecta; order Lepidoptera; family Crambidae; genus Glyphodes; species Glyphodes pyloalis. The sequence goes on from JAYKKO010000002.1 coordinate 6,650,387, forward strand.
AATAGCTTCGAATAAGCCATCGTCGGCGTCGTTATATTGAACAAGTTCACGATAACGTTTTATGCGTCTATTATAATGAAATGGGCCCAATTTGTACTCTTGAACTACTTAATGAGAGTACCCGGCTACACGGTTGTTTTATAAATAGAACTGTTTTTCGCTAAATTATTATACATGTGTATAAAATAATTATATCTCGATACAGAAACAACAAGTATTACGTAAATACGTTGTTATGTTAAATGGTATTATCTTGCTTTGTTATAAAGGTATGAATGCCAATTACAAACGTTTTTTAATACTTCAACGGATGCAGTATTGAGTTATTCTAAGATACTTCTTAATGATTTTAACCACCTGACTCAAAGTAAACTAATACCGGATGTATGAATAAGACATACGATTACGAAGCATTTGCAATGTAGAAGAGTCGTTTTCTTGATGTAAGCAACACTAATGGTTTAATGTCCAGTTCCTTTATTGAAAAAAAAAACAATCTGTTCTAGTTACGTATAGTAATAAATTATACGAGGCGTAAGCTAAAAAAGACCGACGGATGACTGATGACAGCTGAAATCTAAAGCAAATTATAGAACGGTATTAACGACTAGTAGTCGGTTGGAGAAAAACGGCTAGTAATTTTTAACACATTACAAATCGTAAAATATTGGAACCGGGCATTAATCGATCAATGCAGGAAAATATTTATGTAACTCGTATGAAAAATTATTTTTTGCACAAATTTGTCAATAAAATACGAAAAATATAAATAATAAATATAAAAAACACAAACATTTAGTGTTTAAACTAAATTCGCCGTTTAAGTACTCATTATTCAATAGTTTAGGACGAAATTGCACCAACCTAATATCACGAGTAACTGACGGTTCAATATGCATGTGAATGATTTGACGGATCCAACCGTCAGTTACAGTTGTAATTGAATTGGGGCAACGCTAAATGAATATTTATTTCACTATTCAAAGGTATTCATTTAACTATTTAAACTACATTTTCATGCTAAAATGAATTGTTTTAATAGTTATTTAATGATAACCTTCTAAGAGAGGTAGGGTATAGCGATTTATCGCTCGACCTTACAGAAGACCGCAACCAAATAACAATAACTTCTGTGTTGTTGTGTTCCTGCGTGTGAGTAAGGTTTCCAGAGCTCTTGAGGGGTGCTACATTATAAGCAGGAGTCAAGCCTTCAAGGTACGGCGACACGTCCGTCGCCCTTAAGCTAGGACCTCTTTACCGCTAAACATCAGGTGGGATAAGGGTCAATCTTTAAATGTAATATAAAAAAATACCGGAAAAAAATTAAAAAAATTGCTGATGAAAGACTTCTACACGGCCGTCCCCCGATGGCGGGGGTCAGCACCGCGCCCTCCCTTAGCAGTAGGGTCCTTTTCACGCTACCGGCACGTGCCGGGTCGTTTTTCTCCCCAAACGTACATTAGGGTACAAAGTCCCAGTATCAGCCCGAGCCGAGGTTCGAGCCTCGCTAGGGGGCACCCTCCGGTTGTTACTTACACAAAAAGCCATCTGCGCTCCCCCGAAAGCTCGGTAAAGATGATAAGGCTTCGCAGCCATCATCGAATGTCAGGTAGGAAAAAAAAAAACACGGCCGTAACCTCAAGCAAAGGTAGATAAGAATGAAGGATCCACTTAAATTGAATAGTATCGGTTTCTTCAATCACAAGTAATCTCCACTCGACATTCCTTAAATATTTAAAAGTAATTGGTGGATTCGTTTAGGAATCAATGAAAACCCATTAAATTTGCCTTCGCTGAAATAGAGGGGATCAATTCTAACATGAATCGCGGAGTGGTGAAATTGGATTTTGTTTTAAGTCTTTTTCCGCATTTCCTTGAGCCGCCGCGTTGTCGGGCGGTCACTTTCAGAATACTTCTTGCCTTGATAGTTCGCGGTACGTGCCGGAAAGTTCAGGCCTGAATCCGTTCCAACAAATCAATTTCTAGTAAAGTTTTAAAACTTGAAACCCATCCATGATTTTGTTATGTACATATCTACGGTATCATGTACTTTGGAATTGTATAGTGTATGTAATTTGGAAAGGACATTTTTATAAAATTAAAGAACAAAAAATAAGAACCTATATTTTACAAAGTGTACGTACTAGACTTTGTACATTCTACAATTAGTAGAAACATCAAGCAGTTTGAAAAAGAAAAAAAATAATGGAATATGTAACTAAAAAAATTAGGTTAAAAGGATTTTAGAAAATATTTGTTTTATGTTACTGTGAGTATATTTTTAATAAGCCTTGTAAAAACATGGAATTGAAGTAATTACCAAGATTACCCTTTAAATTGGCTTGATTTTAAATTCAATTTCGTTTATTTGAACGGTTGAGTTCTCAAATGAAAGTAGAATTTGCAGACTTCGTGCTTACGGCATTATGTTTGGTAAATATTTGTGTGAATTGTAATATTGAAAACAATTGATTTGAGATAAATATCAATATGTACGTATTGAACTAAAATGTGCTGATAGCATTTTTATTTTAATTAGACAATAATTTTGTTTCTGCACTTCTGACCGATGCACTCGTTCAACTTGCGTTAAAGTGTATCACACGCAGCACTCTTGTAAGAACATAGTAATTGGTACATTATTTCATAATATGTCTTGTACTCTGTTCTTGAAATGGCCTCGTAGCACTCGTACCTCGAAGTTCGTAAACAAGGCGAGCGTTCGCATTAGACGCAAACGACCTAAATAATGCAACCATTATGTGCAGTTTTCCTCTTACGTTTTGTGTTGTATTGTGTGACGTGACGAGGCACAACGCCTCCATTATTACTTACGATAGAATTGCTTCTGATAGCGACTACGGCCATAATTGGGTGCTATATGGAAATTGGTGAACGAGTCATGTTAGTTTTATGGATCTTTTGTTAAGGAATCCTTTGGATTGTGTCGACTGTTCCTTCTTAAACGGTGACGATGAGCTTAGTGTAGTCTATTACTAATCCTATTTGAAGCAGCTAGGAGACAGATATTTTGTTTGGAAACTAAAACGGAATAGCTCCTACGTTATTCCTACGTTGGTAACTCACAGTGTGACGCACCAATCAGTGAGTGAATGAATGGAAGCTCCGAATCACCACACCGATGAATAAATCATTTAGTTATATTTGTAACTTGTTAACTGTCAGTTCGCGTGATAAATTGGATTTAGGGGCGGCTAACACAGTTATTTTGTTTTTTTTTTACATCGTCGCTAATGATTGGAGGATACGCCCGTGTTTGCCGTTTTTATCATTCATTACTTGGTCAGAGAATCATTGTACTTTTAATAATAAATATATACTATGCTCTGATAGAGAGATACCGGAGCGTATTTTTTGTTCGGAAATTTGAGTTTTCCAAAACAAATTTCCATCCAAATGGGAATGAGTTGGTCCACCAGCAATAGTCACAAGCTCTATCGTAAGCTCACGCTAATTCGTGAGCGTTACCATAAGACTTGCTTTATAATGATTCTGAAACACTTAAAAGAGCACGTGATTATACTTTCCTTGAATTTTCTACCTTTCTATAGTTATTCGTGCAATACAGAGACTTGCACATAGTGTTTATCATAAAACCGGTCGGTGGTCGGTTATGGGTTGTATTGATGCAAATTTTACTTTGCTAGCTTTTTTTCCCTAACTGACTATGGATGATGGCCGTAGATGGCCTTTTCATCTTCACCGAGTTTCCGGGGAGCGGGAGGCTCTTACCCTTAACTTTGCTAGGAACGGTCTTAAGATACTAAATACTGCTTTGTTTGCAGATGATATAACTTAAACCTCGAGCAATATCATTGCTGAAATATCTTAATATTTAATATTAACAAATCTAAATAATACAATTTCGCTTTACGAGTATTAGAGGTAGATCTCAGTATTAAGAAATTAAGTTTCCGATATGAACTAATAAATTGGCTTCTTGAGTTAAACATTGACTACTATTGTAGTTGAAAAGGCAATACTATTTTCTGAAGTAAATATATTTGTTTATGCTTTTAAGAAGGGCTGGTAGGGAATAAAGGCTGTTCGCAATAAAGGCTGTTCGCACTGCGTATATATTGACTCGTTTTACGTTATAAGATCGTATTATGGGGAAATTCTGTAAATATTATAAACATTTTTTATGTAATGTTAGCGTATATTAATTTAAAAGGGTGATTTATTTAGGGCTATGTAAATAATGTTTTCATAGCTCGTCACAATTTTCGAACATAGTAATGAGATAATTTGTACCAGATATTTGCTCATATTATGTATTAATATTGTAATATTGATTTGGTTTATTATTTGTAGATATAATTGATGTGAATGCACCTGTAAAGTATGATTTGGAAACGCCTAGGTATTAAGAAACTTCAACTGCACCATTGTTGAAATTAATGTCAATATAAAATTCATACTTTTAATCAAAAACAAAATAGTGGCATTTAGGCCCCTTACGCTCTTTCTATCAGCTAATGAATTAAGAAATATGACTTTAAATATTGTTAAATTTAATCTCGAGTTTTGATGTAGGTTCCTTCTAAAACTACTATCAGGATATGATGATCTCATAAAGTTGAATTAATAATGAAAAAAAATTAGGTGTTCCAAATAGCGATGATGTCACTATTATGCATAAGTACCTAATATCAAGAGAGTAATACGAAATATTTGCTGCACTTAACTACAAACATTCAAACCGTGTTTTAGTTGTTCAATGCTACTACGAATTTAACAAAACTTCGTAATCGGATTCGAATTCGGAAACTCTGTTTTGTAACTATGGACGTAGAATTTACTTTAGAACATAGACTTTTCGAATAGGAATCCGTTCTGTCTGTGAATCAGCCCCTGTTCTCTTTCTTACTCATAGTTCGTAGCCAATTTAGTGTAGGGCAATAAAACCATTTGTAGGAGCTATGTATGTTAATTATCAAAAGTTGAAAATTTGGCAAGTATTTCGCTTTTCGTATGAACTGTATTTCAGTTTTGTACGTAACGAAATAAAATGAATGATGATAAAATTGGTAACGTGATTTCGGATGCTTGTTAAACTACGGACGACTCAACGAACCCGGACTTCGTTAAAATCAATCATCAAAGGAATACAAATGTCAGAGAGCACAATAGAAATAATTTCATGGTTCTGAGTTTTAAGAATATTTTTAATGATTAAATAAATACAAATTAAAACTCACTATGTGTATTCACTTTCATAACCGAAGGACCTTATTTATCAAACTATCATGTAAAATTGTTCATCCAATGTTTCTGAATCTATCTAAAAATCTTCCTGTATATAAAATTCAGCCTTCCTATACTAACGTAAGTTTCAATATTTTTTTATGACTTTTAAAGTGTCTGTCTAAAGTTATGGCCCACAGGAAGTGTCTGGCAATTATATTTTTTTGTTTATAACAATATCATATATAACATATGTAAAAACCAGCCTTCCTACTTTAACGTTAGTTAGCATGATTTTTCATCACCTTTGATACCTGCTACCTGTAAAACGGCCCCGCTTTCAGCTTAGCGAGTATCCATTCCTTTCTAAGCTTATGTTATACTGCCAATCCTAAAAATTTCATCTTTCCTAAAATGACGTAAGTCTGGGGTGACTGGGATCTCACTCTATAATGTTTCGAAGACGAGCTCAAACTAAAATAGGTTCCTATGACAATGACGAGGAAAAATTTTTTTTTGCACTTCAAGATTGACCTCATCCCACCTGATGTTAAGTGGTAATGAGGTCCTAGCTAATTTTAAACAAAAATAACTTTAACTTCGATAACCATTGATATCTTATTCAATCATTAAAAAATGTACGGATCTCACGGCGTGCACGACAGTAGGTACAACTTGCACTTGACCGACTTTTTTTTGTGAACAAAGTTTTGTTATTATGCATTAATTTGATTCGATTCGAAATGTACTCGATGAAATAACAATTTTCCATGTTAATTAGTATCTTGACCTGCTGGAACTCATTGCATACAAATAGCACTGATTAGGCGTCATACCGAATCAGCTCAAAATATATTTTCCTCTGGGCGAGTGTTTATCCTCAACGACGTTAATTACAATTAGACTAATTGCATTAGGGCTGGCCTCTGCTTAGGGAAGGGAAACAAAAAGGTATCGATTAAAAGCTAGTCTGACTTTTTTGGGTAATTATAATAAATTTTAGTGTCACAAAAACCACTAGTTTATCACTAACTAACGGCTGCCCGCGACTACGTACGCGTAGACTTAGGCTTTATTATCTATTGATAGAAAATACTATGTTACTCTAGGTGAATGTTGCTTTCCAATGGTGAAATTTTGAAAACAGCACGGTAGTTTTTGAGTTTATTCATTACAACATACATACAAAAATACAAATATTTCCTCTTTATAATATAAGTGTAGATTTGCGTAGAATGCGCTACGCGAGTAAATTTTATCCAGCTCTTTTTAAATGATTTTTGTTTGAAAACTTGCAGTGTATTATGTATTTATTTATCAGCTAATCAACAATACCGCCATAGAGCTCGTCTCCTGAGAGGAATTGCGCATACTAATTTTACAGTAACACTCTTTTCTGTAGATCGGAGAACCCCTAAACACAACGGTATATCACGATATACACTTGCAGTTCAATATTAGTTCTTATGCCCACGACATGAAGGCGGCACAAAGCCCAAAGTGGATAGTCTAACGTGCTTTTGACTGTACATCAAAGCATTTCGCCCTCTTATAAAACGCCTACAGAATATACCACAGTGGGAATGACTTTGAAAGGTCGTACATAATCGTAATATATCGATACGCATTATCGGTATCGTATACAGCTCTACAGTATAATTAAAATAGGTACTTGGGTAGAAAAAAAGCTCTCATAGCATTGTATTTGTTATTTGTGTGCTCATTGTTCTCACACAAAAGGAAAATGACTGCGTTAAAATATAGTTTTATTTGTTTCCCAATAAATTAAACAATGGAATTAAATGACCTTATATTATGATGTTTACATGATGTGCAGCCTTTTTCACCGGCTATTACCCGGTTCCAATATTTAAAAAACGATCCGTCAAACGACAAACGACAAATTATATGAGGCGTAAGCTAAAAACAAACGACAGACGACTGATGACAGCTGATATGGAAAGTAAAGTATGAAACGGTATCAACGACTCGTAGTCGGTTGTACAAAAACGGATATCATTTTTGACACATTACTAATCGTAAAATATTGGAACCAATCATTAGTTGTGTTTAATATAAGGCAATAATACTTTTGATAGTATACCAAAGCTACAGTGCATTGCAGATATTCCCAATTTAATTCAAATAAAGTGCTTAAAATAGTAGTTTTGCTAACTATTGGAAGTAGTAGTGCAGTGTAGTAATAGAGCTATTATTTACGCAGTAGGTACTGTGTAAATAATAGCACTATTTGGATCTTTTAAGGAGATCGCGTTCTCGCGGGTTAAAATAAGGAACAAGTTTAAAAGAGTAATGATACTATGACCATGAGGTCTCTATCATGGTTTCATATTTTAATTGTAATTGGTAAATTTAACGAGTATCATTAATTTGTTTATACAATGACTTTATCCACTACCCAATACAGATTGCGAGAAAGGGGAACACAAGAAGTTATGTAATGATTCGTATACCGAATCTGCGAATCTCGTGTATTAGTCACGTCGGAATATATATTACAAAAGAAAGGACGAAAAATCCATGAGTCGTTTCGTGCAGGAGCCTTTGAAAAATGACTGTGTGCCTTCACGATATTCTTTCTGTACGTCCCAACAAAATGGATGTATTCATAATACATTTTAGTGGCTCCCTTTGCGGGCAAATTTCTCAACGCGTCGTTAATATTATTCGCTATGAGGATAAACATGAGTTTCGGTATATGTAAGCTTTATCAATTGAAAAAAAAAAAAACAAAATGTTTGCCTAATAATAGTAAAAAATAATGTACGTCAGCCAAATTGTTTTTTTTTGCGTGCACTTAAAAATATCTATATTAATCGATTCTCATGATCGTATAGGATTTATTACACTTAATCAATTAAATATAAATTTATTCTGGAAGAAACAAAGAATCGTACTTATATACATCGCAAAAAATATGAAATAAAATATATTTTGGGTTCTGACAGTTTGCAAAAACGCATCCATACTTCCATACTATAATATTATAAATGCGAAAGTAACTGTCTGTCTGACTGTCTGTTACTCTTTCACGCCTAAACGGCTGAACGGATTTTGATGAAATTTGGTATAGGTATACGATGAATCTCAAGAACGGACATAGGCTACTTTTTATTAGAAAATAAGGGCGGGTGGGGGTAATACCACATTTGAAAGTTTATATGGAAAAATGTTTATTTTTGAAGTTAGAGATATGAAATTTGGTACAAATATAGCTCGAAACTTGGATTAAAATATATACTACTTTTGTTTTAAATATTAGGGGAGAGAGGGGTAAAACCGACCATGAAAGGATGTAGTCCACGCGAACGAAGTCGCGGGCACAGCTAGTTACTTATAAAGCAATAAATAGCATAGTCGTGTCACTAGTCAAAATAAAAGATAGGTGGTAACATTTAATTCACATTACATGCATTTGCAAATTTAATGTATATGTCGGTAACAAGAACGGCCAACTAGCATGATATAAACAAGGTCCACACACAAGTACCTACGTGTTGTTTTCCGTAGTGTTGCCGTAACATTATTTTACAGTTGCGAAGTTACTAATGTAATTACACAAATTACTGACTACGACACACTTTCAACAGCTTGCGAAATATTCAAGGTGTGATAAATCGGCAAAGTTTCAACAGTAATTACTTATGAGAGTGGATCATGGAAACGTAATTAAACGTAATTAAAATAAAGTTAGATTTATAGATTGTGACGTAAGTAAGGGCATTATTAAACTATACCATGATATTATTGTAAATCATTTTTACGTTTAGTTATGTTCATAAGTAACTGCAGGTACTTCTTTCTAATAAAGAATATAATTAGAAATTTGAGAAGTTGGATTATTAGCAAAATTACCTTATCCTTGTTTTCGATGACAATATTTAATCATCGGATCTAAAATAATTATCTATGCGATATTTTATTTGATACCATTGATATCCATATCACCACTATTGCTACTTGTTTTAATAACTAACAGCTGAATGGGTGGGACTTCAAATAATATTTAGTACAAAAACAATTAATTTATATATAAGATGTCATGCCTGATAATAAGAAATGGATGTGGACCGGTACTATACTTGAGTGTAGATTTATTATTAAAAAGAAAAGTAGGTAACAACAGTCAATTTAGTCTGCCTATTAGCATCTCATGGATACTCCGACTAGGCGGTGAGGACAAACTCCACTACGCGGGTCCGGTGGGTATTATTGAATCAATAGTTATAAGATACTGAACATATAACAAAATACTCATTATACTAGAGTTGTATATGCCTGTTGTGCATCCAACGGAGCCTGGGGTCGGAGCTACGATTATGATCTTCAGCCTAGATATTACAAGGCAGCCATGGACCTTTGTACCCCTTCCGAGGGAACATTTCGGGTGATAATCAGGACCAACCGCGTACTGTGTCGTGGAAGGGATTCTTATCGAAAAAACGAACCACCACGGAGGCTGTAAAAGTATTAAAATACATTCTTAAAAAAGGCTTCACAGGTTGTGAATAATAACAATGAAATTTTATACCCTCGATGTTTCTCACAGGGTAATCCTCGCAGGCTACTTTGTTACCTTCCTTGCCTGGTAACGGGTCTCTGGGGAGCTGGCTGCGAAGTAACAACGCTGCTGTAACGACAATGATACGGGATGGAGCTCGTAGAGTACGCGCATTCAGCGTTTGTTCCATCTAGGGGTCGATTCACTAACGTCAGAAACAAATCCGATTCAGAAAGTCAATGTTTTGTCTGATAAATATAGTATCCGTGTTCTAATTCGATTGCAACGTTTTGTCGATAGGCAGGCTGATATTATTTTGGTATTAACAATAGATCAAAGATTTTGTAGATGCACAATTTTGACCTGAAAATTACTCTGACAAAACAAGGCTTCAACTCTATGGCTGCGCGCACATGACGTCATTTTCATATGGTTTAAGTAAGATTAAACTATTAAACACTTTAAGCCTTTTTTTTGCAAGAAATATGTTGATATACAGACACCGTCGTGACAGGACAACAATTTGTTTATGTATATTTGGCATGGAAATATGGATCTACAAAATCTTTGATCGAATATTGTTACATTATATAGTCTCATTAAACCAATCATTATTTACGAAGTACTGAAAATAATATAGGCAGTTAACTTAACAGCCTGCTCCATTTTTAAAGGATCTGCAATTCGCATATGGAGTTGCAGGCGTCCGCCGAAAGGTGTAAACGATAACCCATACGATAAATCAGATGGGCCATAGATTTGTTCACCAACATCGTTTAAAAAATAATATTAATAAAATCATGAAATATATAGGTACATTCATCTGTAAACAATGTAAATAACACTTAAACTGGACGTGAAGATTTAATTTGTGGATTAAAAAGAGATAATTCTCACTAAACGTAATAACTGCACTAATCTACAGTTATAAGCACATTACAGTAAACACACACAAAACACATTTTAATATAAATTCTTATGCCCATCATATTAAGGTTTTACAAAGACTGTAGTCTGACCGAAGTGTCTCTGAGTGAAACTTAAATAGTGTGTCCGATTTTTGTAGCTCACAAAAACGCACACAAATGTTGGAAAACAGATCGATTCGGAACACGAATATGGATTGTGGACAAAACAGACTCTTCAAGATACAACGATGAGCAAAAGTTAAAAACACAATATTGAGTTTTCTGCAGATTTCTCCATGAAACATACAGCGCCATCAGAATTTTATTTTCCCGTTTGCGTATGCACGCTACAAATTGTTTATGGAAATTTTGAAGCCGGTAGCGCAAACTATTAGGCCATGGGCGAATTGGCTCGCGCTGTAAATAAATTCATGTTAGGTACTCGGTACTCCAAAATCTGTGTGCACACAATTTTGTTTTGCATTTTCAGTTGGTTTAACACGGCGACCGACCATCAAAAAAGATTGCGAAATAAGTACTATACGGTAGGTATATCTAACTTGAAAAACTAAAGCAACGGTTTGATGTCTGAAAAGGAATATCAATACTAACATGTATAGGGTATAATTAAATGTGGGCTATCGTCACCGTCCGACCTAAGAATCAGTTATTGTTATAAGCAAATAAATTCGCCAGGTAAACTAACGTTTTCCCTTGTACTATCAACAGCAAAGCAATGAACACTTACAGTTCGATATTAGTTCTTCTGTAAACGACATAAAGTACAAAGTCCAAGGTATATAGTTCGACGTGGACATAAATATTCATTTTTTTTACTACCTTTAAAAAAATAAAAATAATACACGCTTTTGTGAGGTGTATTAATTGAAGTAATTTTCTATAAATTAGGAAGTTCCAAAGATCTTTGCTCGGTGACTCGTTAACAATTACGTTTTGAACCGCTAATCAAAGTGGGTATATATGTAAAAAGTTGAACCTCGAAAATATTCGAAAATAATAGTTTCTTTATTGTAAGGAAGATGCGTGTAAATTTTGTGTTTCTCCAAATTAAAAGCCTTCAACTTATACCGTCCCTTGACTGTTCGTTTTATAGTCGGGTATCGTTTCATAACGCGTATTGAAAACCGAGCCTCTGCACGGGATACTTTGCGAGAGATTTTAGCAAACGCATTTAGTAATCGATAGAACCATAGCGGGTTGCGATCCATTGTCACAGGAAATGCAATTTCCGCGTCGCCGCTTTCGGGAAGCTTCGAGCGAGCACTGTGTGAACAGAAATACTTGATGATAGAATTTTGTGTAGGCTCTTACTTGCATGCGTCACACTTGATGAAAATTGTTTGTGAACTCGCAATGCGACATTCTTTTATCGAGTTTGCTCGTTCAGCGGTACGTACGTATCCATGATAACACAAATGTATCCGTTATTCAACGAATTTTGTGGCCATAATACTCAAACGTGTCAACAGATTGGTACTAGGTAATTGATGTGTACCTAAGTCTTTGATTGTTTATTTTACTTTTACTTACTTTGCTTTTTTTTAGTATTGGTGTTTGGTGGTGTCAGTATTAATGGTTTATCATTTTAATTTTAACTTTAAGAGACTGTAGATAAATGCTAGATTGCGAAAGATGTATGACTGATTGAGAAGAGGTTTTGTAGCCAGTTTATAGGAAGTTTGACAATTCTACATTATTCAAACGACAAAAGCAATAAAATATATGAATATACGCATACAAATATTGGCGTGAAGTAAAATATTATAACTATATTATAATTTGTACCAATAGGTATAAGATCTGCAACCAGTTTCTATTACTCCACATATTTTGTGTACTTAATGGGATCGCGACCGAAACTATCAATTTCATTAATAGTAACAAAGCACTAATTGTATCGCTTCGTTAAGCGTTGTATCGCGAACGTTTGAGCAGTTATTAAGGCGATTACTAGCCGTGCAAGTTTGCCCATAGAGGCAGCTTGCGTCTTAGTAACACCGTCAGGTCAACTCGTAATGACTTAAGTTTGTTATCGACGCCAGCACTTGTCCCCTTTGTTTATCCACCAGATTTCGTGATTGCCAATGTTCGATACACACCGTTCCTGAACAGCGGCAATATCCAGTTCGCAATTTCGTTTATAACTTGTAATGTGACTGAAATAGCTGGCAAACCGATAAACGCTGTTCGGGTTTAAGCGCGTTCGACTGTTTTCGCATCAATGCATGTTTGCAGTTGTTGTCATATTAGCTCGTCGGTTCAGCAATTGATTTTTGCACCATACATGTGTATATGATTTACGAAGCTGATTGCAGTCATTATGACCTGATTTGACCTCTAAATAATCTAGCGACGACTATTTCTTGTTATGTGTAAAAAAAGGTGTTATGTAGCCAGCTCGATATATGGTTTGTTAAAAAAAAAACAAAGTTTAGATCAAAAATTTATCTATCGTCAATTAATAGTATAAATATTTTTTTTTTATTAATTTAGAAATTCAATACTTTATAATATTCATAGTATAGTTCGAAATACAAGATAAAAGAGACAACGATGCTGTTATATCAGCTCATAAAATACCACATTTTAAGCCAATGCAAAGTTAATTAACGGACATTTTATCGATTTTATTAGATTATGCAAAGAGCTGGATAAAATTAGTAAAGGACGAAACAAAATTTAAATCCTGACATGCTTTCGACTGTATAAGGAGCATTCTCCTTAAATTCTCGCAGTACCTTATGTGTCCTGAACCTTAATATTACGTTCCATTTACCAAAAGCCATGTATTTAAGACATAATAACAGAACACAACTGGGCGTTTATTCATAAATAAAATAGATGATACTTTGGATGTAGTATGAATATTCGTTAATACTGATGGGATCACTAAAGGCAGATAATTATGATGTCGCCCACGCATGATATCGGTTACCTCTTTGTGTGGGTGGTTATTATTAAGCAGCCAAACGGCCAACTATAATATTCTTAATAGGATCGTTTTAATGAGCCGTACTTTTAAATGGTAGCTAAAAATAAGCATCAACTCTGACCTTTGCCAAAAATCAGATTTTGATTTAATAAATAAAATGATAGCTTAGTAAGAAACCTACATAATCTCTTAATCTGATTATGTACTGTTTGCCAGCTAATGAGAATTTCTCCTTCAAAATGAATGATAGCATTAGGTATTGGATGGGTTTTCTTGATGTTAACCATTCCGGCCAAATAGGGATGACTCGGTAAAAACAATTATCCTGTTTAGTGCGTCAGACTTTGAAAATACAAAGAAAACGTATTTTCACTTCAACAAATAAGTAAATATTGATATTATTAGCTGTTCTCCGTTTAACATAGTTCGGCGCGAAGAAGTGAAGTTGCGCTAAATTTTAATGTATGTTAATAAATTTTTGTTTACATAATAAAAGAAAAAATATGTGTCTTGGTAATTTAACTCAATTTTTTAACTCGATTAAAATTTTAAGTCACCCACATCCTATTTAGTGACATATAATTGTCACTAGCATTTGCACGTTAAGACGTTGCAGGTAGGGCCTTATGTTAGTCTTTAAGCTTAGCCAGAAGCCATTTTGGTGGCATCAGACCATATAATAATGCGGTAATGCTGATTAATCGGGAGCCAATTTACACACACAAATGCAAGCAATGACCATTTCAAAGTTCAGTTGAGACCTGTGCATATTAATAAGATGTTTATGTTTTATTTGCGATAAACTGAAAAAAAGAAATTGTTTTGAAACACTACTGTTATTTCTTTTGCAGAAACAAAGCACGAATTAGAAGATCTCATGGCTGACGTCAAGAAAACTGCCAACAAAGTCAGAGGAAAATTAAAACGTAAGTAAGAATATTTTACCCGTGTTTGAATTTCTATGCCGAAATTGCACAATTGTCGGAAGCAAAAGTAACAGCAGGATAATTTATATTCAGTGTCCGACCGGTGTAGAACTTTTTGCTGTAGTTTCTTGCGAAATGAGATATCATGGCGAACTTTACGAGCACCTACGTAAAGGTAGAACGTAGTTTTTTGTAACGTTGACTTTTAAGTAGGTGTAAAGTAGATTTAAATAGAAACCATTGTGATGATAAGTACGTATATTTATTCCACTTCTGATTCTATAGTTCAATGACTTGACATTTTAAAGTAGTCTTTATGGAGAATGAGAGACGAACAAATGAACTGATTTAAAATGTCATATGGGACTAGCTAGAATTTAACAAAAAAGAATATTTAATTCCTTCATCACATATATATATCTACTTGTGTTTAAGCCTTCTTTAGTTAAAATTTTTAAGTGTGAACGTAATACAACCGTATTTTTAATTGTCGTTGTGGTCGGATACCTTATTGTCATATACATATACTTTCTTATGTTGTACAAGGTATTAAGATCAATCACAACAGTCGGTTTTGTATAAAGGATTAGTTTTAACGTCCCGTAAAATTTAAATCCACAGACATAGAGCAGAACATCGAACAGGAGGAGCATTCTAACAAATCGTCGGCGGATCTCAGGATAAGAAAGACGCAGCACTCGACGTTGTCTCGCAAGTTCGTCGAGGTGATGACCGAGTACAACCGCACGCAAACCGACTATCGAGATCGCTGCAAGAGCAGGTAAGGTCGACAACATGTCCAGGTAAACACCTGCAGTTCATTCGATGTTGGTTCTTACAAGCATGACATGAGGTCGGTGTGTAGACTACAATGTGCTTTTGTTTGGACGTAACATCAGCTGCTGTTCCTGTCATACTATGCGTGATAAAGGTCGTTGAACCGGTGCAACATCAGGTATGCTCGAATAGCTGCTTTTTCATCAGGAATGTGCTATGTTATTAGGATGCGAATATTAAGAAATGAAACTGTTACCGTTTCGATTATTGCAAAGTTAAGCCGCAAAGGTTATTGAAGAGTTGTTAGTGTTATAAAACGTCTATATGGAACGATTTTAAAAAATATACAGTATTTTTGTTAATGTTGTTGGGTGCAATCAAAAGCACGTCAGACTAAAGGAACATAATAGATAAGAGGGGGCATAAGAACTATTGAATTGCAAGTGTTTACCACGTCGTTATTTAGACCATACCTACTTAATAAATATCGGTCAACTACATTCGTTCCGCGATTGTCATGCGTGAACGTTGGGGGAAAGAGGTTTTCTGTTTGCATTTCATGCCGTTACACATGCCCTTTCAACTGACTTGCAGGATACAGAGGCAGCTGGAGATCACCGGCCGCGCCACCACCGACGATGAGCTCGAAGAGATGCTGGAGCAAGGGAACTCAGCGGTCTTTACCCAAGGGGTAAGTAGTCATTTAATTATGTACTCAATATGTTTGTTGTACAAGGGCCTTATGTAGCAGAACATATACCATGACATCCGAGCATGTTCCGCTTTAAAGAGGGTGTGTTAACAAAGATTTTACATTGGCATTACGTCTATTGTATAAAAAATTGCACTGTTTTAAAAATGACAAAGACTCACACAACATACTAAAATTTTATAAAACAATTGAATTGACAAATTTTGAGGCTTAGGTATTATGTTTGCGGTTTGTAAGGTACTAATATTTTTTAATAGTTTTGAAATTTTTGAAAAAAAGATTTTTTTAGTGTATCCTACCTATGTCAAGTCAATGTTACACACAGATAGCCCATTTTTGTAACTTTAAGTGGGGATACTTAAGTATTGTGATGCACTGAAACCTACGGAACCCTACACTGAGCGTGGCCCGACACGCTTTTGGCCGGTTTTATTATTTGCTTCATAAATATCTACGTACATTAAGCCGTTGCTCAGTACATATAAATCTATATCTATTATATAAAAATAAATCGCAAAATGTGTTGGTAAGCGCATGACTCGACAACGCTTGGACCAATTTCGACGATTATTTTTTTAAAATATTCGTTGACGTTCAAGGATGGTTTTTACGGCAAGGAAAATTCGAATAACTGCTAACTCTAAAAACAGCTCTTTTCTTTTTCCAGTACAAACGTTTTCTTACTAAAATGTAGAATCTAGCCACATTCCAAATCTTTTTGACAGGACGAGGTCTGTCGGGTCCACTAGTATTTTAATAAATATAAATATAAATACTCGTAAAATGATTACCTAGACAAACAAAAGTCCTAGTTAATGATTATGGTACTTGCTGAGTACAGGAAACATATTGACCCGCATTGGAGGTGACAGAATGTTAAATGTCTTTGTTTTTGTCTACCGTGATAAATGATACTAATAATATATACTAGTGTGCCTGTGATTCATGTAACCAGTATGTATAAAAACGTGTAGTGGAGACTTTAAGGTATATAACATGGAAGATAAAACCTAAGCTGATTTAGTGTAGTAACTAATACTTAGTTCACATTAGGGTATACCAGCCACAGCACGTATAATTATGAACACTGGTCTCCTTAATAGAATGCCTTAGTAACAAACTTCTATAAACTTTGATCCTTTGTTTCGAATGACCTTCACCAAATTGTCAATGCACTTTTCCATCGCATATTCAAAAACACAATATCCTGAGAGCAGAAGGATAAGGATATCGTATCTTTATAATCATGATCTCTTTATCCTGCAGATAATACTAAAATGATTCACTTCTCCAAAACTAAAGTTATACCTACTAAAACCGGTAGTTATAAGAACGAAGCATGAAAGGTCTTCTTAGGGTTAGCACTTAAAAAAAGTTTAATCTCTTGTACTGGACCATAATATATATCCTAATTTATATCCATAGCTTTCATTTAAGCAAACTGTTGTTTTGTGCGTTTTCCGATGCTTTGAACGCATTGAGAATGATGTAAGTTATGCTATTTTGTGTAAAACAGCTAACCAGCGAAGTGTCCACGCATCTTCCGCAGCGGACTTAACACAAAACAACCGCGCGCTTTGTGTAAATGCTATGATGCTGCCAGCGACAACTCAAGATAAAAACGTAAACGTTTCTCCTTACAAATTGCAGATAATAATGGAGACACAGCAAGCGAAGCAGACGCTTGCCGACATCGAGGCGCGGCACGCCGACATCATCAAGCTGGAGACCTCCATCCGCGAGCTACACGACATGTTCATGGACATGGCGATGCTCGTCGAGAGCCAGGTCACAAACTCTTTTCATATTATTCTAAAGTTCTTTACGAATATTGTAGTTGTCCTAATCAGGTCCATGCCGTTGCCGTTATAGTTTATCTATATTATTATGGTAACACCATTAAGGCAATGAGAGGTGCGTGGAGATTTTAGTGGGTAGTCTCCGTTCTTTTCAGAGCGGGTATGGGGAGTCATACACATACCCACGTATCTATCAAGACAGTGGTAAGATACGTCAATGTATTTCCCCCTGGCATTTCACTGGTCTACTGAGTACTTCCAGGCTGAATTGATGGTCCACAGATTTAAAAGTATCCTATTGTGGGCTATCGCGCATGATAAATCCGCCTGATGGCAATGCGCAGTCGTGAAGTTCAACGGCTGCATGATTTGTGATTATTGAATTGATCGTCAATGTCACACCTAACATAACAAAATCCCGTAGTAGTTCAATTGTACACGGACACATTGTCCTTTAGCGGTTTTCTTTTATGCACGATAGCCCCTGGTCCTAAAAGTTTTGCTAAGATATATTTACCAATCATTATGCTTCGACGTATATTGTTAAAACAATTGAAGTTTGTTGTGGAAATGCAGATTCAAATCCTTGGACTTGTAACCGCACCGTCCGTCTGTCTTTCACGCCATTGTTTTATTTAAAAAACATGGAAGAGTATTTACGGAACCCACATTATGTACAGAAAATTGTTTTATTAGTGCAAGTAATAATGGTGTATAAAATAAATTCGTATGAACGCAGGGCGAAATGATCGACCGCATTGAGTATCATGTAGAACACGCTGTGGACTATGTCCAAACTGCCACCCAAGATACAAAGAAGGCCCTTAAATATCAGAGCAAAGCTCGACGGGTAAGTCTATTAGTACCAATGCAGAATCATTCGTTACTAATTTTATGTTTTTTTTTTCTGTTCGTCCCGCCCCATTCGTGCCCCACATCCAATCCCCGATCCTACATTTGATTTGATCAATCCCCTGTGGATGTTTCATTACGTTCGACCATCTTTATTTGTTTACGTTGATGATCCGGTGATTGGTTCACACCCTATGCGTTAAGTTTTCCGTTTTGCATCACAAATCCGCTTTGACTGTTGTGTTCTAACTGTTCATGTTGCTCCGACTAACAATGATGGAGATGGGCTACCTACTCCCGATCTATCAAATATGTGTATCACTAATAATTCGACTTCATTTGGTGTGTGCGTAATTTGCCTTTTGCATTTGTTTATATAATGTCTGTTTTAATCAGTTACTAACGCTTCTATAACATTGTACTGTGTAACAAATTCTTCTATCGATGTAACTACTATAAACTATCAAATGTATTATAAGTAGGTTAACGTTCAATGTCATGTCATCAATGTAACACTGTGTTCGTTGTGAAGTTTCAATGTATATTATTATTATTTTTACTTTTTCCCCATTAATTTGATTTACCTTATAATGTGTCCTCTCACTGTCTAACATTCTCGATCAGCTTCACTTTGGTTGGTTCCTGTAACATAACCCGTGGGATCTCGTATAACTCGTATGAACCAATCGGCCGTACATGCCCGCCCCCTCCCAGCGCCTCGTACCTTAGGCGAGCAGGGCGAACTGGTAGATCGCATCGAGCACCACGTCACACAAGCCGCGGAATATGTCGACACCGGCCACAAAGAACTCAAGATAGCTGAAAGATGGGCCCAAAAAGCCCGGAAGGTAAATGAAAACACGAAAGAACAGCTTACGGGGTTACACTAACAGATCTATTACCCTAAAACTCCATTTGAACGGACGGAGCTAACAAGACATCTATCATACACTACAGGGGGATTTCGAAAATGGTGCTTCAACGCGTAACTTCTGTTTTTAGGCTGTCCTGCCACGAAACCAGATATTAATATCGGTTTTGATGCTCACCTATTTCGGTTTATTCTCTTTCATACTCTTAGTAAATACACGCATGCTGAATTGCATTTCGTTCTTGCATCGTAAATTACGTTTTTCGAAAATTATAGTTGGTACATCTTGTTCCGGACTTGATTAACCTTATATGCTTTGGTCTACGTCGTATGCATGTGTTTGAACGCACAGCTTTTGATGCGCATGTGCACCGTTCAATTAAAGCAAATCATAAGAAAAAGTAATTATCATGTTTTCATGGACTAAAATTAGGGCCCGCAATATAATTGACCATTGTATAAGTTTTTACTAATATTGTAAGTGTGAAATTATGTTATTATTTTCGACGTTAAATGCACATATTGTTTCGAAATTCCAGATTGCACTTTTATACGAAATAGTATAATCTGGAACATAGAGAAGATCATTAGTAGGTTGTTTGATTTTAAAAAACAATTGGTTTTTATCACTTTACCGAATTATTTTTGATCGATGTTACGCTACATTGAAAGAAAGTTTCGCCGAAATATATATTATATTATACTTGTATGATTCGGCGAAAACGTTTTTCGGTGAGTTAACATTGGTCTTAATAATTCGGTCATGCGATAGATAACAAATACTAATAATGCACAAAAAAATCTGTTTTAGTTTGATCAAGAGTTATTAATTCAAATTTATTACCACAAACCCAGATTTTCTCTGGTTTTAAACATTATAAAATACTAAATGACGATTTCTTCTTTATTGAAACAATATTTCCAACTATATTATTTTTACCGTTTTTTTTTTATTTTTACGTATACTGTGATGGATATTAACAGCTTAGGCTTTCAATGTGGTGGTGGATGTTGCATGAGTAATGTTATTTTAACTAACATTTTAAATTTAGAGCAAACCTAATATAATTCATTTAAACTTTAAAATCATTTAATTAAATTTTGTATTATGATTGATTACAGTATGTTTTTTTCCAAATAATTGAATACTCGTAGTTTGATATTTATAAAATTTTTAAAATTAGTAGTATGTTTAGTATACAATTTTCTCTTTAAAATTATTTAGATGTAGCCGGAGAGAATATATTCCTAACTAGCTGTTTCCGGCGACTTCGTTCGCTTTATTTCAGGATTAAAAGTATCCTATAATGTTAATCTTAAAAATTACAACCAAATCCGTTCAGTAGTTATTGTGTGAAAGAGTAAGAAACATAGACTAAAAAAGTTTTGGTTTTATTATTTTATACTAATATCGGTATGAATTAGGATACTAAGGACAGGTAGGTAGGTACCTAATAATTTATAATTAAATCATAGTTAAAACATTACGCAAATGTAATTCTCTCCGGCTTCATAACGCTCGCATCGGTTATATTTATATTTTCAGCATTTTATTTTGTTGTTGTTTTCCTTTATCATTCCAGAAAAAAATCTTCATCATAATATGCCTGTCAGTTACGCTGATAATATTAATAATAGTTCTCGCGATCACGCTGTCATAGAGGGGCGACCGTCGAGACAAGCCATCGGACCATACGAATTCAGTTGATTGCTGACCACAATACAACGTTGATATTCGTCTGTATAATAACATTTTCACATTATATATAACTCGTATAAATGTTGCTTGAATTTAAAAATAACAGCGACATTTTCGTTATTGTCAACATTTATGCATGACGTAAAGCTGTGCATTGTATGACAATATGTGGCATCGGATCAAGGCTGTGTTATGGAATGTTGCTAAGGCGTTTTATTGTCACATGTCATTATTTACAAAACAGATACCCGAATACCACATGATGGTCACTTTTGTAACACAGTCTTATTTTCGTAGTTATTGTGTAACAAAATGTGTTTAAAAAACATTATAAAATATATTTAAAAATTTCTACCATCACTGTATAGGTAGTTGAAAGACAATATATTATGTAAAGTGCAATAAATTGATTGTGCTTTAGGTTGTTAAGTCCTTTGAAAATAGCTTTGTTTGAACTATTGCGCTATTATTTACTATTATACAAGTTAATAAAATAACTGTATACACTTAGATAAAATGTATGTTAAATAAATTAGCATTATAACAAATAATGAGGCACCACTGTTTCAAGTACACATTATAAATGTTGTTTAAATTGTGCCTTTGTTGGAATGTTTTGTTACAAAGTTAAGATAACAGTTTATTTTAAATTATTTTCACTTTTACTCTGCCACGCTAAAATTAAGTTGCAGTAGTTATACTCTGAAATGTCTCTGGAAACGTTGCTGCAACCATTTTCAACCTTACTGCCTACATAAGTACAGACATATTGAGACTTAAAGACCCTTCATTTGTTGATGTCGCCACAATGGATGCACAACCAATAGACGCATCCCATCTATTCATTGAGATTCAAAGACAATGTCCGTTATATGATGAGAACTATTACTTTGGAGCGATTTACAAAATATGATATCCGCAACCGGCGACTATTGCAATGTCTTAACAAAATTATGAAAACTTCACAAAGTGGTGTTTCCGAGCGTCAAGCCTACCATATGACATTATACCTGCTACTACTGTTACTTATTATTACCGTGATTATGCTTTCTGAAGACAAAAAGGAATTTAACGTAAAGTTTCTGGTAATATTATCTGAACCAGTGGTATTTATACCGTTTAACTCGCGTATCGCCTGCGCGGTAAGATGAGGAAATAATTAGTGGATGGGAAATGAGAGGAAACCACTTTAAATAAAATATATTCTGCACAATCGTCGTCTTTCGTTGTGCAAATCCCACAAAATACTGCGCAGTCGATTTGCGAATTAAACGGTCGGGCTATAGTTATCATGCCTTGTAGAGCCATACAGCAACCGTTTCTTGAATTGTGTGCTTAATAAACGGCAATCAGTATTTTGTCTATTTTAAGGTAATCGAATACGATGTAGATGCTTATGCTTATAATTTAGTTACTGTTAGATGTAAATAAGCTGGTACAGTATCGTATCGAACTAGTGATAATTCACGATTTTATAGTGCCACCTCAAGGGTAAATAGTTAAGATCTGTTTTTCTTCTTTAATTTATGTTATGTTTATTCGGAAGAGTTATTTTTTTCATCAGATTATTTTGTGAGGGTTGTCGTTTGAGTACCTTACTAATCTTCTTATTTAGCTTTGATTGCTGTTAGTAATGTTTAAAACCAATAAGATCAAAATTATTATGAATATCATTGCACACTGTGATTTTTATTTATAAAATCCAGTATAATCCTAGTTATATTCCAAATATATTATCAATTCACAATCCATATTAACAATTAAATAAATAACCTTATTTTTGTCTGAGTTGCGACATTGATCTTTTATTTCAAGTTGACAACTATTAAGGTTTAGATGCAAAATAATCTTGAATTATAATAAATACATAGGATTGTTCAAATATGTGGTCACAACCAATAAGAAAATATTATTTTTGGTTTGGGACTTATTTTACTCGGTGTTTAACAGTTATCTTGCTAAATATACAGTTGCATTTAATTAGTAGCATTTTAATAATTGAATATTCTAGTTTGTCAAATAGTACTTTTTCTTTGGTATACATTTACTATTTATCACGTGTTTAATATTTCACTTCCTATATGGAAATACTTATTGATGTTATTATTATGCATATTATCTTATAAATATATACTTTGTTTAGAATAGCTCAAATGTTTGTATAAATTAATATGCCCCAAGCTTATCAAGTTATCACACTTATTTATTAATTCAAAAGACTGTGAGATATAATTTAATGCCATTTTCAATATTATCGATGTTAAATACTTAATTTCGTTAAAACTATAAGATTTTTTTTTCATTAAATCTAATATTTAGTGTTAGTTTCCCTTTACAGAAGGGGTGTTACAAAGTTGTTTATAAATAATGTACCAGTAAATCTTACTCAAGATGTAAATATGTTTATAATTGGAAGATTACATTTATTTATTTTATTTCGATATTAGTTCTTTTTATTTTAACAATCCTTAATTTACAACTAACCTATTTAAGTAGAATGCCGCAATTGTACCATTAAGTGCACTAAAGTTAAAAATAAGGCAAATGACGCACGCACCGTTGTAAAATGTGAACGGAGCGTACAAAACGATTTTTTCATTTTAATTTTGTTACTGTCATGGACTAATGTGTGGGGAGAGATCGAAGGTGTCGATGCTCGCCCGGGACATGTGTAAAGCGTACTGTTGCATGCTTGCCACTGGCGCCAACAGAAGAAGATCATGATCCTAGTGTGCCTGCTCATACTGAGCCTGGTCGTCGTGGGCTACGTGTCCAGCATGTTCATGTGAGCGGGCCGGGCTCGCGCGCCGACCGCACTATGCTCAAAGGTAAACTTGTGCCGCTGCGGCGGGTGGGCGCGCGGCTGGTGCTTTGAGAACAGTGACGTCATCGATCCAGAATTTGAGTATGCCAGTCTGCTTCTATTGTATTTCGCCTATGTACAATCCGCCAGCGGTAGCACCAGGGAAAACAAATGCATTTTCAATTAAATAGCTGTATGCCTTATTTCCGTAAAAAAATATTTGTCACTAGCAAGGTGCAATTTTTTCGAGAATTGATACCTATTAGAAAAGTGTTAAAACAAGTCTGGTATATTTGCCGTTGTTACTTTCGCGCAAAATACTTCTCGAGTGGATAACTCCCGAGTTAGTATAAGAGTAGGTGGTTAGGCCCCTGATTTAAAAAAAAAACCAATAGTTAACAATTCGTAGTTTATGTACGGAAACGTTTCCCTAGCCCTACCACACTCAGTGAAATTGGTTTGTAAAAAAATATGTGGTACTAAATTACATTTTTATGACCGCCTTTGGTGGACAACTTTTATAGTGAGTGTTATTAATCCTTAAATCAAGAATATTCGAACAAATGTAATTTTTTTATCTAGTTCCGTAGTTTTAAAAATATTGCCTATTTTTCAAAATGATTGTACATAATTTAAACCATCATAGTTTTTTTGTAAGATCGGAGACTCTGGAAGTACTTTTCAAGCAGTTACAACGAAATGATTCATCAAGATTCTAGATAAAAACATCTGATGACTAAATGGATGATGGATGTTATCTTTTAATTGTAAACACTGTTCTCGGACGCAACGGTCATCGACGCCCACCCGCTTACCACTAATAGTGACTAATGTGTGTTGTGTTTGTCCATTCTGCAGAAGAAGATAATGATTATGGTGTGCCTACTCGTGCTGGGGCTCATTGCGACCGGCTACGTGTATAACACGTTCTTCTAATAACCGGGGGCAGGTTTGACTTGTCGCGTATCATTCTGGGCTTCATAGAACGGCATATTTAGATAACCGTCTATTGCGTAGATGCAGACATTTTGTATCAATTTGCAATCAGTATCATGATTCATAAGTATTCATTTATCAAAAGCATTTATATGAGTATACGCATATGTTACACTATTCGATCAAAAATGTAACTAGCCCAGATGTGGACTTCGATTGGAATGGAAATTTGCATGGGTTTAATGCTCTTTAATATGAGCATAGACCGCCATATCGCTATTTAGGTTTAAAGATGCTGACATTATAATTGTATAGTCATTCAAAAGTGGAAGCAGAAGTCTTATAAATTGTAGGATCTCACTGACTCGTTATGATAACATTTAGATTATTACACACACTATTTCTGCCAAATAATATTTATAAGACATCTTTTAATCCCTTTGCATGTCAGTAGTTATAATTTAACCCGTCTTGTAAATATTGGTCCATATATATGACAATTTTCTTTTTAGATCTCTGATTATTGCTCTTTCAATGAAAGAGTTAAAATATGTGTTAAATAACGGAGGCATAATTGAAAATTGTTGAATGTTTCATAGTCCAATGAGTACAAGAGAATATTTTAATTCTCTCTTTATATTTTGTACAATTACTCTGAACATATGACGTTGGTACATAATTCATTACGCCATACATCTTCTTATACAATTATTATTATTTTAGATGTCTGGCGTAATAACAAAATATTTAGTTGGGATGTCTAATTTAAGTTTTAAAGGTTTTAAAAACGCAATAATACACTTGTAAAATATTTTTGTTGTCACACATTTTTTTAAACAAAACTGTATTTGAAAATACTTAAATTGGACAACTCTACATTTTTTCCCCCACATTTTTTTAATATTATAGCACCCTTATTTTAGTTAATTTATACATTTGGTAGCTTTATATATAGGAACATTAGGTTTTAGGTAGGTTTGAACAGTTGACTTAAACTTAAAAACCATAGATTAGGTCCAGTATTTCACATATTTATTACATTTGATAGATTTTTTTTTAATTCAAATAGACAATATACATTAAATATATTATTATTACCCGTATTATTAATCTTAATTTACATTTATATATTCACACTACGAAACACAGTAATATTGATCTGAATTACACTAATAGGCCGTTTCAATCCAAAATTACACAACGATAAATTCAATTTAAAGTATCCAAAACAAACCAATCTAGTTACACATAGTTTTTTTTTGTATATATAAAGTTTTTTGGGTGTAGTATATTTTTACAAATTAAATTTGGATTTCAACGGACTGACTGAACTTATTGATGTTCAATTGAATATTGATTATTTGATTGATGTTTAAAGTTTTTTTATCGAGACTTTTCTAGTCAACTTATAATCTGCTCTCCAGGACAGTGAAACAAAGAAAATACGTCGCATACAAATTGGTGCCTGCATTCTGCCTGGCTACAGACATCGAGCCGCCGTGTCATTCATCCGTCACCCACGTTGCGCTCGCCCCAACATCTACGATACGTCACGGCCACCCATCACGGTTTCGCGCACGACGTGACCACAGTCACACCAGTCACAGCCTATGCTCCGCCGAGTTACACTTGTTGAATATCATGAGAGCATTCGCTTAAACTGTTCATTTAATCAATTATACTAAGATGCAATAATCCATAAATGTAATTAGTAAGTACCTACAATGTAGACATAATAACAGTTCTTAGGCCGTTTCGTGAATTTATTCTTATATCTGAATGATCCCACAAATCGTCTTACTTGTTTATCGGATAAATCCGACGAAATAGTATTCGTATATTAGTGTAAACATAGCTAAGCAACAAGCTTCGATAAATCAGCCTAAAACCACAACATAAATATCTTATACATGCAACAACTACATTACTTAATATACTTAAAAAATGCATAAAATTATTATGTAGCAACTTCTACAACTAAACAATTTTTCGATCGAGTATTTAGTGTTTATAAAGTTCAAAGGACACGACGACAATATATGTCGCTACGATATCAGTATTTCAAATCGATATTGTGGGACACGCGAGTTAAGGTTCTACCTCACCTTATAAGAGTAATGTTCGCAGTAATTGCAAGTTAACGTTGCGTAGTCAAACTTGCGCCAATATAGGTGTGATGTTCAGTCGAATGTTTGATTTTGGAAGAGTGGTGTAGCCGTAAGGTTGCAATAT
Source organism: Glyphodes pyloalis (assembly GCA_037074685.1). Taxonomy (NCBI): domain Eukaryota; kingdom Metazoa; phylum Arthropoda; class Insecta; order Lepidoptera; family Crambidae; genus Glyphodes; species Glyphodes pyloalis. The sequence goes on from JAYKKO010000002.1 coordinate 6,677,585, forward strand.
GCGGGTGCGCTGTGGCCCGGGGCGGCCCCGGTCCGAGGGCGGCCCGCGTGGGCCGCGGGGCCGGCGCGGGCCGGGCGCGGCCCGGGGCCGCCGGGCCCGGCGCACGGGGCCCCGCCTCGCGCCGCCGCAGCACACAGCATATCGCGCCGGCGTGCCGACGCCGTAGCAATAATGTTCGATTACAATTGTAAAATTGTTTTAACTTTCGAATGTGTGATAGTAGATGCAGTTGTTGTTTAGTTAACTTTATAATATAATGAATTGTTATTGTGAGTGTAACTTTTAATAAACATTAAGAGTACTTTAAACTTTTCAATAAAGTAATACGATCATACAAATTTGGCGCTTTTCGATCAGATTTATAGTTGAAATGAATTACTGAAATTTAATTTCGTACCTTTTAAGACGCTCTTCGTTGTACAGTAAGATACATAAATGTAGCCGTTTTAGCTAGGATAAATTTTTTAATAAATTTGGAGGTACCAGTCTTCAGCAATATAAGAATAGTTATCAAACAGTATTTTACGTTTGTAATAATTACTTACATTTTCGTAGAGAAAAATCACTCGAAAATTTAAGCACCAACATTATATTAGCATTTTCGTATAAGAAACTAAAGATATGTAATATTAAAGGATACTTGCGAAGGTTTAAAATATAGTCATCATAATGGCATATTGTTGAAGCGTGGGTGTGGAGTGGCCGCGCGCGAGGGCCAACGGCACTAAGCCCCGAGCCCCGACCTCGCCCGCCCTCCGTGTCCTAGATGCGTTGCGCGTATAAAAATATGAAGCAATGTTAATTTTAACATTTATAGCATAATTAGATTTTTATCCTTAAATGTAGGATTTCATCTAGTTGCCTTCGTAACGGTAGAGAAATTAGGTGATGACCTTTTCTCTCAGTAGCTTCATTAAAAGTGAGGTCAGTCGCAGTCACCACGCGCCAGTCAATTTGTCTCGCTTGTACCCGAGCAGGCCGTCGTCCCAGCAAGCGCCGCGGGCGCGCGGCTCGCTGACGTCATCGCGCTGACACTAGCTAGTTGCATCTAACCTCATCGTATTTCTAGTCTAAGATAATGTTTGGTCTCCAAGTGAGGCCGCGTACCTGACACCAATGATTGCTGCGGGCTGCTGCACTGCGGCCCGCCGCCTTGTGAACACACCGGGTGCCTCTCGCGTTTCTCGTCCAGTTATTTCTAGTCTAGTTAGTAGAAAGATCCATTAAGACTAACTAGACTATTCAATCTCATTAAGAACTTATCAAATGTATTCACTGTATTCACCCAATGAAAGTTTGTAACAAAAAAGCGATAGCCTAAATAAATCAGTCGAACCGTAATTTTGACCTAAAATTGATTTTCGGTTTACACGAAATCAATTGTAATTGACAAATGTTAATTAGGTATACAGGGGGATGTAATCCTGTAATATAGTCACAGTCAATCATTATATTTAATTAGGGTAAGTTTTAATAAATAGATCCTAACTGCGTATTATCACTAACGCATCAAACATAGAATCGACCAACTGCTGAAAGGCAGGCTTCCCTGCACTTATCTTTGCTGTGAGGTTCAGGTGGAGGTCGCTTGGTGGCAACCACAGCTCCACGGGAATCGCGAGAGCACCCACGCATTCGCACAAGAGCGCCGAGGTCGGCCCCGCTGGCGTGCGCCAAGGAGCGGCGCCGCCGACCCGCCTCGCGCCCCTATTGTAAAATAAAGTGTTAAGAGTAGGCATAACAAACTTCTAGTCAGCTTTCAATGATCTCTTATTCAGATAATCGTAATAATATCGCAGTTATTTTCTTCTGTTACTAGTGTACATACATATAAGTGAAGTCTCGTGTTCAGTGCCGGCCGAGGCACGTGCGTTCTAATCTAACAAATCTCAATGTTATCGTAAAACATATAGATATTTTCATAATCAATAGTATTGCATATTGTTGATTGGATTGCTAATTTTGTATAAGTACACAATTAGTATAGTTTATATACTTATGTGTCAATTCTTATAGCGTTTTATTACATTACCAGATGATAGCTAGTAAGTGTTAAAAGTAATCCAAAAATAATAACAGTGCTGTTTACTAAGCTTATTCGACTGTTTGTGTTCATCGGACGAACGGGAGTTGAAAATGTACCCTTTACCTTATACAATTATGAATCACTATTAGCCTTTATGTACCTACTTACCTACTAAATCAATTCTGTAGCTCCAATACTGTTTGTACCTTAATAAATCTCCTTGGTCTGGATATGCTTGGTGAATTTAAGAAACAACGAAAATTCAAACGTATTTTAATATTAATAAAATCATGCAAGTATTTGGGAACATCCACAACTACCTGTTGTATGTACTTTCATAGTTATCGGCAGATTAATGAATATTCATTTATAATATTATACTTGTATATTATGCTGTATTCAATCTAAATCTGTTCGTTTTAATCACGCAATGATATATTTGCAAATGCATCCTAAAATAGCATTCTGCTTACTGCAGAACATATCTTTGCTATTTTGGTCCAGTAGGAAGTCTCCTACTCTTTGTACGATGCCGGCAACTTGTAATAATTCTTACTTATTTTTATCTATATTATCCCATGGCCATATCCGTAAAGATTTCAATGCTTCCTATTGAGAACTGAAATGTTTAATCTTTTGACTTCACTCTTCGATGATGGCCGTCTATATTTTAATACTAACAATATTTTACTTCAATAAAAGAAACCTTACAATACATAAAAAACATTCCTGTACAGTCGTAACAGTTTATGTTATGTAACCTGTAGGTACAATCTCAGTATGATAATTTTACCCGTGACTTTAGTCGCTATTATTCCTTGTGGTGTACGCAAATAGATGAAGTATTTTTTTTCAATCATGAACTGATTTGAAAATGTTGTTTTTTCAATTACACGTTGCCGGTGTAATATAATCAGGATAAATATAAAATAAAAACAATAAGACGAACAAGGGTCGTGTTTTAATAACCCCACAATTGCTGTACTCACAGTCTAGTACACTCGGCCACACATTCAGTTTGATCATTCATTTACATGAAAAGTTACTATGTGATGACATTCGTCAGCAAGCTGGCGGTGTCGCCGCGTGTACTGCTAATGTTATTGGATAACTGTAGAGTCGCTAGACTTCGATTGTAGTTAAATGTTCGTAATTAACAAATATCCTCAAATTGTGCTTTGTTCTTTCAGACTATTTGATGTTGCTTGACGTTGAATGATGTGAAACATTAAAAATATTAGAGTCTATTATTTCATTTTAAAATTGTGTTTTTTTAAAAGACATTTGTTTAGTTTAGACAAAAATGTTGAAATACCTAGTTTAGTATGTTCTACGAATGTTTCTTGTACTTATATAAGTATTTCAGAATTTATATTAAAATTATATCCCTCTTTATGATAAATTGTCTTGTAATCTTCTTATAAAGGAACACTGACAAGTAAACTATCATTACTAAAGTATTATATTACAAATTAACAGTGAGGTTCTGGACACACACATGTAAAATTCAAGTTAGATTGGTTTTATAGTTATATTCTGTACGTAGGTTATCAATCTGAAATTCTCTCATAATTATAAAATAAACGGTGTTTTCTGCTGTATTGTGTTTTTTAATTAACTTCTTTAACTCACAAATTCTAGACGATTAGTAACTTGAAGCAGACCAACAATGATATTAGATTAGCTCGTTTGCAAAGAGGTTAGCGGTTATTATGGTCAAAACTTTACAAAACCCAACGTTTATTATTGTTCACTCTATTAGAAAAATAATCTTATGAATAAATTTAATCGACATATGCACGCAAATTCATCTGAACTGTGAAAAAAGTTGGGATGATTTGTCCGTGTGTAAAGCACTGTCCTAAATTAAACGAGTAAAAAAAGCTCTTTGCAAATCTCAGAATTTCGATGATTTTGCACAGGCCTACTATCCAAATGGATCTTATTTGGTCTGGACAGCCCTGACTTAGCCCTTTGCACATCGAAGTTTAGATATTTCTAACTAACCCCGTTGTCTTGTTGTGATCATGGACTTAGTATAATAAATTTTATTATATTAAGTCCATGATTGGGATCGACTGAACTTCAAAATTTCGCGCTGCGAGTTTTCCGCCAAAAGTATATGTGCTTTATGGTTTTCGACGGAAGTAACCATAGAGTATAAGTTGCCAACTTATAGATAAAAACCTGCGCAAAGCAAATGCAAGTGTCATTGCCAACTGTCACCAAAAGGGTTTTCCTCTAAATTTAGATGTGCATTATTTTGCAATATTGAATGGTTTTTAGGGGATATTTTTTCAGGTGATGATTTGGTGTCGAGGACTTTAAAAAAGTCATCATGACCCGGAGACGGATGCTATGGCAATAACTTGAGAGTTGGTAACATTCTTAGTGGCTTTGACATTGTCATGTCAGTCGAACAAACCGCTTGGTTGTTGTTAGCTTTCTGAGTGAATTTGTGAAATAATATATTTTTGGAGTACTCCTTTTGTATTCTTAAAACAGTAATAATTTTAATTCTTAACAATGAATGCACCGCCGACATTTGAATCGTTTCTTTTATATGACGGGGAAAAGAAGTGAGTACGGGGCCAGTTAACAAAATTTACATGTGTTTGTTTGTGATGTTTTATTCTTAAAAAAAATTATTTACTTACCATCACAGGGTTCAAAAAGAAGACGATACGAAAGTGACCAACGCTGCGATATTTACAGTGAATAAAGAGGATCACACTCTTGGAAACATGATTAGACAGTAAGTATATTTTGCAAGATTTTGTATATCAGAAAATTAAGTACAGCCTTATAAATTTCCCAGTGCAGGGCAAAGGCATTCGTTACTGGGATCAATTCTGTTATGCTTGTTAAGTGCATATTAGAGATACTTTAGTTCTTCAATAAATCTGTAAAATTTTGTGCAGCTTGAGTTTAAGATTATCCGGCCCCCTAAGAAACATTTGGGTTGGAGTGTAGCAAAGGGTGTGCAAGGCGTCAGGGACCTTGTATGGAAAGTTATAAATAAAAAAAAATCCGCCAGACAATCACACTAATCACCTGGTCTCAAACTAAGGTTTTCCCTTGTACCTACTATGAGTACCAGACGACAGATACTAACTGGGGGCGTCATCCCAGCATACCCAGACCCAAATCAATTTAGAAAAAGTTTTTTCCAAATTGATCTGACCGGGAATCGAACCCGGGACCTTACACACTTTGACCGCCTCCCTACCAAGGTCGTCAAATGAAATATTCCGTCGTATTTTTCCGCTAAACCGTGAGTCGAAGAGAAAAATTTACAAGTGTAATAACAGCTTAAAATTAGCCCTTTTATACAATAAAACACAAACATTTGGAGTAAACAATGTTTTATACTTTATGTGAAAAATTTTCTTAGTCCCAGGTGCCTTGCACACCCTTTGCTAAACTCCTAACCTTTGTTCAACACAACTCTTCCATTAAGGCATTGAGTTTATTTACAGTGTAAAATAATATTTGTTCTTATTTGCAGCCAACTCTTGAAAGATCCCAAAGTCCTGTTTGCTGGCTACAAGCTACCACATCCTTTGGAACACAAGTTTGTGTTGCGTATACAAACTACTTCTGATTACACACCACAAGAGGCTTTCATGAATGCTATTACTGATCTGACATCTGAACTATCCTTGTTTGAAGAAAGATTCAAAGTAAGTAACAAATAATTCAGTCATTTTAATTTTATTATCAATCCTCTTATTTAGGTCTTTCAACTTATCTTTTTATACTGGTCTGTCCTGTAGTTTTGATAGAGCATTTTTCTGCATTTTTTTAATTTTATTTATTTATTTGTATAAAACCTATCTATTTGTCTGCAACTCTCATATGTTTCCGTAATACATGAAACAAACTCTATTTCAATCCTTAGTCATTATGAACTAACATGTACTATTCATTCTTTCAGGAAGCTATTAAAGAAAAGAAAGAAGGATTGGATTAATTAATTATTTATTTTGATAGTAGATTTTAGGATTAAGTTAAATGTGTAATTAATTGTAATAAATGTTTATGAATTTATTTACTTTTTTTATTGTGCACTGGATTTAAAATAGTTAATCAATATTATGTATTAATAGCCCTATCCAGTCAATGGTGTACGTACACACATATCTTCAGATATACAGGATGTAATTTATATGTTATGTTTGTAACTGTCAGGACAAGTGGAAAAAACTTATTTACAAATTACCTAGAATATATGCATGCAAAGCGGCGTCGGGATATCGAGTATATAATTTTATTAGATCTTTTATAGTAATTAAGGGAGCCTTAATAATGCCAACACATTTAATAGCATTAAAAGTAAACTTTTCTTGCTTTGTAAAATTGTTGCATTGGTTCAACTGGCTCTAGATACTTGACAAATGAGACGCCAAGCTTTGGTGTTATTAAAGAAGTGAGAAAGGTGACATAAAATAAAAAAATCGTTTATTCAATTAAATTTATTATTACTTATAAAAACATTAATATTTTGGTGTTCTTTCTTTACCACATTAGAGTAGCTATATAAGTTTGAAGTACAGATAGTGTACAAGAAGTTAAAACATGATAGTGATTGAAATTGATCAGTTTGTGCCATTACATAATTATGTCTTTCTCAATGTGCATTATGACCAGATAATGCAAATGAAAAATAAAATACCGTTACCATTAACCTGATTATGATAAAAAATAACATGCAAATATTTATTATTAAAAGATCAATCTTCTTATTTACAAACATTGTCTATGATTCAACTAGCAAATAACTGATGCTAATGCAATGGTAAATAAATAATACTTACTAAATAAGAAACAACAACAACGGTAACATTATAACTAATTGTTAATATAATAATAAATTACATTTTAAAATGTTTCTTCTTCATCACAGTTCTCTGTTGCGTGTCCGAATACTGTAACAAAGAAATAAATAAGAATATGCCAAAAGCACAACAAAAATACATATGTAATCATGTTATATGATTAAGATAGTTTTAATTTCAAAGTATAAAATATTATTCGTTGATACAAGGGGAGAGAGGGTCTGTTGTATTCGTTTTTATTATTCATAATTTATTGGATAAATATGGTGTTATGTACTCATTGAATATTGCGTTTAGTAAATAAATACTAGTAGTATGTTTGACGATCTCCATAGTCGAAAGGTGAGTCTCGTGAGACTCGCGCCATCTCTGAGGTCCCGGGTCGACACCGGTTTGTCAATATGGGAAACCAACTTCTCTATATTGTCTTGGGTCTGGGTGTTATGGTACCATCGTTGTTTCAGATTTCTAAAACACAAGTGCTTGAGCTACTTATCACAGAATCAGAGCAATGTATATGATGTTGTCCAATATTTATTTATTTATCTTTTAAAGTGACCAGTTGTTACTGGCAGGAATGGAGACTAACAATTTTTAAGGGATTTTTGAAATTACATTTTTGTTATCGGACTGTGGTAGTCCCGGTCACATGCGGGTGTTGTAAGGTTTTTGCACGTTCACATTCTATGTATATGCTTTTGAGTTCTGCAATGCCAGTACAGTGTGTACTGCGTGTCTGGTGGGGCGGCATACCTAACTATTTACTACGTATTTACTGAACATTAATATCAACAATACAGTTACTCTAAGAACTTAGATGGCAAAGGAAAAATACGGTTTTTCCTTGCTATCTAAGTTTAGTGGAGGGGGTGTGTTTATGCCACTATTTCGTAAAAACTATATAAAGTAGTCGCGTTTAATTATAACGCTTTGTATTTTATATTTATTTGTAAGTAAATTGAAATAAAAATGAATTCATCCGTCATAATATTAAAAACACACCGCACCGGACAGCTCTATCATATAGGCATGCGCAATAGGTCAAATTTCTCGAATGAGACGACAAAAGTTTATATACCGTTAATTGGGCGATAGTACACCGTACTCGTATTTTCAGCCAATCAGCAGTTGTCGCATTGATTTTGGCATTTATTAACCCTAGAGTGGGCGCGCTATGAGCATTTTGCCGCCCGCGCTACAAAACCGTTAATAATTTTTAAAATAACTAGCCGTTAGACTTGCGCTTCTTAGTAGCTGCCCCCCCTATCGTTAGCAACGTTTGCCGAGAATCAGGACGCCGTCAGTGCGCGGGGGACTGCTGGAGAAGAAGGTTTCTACCATCAGGTGTCGCCGGGCGGCAAATTGCTCACCGCGCGCCCACTCACGTAAGTAATATTGTATAATGTATTTTTTGCAAACTCGAAATATTGACTATATTTTATGATGCATTAATAACTTTTGCAACTAAAAATATGTTTGTTTTAGGATTTCAAAGAATTAATTGAAAATAATAAACAAAAATGGATAAAATAGAAGCTCAAATTTTGTCTTGGATAGAAGAAACATCTGATTTTGAAGATGCTAGTACACACATCGTTGAAAATGAAAATATTTCAGATAGTGATAGATCTACTATTCATAGTGAGCACAACACGGAAACCGAACAGTCAGCAGACAGTGACGCTTCGAACAATAAATAATCTTATTCAACTGTTGTGTCTTCCGAAATAGCACCTACACCCAGTTCAGATATGCGTAGCCATCAGCCTCGATCTTGTCGTCGTAAAATATAACCACGTGGTGATAAATCTCCATCATGCACGTCCAGCGATGATGATGAACCACTAGCGCAATTACTTCGTCTCAGGAATACTGTATCGTCCCCGCAGGCAAGTACGTCAGCTCAATCTCATCTTTTATCTGTTACTCCAGCTTCTCGACGACGACCTACTAGAGTTTCGATGTATAATAACATTTTATAATAGTACTAAAGGTGGTGTTGACATGGTTGACCAAATGAAGGAAGAATATTCTGTTGGGAGGATGACTCGCAGATGGCCAATGAGAAACAGGCGCACGAAAAAAGGGTGTTCCAGATGCCAAAAGTTACTGTGCAATGAACATTGTACATATCTTTGTGAAGACTGTTTTGATAAAGCGTATCCTATAGATTTAGAAAATATATAATTTTGTTATATTTTTCCATTTTTTTAAGAATTAAAAAAGTATTATGTAGCATAAGAGAAAAAAAGTCAATAAAAATATTAAGTTTTCTAAAGTATTTTGTAAACCAAAGTTTATTGAACAAAGTTGAATAAATATGTTGATTAATTATTACTTACTGTTTATTTATTTAAATTCTAAAAGAAAAAATATTAAATTGCTATATTACTAGTCAAAATGGTCAAAGAAAATGAGGCGGCAAAATGCTCCCCACGCGCCTACTGACGTTACGCAAAAAGACGCGCCCACTCTAGGGTTAACACTTTCAATGCCCAAAACCCGGCTCCCGGGTTCTACTGTATTTTCGCCTGACGCCCAGAACCCGGCTCCCGAGTCGGCCTATAGCTAGCTATACATCGCCTATGCGCACGCCCAGCACCCGCTAGCCGGGTCCTATTGTTCTCTCGAAAGTAGCAAGAGCAAGGGTTGTCAAAAATATTCACAGTTCAAATAATGTTTTTTAAAGATGTTAGAACTTACTATGTTGGTTTTATTTTAATGAATTTTTCAATTATCCGTGAAGTAAATAATTTAAAGGTGATGTTTAAAATAAATAAAATGTTAGATTGTGCTCAAACCCTTTGCAATGTTTTATTCTAAAAATAAACGGACTGCATTTTAGCATTATAAAATAGTCATTGTTATTGTTCAACAAATAAATTTTATAGCCTTTGTAATCTACCTGGTCCAGACATACCAGAGATTAAAAAATAAATGTAGAATTACAACCTGTATTGTTTGTCACTAGTAATCCCGGTTAACAATTAGAACAAAAGATTCGGTCGATGCTGTGCACGTGCTGAGCGGTGCCCTTTTAACTTAGCTCATTGTCAAAAAAAGGCGCTTTGAATTTCGGCGTTCCTATTATAAAAACACTAATTGAAAAAAAAAATTGAGTCATTATTATCATTATTATTTTATGGTTCCAAGTTTTATGGTCAAGTATCTATTATTTGCAATCAGCTATTGTAGTCCGCGCCGCAGCTAGCCGACAAAGAGGATGATTCTTTATTTTAATTTTATGATTCATTTATTAGTGTCACCAAAGACTCATACCGAAAGATCAGGTGTGTAACTGGTACAATTGTTTTTACAACTGTTTTAAAGTGCACCTGCAGGATTAAGACCAAATGAAAGTAGTTTTGTTTTTGTCTTAAAATTTACTATTTTATTGTTTTACGTGTCAAGTGGTTTTTTAACACTGTCCATTCTGGTTTTAACTAAGTTTTTATACAAATGTCAGAACAAGTCTTTATTAATATATTTTAATATAACTCCTTACAAAAAGTCAACCCTTGAAAATAAGAACACGAGGCGCGCGCTTTGAAAGTATTTCATAGAAAGTTCATCCTAATGTCCATAAGATTAAAGTAACAAATTACACCTGCAAAAATTTGAGTCTTACTTTCATTTGCCGCGATTATATATCTCAATTTTGTAACCATAATATGTATAATGAATTCTATCTTTGTTACTTTTTCGGGAAAGCGTGGTGCCGCTTGTTGCATCTTAATATTATTATACTTTAACACACTTGAAAGTATTTTGGGCGCACACCTGGTATCGTATTTGAAAGCAAATATATAAATGTACCTTGTTGTAAAACCTTATCGCGTAAATATGCACCACGCCTTTATAGGAGTATGAGTAGAAATAAAAATAAGAAAAACTACAATCCGCTTACGAATCGACTCCATGTTTTATGCACAGCCAAAATAATGTTTCAATATAACTGTAAAAGACTACATTTTCTTTGCGAAAATGTACAACCCTAGTGCACCCGGGAGGCGAGTTCTCGGCGTGGCGCGATGCTGTGCGTCACGCGGCGCCCGTGCACCCGGCTACCGAGTCCTATACATACTCGTTGCTCAGTTTTTGGGCGTTTGGCAGAAACATGAAAATTGATGAGCATTGAAAGTGTTAAGAGCGCTATACCGTTTGTGTGTCAGAGGTTAAAACCGAGCTTTTTTTTCGCTTACCTTCGCAAATATCGCAGTAAGGGCGGGGCGGCGGGGGCGCGCGCCTGCTGCCGGCGGGCGGCGCGGCGGGCTCGGTGCCGGCGGCCTGCTTCGGGCACTCCTCCGTGTCGTGCGCGTCGAACACGTCGCAGATGTCGCAGAACAGACGCGGCGCGACGGCGCGAGCCTTGCGCCCGTTGCTGTAGAAGGAATCGAAACATCTTTTTAACCTCGGTACAAATAAAATATTAAATCGGATTAATCCTCCTAATGTTATAAAAGTAAAAGTTGTGATGTAAAGGCGTATGTTACTCTTTCATGCGAAATCAACTGAGCTGATTTGGATGCTATATGGTACCTAGACGGATTAAATACTTATTAGAACAACAACGGATTTATTTTTATCCCGAAATAATGCGAACAAAGTTGCGGGCAGCACCGAAAATAAGCAAACGCTAGTTCAAAATAAAATTAACAGGACAAAATTAAATTCTGTGATGGTTATGGCTGAGCCGAGTTTCCCATAGCATCACCCTAACGGCGATTAGGTCCAATCGGGGGGGTTTTAGTGGGTATTCCTACCCTTCGCAGGGCAGGGAGTCCCACACACACCGTCACCTTCCTCAGGTGACGGTACGGTGCATTAATGTATTGCACCTCGTTAAAAAACATTATTTGAACTGTGAATATTTTTGACAATCCTTGCGCTTGCTACTTTCGAGAGAACAATAGGACCCGGCTAGCGGGTGCTGGGCGTGCGCATAGGCGATGTATAGCTAGCTATAGGCCGACTCGGGAGCCGGGTTCTGGGCGTCTGGCGAAAATACAGTAGGACCCGGGAGCCGGGTTTTGGGCATTGTAAGTGTTAAGAAAAAAAACCGGCCAAGTGCGAGTCGGACTCGCGCACCGAGGGTTCCGTACAAACCTGCAAGGTTTACAAAGTTCCTTCATTACGACAATCGAGTCATAACTATGGTATTTTTATTGCAAAATGAAATTCATAACATTACAATGGGGAAAGATGGAGGAGCATAAATATTTTGTAATGTAACTAAAAATTTAAGGTTTTCGGAATTTTTCCTTTATGTGTGCTATAAAACGTTGCTTCATGCCAAATTTCAAGATTCTAGGTCGACTGGAAGTACCCTTTAGGTTTTGATTCCCTTGCGAGTACTTGCGAGTTTCAAAATATGCAGCTTAAATTGCTGTTTCTTTTGATTGCGTTGACATAGAAGTTTGATTTTGTTACAGCTTAAAGGTATTATAGACCTGAGTATTTGGTATGAATTTCAATTTAATACCTCTACGCGTTTATGAGGAAATGGGTAGTAAGTTTAAAATTATTAAAAAAATATATATTATGTGATGTAACTAAAAATTTATGGTTTTCGTAATTTTTCCTTTATCTATGCTATAAGACGTTGCTTCGTACCAAATTTCAAGATTCTGAGTTCACGGGAAGCACCCTGTAGGTTTTGATTCCCTTGCAAGTGTCGAAAATTTGCGGCATAAACGGCTGTATCTTTTGATTGCGTTGGCTTAGAAGTTTGATTTTTTCACAGCTTCAAGGGACAGTAGACCTGAGTAATTGATATAAATTTCAGCTTCATACCTCCACGCGTTCCTGAGAAAAAGGGTCTTGACAGACGGACGGACGGACAGACGGACAACAAAGTGATCCTGTAAGGGTTCCGTTTTTTCTTTTTGAGGTACGGAACCCTAAAAAGGACAAAATCATTACATACATTTTTTTCTCTGTAACTTTAAGTCTGCAGAGGTTTTCTGTAGCTTCTCTCAATTCAGTGCATACACATTATGTAATTCTATAATACGGTTCATGCGATTGTTTCGGCTGTGTGTGCTAGCCTTTACAAGATAAAGAGGTCAGGGATTGTAAATTAGGTAAACTAGTTTTAGGGTCACTTACAAAATAGGCGAATCACTGACGCCGTTGGTTCCCTCCAGCGCCTGCACGCGCGCCAGGAGCTGCTCATTCTTCCGCTGCATGTCCACGATCACAGAGTTGAGGAAGCTCACTTGGCCGTCAATCTCATCTTTGTCTTCGGCGCTACTACGAAAGTGCAAATATACATGATAATACTTTATTATGCACATCAAAGTATACGTTTATTTGTTCACGTAAAAAACTGTTAAATGGACCTGATTCGAAGTTGGTAGCTAGACAAATTAGATACTACTATAACATATAGAAACTTTTGTACCTACGCAACTTCCAGGGGGGGAGAGAATGCGCGTCTTTAAAAAATATTTGAAATATTTTTTTTTACTTCAAATTTATATAATACTAAAATACTACATATTAGACACTAATTTTGTAGCTACTAATGTTTTTGGAAAATTGAATTGTGTCTCGAAAAATTAAGGTGGCTTTCCGATATGGCACGAAACAGTGACTTAAAATATTAACGTGGCAGAGTACCGTGTGTATCATGCGTATTTATAGGACCGCGTCTTTATTCCTACTAGATTTTTAAAAGAGGCCAATTTTCTATATACCTTGTTTTCGTAACAAGTGACATAATATAGTTATTATCACTTACTTAGGAGAGGCATTGTCGCCTTGGCCTAACACCCCCATGGCGTTATTGTCATTTTTGTCTCGTACTTCTTTCCCTTTCGTAGCTAACTCTTTTTGTAACAATACTTTCTCCCTCTCTGCTATTTCTAATTTAGCTTTGTTACTCTGAAATAAAAAATGTATCAGTAAAAAGGATTTCCAATTTGTTGTACATAACTTTACTTTAGGATATTCAAACGTACCTTTATTTCCTCTTTTAACTTGATTACCATATCGTCCTTTTGTTTTAAATCTTTCACTTTATGCTCAATATCATTTTTCAGCGCAGTAATCACAGTTTCGCTATTTGCCAATGCGTCTGCACTGGACTTCCTTATAGCTTGTAATTCCAATGTTAGTTTTTCTAATTTTGAATCTTTTTCGACTTCTGAAGTCTGTTGAACTGTTACTAATTCTAACTTTTGTGATAACTCCAGTACTTGTTTCTCGGATTCGACTAATTTTTGTTGAAGATCATTTTGTTTTTGAATTTCTACATTTATTTTAACTTTGGACTGTTCTAACTCTTTTTCTGATTCACTTAATTTCGCTTTAAGGTCGTGCTTTACGCGTTTGCTTTCTTTTTTAAATTCATCATACTGCGCCTGTAGCTGCTTATTCAAGTCTTCATAATTAGATTTTTGTCCATCATTAATATTACTCAATTGCTTAATATCCTTTTCGGACTTTTCTAACTGTTGTTCTAATTCAGTTATCTTATCCTTTGATTTTTGCAAGTCTTCTAATTGCTTTCCTTTTTCGGCAACTTCGTTTTGTAAATTTTTAGTTAAATTATTTAGAGATTCAAGTTCTTTCTTATATTTTTCATTTAATTGAGCATTTTCGTTTTGCAGTTGTTTAACTATTTGTTGAGTTTCATTAGTTTCTGTTTGCAAAGAATCATTTACTTTTACTAACTGTATTTCTTTTTCTTGTATTAGTGCAATTTTATTAGTCAATTCTTTTTTGAGTAGGGAAATCTCTTCATCTAATTGTTTTAATTTGCTGGCTTCATTTTCACTCTTCTCGCTTTGAGATCTTAATAAAACATCTTTTTCTTCTAAAGATTTCTTCAACTCGTTGTTTAAATCCTCATTTTCTTTTAATTTTTTGGTAGTACTTTCGTAATCTTCTTTTAATTTACTGAGCTCATTTAGACCTTCAGTGCATTTGGTTTCTAAGACTGACTTGTCTTGCGTTAGAACACTAATTTCTTTCCTTAAAGATTCCACTTGACCTATTTGTTCCTTTAGTAGTGATTCTTCCGCAGAAGAATTTGCTATAAGGTTTTCATATTTTTGTTTCAATGAAGCTGTTTCCATGACTGAATTATTAAGTTTCTCTTCCAGTTGTTTTTTACTTTCTGTAACTTTATTTAATTCTTCGTTTACCTGCGATATTTGCCGATCCTTTTCGTTTACAATTTCTAAATTTGATTTAAAATCTACGTCTAGCATTTCCAATTTTAGTGTAAGTTCTTTTATAATATTTAGCTTTTCATCAAGCGACTGTTTTAACTTAGTTTCTTCTTCCGCGAATTTATTACTTTCTTCGCTCGCTGAGGCAAGTGAACATTGTGCCTGTGAGATTTCTTTTTCATATTGAACTTTTTGATTGTTCAACTGTGTTGTCAGATCCTCCACAATTTTTTGTAACGAATCTTCGTTTCTTCTTGCTTCCTCCAATTTGTTGTTTAAGTCATTTTGTGCTTCTGTCAGTTGGTCCACTTTTTCCATTAGCTTGACTTCTGATGTTGCTCCATCCGCTTTCAAAATGCTTATTTCTTCTTTATACCTGTCTATGTCCAATTCCATTTTTTTTCGGATGGTTTCAAATTCGCTGTGTAATTCCTGTTCTTTTATTTTAATATTTTCAAATTCGTGTTTTAAGTTAGTGTTTTCGTCAAGTATTTTATCACTATTCGTTTCTAAATCTCTTATACGATTATTTTTTTCGGATATCTGAATTTCTGCTTCTTTCATTTTATTTTCATATTGTTTAAGTTTCTCAATTTTTTCATCAGAAGATTGTATTAATTGGGCGCGTTCTGCTGAAAAATCTTCTTGTAATTTGAACAATTTTTGTTTTAATTCTTGTTCTATTCTGCCATGATTATTGGAAATTTCTCTGTGCTTATCTTTTAAATCTTGTAACTCTTTTTCAGTGTCCTTTAGATGGTGTGACAACTTAACAAATTGTTCATTAGAGTCTGTTGCTTGCCCAGTAAGATTCAAGTATTCACTTTCAATTTTGTCTTTAGTGCTTTGTAATTCATTACATCTTTCGACTGTGCTATCAAGTTGTCGTTTATGTTCGCCAATTTCTAATTCCATTGCCGATATTTTAGACTTTAGATCAATATTACTCTGTGTTAATTCTGCTACCAAATGCTTTAATTTTTCGTTTTCTTCTTTTAAGGACTTCAATTCGTCTGCATTTACATTAAATTGAGAATTGAGCGTATCAAAATCTAATTTGCTCTGGTCTAGAGTTTGCTTATGGATTTTAATTTCGTTTATGAGTTCTTCTATTTTTGTGTTTCTCTCATCAATTTCTTTTTTATGTTCTTCAGCGATTTTACTATGTTTTATATTGAAATTTGCAGTAGCTTGTTCGTAATCATCTTTTAATTTTATTATCTCTTTGTCTCTTTCATGAATAGTTTGCCTAAATTCATTTACAAGTTTCTCTGCTGAACTGTTGGTTACATTGGACTCGGACAGTAACCTTTCGTAATCTTTAGTTTTAGAAGAAAGATTTTTCTGAAGTTCCATTATATCCATTTTATTCTTTTCATTTTGCTGCGATACTTCATTTAATAATGTTTCATATTCGTTGACTTTATTAGCATACTCGTCCTTTACTCGAGTAATCTCTTCCTTTAGTGACTTACACGCAGTCTCTTGTTTTTTCCTAGAGTCTTCTAACTGTTCTAAATCTAATACCTTGGCACTAAGTTCCATTTTCAGTTTTGTAATCTCTTTATTAAGGTTTACTTCATGTTCTTTGCTTACACCCATGACTGAAAATAAAAAGTTAAATTGATTATCGACTCTTACCAAACTTCAAAATATTATATTAAAATTACCAGTTACCTACCTTTGTTTAATTCGAGTGTTTTATCGTCAACGGCTGCTTGCAGCTGAGTAAGCTTAGTATTAAGATCTATTATAGTTTGGCTGTTTTCTTTATCAAGTCTTTCTAAGTTCTGCTTCTCGTTTTCAAGTTTCGATTCGGCAAGTTGCAGCTTAGCTGTCAAAACTGATAGTTGAGTATCAAATTCGGTCTGAGCGATAGCTATCTTCGTTTTTGCTTCGTTAAGCGCCTTCTCGGAGTCAGCCTTGACTTTTGCTAATTCATCAGACATGCTCTTACCTAATGAGTCTTTTTCTTGCTCTTTCTCTTTGAGTAGAGCATATGCTTCATCTAATAATTTTTGTAATTCGGAAGACAAAGCTGGAATGAGAAAAAAAAACAATTCAAATATGAGTTAATTTGGTGTATTTACAAGATTACAGCTATCTGGTTGGACTTAGGGTAGATTTTGCGCTACTGATTGATGCAGTAAACATAGCGGGCTGTTTGATGGAAAGTCATCCTTTTTCCCAGATTCTTTAAGTATCACTAAAGTATTACGACGAAAAAACGAGACGAGTAAAGTATTTAACGACCTCCGTGACCGAGAGGCGAGCGTCTTTGGCGGACTTTGTCGTCGCGCCATCTCTGAGGTCCCGGGTTCGATCCCCGGTCGAGTCAATATGAGAAACGGACTTTCTGTATTCTTCGGGTCTGGGTGTTGTGGTACCGTCGTTGTTTTAGATTTCTGTAAAACAAGTGCTCTAGCTACTTAACACGGATACAGAGCAATGTATGTGATGTTGTCCAATATTTATTTATTATTTCGTAACGTACTGTGAGCGGCGGTGAGCTCTTCCTTGTGCTGGTCGAGCAGTGCAGCCGCCTCCGCACTGCGCTGGTCCTCGAGAGCTTGCAGCGCTGCAGCCGTAGCCTCAGCGCGGGCCGCTTGCAGCGCCACTTCCGCTTCCAGGTCACGGATCCGCTGGATGTGCGTCGCTTTCTCTTGCTGTTAAGTTACAAATAATGAGGTTTGTTATCCACTTATGTGTTTATTTGTTTTGTTTATGTTCTTATTTTGTTTTTTTTTTTGTATTAATTGCAACAACTTAATTTCACTTATTACCTACTGACGGTATCTGATAGCGGTGATCAGCAGTAATCGTTGAATTGAGTTGAAACCATTTTATTAAAACGATATTATCTTACACGAAATCGAATTAAGTAAGTCAAAAATATTTAATAAAAATAAAAATATTATTTTTATAACCGTTGACATTTTAAACAACACGAGATATTTTTATTTATAGTATTGTTTGGGTTTATCGAGTGCTATATTTGACTCCGTTTGAAAAGTATTATCCTGACATTAGAAAAAAAATATAATTCAATATTATTAACTCTGATAAGGTTTCCCTCCTCAATATCAGTGGGTAGCAAAATTAAAATACTAACTATTGAATTCGCACATTAAATATAAATCGATTGTGTACTGTGTGTAAAAAGAGTAAAACTTACTTCCATTGCTTCTTTGTATCTCTGAAATGAAAAAGAAAAATATTAATTATTAGAAACTTCGAAACATTTTAATTTTCTGCAATATTAGCTAAATTAATCATAAAAAACCATGATTATTCTATCTCAGGTTTTAGTTGGAAGAGTTATCGTGGTTTCAAGTCCTACATAATGAGGAGATTATTTTTTATGTTTCGTTTAAATATTTCCTTACATTGTAATCCTCTTTGTTGATGTTCTCTTCCTCGTTGCGGAACATGAGGTCCTCCACTTTCTGCCGCTCATCTTCTAGCTGCTTGTTTAGTCTACTAAGTTCTGCTTTAAGTTTTCCGTTCTCTGTGCTAGCCTGAAATAGTTCGGTATTCAGTTGTAATTAATTGATTTTATATATATTCTTATAGCGCATTTATTAAGACAATAGGTATCTAATTAAAAAGTACGTCATGGCCATACTCTGCCTAACAAATCATGATAGTAAAATGTACTCTCTAGAGTAGAGTTTATTTTATAAAGTCTAAGGGACGCACGGTAATTGGAAGAGGGAATCTCAGCGGCCAAATGAGACATTGTATCCAGAACGCTTTGAGTGGAAATGCATCGTGGGGCAATGGGCAACATTGTTGATAAAGGAGTTGGCTTATTGGCTTCAAATTCGTTGAGTCGGATGTTGACCTCCTTGGGAATCGTGGGAAAACCTGGGTAGGTGTGGGAAAACCACAGCATACGCTGGTGCCTACCTCAGTGGCTTCCTTCTTCAGCTGCGCCAATGCACTTTCGGCGCGGTCAGCTTGCAACGTTGCCTTCGCCACTTCAGCTCGCTCCAATTCGCGCTCTCTCATCAGTCGCTCAAGATGGTGCTGCTTCTCTCGGAGCAACTCCTGTGGTGCATCATAAACGGTACACCAAACATACCAGGATACTTAAACATGTGACATTTTTGCGCGAGTATTGCTGTCTTATTCTAAAGAAAACAGGTGTGAGCGTGATAACTTAATTTTGCTTTCACCGCACAAAAGTGCCACTTGTCTACTAGGTCAGAAGGTAAAAATTAAAACGACAAAAATTTGATTGCTAAATTGTGACATTCTTAATTAATACTACTACTTTGTTTCATGATAAATACGTTCCACATAGAACCATATAATAGCACGATAAATGTGTGTGAAATTTATTGTTTTATTTCGATATCTCAATTTAACTTTCCATGCATTTGGATCACCCAATAGGTAGGTACCTACTCTAATGTCTTGCCTATCATGAAAAAACGTACACATTTTCTTGTAGTTTTGAAGTTATCATATCCTCACCTACAAATGAAATCATGTTCTAAAATATACCAAACATAATAAAGTTACGACATGCACTTAACTTACTTTGCTTAATTAAATAGATAAATATATTGTTTACACACAAACAATACAAAATTATTAGACAAAACAATTAGTAAGAACATAAAAGGTACTTAGGTAAATATTAGTTTACAATGTACCTAGATACAAGTTAACTGAACATATGTTTCTAATATTTTGATGGTAATATCTTCTCTCTTGAACTTCAATCTTCTGTTTTCTACAGTAACGATCGAGGAACACAACACTTTTCTTCAGTAGAAAGCAACAATATTTCACCGACTTATGACTCTTATGAGTAGGTATTTGTATGGATTCCCAGGGTAACAGAGGGAAAAGCATGGTCGATCCGATTTAGCGGATTATATTTATGAGTTTCGTGAGCTTAAGTATACCTACTTATAAATGTGGTGTTAATTTGTATAGTAACTATTGAGTTAGTGATAAATAATTTTTTTTATAAAGTGGACTGCATTCAGACGCCTATCGAGAGTCAAGCTACTTGTTCATGTGAACAACTTACCTCCACGGAAACCAGATACGCTTTGATGCCATACAAATAAAAGGAAGAAGTATGTATGGATCGCAAACCAAGTTATATAGTCAATAGTCATGTAGATTACATCAGGAACAATCCTTTAAAATAACACACAAGTTCTCGAGCACACGTTTACAGTGTTAATTTACCTTCTTCTTTTCATATCGGGAGAAATAACTCTTTGGATGAAGCTATGGTGTGATAAGGAACATTTCTACTTGATGGAAAGCAGGAACGGCTTAGCTGTTACGAGAATTAACTGATATCCCTAAATTACTGGGAATCCAAAACCAAACGAAGTTAGTAAAGAAGTTGTTCAGCTTACAAAATGTTATGTGCTTTTATTTAAAAAAAAACTCTACATTCACTAAACAAGCCCCTCTCGAGCCATTATACTAAACACAGTACTCTGTACACTACAATAGAAAGTAGACTAAAAAGAATAGCTGTGAATTACCCACAGACGAAAATAAGAAACAGTTCTAAAATATCACTGCAAAAAATCTTCATAATTATCATGGTTTCAACTCGGATGACCTGCCTCGTTCATGGCCTGACCTGCGTGTGTCGTATTATTCCTACTAAAAACAATGTTTATACAATTTACACGTCTGATTGTCTGCTTAACGCGGCAGAAAGCGGTCAGTCTGCTCACGTTGACGTATGTTGGGGCAAGCTACCACGCATTTCGTACCTAAATACATAAAATTCAATTAGCAACTTCGTTCACGGCACGACAATTAAGACGAAACTTTATTACGATGGCAGTGTCTAAACAGCAAATAGGCATTTAGATAAAAACACTTTTAGCTTTTAGGTAAATTACTGAGCTATGTTATGGTTTTTTGTTATTGGTAAAGTGAACTCGTCTGATCTTCCTTTGTGTATTTGTAAAACGTGTTAGTCACCTACTAACACGTTATTATAAGGGGGTTATTATTTCAATTCGTAATATTAAACCCACTTGCTAGATTAAAAAAGTACGCATCTAGGTAAACGGTAGTATGGAAACAACAAGCAATATAACATTTAAAAAAGTCAAGATATTGTTTGAATAGACATCATGATATGCGTGAGATTCAAACAAAATGATATAACCTCAGTAATTCAAAAACTTGTATCCAGTCGCACAAATCTCACTGACAACGTAGGCAAAACTATTAACTAAAGATATAAGTATTATCTCTGTGAATGAACGTTTCTATTGAATCACTTATTTTATTCCATGCATTGAGCTTATTTTTGGACCTTGTGATCCCTGGCCAAGAAAAGATTAAAAACCACTGGTCTTACAAATCTAATCGTAAACTCTACCTTAAATTTTAAAACTATTAAAGTAAGCTAACGTTTACTATATACCATATAAATAAAAAGAAATAATTATAAATATCGAACACAATTACAAACATTGATTTGATACCGAAGTAAGTAACCTAATCACGTGTCTTATGGAAACCAGAAACCACGGTATTTAAATAAAACCAGACACTATGTACCTTGGTATTTGAACGTTTATGTAATAAATCAAAAAGTTCGTCAAGCTCTAGGCGAATATTCCTAACTACATTGTGTCCTAATACACGCAACGGGAGTAAAAACTACGACCTTTCGTGACTATCACTGCACTAGCAGGGTCACCCAGGCGTTTTTCATGGGCATCAGCTATCGATCACGCCATAGGTTACTTACATTACTTATGTAGTTACCTATTATTTTGTGGGTTTGTGTATGTAACTGAATATCAAGGTTGTCTGACTAACTATTCCATAAACCACTAGCTACGTAAAACAAAGCGATATCATCATTATACCTACCAGTATACCTACGTTTGTGCACCATTATGCGACTGATCTATTTGAATAATTACGCATTTTTATAAGTTCCAGATTTGTCTGTCACAGAAGACCACATTAGCAGACATTTGTTGGGTTAATGATCGATGAATTTTCAACCATCACATGTATATTCTATTCGAGTCATTAGAATATCTTTAACAATACGGAGTCTTATCTTTTATAATGAGATAATAATTGTGTCGTTTATTAAAATTAAAAAAGCTTAATCCAATAGAGACCATTCACAATAATAAAACGGTTTCTTTTTCTTCCCAGCTCTCGTTTAAAATAATATTATATTCTAATAGCTATTTCAAAATAGCATGGTTGTATATGATTCATAATCATTGTAGTAACTATATAATATATGGTGAAGGTACCCAAATGAGTCATATCAACCTACACGTTCACTTCATTGACTTAAATATGTATTAATAGTTATGTTACACTTTAAAGTAGGTGGATTAGATTAAATATCAATGACCTACATTACTATGTTTTTGAATTCTAGCCTATAAACTTTAATATTATCGTGATGCACCTGAAAGCTAAATTAAATACTGGCCTTAAAAGTAGTTTTTATTTAAATTTAGTTTTAAGAAGGTATTAGGGAAGGTTAACCTTTAGTGACATGACATGACATATCATGCAATAAATATTAACTGATTATACTCTTCACAGAAATTGCGTGTAGCAGTCGCCAAATCAGGTTTTAATCAAATATATGCGTTTCCCAAAAACACACTTTTAAAATCGCTATTACGAACACGTAAACTTGTATGTATATGTAACGTAAAGTTATTTAGATTTTCTTGAACCTTTATTTTCTTTTAAATTTGTCTAGCTAACTTTTAACTTATGTATCTATATGGATCATAGTTACCAATGGTTTACTATTGGTACGTGGTCAATAAAACTTTATGCTGGCATCTACATAATATTTTCCTAGTAATTTACTCCAGCACGATTTGTTTATATTATGCACCTAATTAGATATTTACGTAGATAATACCACCTCTGCTGATAAATTATTTAACAACGGTTGCGTATTACGTAGGTACTTTGGTAAAATCAAAGTCACGTAACAGTTTATGTGCTAATCGGTCCGTACTTGTAAAATTACTTTTTAATTCAAACAGCCAAGCCTGCATAAATAGGTACTGTGTTACAATAGTGTTCAAGTCACAAAACATTTTTTATCTTCTAAGCGGCTTACTGTCTATTTTTACTTTGACTCCGATGATATGTCTGACCTTTCCCAGATTAGATAAACTTTGAACTGTACCTATCTAAAAATACAGTGCTATTCATAGCTAGACGGCCACCAGACGAGCTTGCTTATTTGGGAAATGGTGTGCAGTCTTGCACTAATCTTAATCCTATCACCTTGTCCTACTAAAATGTTTTATCTCATCATTTAATTACTGGGATATGCAGTTTACTTATAAGTTAATTCATGAGTGTATTTTACTTGAAGTATTCGGTCTTTGGAGACACGGTCGAGATATGAAAGGATCGTTTTAGCGGTGATTAGATGTCCTAAGGTCAACAACGTAGGTAGTCACGACTCGAGCAATGAAATGTAAATACTTGAATGTTATTTCGATTTCAAATTATTTATGTTCAATTTAAGTTGCGACATACCTATACGCCGACGTTTTGGTGTTTTTGTGCCATTTACATACAGCGTCATTTCAAAAATGAAAATATAAAATGCTTACATTATTTTGTTTGCCGAAAGTAAAATATATTTCGGTGTCAGTATATATTTTGCCTAAACATTTGATTGATGATTCACCGGCCATCTACCTAAATGAGTTTTGCCGCGAGAAATTGAAGTATCTACCTATAGTTTTAATAAGTTAAAAAAAAAGGCTAAGGTGTCCATCGAATTAGGTTTCAAAGGACCACTGTTTGTGGTGTCTAATTATTTCTGATGTTCACAGCAAACAACAAGCAAAGAAACTGGATTTAGGGCAGTATTCTACGATAGTACCTACTTATCTTTTTTCTATTTAATGCATTCATGCTTAAGCCTCATTATACAATTTGCTAAGAAATATTCAGACTAAGTTTATAGTTCGGCCGGGAATTCAATCGACATCCGT
Source organism: Glyphodes pyloalis (assembly GCA_037074685.1). Classification (NCBI taxonomy): domain Eukaryota; kingdom Metazoa; phylum Arthropoda; class Insecta; order Lepidoptera; family Crambidae; genus Glyphodes; species Glyphodes pyloalis. Next base: position 6,701,628 of record JAYKKO010000002.1, read on the forward strand.
TCCGCAAAGCTATTGATTTTTAATGTTCCTCTTAAACGGGGCCGAATTGGCGAGGACGGAGGGAAGGCAGGATGCGCCCGAAGCGGGAATTGGCACCTACCTGGCTAAGTGGGTTGCTATTTCGTCTGCGCGCGGCCCTGGAGCTAGTTAACGTTCTTCAAATAGTTCGCTACATTTTGGACTGTTGGCGCGACTAATCTACCTAACTAATTATGAAGCGTGTTTCGAAGAAAAAATTTTAAAAACTTTATCTATCCGATCTTCTTTCTAGAACACAAATAAGAGATGTTACCGTTGGTCACTGAAATCCGTGACAGGGGTCTACTCTCAAAAACGAAACGAACAAACGAAAAGTTTGGTTTTTGAAGATTAATCACAAGATTGGGAATTGAAACGTGGTTTTTTATTTGTGTAAATAACATTTTATTTTTTGAATACGCTTAAATTGCTTTCGATGTGAATTGGTTACGCTTATGGAAATTAAAAACTGCTATCCGTCGTCGGATTCGACAAATTTCGTTTTCGGGAGTCGGCCTCCTGGTTCGCTTGGAAGTCAAAACACTGATTATTTAATTTTTTACTTGTATGTTTGTCACAAAAATTAATTTTGGCCATACTATGTGTATTAAGATCGCAAGTCATTTATTTCTCCTTTTTTCCATAGATATTTACAACATCCCTACTAATATTATAAATGCGAAAGTAACTCTGTCTGTCTGTGTGTCTTAGGGGTGTGAGCCCTCCGCTCCCCCGCAAGCCCGGTGAAGATGAAAAGGCCATCTGCGGCCATCATCAATAGTCAGATAGGAAAAAAAAGGAAAAAAAAAACTGTGTGTCTGTTACGCTTTCCTGCTTAAACCTCTCAACCGATTTTGATGAAATTTGGTAAAGGTATACGTTGAATCTCAATAACGGACATAGGCTACTTTTTATTAGAAAATAAGGGGGAGAGGGGGGTAATACCACCTTTGGAAGTTTATATGGAAAAATATTTATTTTTGAAGTTAGAGATATGAAATTTGGCACAAATATAGCTCGAAACTTGGATTAAAATATAGACTACTTTTTGTTTCGAATATTAGGGGAGAAAGGGGTAAAACCGACCATAAAAGGATGTAGTCCACGGGAACGAAGCCAGCTCTGTCAGCAACAAGTAAAATATATAAAGATGTTATTTTGTATTAATATTTTTTGTTTATTCTGATGAACTGCCTCTGTGGTGCACCAGTGCCAACGTCGGGCTTCAAGGCTTCAAAACCCATTATTTGTACTGCTGGGATAACATTCACTGTGTATGGTTTTGCCAGTTTAGTGTTCACAGTTAAAACATTGTAGGCTAAAAAGGAAGCAACATAAACACGTTGGTCCCAACTATGAGACAAATAGGTCTGATTTCCTTTGAAAGGATGTGGTGTTCAGAAGGCCATCGCTCCAACGCAATGTAATGTAACAGGCTCGAAGGCAAGCCATACTAGGTTCCTTGTCGTAGCGAACTAAATGCAAAACCGGGATACACGCTGAGAGGGAAAAAAATGATGCAGAGGTAACTCGAGAAAACCAAGTTGTCAATATAATTGCATTAAGCGTTCGATAGTCTAGGATTATATAGATATTTCGCATACCTATAAGTCAGATATTCATGACAGCGCATGCTGTAATAAAGCAATTTAAAGTAATGGTGTGTAGTGTCGGCTGGCTTCCCGTTTTATTCCCTTTGCGGGGGATTTAAAAATACGGGAAGCCTTACCAGCATGCTAATCGGCCTGGATTAAGTAACCTAGAATAGACAATGCTGTAACGGTTTTCTTTGAGTGTTTAGAGATCAACATTTCACATAAATATACTTAGGTACAATCAAAAAGTGGATGCATATTGTCAAGACTGTCATCTTTTCAAATGTCTTATGTACTGACTTTGCCTTTGTACCTACTATAGAAAAAATAATATTTACAAAACATTATAATCTATAATTTGTGGCCAACACAGTCGCAAATTATAGATTAGAATGTCTACCTCAAGCGCATGTTTAATTACAGTAATATATCTCTTACCGTTTTATAAAAGCAGAGCAATATGTTGGTTGTTTCAAAAGCATTGCACAGCAATTTGGCTTCATTTTATATATACCAAGAACCCAGTAACTCATAAGCAATGTGACACATGTACGTACCAATTTATGCATTATATACAAATTGTTTGATGTGTTAGATGTACCTACTAAAAACCTATGTACCTATAGACGTACCAATAGAAAAAAAAATATTTATTAATACGAACTCAACCTCTATCACGCATTGTCAAGTTTCGACTTAATTTTTAAACACAGTAGGTAAGTTGATTACTTACTGTGTATATTTTGTCTTTCATAAAAATCGTTAAATTAAGTTGATTATCATTACACTCATAACTTTATAATCGAGGTCTATTTTTTCTTGATTGTTTAAGACTTAAAAAAAATCAATCTAGCATACAACGAGGTTTGAAACCTATTGTCCTCGACTAGTCAAAAAAAGAATACTTAATGAGAAAGGGTAGCCAAACCTTTTTAGATTTTGAGCCTAATTTAGCCCTTGAAAAAGCCTAAAAGCAAAAAACCCTATAGATCTCGGGGACAACAGCTGAAGTTCCTAAATATGACTTAACACGTACCACAAATTGACAAGTCTCAACATACCTACAATAATACCTATAGCCTAACTCGCGTAAAATTATAATATTTTAACCGGGTTGTATTTCTGTGTGTTGTGGTTGTTTTAACCAGAAAAGAGTACAAAATAAAGTAATTTACTTGTAATAATAATCCAAATTTGGCACCGCTGTCATTAAATGACTACTTAAAATCCGCATTCAATTAAATGTTAACTGAATTAACAGAGCGGTGCATTTTTATGAGGACTTTGTGCGTTCCCCAAAACTTAATAGACATTTTATGGCAAATTCTACATGTCATGCCCGAAAATATACCTACCTGACCCGTAAACCGCATTCCGAAATTCCCACCTCCCCTCTTCCTTATTTTGGCCATGATCTCACATGAACATCTATACACGTAGGGTCAATAGCACGTCAAGTTAAACAGTTGCAGTTCGATTTAAGATATTCGGACTGCATAAGGGTGGAGCAAAGTCTAAGTGTGTAGTCTGACTGACGTACATAAAAAGTTGTGTGTATATGTGAATTATTTAATTGTAAGATACATTTCACTAATCCGGAATTAGGCCCGCGTTAATATATGTTTTACTGCACAAAGAATCAGTTTGAATGTAACCTACATATAGAACTTTTTGGTATAATTGTATCGCATATCTCATCACTAATGAGGTTGTGATGTAATGGTAGGTACGGGTTGTGTTGACTGTGTCATCGCTTAAAAGTTTAAAATCGGGCGACTATAGGTACCTCATTTGTGTAATAACATTTATTTCAAAATAGAATGGTTAATTTTTATTTTTATCATTTTTATCTATCTATATGTTCGCACATGTCTACTGGGCCACCTACGCACTGATAACACATTGTGTTCTTCGTATTAATCAACGATCAACTATGTATACGGCTGTCATATTCGAGGGTACCTTGTAAAATGTATGGGATCGTAACACACCAAGGACATGAGATTGACATGTGCATTAATATGAAACATGAGAATGCTTAGTTTTAACAACAGTAGCAAACTTATTTCTGAATATTCAATGTATAATGTCCTAGTTCGGTCGGGGTCATGTTTCATTATTCACACGTTATTCAAACATTCTCGGCCCCGAGTTGGGGTGAGAACAATTGAGATTTCATATTAATGCAAGTCAAACGACGATTTCAGAGCATGCGGCTTCGAAGCGAACTTACAGCAGCGTTAGTGCAATAAAACAACCACACAGTTAATAATAATACTTTATTTCATCACCATTCAAAGGAATATGCAGTCCAAAGGGCCTGTGCAAGTCCTTTATCCATTATCCGGCAATGCAGACACATGGTAAATCTTTAAAACTATACCAATTGAAGAAAAAAGAAGATCTACATTAAAATGTCTACTCTTTGACAGCGCTGTAATCGTTCCTAAAAGAAAAGGAGACCAGAGAAAAACCTTTTAAATTTCACACAAAGTAAAAGAAAAGTTACCGATATACCAAAAAAAATATGAACCCCACCATTTTCACGCTGCAGCATAACAGATAAATTAAATTCACGATAGTCAATTGTTTCAAATACTTACTATAGAATCATGCGCAGACCCAACTCTGAGAAAGCCCTTAGTGTAAAACAATGTTTTTGTTTATTTTGTGACAAGTTGTTTTTCTCTGTAGCCTTCATCATTTCGAATTATGTTATTATAAAAAAATGAGGGTAGCGGATAAGACTCTTGCTCAGGCCCAACACCAGGAGAGGTAATAAATACAAGACCAATAAGATACATTTTATTTAACTCTTATCATTCATTTTATTAATTTAATTAACAGTCATACAACAATGCGTCAACATTAAAAACTAGTCTAAACCTATGTTACTCTGGTCTACAAGTAGTACATTAAGTAGTAATAGTAAATATAAAAACTTATCATTAAGTGAATAACTAAATAAAAGCAAGGGAATGATTGTATCTGAGTGGGAACTTATATTTATGAATATCATTACAACTTACAGGCACTGGTTGATTAAAATTAATGAAGAAGGGAAAATTTAATACAAAAAGAAGTACATATACATTTAATTACACGAAATGATATTAAACATATCGGTGTAAAGTATTATTCTTGAAATAAATATTAATAAAAAGGATATAAAAATCAAACAATATCACAGTTCTGCATCTAATAAAACTAGGCATCTTTTTCGGTGTAAAAATTATTCAGTTAATGGCCTTTGGGCCTTTGTCTGGTATATTGTTGGAACATGATTATAAAAATAGATGTAGTAGGTATTTGTACTAAAAGTGCGTCGTAATAATTGACAAATATTGTCTTGTATAGCAACCAGTTTTCTACAAGCTATTTTGAAAGGAAACAACAGTTTTTGCTTACAATTTCCTTTCAAAATATCATAGTCACCTCTGTAACAAAAACTTGCCGAATAAATTACATTTAATTCTTAAACGAACATCTGTTAGAGTTTTAGTTTGTGAGTTACAAAATTCAATGTCGATAAACAATAAAAGGTCACTTGACATTCGTTGCTCGTTTCCATTAGTATAAAAACGTTATCTTTCTGCTAAAGCAGCCAAAACAATCAGAAATTTAGGCCGTACCGCCTCCATCGATAGTCGACTGGCGACAAGCAACAAACGTGTGCTGAACTTCAAAAAGATTTGTACATTCGCCATTTGAACAAACTATGTAACGTATGTTTTTTTTTGTGAAGTTATTTCGGAGCGGATAAAAGGACCAGCAAAAAGTCACAATTAAAAGACCCAAATTCTGGACTCTCGAGATAATAGAGCCAAGTTTTAGTACAAACATAATGTACAGGTCTATGGCCTTCTTCAATAGCCTCTTTAGTGTAAGTTCAAACAGTGAATGTCCAAAACGGGATCATTTCCAGTTTTTGAGGTCCGACACACGAAAGCGCGCGCCACCCGTCCTACCGTGCGGCGATCGTAGCGTATCGTACCTGCAATGCGTTCTTCGCCGAGACCGGGGTGGAGGATGCGCGCGGACCGCCAACTCGCTGCGTCGTGACGTGCCGTTAGTGACAGTGCGAATACGCAACAAACATGGGGGGAAACAACACGCGTTAACGCACTCACTCGCTACCGGTGCACTTGGGACAGTAGAGTTGTAAGAAGGCTGGCCTTCATGCGGTAATATATGTAGGTATAGAATCCAAACTTAACACCGTCTTACAGACAAAGGCACGTCAAACTTTTCACTTCGTAATTTATACCGTCCTTATGACGTAAGTATAAGAACTAAATTCGAAATATAAGTGTTAACCGGGATGTTCTTTAAACCGTACCAATGTAAGGCGCAAACGTAAACACTTTTTGGATAAATACCACAGGACACTGTAGATGCCGAGTCCTGTAAACTCCTGTAACAGCTACAAGTGACATTCGCAGTTTGCTTCTACTGGTCAATGGCGACTTAAGTTTTTGTGTACCTTAAATAAACAGGTGTAAGGATTTTTTAAATGCTGCTTGTGTAGACCTGGCGTGATATCCAGTTACTCATATTAAACACTTTTTGATCAGCGAAGAATATGTGTCAAGTGGAGCTAATAGAAAACGAAAAATATTACCCGTGAGGGAATAGTCGATTTCTTGCTGATGATATAAAAATCAATAAATAATTAATTGGGTGCTTGTATCTGACGCAATACTGAATAGTGTTCACGTTTTCGCAGCCTCAGCATTGATTCATTTATTTATTTATATATTTACGAAGAGTTAAGTCATATATGTGGTACATTAGGTTCGGGTCTCACCATGTGATGTGACAGCCCGCTTGCAACTCTACTGCTGACTAGTTCGTTCAGTTAAAAGAACTAATGTATGTTCGCAAGTACATCAAATAGCGATAATTTGCACCTCTCCAACACTTTGGAAATGTACAAAAGTTAATCCGATTTTTGATTACATTAAAAATAACACCAATATTAGACAAATATTTTAAAAATCTTGTGAAACATGAGAAATATTAATATTTAATCAAAAGTCGGATTAGCGAATAAACGAAAAACTATAAGCTCTATAAAACTCTACTGAAAGTGGAAAACGTCTCAATATGACGGCTGTGCTATAATGGGTAAAATACTTCTAGAAAAATTTAAATTACGTATGTAAGTATCTATATGTAAGCTTTTATTAACTATTGTATATAAAAGCAGAATAAGTGTATATATGAAGTTAATTTACGTAAACTAGGTAAATGTAAAATAGACTGCATTATTAATAAATATCATATAACCCTAAAGATCAAAGATTACGAACGGGTGCTTGTAGACGTTTGTGTTAATTATTTTGGACGTCTCGTTATATTTTATGCAAATGCAAATAATTTTATTATTTCTTTGAGTCTTTGTTTCATCAGAGCTTTAGTTGATTAAGTTAACTTTCAACACCATGCTAACAGCAAATATATATTTATAAATAATTCACACATGTATATTAGTGAAATAGGCGAAGGAATTTGTTAGTACACACATATAATAATATACATAATAATATTTCTACAGACCTAACTATAAAGTCCTAATAGGAAAACCTCTTAAAAATAATATCACAGTCAGAAATAATAAATTGTTAGACATCATAAGATATGACTATTGCAGTCTTAAGAAAATTGGATCTTCGTAATAATTATGTATGTAAAGTAAGCGTTCCTACAAGCACACTACTGAATATGAATTGACTGAATTTTCTAATGAATTTGTTTGTGTATCAAAATAAAATGAAAAAAAAACTTGGTAAAATAATTGAAACACAAGGGCCAAACCAAGGGGTGCCAGCTACAGACCAACAAAATTTGAACCGATATCATGCAAACGAAAAGCTCTACATGAAAACCATATCTTTCGAGTGTCGCCTCACCATTTTCCATAACCTTTGTGAGATTCTTTCTGACTCTGTATGTAAAGGAATTTCAGGAAAAAAAAACGCGATTACGAAGTTACGTCCAATCGTTTGCCACTTTTCTACATCGTGTACTTGGAGCGACCAAATTCGAACAATAGCAATAAAAATATGTACAGTAACTAAGCACAAGTCTCTCGAACCAGCGCTCAGCTCAAATGTAGACCACGTAAGGGTAGGTAAACTGGAAGGGCGACACACAAGAGAAATGGTAGCTCTTCCCGAAGCCTGAGAAGTGAGTGCGCGGCGGCGGCATCTCCACGAATATATCGGTAGCTGCGGCGACCCCGTGGCTGGCCCTCGTCACGGCGGCCGGCCGGCCTCCCCACCGCACCACCTCGCCCCCTCCGCCGCCCCGCCCGCTCCGGCTGCCTCTAGACACGGCGCTGCTGCTTCCACTGGACTCGCTGCGCCGCGATCGCTCGCTCGCTCGGCTCTCGAAACTGAGAGTACTTTCTGAACATCGCCACGACTTGGGCAGCGTTTCGCTCGCCCATCGACGAGGGTTCAACTCTTTAGTTTTTGCGTTCCGGAACACAATATCGTAGTAAACGCGTGGCTGCGGCAGAGCGATAATGGCGCAGCGGTCGTACTCTACGTGTTTCACCAGCAGCGTCTTGTCGAGCAGACTGGGCGCGCTCCTGTGGGGCCTGGCGCGGGCCGGTGGAGGAGGCGAGCGCGGCGAGCGAGGCTCGGCCGAGCGCGCGCGGGGCTAGCCTACCTGAGCGCCGAGCGACGTCACCCCGAGCCTCACCCCCGTCGCGCGCGACGACACGATCGACGTGCCCAGAGAAGTGAGCGACTCGCGCGAATTGGAGCGTCGCAGCGGCGTCGCACGACCGTTGCTGTGGATGGCGCACGCGCCCGGCTTACGGTTCGACGGAGATCGTGACACTTTCGCGATCGGAGCGAACAGTCCGAAGCGAGGCGCGCACTCGAAGTACCTGCAAACGACACCGACCCACTCATCTCAGATGCTTCACAAAACTTTTCGCATTCGTAGTCAAAATACGTACCTCTTTCCATCTACCGATCCATCATTCTTTCCCAAAGGGTCGTCTAATTCGACGCCACCCCAAACACCGGGGGCAAACTCAGTATTCCCCACGAAACGCAGAGTGCCGGCTTTGCTGCCTCGGCTGCTTGAAACAATAACGCGATCTCCTAAACGAAGTTCTCCGTTTGTCGTTGTCGATATCGAAGCATCTGTGAGACGATAAAAATGTAAGTCGATATGCATTTTAGGCCAATACCAAAGAGCTTGACGGAACGTGACTTACTCATCTTACTGCTGACGATGCTGCGAATGCTGCCGTTGGGCGACAGAGTGCGCCGAGGTCGGCCGATGCCGGAGGGCGGGCGTTCAAAGACGCTACCTGCATCTGAGATCGGTGAAGCATCGTGCGGAGCGTATGTTATAAGAGGCACGCGCGTGAGGCGCGTCAGCCGAGAAAATACGCCCCTCTTTTCCGCGCACTGAAAATAGCGTACTCCAGCTACTGAACCGTCATTCTTTCCTGTTGAAAAAAGACAATTAAATACGTTACATCCAACTTTACATAAGACGAAAGTATTTCCTAATTGCTTCTTAATCATACCGATCGGTTCGTCGAGCACGATGCCCGCCCATTCTCCGGGAGCGAACTGTGTTTCGCCAATGTATGCGATTTGGCCAGGTTTTGTACCTCCGACCCAAACACGTTCACCGATAATAAAGCTGTCGGTGTCCTCTGTCAGTATGACACTGTGATCTGAAAGGCAGGTTTGAATACAATTAGACAAAATGTAAAATACGTTAACGGGACATATCATTAGATTTAAGGTCAATCCGAACATCCTCAACATAATAGTACAATGAGAAAGTAGGCAAGACTATCGATTAATAGCCATCTGAATATGCATGTCTCTCAAACATTCCATATTCGGTCGACACTATGATGTGCACACGTCTTGAATACCGTTGTATGCAAGTGCAACGGCCGTCGTTAACCATTTGCAATCCCGTTTGCATATCGTGCATTACATCGGAATCGCAAACTTTCGCTACGTTCATGTTATTAATACAGACAAACAAACTGCATTTGACTGAAGAATTGCTGTAATAGATAAAAGAGTGCAAAACTCTATTATAAAAAGCATGCTTTCAACAATAATTGTCAAACAGTGCGTGACAATCACCACAAGCAGGCAGATGTTGTTCATTGGCACAAACATTCAAGAGCAAGTGATTGGTGTGTGATGTCTGAGGTGTATGACTTGCTATCTAATCTGAATCGAAGTGAAAACGGTCTTACTCAAAACGATTCCACGATAATCGCGCATGACCCACAATGAAACATGATAGTTGATATTGAAACATTACATGATTCCATCTCTCTTCACTTTCCACTACGCAGTTTCACTTTAAGTACAAATATGTATAATTGCATTAAGAAATAAGAATCATCAAAAATTGCTCGTTATATTTAAGTAGAATTTATCTAAATGTCAGTTATCAATACTTGATGATGTGTACTTTTATTATTTTATTTATATTGTAGATTACATTCCGTGATAAATGACGATACGATATTTTTTTGTATAACGAGATAGTGTGTGTCATTTAGTATTACGAGATATCCTGAAAAATATTTATCTATCTTGAGTAATCTAGCATAAAAGATTTTATCTTAAGAGGCGGCGTGCACATTCCCAAGAGACATACTTAAACTTTGATAGGTGAACCCACCGGTTTTCGTATTTTGCGAATACGTAGGTAAAGATATTGAGGATTCGAAAGCATCATATAACTATAACAGGAGAGTTCATCTATTTAAAGATGGACTGAACAAAAAAAAATTACAAATAGATAGGCCAATTTTTAAACATTACTACTGATTATTGTAAACAACTTTTAACGGGATAGTGGTTCAAAGGATCAACACTGAAAGTATAATAGAGCTACTCTATAAAAAGCTCGCTCGTTGACTATTAAGGTACAGTTACGACGCAGAGAGATGAAACATTTCTAGAAAAGATTATCGTGGAACCGTGATGACATGATAAGAATGCGGTGCGGGGTTTACCTGAGGACCTTCTAAGGCCGGCCTCGCTGAGGCGGCGCGGGTGCTTCTCCCAAAGCGCGTCCATCGAAGTGATGCTGTACGTGCTGCTGGCTGCCACGACACACAACATAAGCGACACACACACATTAGCACTACAGACACAGAGCCATCACTAGGTTAACATTTACACTTGGATCAAAACATTCATGGAGTCGACGATCAATAAGGGACTCTAGTCATATCATAAATTAACGAATTCGGGCATGTTATGTTATGCGTTACACGGTTCTGTTGTTAAATTTAACGTTTCATGCAATAAATAACGTCTAAATTATCCAACCGCTACCAAATAAAGAACCTAAATGGGCAAGGACGTAAATATTAATAAAACGAGGAAATCGGCGTGGCATGTAGAAATTTAAAACCTGATATTTCCTCGGTCGTTGAGACGACACCAACAACAAATTGGACATAAAAAGAGCAAAACAATAGATAAGATTTACGACATCGTTGAGAAACAATACGGGTATGATTGCGGACGTTTGTGTACGTGGACGAGTGTAGGTAGAAGGCTTGGAAGCTTAAATCCGACACCGGCACGCGAGCCACGCCAGTCGATAGCGATTGAAACACTCAGGGAAAAAATACCGATAGCATTCAAAGTGACAGTTTAATTAGGTTATTGAACTTCAAGTTCTTTGGATTTTATTGTCTTTGGATTTATTATCATGCAACGAAATTAAAGGCTGAAGCTATTAACATTCTTAATTTGTTAATCAATTACAATTGGAATAAAAAAAAAAACTCTTGAATATTTCCGTATCCGTTAACTATTCAAAATTTTTATTACTACGGTTTAGTAACTTTAAATTGTTTTCCTAAATATTATATGTTAAAAGTCATGGTTACGTTTTTGCATATTCATTTCAAAATATTTAACTTCCTCTTATGATCATCTTTGTATATACAAATATATCATTCTAGTATCGTGTAAATCGTGTTATTGGTAGCCGCGTATTTTGTCATGCAAGAATTTTATCATTATAGCAATTATTTCTGTGTTATCTACCATGTTATTTTCATATTACTGTATAAATTATGATTTATATTTTACCATTTACGTCATTATATCACTTAAATATTAATCGAACTGTGTGGTTTTTCTATTTGAAATCATTTCGAAGCCCACAACCAGGTTGTCCAATATTATTTACTTTGAAATTCCTCCACCGAATGCCGTTCCGAATGATTGAATGCTTGCAGATTAGTTAGGAACCGACTTACTAGACGCCTTGCGGTGCGTTCGCGGTCTGTCCGGAAGACTGCTGCTCACCTCGTCCTCCTCAGCCTCGATAAGGTCTGCTCCGCGAAGGGACGATAGAAAAGCATCGTGAACAATACATTATTTACAGAACAAATAAAATGATCGGTGACAACAATTGGGCACGTGCGTTCATGTATGATGAATTGATGATATAAAAGCATTGTATCATGCATGCTCGCTCAATGTGCTCACATGCGATCAGAAACAGTTCATTGCTCAGTGGTTTGAAGTTTACAAAAAAGCCAGACTCACCTGATAAATGTTTTCTAGAAGAATCGTCGCTGAATTTCCTTAGCGTGTCCGAGGAGCTGCCGTCTATGACAACAAAAACAAAGACACATAAAGCAAAAAATAAAACATGCTGACAAAAACTATCTAGAACATGAAACATTATCTCATGATTGGAGTACAAAAAAACAGTAAGATGAAATAACGATTGAATTATATGTTATGGTAGAGCAGTTTGTTTACAATGTAGATAAGGCAGAGTTCGATAATATACATTTACGCCTACCACAGGCCGCACGAGGCACAGCTAATAGAGTTAATGCACCTATTCGACACGTTTGAGTAGGCTCCTAAATTGCAGTGGGTGATAATAACATTTTAAGTCCCATGTTTATTCAGAGTACAATTCACAAGGCTATTGCTATTAGTTCTGCTTCAGTTGTAACTAGAAGTAAAACATAACTTTTGTCAAAATTAAGTGATCACAAAGCTGCTAGACCAGATGTTATCTAATAACCGTTAATAGCGCGTAAAATATGTAGGAATTTGACAAATATAAACTGGTTATGAAGCTAAGTTCAATATCCGAACGATTCATCAAAATTCATAAGATCTTGATATATGGCACAGATACACAACATTAGAGACTGGTAGTCGTTTCTGAGATTATAATTGGTGGGCTTCACATGATAGGGACTCACATGTTTTTATTGACGGTGCAGGTAAGGAAGAAGATGTGTTTGGAGTCGGGCGCCCGTGGTCCGCGTGTGTCCAGCACTGACACTTTGTAGTCGGATTAATCATCTGACATAACTGCGTAGCGGAATGGCCTTGCGCAGTCGCGTGGGCCCGTTATTATAGCTTAGTTATGAGGCACATCTTGCGCCCTACCATGTTTCTAGTCATGACGATGACAGGTACCAAGTAAACAAAGATTTGGATAAGAGAAACTTCCAAAGAAGTATCTTTCACCATAGTATTCAGCATCGTCACAGTCAGTTTACCGATTTTTATTTAGTAAATCGGTAAAAAATTTAATCATTTTTTAAATGATTTAATTTTTTAAATGATTTAATTTTTTTTAAGAAATGCGAAACTCTCAGCATTGAAATAATTGAACCCACATTTATGATATATTATGCTAAAAAGAAATGCTCCAAGGATTTTTCAGTAGAATACTTCGGCAATCTCGAGCAAATTTATTGCGAAACATGTCACAATACCCATAATTAGATATTAATAACTATGCAATCATCCTTGTTGTGTTTGATCATAAATTATACGATAACAGCTTTTCCGCGTAGGTTTAGTAATAACGTCACCAATTCTGATCTCTGAAAGACTATATTTCTTACAATACGAGCGCTTAATAGAGCCAATTGGGGCATGTCTCAAGCCAAATTAAAGTCTTAGTGCCGTAATAGAATACTGCATTGCGGCTGCTACTAGCTTATAAATTATTTAACTTTAAATAGAATGCGTCGCGTCCCTTAACCGGTTGCACTTGTTACTTTTCCCACATGAATTCCCACATTTGTATTAGCAAAATCCCAAATCGATACACTAGCTTATTTTCACGTCTTAGCTGGCTTTGTACATACGTCTTCTTATTAAAATGAAGTAGCAGAAACTTCCTTAGACGTCAAAATTCATACGACGCCATCAAATTAAATTGACAAAATTAACATAACAAGACGGAATTTTTTCACGTTTGCTTGCAACGAGACTGACTACCATTGTTATGCTAAAGAGACATTTGTCATAGTTATTCAATTCGTACTTTGACAACAAGTTTGCGAATCAGGCGCAAATAGTAGCAATAAATTTTAACGTCACTCACTTCTGAACCAACAATAGCAAAACTGATAAGAATTGTGTTTTTATAACTAGGAATAGTGAGAACAAAAAGATAATATTTTCAAGTTTTTGACATATTTAAAAATGACTGTAGTTTTGGACAACTCATATTGAAATAGACCAGGCCGAATTTCATTTATGTATTTTATTCGAGTGTGTATGTACTTGTTCAATGACTGCAAACACGGCATAATTATGCTCTCGTCGTAAATATATCTTCTCGACTGATACGCCCCGATTGGGGATGCATAACAATGAATAGCGTCAACCTTTAATGCACTTGGTACTCATTTAAAAACTAAAACCTAAAAAGAACTGGAAAACGAAATAAAACATTTCTACGCTTTTATTGTATCATTGATCGGGCTCTGAGCTAGCAGGCTATATAGACAAATAAATTCCATTAATTGTCTAATATAGTTCTAAATAAATGCAAAGCAACAGTAAAATATTTATTTAAAGTAAACAATGCGTCAAGTTAAGTTAAATTGTTACAATTTGTTAAAAGTAGTAAAACAGAAAAATATTAAACAAATCAATGAAACTGCACGAATATACACAAAAAGTTGTTTGTTAAAGAAAATGATGTAATTTCTATAACGGGCGCAAACATTATTTGTCCATTTTATTAGCACACTGCGAGAGATACTTGACAACAGACCGTGTCCGACCGAAGTGTATTATGTATGACTTTGCTTTTTGTGGTCAAGTTCAAGTTGAAAATAATTACGTACTCCGACATACAAGTACTCGTACGTGCAAATAAAATTTTAGGAAGAGGAAAAATATCATGTTAGTTTTGTTGTAAAAATTACGCTTCATGAGGATACGATATTTTAAATGATATGTATGGTTCTTACTTTTTAAAAAAATAAAAACAAACTCAATTATAATATTCCACATTCTGACACGTAATACTGATTAATAAATTTAATTATGAAGATTCGTAATATACTATTATCATATGAGTAGTTCGACCAAGAGTTGTGGTCACTGTAGAAAATGTTTATTTAAAAAATCTTACTCCATTAGATTTAAAACGAATAAACATTAAAAACCTCTCAACCGATTTTGATGAAATTTGGCATAGGTATACGTTGAACCTCAAGAACGGACATAGGCTATTTTTTGTTAGATAGTAAAGGGGGGGGGGGGGTTTAATGCCACCTATAAAAGTTTTTAAGTTAGAGATATGAAAGTTGGTACAAATATAGCTCTATTAAAATATAGACTACTTTTTGTTTCGAATATTAGGGGAGATAGAGGTAAAACCGACCATTAAAGGATGTAGTCCATGCGAACGAAGTCGCGGGCGCAGCTAGTACAAAATAAAACTGAGATCCTTGGTAAGTTTTAATTCATAAAAGTTCCTATGAGTTTTATTGTGTTACTTATTAATTGGAAAGAACAGTAAGTTTCACCTGCACTTTTTAAAACTAACTGAATGTTTTTGACACTAATTGTATTGTGTTTTTCGTGTCGACCAATTAAAATAGCCCAATTAATCTTAGTGACACTTTCACGGCTGATAGGAGCTAATGTGCCAATTGAGGACAATTTATACTCCATGCCATGAAAGAGGTGTTCTGGCAAATTGGTGCAATACCCGCATGTCGCTGGACGAATGCAATTCACAACGGCAATTACACAGTTTAGACAATCTTAGAAGTGAATCCAAGCTTGTTAAAGGAAATTACTGGTAATTAACATCATAATATGTCAAGTGACAAAGTGAATTTCTGTTTGTTTTTAGGGGCAATTACAAGATGTAAAGTGTTAAAAATTAATGAAATAAAATTTGTAAAAGATAATGAATTAATGTAATTGTATACTGCCCCTTGAGGCTTACACGGTTGCTATGAATATACTTATATATGCAACTAGCATTTAATTTGTAGGCTGTAGATAAAACATTTGGGCGATTTAAACCGTTGATAGGTTGAACGGCAAAGACGAAACATAGCTTCAATAAAATAAAAACGAAACATACTGCTTTGACTGCAATTTGGTGGATATTCTCTTGTTAAGGCATGGATGTATTGATATTCATTCATACCATTATATTCAGATAATCTTATATAGCTGTGCACCAGTTGTAATCGAGGTCACTTTCTTGGCTATCGTTTGATTAAGATCATAAGGAAGTGTTAGGACTCGCGTGTTGTCAATGTCCCGTACGAAAATACTTAGTTTGACCGAGTTGGCATCTGTACTATGCAATCTTGTGCGTTGCTATATAGGTCCATGTAACGAGTTTGAGTCGCAATTTTATGTGTTGTGGCTAAGTGATTTACTTAATCGAATACCTTCCATATTATTGGTATCTCTAATCCAATATATAAAATATTTATCGCATTCTGTTCGGAAGAATTTTCTAATAAAGGCAAAAATATACGTATAAGTCACGAAAATAATCATAAAAGGTTTATCTAGCATGGAGACAAGATATCAAAAGAATGAATTGGAAAATAGAAGAATCCACAAACCTTTAGGAAATACGAGTACGTGGTGTTCAACAATAGCATTATTAGTTAGTATTATTTTGTAATGTTTACGAAATAAAAAGAACAACAATAAAAAGACAGCGAAAACACTCCATCACATTTCCCCTAAAGGAAGCATGATCAAAACTGATTAACATTCCTACTGACCCAGTGCACCAGCGCGGCTGCATCGAGGTCGTGTCAATAAACATTACTGACTCATCGATCCCATATTTCAACCATTTATTTATCTTGTCATTATCATAACTGAAATATTTATTCACATCATCATCAGCCTGTTGCAGTCCACTGCTGGACATAGGCCTCTCCAAATGTTCGCCACTTCGCTCGATTTTCGGCGACTCTCATCCAGCTCCCGCCAGCCGTCCTGCGCAAATCGTCACTCCACCTGGCCTGAGGGCGTCCTACACTACGTTTACCGAGGCGTGGTCTCCACTCCAGAACTCGTTTACCCCAACGGTTGTCGGCTCTGCGGCTGATATGGCCAGCCCACTGCCACTTCAGCTTGCTAATCCTGTGAGCTATGTCGATGACTTTAGTTCTCTGCCGGATCACCTCATTATGGATTCGATCCCTTAGAGAAACACCGAGCATAGCTCTTTCCATAGCCCGCTGAGTGACTTTAAGTCTGTGAACCAGTCGTGCCGTCAGTGTCCACGTCTCGGCTCCATACGTCATAACAGGTAGAACGCACTGATTGAAGACTGTTGTCTTTAGGCACTGTGGGATGGACGATGAGAAGACTCGACGTAGTTTCCCAAACGCTGCCCAGCCCAGCTGAACCCTTCTATTCACCTCGTCCTCTAGGTTGTTTCGACCCAACTGCAATTTTTGCCCGAGGTACACATATTTTTGAACAACTTCGAGGACGGCGCCTTGGACTGCAATCGGTTCCGGTAGAACATGTTCATTAAACATGACCTTGGTTTTATCCAAGTTCATCCGTAGGCCGATGCGTACAGAAGAGTCAGCCAGGTCATTCAGCATCTGTTGTAGGTCTTGCAGCGTCTCTGCCATTATGACGATATCATCTGCAAATCGCAAGTGAGAGATGTGTTCGCCATTTATGTTGATGCCACGTCTTTTCCAGTTAAGCGTCTTGAACATATCCTCCATTGCATTTGTGAACAATTTCGGGGAGATCACGTCCCCTTGTCTCACTCCTCGATGCAATGGTATAGGCCTTGTTTGCTGATTTTGTACTTGGACGGACATGGTAGCGGCTTCGTAGAGATATCTCATCACTTGGATGTATCGCCAATCGACTTGACATCGCTGCAGAGAATCCAAAACAGACCAGATTTCAACCGAGTCAAAGGCCTTCTCATAGTCCACGAATGCTAGACACAGAGGCTGATTATACTCTTCGGTCTTCTGTATAATCTGTCGCACTGTGTGGATGTGGTCTATGGTGCCGTATCCGCTCCGAAATCCAGCCTGTTCCGGCGGTTGAAAGTCGTCGAATCTTCTCGCAAGTCGGTTCGTGATCACTCTTGAAAACAGCTTATAGACATGGCTTAGAAGGGAAATGGGTCGATAGTTCTTCAGAAGGGTTTTGTCTCCTTTTTTGAAGAACAAGACGACCACACTCCTACGCCACGCCTCCGGAGTTCTCCCTTAATATTTATTGGTAGGAATTTAAAGGCCGTAAAAAGCATCCTTTCCCAAGACTGACTCATCCTGAATATTGACAATGCCCATGGACACAGAAGACCACAACAGTGGTGGTTATCAAAAAAACTTGAATGCTATAATTTGTATTCCTTGGCAAATGAAAAGGAGCCAACCGTGCCATCTACGGATTGCTTTAAAACGTAAATGGTATATTGTGAATTAAAAACAACACTCTCGCCAAAATAACCGTCAAGGTACGGAGTAGCATATAATTTATTTATTCATTGACTTCAATAAAGATTTATAGACTATTGTGCTGTTCGATAAGTCATTATTGGACAGAGATGACGAAAATAAACATAAGTTTAAAGTGCTAACAACTACAACACCACAATTAAATAAACAGAATCCAGACCGGTTGCAGAAGTAAGAACGATAATAGTTAATAATATCGGTTCGTTAACAATCATGAGAGTATCTCAACAGTTACACAAATGGAGCTTATGGTTGTCATGTTCGATTAACTTCTGTGTCTGAACACAAACTACCATAACAAGGTGCGTTAATAACTGCCGACGCTAAAGACAACACGAGCCTTGATAATGAGTAAATCGTTGATGAAATTGAATAATTCAAAACTGTAATTGACGGGCGATCCCTAAAGGGTAAGCGATGGAATGAAATTCGATCTTGATTCGGAACACGTAGCGCCCTCAGTCGATAATGGGCAGTAATGAGCCACGCTAGCACCGCACCTGGCATGCTAAATGAACTTCGTCACACACGCTAAGCGGTGTTAATTAAACCGAAATGGATGATGCACATGCTCGGCGAAAAATATGCTTTTACTTTTAAGTAAAAGTTATAATGGATGCCTAAATTTATGTAACCGAAGCACACACTTCCGATTACTGTACTGTGAAATATTGAGCTGTTAGGAAACCAAATTGCTGTTATTAGATTTGATTGTCATTTTAAAAATTAAATAAACTGACAAATCGAATTTATTCAAATTGGTTTATTATTTTATAAAATGAAATTAGTTTGAGGTACTTTGTATTCTTGATCGAGATTTTTAATTAAGTAAATCAACCAGACAGAGGAGATTTATTATTTTAATTCACATCAAATTGGCTGTTGGTGAATGGAGCTCAATCAAAGTTTTTAATTAAACAGGAAAATTATTTTAATTCTGCTTAGCAGAATACATATAAATTTAAAATTAATTTGAGTTTATTTTAGTACATGTGATTTAATTTGGGTAATACCTACATATATTATGTAACTATGAACTGTGTATTAATTACGAGATACGGGCAAGGGCCTATTGACAATTTGCTTAAACGATACCACAGTCCAAATTGATTTCATGCCCTAAAGCTAAATTCACATAAACGAAATTGAACAAAACAATATTTTTTTTATTTTTTTATATTGCACTTCAAGATTGACCTCATCCCACCTGATGTTAAGTGGTAATGAGGTCCTAGCTTAAGGGTGACAAGTAGGTACAGCATTATAAATCTATTACTGGACTTGTCGCCCTTACCTTGAAGGCTTGACCCCTGCTACTAATGTAGCACCCCCCAGGAGCTCCGGAAACCTTACTCACACACAGGAACACAACAACACAAAAGTGATTGTTATTTGGCTGCGGTCTTCTGTAAGGTGAAGGTATTTCACCACTCGGGCTGCTCTAGTTCGAGCAATAAATCGCTATGCCCTACCTCTCTTAATGTTAATATGTTAACAATACGATAGCATACTAAAATAGAATTAAACACCCTGTTTTCTACGAACGATGGTTTGTGCGTACAAGAAGATAAGAAAGGACTCTACGAAAACATCTACCGAGCGGAATTTATTTGAAAAACTGGCGGCGTTATCGCAAAGATAACTGCAAAGTTGGATGCAGTTAGACGCAGCTACGGTCACGATGCAAGCGGCTTGCACCGGGTAGCCTTTGTTTCTCACGCCCGCAGAAATACCGCTCAGATTGTTATCCGAGGCATTGATGAATGCTACCACTAAGGAGAAGCTTGCAGGGCGTCATCATACATAACTACAGTTATTTATAGTGTGTACTATTATTCTATAGCCGAGGTTCTTGCTAAGCGACAATATTAATAATTTAAATGTTAAATGACTCAAACACTGTGGAAAAATGGGAATCTATACTAAGATAAAATATGTTGCATTGCAACCACCTAGTTTGGCGACTTGTACTGTTGTGGCATGTTTGGGTAAATGACATCAACGTGTGAATGGAATTTTCTTGTCAAGTGCGATTCTTGGGAGTCTCTTATCCATAGCTAACGCGTTGTTTACTCACTTATGAATCAGCAAAGCGTTGCTACATAGTTTTAGCATGTATAATAAGAAATGGAGCGGACCTCTGCCACCAACTGTGTACATATTGAGATGACGTAATCATTACGTTTTCAAAACAATAGAAAAAATACCAAAGGAAATAATCAAATAAAAAAGAAACAGTTTCAAAAAATAAACAAAAAACTGCAAATGAGCTAAGAACGAAATTTCAAATGTGCAAACCATGAAACACCAGTTTGTTCTGAACTTCTAGATTTAAGAATCCATTCATCCATATTCACGCGTACGCAGTTCTTGATGTAGATTTAAGACGAGCTAGATTTTTCGACAATCTGTCGCCTTGAACTTGACTACGACTTGAGCCGGCAGTGACGTAAATGTTGTGTCAATAAAACGATTCACACCTGAAGATAGCCACCTCCGCGCGGGCCGTGATAATTATTACAAAAAATCGATAAAAGCGATTCATTAAACACACATTTACGAACCAGTAAAGAACGATGTTCACTATGGTTAAGCTCAAGTAATACTGCGCAATAGCATGATCAATCTGATGACATATTTATTGACATTTTTTGCCACGATTCGCGTTTTCATGGAAATGGATAAATTAAAAATGATTCATTAGTATTTGGTTTTATGATTATTATAAGTGGACGTTGATAAGATAACTGATTAACATTTGTGTTTATTTAATGTAAACTAAAATTATTCCTATCATATTACATACGATACGAGCAATCAACATGCAATCAACATGCATAAATAAATAACTATCAACATCACATACATCAACCTAAACCCATAGTATGTAGCTCAAACACTTGTGTTATGGAAACCGACGAATAAAACAATATAAAGATATTAAAATATGGCATATTAAACACCTATTCACAGAACAAATACAAATATTCATCAGATGAATATCTGGAGCCAGAGTACCCATTCAACCAGCGGAACAGTTAATAATATCAAAGGAAACTATAACGAAGTAACATGTGTTCTATCTAATATTTGCGAGGGCGTTTTGTCACAACAACTATAAAAGGTAGATAATTGAAATTCATGCTAAGGTGAACGTGTGCGTAAATCGAATATTGACGATGAATATTAAAAGATTTGACGCCTCTGCGTTCCAGCAGTTATCAGGAAAGATGTAAGTAAATGCGTCAATGTCTAAGTGAATTAACAATTATTCATAGCCACGTTTACTCAATACAATGCCGTTAACCATGACACAAACAAGCACAACATCGAAATTAGTAACAATTAAAAACTAAAAGAGGAAAGTACCTTACACAGTTTTTTTTACATCCAAACCCACTAACAAACAATAATGCTTTTGAAGTGATTTGGTGATCATGATGTGCGATATAAGAGCGATTCGACTACCGTCGAAAAGTTTATCTGAGCTCTATTCTAAACCGCTTGGGGACCGGGTAATTGGGTCAATCAACTTTTATTTGTCCTGTAAGTAATATGTTTTGTCCCTGACCAATAATCGCAGTTCTAAAAAAAATTAAGTGGTTTTTTGGCATATGTCGCATTTATATTATTATTAAGCAAACATACGAGTAATTTATTTTAAATAAATCACTATTAAACTGGAATTTTAATGGTTGTCCAGGTGACAAAACATCTGGATGTAGTGTTTTTTTGTTGTCCCCCAGTCGCTAATTATAATGAAACATTACTTTATACAAAGAAATACTATATGGCAATTAATTACGCTTGTACATAATTTTTCATTACAGTGTTCACTAAGATGCTAGCATATAGATTTTTGTTTGTTTCATAATTTTACCGAATTTTTTGCATGTTCGTTTTGGTCCCTATTATATTTTATTATTCCGACTTCCACCGGACAACGGTAAAAAAGTTCCGAAACCAAAACATAGATGGGTTGATCAGTGCCTTGACAATAAGTCGGTCGATTTGGTGACAACACTCATCTAACCGCTATTTTTATTTCATCATTGCCGCGGTGTCAGTCGGTCGCGCGCATTTTGAAAAATTGGGTGGCTTTATTGTGTGTCCACCGGACAACCAGCACAAAAACGTAAATATTTGATATATCGTAGTAAATAAAAGTGAAATATATTCTATTTTATCTATATTTTTCACTGCGCGTAAGACCTAATTCAAAATATATTTATTTTTTATCAGGAAGCGCAAAGACTGATAAATGTCACTCGGACAACCAGTCACTTGGACAACCAAAACCGTTGTGCGTGGGAAATTTTGGTTGCCCATAGGACAATTAACGATATAATCAGCATAAAGCAATACTTTTTCTTTCAATAATTAGTCACTAAAGAGCCTCTTACAAAGACTAGAGCATTTAATATAAATTAGATTGATATTTTGACCAATTTCAACTTTTTACTTCTTTACGTGTGGAACACCGAGTAGATGAACGATCCGATGATCTCTGGTGTCAGAGTTTTCAAACCACGTACTACTAGCAGTACTTAGGCCTCTGTCTGACATGATTGTGTAACGACTGCCATCTAATTAATCAATAACTAGAGTCATGTGGATTTCAGAGTCAAATTTACTATTTTATTTAAATAAATCGTGCTGCTCTATGTGGATTCTTAAAATATAAATAATTATCTAAAGAAAAAATGTTAAAATATAAAAAAAAAAAATTAAAATTAAAAAACTAAAATTTATCATTGATGTACACTTAAAAGTTGATTGACCCAATTACTCAATTTCCAGCTTGATCCTAGATAACCGCCTGCGAAGCTGACGGGATAGACGCCATAAATCCAATGAGATAAGCATTCCACTTCTGTAGTTATTATCGGCTGTTGGTACACCTCAAAGAGTTGAGAAAGCAACGTGCTTAATGAAGCACTTGTTAGACTAGATAATTTATTTGATGTTAAACATGTTTTTCAATTTGGAAATGTTAAAGAGGACTAAAATACTGCTTGCGATCCAGTTGAAGGAAATCCCTCGATAAATGGGTCGGTCTAGACGCAATGGCGACTTCGACGCCAGTGGTCGTAAATAACTAGAATGTCTTCTACTTATTTCACCCCATAAAAGTTGATATTATAAAACGTACATTCGTATTTTGGCAAAACTCCAGCTTTGAATCAACGAACTCTTCACTTGCTTATTTATTAACTGTGACAGTAGTAGATTCCTAAAAAGGGTTAATTTGTAATTCGTTCTTTTATATTGTACAATAAAATTTTATGACGCTTTTAACTATGGCTACGTAATATTGCGAAAACTGTAGTTGCTAAAACTGCGCCACAATGTGTCAGATAATTATATGTTGTCTGTCATCGTATAGTTACAAATCGTAAATCATTTTGTGATCTTGCACCTCGTATTGTTTCGTACAATGCATAAAAACTTATTTTTCAGTCTAACATAACAATCTACGCAGTGTCTCAAAGTATTTAAGAATGATAAACGTTGATGTCACCAAGCTAAACTTCTCGTTAAATCAGATGAACACGGAAAATCTTACATTTGAAATGTTTGCTCTGTATACCGTAGCTCTGTCATTGGGATATTATGGTTATTTTTGACGGAACTGAATCTCATTTACTGCAGCAATGTGAAATAAAAATAATAGCCCATTAAGTTAGCTCCAATTTACGCGGATCTTTCAGCAGGAATATTGGTCAAATTACACACCAGCATTGGTTCGTGTAAACAATAGAATCTAGAAACAAAATAAATAAAAAATCAACTCTCTTCAAGGCAACGATGTTTCTGAGTGATTAAACAATAATACATTTTGTCGGGAACCGGGCGTACTCCTTAAGCAATTTGTCATGTATGTGAGGCCCAGAACGTGGGCGTAACAGTCACCTCCGGCCAGTTGTCTTCATTTTAACTTACATCTCAATTTCGCAATAAAAATCGCATGTAAAACAAGCCAGCGATCAACGATTGATTACAAAGACATGTTTGGTCCGGTCCGATACGCTCGACATGAATCGCTAACGTGAAATTAAAACCGTGGTTCAAGGTAGAGTATTATTGATTTGCTGCGGCTAAAAAAACAATACTAGTAAAAATTTAACACAACATTTGTGTGTGATACAAGAAATGACGGATAAACCGGCTCAAATCGTGTGATCAATGCTAAAACGCCGACCTTATGGACCGCGCGTGATGACACTTGGTATTGTGTGTAACCTAGTCACGTAAAGCCCCTGCAGGTCACACCTGTTCTGCAGCTTCGCTATGGATGGCTGATAACAATGCCAGTTCGCGTAATTGAGCAATTTCAACATGCCGAGCACATCTCCGATAAGCGTACGAGACAGGAAGTTATGTATCGTGATTCCAACTTTATAACTTAAGAAAGAACTAGCCAAACACATCGCTCATAAGACAGTTATCATCATAAGCCGCATTAAATGACCTTCGATTTAACGTTCAGTTTGTAGAATTGTTATCGCATCACGTGCTTTAATGTTTTGCCAACCAATAGGCACTAAGCATTGGCTAGGTATAAGCGACAAAAATGACGTGTGTCACGCTATGAAGAACAGAAAATAATAAAGAAACACTATTACGCAACTACCCACTATTAACTAACCGTCGGTAAGTACGAAGCTATATTTATCTCCAACTTAACCGGCGTATTAGCAAACAAAAGGGTTTAGTTTAGCGTGCCTACGGATGATAATTTTGGTTAAAGTGCTATTTAGCTACGTTATCAAAGAATGAAAAACATGTTAGCAGTTTTAAAGTGCGGGTTTATTTGTTGGGTTTCATGGACTTCTGCACGTCCTTGCCTTCATTTAATGTTTTCCATTATCTTTCTCAACAGCGATAAGACTTGTTAATTGTGCATGTCAGTGTTCTCTAGTTTAACATTACATTAATTCAAATCAAGAGCTAGTCGCTAAATTTTACTTTCTAGAATATCAGACAAGAAATGTGATCAGTTTAAAAATGTTTTACTGGCTTAAGACGGTGACTTGCGCTGTTTAATTTAACCTGTAATGTTCATCGATCAAAAACCGAACATGCATGTGGACTAGTTAAAATAATCAGTCAAATAGCTAATTACCATCATATTTGAGAAGGGTTAGTCACTAAAAGAGTTTCTAAGTAACGAATTGGAGTAATTGACTGTAAACAAAGTTACACGAGGTTCGTCTCGGTCGATGTATTTAGCTTTTTTACATTACAATTACAATTTCCTTTGTACGAGTTACGAGCAAGGTCAGGATGCAGTTATGGCTGCGGCGTGGCATGTCACATCGGTGAGCCAAACAAGGTTAAGTGCGTTGTACGAAGCGGTAGACCTACGAGGTAAGGATCATGAGTCCACTTGTTCAGAGGTCACGGTGAACTTCTCCAACTAAATGGAAGCATAGAAAACTAATGCCGACCACCAACGTGCATGCACCTAATAATAAAATCGAAATAACTAGAAAAAAGCTTGTCACTGTCTTAAATGGACATGACGCCGTCTCACCTCGTCATGTTGAACGCGACCGGTTTGGTGCTGCAGAACACATTATATTCCTAAGTGGTAATTACGTCAAATAACTCTTGAGACATCTTGTCGTCAATTATTTTGATTGATTATTTTAGTTGCATCATTTTTTAATCTCTATATAGTAACGTGATTTATCATAAACTTACAAATTCAGTTGTGGTCTCTAGAAATATTCAGGAATAAATAGTAAATAAACTAAGCATCTTTTGTATTAATAGAATAATTTAGCAAAAGTATAGAAGATGAGAAGTAGAAGAAAAGAAATGTTTTTAAAGCACTTTTTGATTTAAATGTATATTGCAGTACTTACATGTGCATTTTAGGAAATGGAACTCTATTATTCAAAACAAGTGGAAACGCACTTACATTTAGGATCTATTGCATAATGTTTAGTAACGATTGATAATCAGATTGATAACCTAGTAACATTATATGGCATTAATTAATATAAAATAAATACATCATTCATTATTTTTTAATAAGTGTGTTTGTAGGTGACATATAGAAGAAGTGATACGAATTTAGAGTATATATTATGACGTGGTGCAAAACAAAAAATAAAGTATGCCAAGAAGAAAAACATAAATGAAAACAACGGTAGCAGTATCAGGGGATTGGAATAGAAACTATGTTGTATAGATTCGTATAGCCTTGCGCCCCTAGACAAGGGCAGGGCCGAGGGGGGAACCTTGGGGCAGACCCACGCGTACTATTATACGTTTAGACCTAAAAATAACTAAAACGTTAACGTAATGAAAGATTACATCTTGTTGAGTAACTAGGTGATGTAATAAAGGATTCGTTATTTTTCTACAAACGGATAATGAGGAAAAATATACTTTAACTGTTGTAGTGCTCAGGTATATAACAATCCAATGCACTTCAAACATTATATCTTAGAAATATATTTTATTGTTTTTCTGATTCAGTCAATATTCGTCTGACGAATCAAAGAGTAACTGCAAATTTCTACTATCTCTTATGTCCAGGAGTAGATAAACTAATGTGTTATTTTTACTATAGTTGGAAAAGTGAAATCGAAAGTATATAGAAAAGAAAGAAAGTTATTGTCAACCGGAACAAGAGCATTATGAATGGTCGTATAAGTAAATGGACATTCATGTTTATTACCGATCGGATTCGGCCAACATGATACTTATGCGATTGGAATCAGTGCGATATTAAAAACAACTTTATAGATTAATCGTACTACATCGTATAAGTAGAGTGACGAATAA
This sequence comes from Glyphodes pyloalis, assembly GCA_037074685.1. NCBI lineage: Eukaryota > Metazoa > Arthropoda > Insecta > Lepidoptera > Crambidae > Glyphodes > Glyphodes pyloalis. The sequence goes on from JAYKKO010000002.1 coordinate 6,728,820, forward strand.
CGATTAATATATTCCATTTCGACTTATTTGTCTTTAAGTTTTACATGTCTTACATACCTAAATAACTTAATTCAGCGGATACAGTACGACATTTTAAGATAACAAGTGTTTTTGTTAGCTGAAAATTCGTTTAACGCTAAATACGATAGAATTTAAGATAAACTAACGTTTAATTTTAATTATCCTTGGGAATTTACATTTGTATCGATTATTCGTAATGAGAATTAATCGTGCTATGTTTAAAGTTCCAGAATGTTTGACATTTTAGGTAGACAAAAGCTTTCATTATAATTTTGTTTGTATTTAATAATGGCTTCCATTTTACTTAGAGGTATTAAAATTTTGACATGTACTACTTAAATCAGAAGAGTTTTTAATTGATTTGATTGGAAATTATAAATATACATTAGATATAGTCTCCTGTTACTATACTTTCATAAAAATAGGTAGTTAGTTAAGTGTTCATATACAATACAGTTGCACATCTTTTGATGCAATAGCATTTTCGCAATAGTTTGCACAAACAGCCCTGCTGTAGTCCCTTAGCTTGTGTTAGTTGTTCATTAGCACAACACGAACTTATTAGCATCTGCACTGGATTTCTGAGTAGATTGCTGGTTAGGCCCTTGCGTGCAATGTGCCATTGAAAACAAATACTATAATTTATAGAACAGTAAACGTTGAGCATTCTTGCGGTTATACGGTAAAACCTCAAGTGTTATAGACGATAAAATCTAACTATTTTGCTATGCAACAAATCCGTTTACTAGGATGACCAATATCGTCATAGTAACGTTTATTTGCATACATAATATTATTGTCATAATACTGATTAAAATAATACATTAAAATATTAATTCGAAACTGACGATAAGCGTTCCGAATGTAAAGCACCTACAAAGCAGATTGCGCAAAAGATTATGAGGTGAAAATATATTTTAAATTTTATTTATGTGACAAAATATTTTCAATTTGAAATTTTACTTCTCGGTCCTGAAAATATTTCCACTGTATAGTCTCGTGAATATTCAGAAATTAATAAATAAGAGATGAAATTTTAAATTCAATTTAATTTAAAATTTCATTTGATCACCATTAAAAAATTGGTGGAACTCACCGGAGAAGCTAATTTTCGTTTCGACGGGCATCTTTCTGTCAGTGCGATCTCGGAAATAAATAAACCGTTGATGCGTGTGGTCCCTTAGAAGTGTTCGAGATTGGTGACTTGTGTGTATCCTGCGTGGTGCAGATGCGCGGTTCTGACGTAGGTACAAGCGCGCGGATCGTTCGCTCGCCGAGTGTGCACTGGCGGCCGGCGACGTCCTACGCCGCGCCGCCCTCGCCTTTGATACTACATATACAGTCTACAACATCCTATAGACGTGTTTTTGTTTTCCCGGCGCCCTACCCGCCCGTGATAGGAGCTGCGACGGGAAATTAGCAAAATTAATCTAGTTACTTCGCGTGGAATCAGTAATTAAGATGTTGGTTATTAGCCAACATTAATTTCGCGATACAAAAAGTGAAACCAAAATTGATCGAACAAGTTTTGATTAATAGCGCAACACGCGAATTGTTTTATAATTTATTGGACATAACTCATTATTAAATAAATTAGAATAGTTAGATTAATGTGCTTAATGAACTTTATGAAATTGATGGATTTTCATGAACATAAAAATGTAAATGTAATAGAATATATTTCTTCATGAACATCTTTTCAGGTAAAATACTATATTTAGGTACATCTGCTAACTTCTTTCTATAAGAGTCATGTTTTTTAAATTTAAAGGAAGCCTGAACCAAATAAGAAAACGACCGTTAGCAATTTTGTCTAAACGTACTACAAACCCTACGCGGTTTACATGCGTTTATACGACTTTATCATACACGTAGAAATAGCACAAGAAAGGCATAAATAAAATAAAACAAAGAGCCCTTAGATGTCTTCGGCGCTATCTTATCACCGGCCGGCGATAGTAAGAGGGACCCCACACTAGCGTCTTTCGAGCGTCAGCGTCTTGCCGCGCCGACGTTGTTTGGGCGTTGCGTCAACGCGGCGCCCGCTCAGCGTCGACGCGGCGCCCGCTCAGCGTCGACGCGGCGCCCGCCCAGCGTCGGCGCGGCGTTTGAGCGGCGCTTGCGCTGGGCGTCCTCTGCACATCGCGTTCGAGCGTCGCGCCGCGCTGACGTCATGTACAGTTATTTCGAAAATGGAAATGTAAGATTTGAATAACGCACAATATAATGTTTTATATTGCAGTGATAAATTAATGCTTTCAACTTGTAAAGGAAAAAATATATTTTACCTATTTGACACATGGCACGAAAAGGCAACTTTAGCATTTATTTTCTCGAAAACTAAAAGTACTTAATTGAAAATGGGTTTCTTCGGCAATATGAGCTAGTATTTTAAGCTACATCCATATTTGCTATCAGCTAAAAAGTCTTCTACCTACTGATTCTAAAACACGGGCGGTCCGAAACAATTGAGTTGATCATTGTACTGTTGTCAAAATAAACGTTGCGGCAGGCGTCGGGCCGGCGCGGCGCCTGTGGAGCGCAGTCCTGGCGTTCGTCATTTCGACCGCGCCGCTGCGCAAGCGTTGCGTCGGCGCCGCGTCGACGTTGCGTCGACGCCGCGTCGGCGTTGCGTCGACGTTGCGTCGGCGTTGCGTCGACGTTGCGTCGACGTTGCGTCGGCGTTGCGTCGACGTCGACGCTCAAAGAACGCTAGTGTGGGGTTACGCTAAGTGCGTGCCGCGAATTCCGACCTACCTAACCGTACTCGGAGAATGTTCTATCTGGACGATATAGTGCCTACCGACTCAGTTGTAGCTTGGGCCATCTAAAAGCAATTTACTTTAATGTATTTTCTATTTCAAAGATAGCGAGTAGTGGATAGTGTATTTTCCATCGGTCGTTATTTCAACAGGTGTCGGTTTATGATGACAAATCGGTCGATATGTAGTGAACTTGAATTGAATACATTAACGTTATTGACATCTAAATGTATATTTTTGTATTTGACACAAAAATTACTATGTTACATCTATTGTATTATCATTTATTTCTAGGTACATATTTAAACATTGAGTTAAAGAAAAAATGTAACAGACAAATATGTAATTATTGGTGTTCTTTTAATCACATGTAAGGATGTATGACTCCTACTTTTTTTTCAAACATCGATAGTATTTCGGTAGTTTTATTCTTACTTATTAAAACTAGCCCAAATGTTTAATTATGAGGTTCTCAGGGTGATTTTGTTTAAGCGCCCAAGTTCAATATAGGCATAATATTAGACACTGCTTAATGCATAATACAATATGTATGAGTTAAGGTTAAAAAACCTAATGAAACAACGATGTTAAAAAGCATTATAAAAAAAAATAAAGATAGGTGTAGGATTAAGAAGACATGACATTCTGTTAATGTTGAGTGAAGTGCCGAGGTTATCCAGAACCTCATTGTGTTCGATCTGACGTAGATAAATATAGTTAAAGATAAAGTGGAGGATGTAAATATTGTCGCGTGGCTCATTTGTCAAGAGACTAATCCAGGTAACGAGCTTGCCTTTGAAACGGTGGTTTATAAAGAGTTCTTTGTCGTGACGGCGACCACGGCCACGATTTCTAACAGGTCAAAGAAAGCGAGTCGACGAGGTCGCCCGTTTAAAGAGCAAGTGAATCACGTCACCGCACCGCATCCTGCTTTGAAACGCTCCAGAGCAATTTGCGGTTATAAAACACCCGTCAGAGGCGACATTTCATTGTGCTAGTTCTGTAAATAGTTGCACAGATTCGCTCCTTTCACTGCTAGATACAAGTGGCAAAACAAAAGCTAATTTACAATCAGAAAGTGGGCTTGGACATGGCAGAGGGAACAAACAGCCGTGTTCAGTATTTTAGAGCGGTCAGTGAGCTTATGCAACGTAAGACAGTAAAGTTCAAGCTTCCTTTCACTAAGGCGCGTCCTAAGTTCTTTAGATTCCAACTATTTCGTGAACAGCCAAACCCATTGCAACTCACCAAATATATTCACCATCAACGCAAATAAATAATAACTGTTTTAAAAGTTTCTGTATACATTTGCATCGAATTAATTAATTCTGATACGTGTAAATACTTAGTGTAGACATCAATTAATTTCTTTTAACTCCACTTTTTGAGCCGTCGTATGTTTAATTAAAATTTTTCTGCTCTTTGACAACGACCTCGGTGGCGCAGTGACTAAGATAGACGTTCAAAGTGCGAAAAGTCCGGGCTTAAATTCTTGGTCAGGTCAATTACAAAATGGACTTTTTGGAATTGGCCTGACTCAATGGTGTGTTCGGATAACGTCCTTAGTTTGTACTCATAATACAATGGAAACCCTTAGTTTGAAGATAGTTGATCGGCGTGATTGTCTGGGGCATTCACTATTGGATTACTAGCTGTTGTACGCGACTTCGGCTATTTAAAGATAAAAAGTGCGCTATATCTTCTTCAAATATCTAATCTCTCTAGTTATCAAAATTTCAACCAAACTTATTCAGTGGTTTTCGCAAAAATAGTTACAAACATCTAATATACAAAATATCAAAACTTTTATGTTTAAAGTACTAATAGGATTTATAGATTAGAACATTTCTGGGATTGTAATTAGTCATTCAAAACCCAATGAAATATTGGCACGATCTATTGTTCATTATTCCGGTTAATGAAGAGTCAATTTAACATTATAATACGCATAAACCAAAATCGATACCTACTGCGAAGTAATATTTTCATTTCATCGGACTCGTACTCTCGACCCAAACTCCAGCCAACTGGAGCCGAGTCAGCACAATGTTGCTGAGTCGACGAACCCTCTCAAGATCTTGACATACTATGTACTTTCTTTATGGGACGGGCGATGACACGGATTATCCCGAGAGATCTTTTTTGTGTCATCTATTTTCCACAAAATATCTGTGTTAACACTCAAAATAGCGCTTGCTTGCAAATTGCAGACTATGTGGTGCAGCTTTCAAGTTTGATCGCCCCAGTGGCGTAGTGACTAAGGGAGTAGAAATATAAAGCGGAAAAAGTCCCGGGTTTGCTTCTCGGTCAGGTAGGGTTCCCACCCCTCCCGTATTGCCCGGGAGACTCCGGTAAAAGTGATGAAGCTCCCGACCTCCCGGGGAGCTATAATTTCTCCGGTTTTTTCCTAAAAATAAAATGCATACGTCGCTTGCTCCCCGGCCACAACAAAACACTCGTCTCGTTGATTGTCACGTAAAGACATAGACCAGTGGTTAGAAACCGACATATATTAGATGATTGACAATGTTTTTCTTTAAATCAACCCCCCCCCCCCCACGATAATTGTTTTAAAAGTACAATTCTCCCGGGGTGGTCTTTTCGAGAGACAGCAACCCTACGGTCAGGTGTCAAGAAAACACCGCTTTGAATTTCAAATTAGTATCCGGCGTCTAGTACTCATTATACAAGCTCATCTATACTTTTGAGATCAATTTGATTGGTGTAACGATATGACGAATTTATTCTTTATTCATTCATATATTTTATTTTTGTCGGAAAATAAATTCTAACTCGATTTTAACTAAACTATGCTTTTTAGCCGCTTCTTTAAACATCTTTCTTTAAAAACAGCATTTATTAGAGTTCAAACATGTCATCAAACAAAAAAAACTATTGCACGTGGGTGCACAAGTAGCATGTGGTTAGCATTGATGTAATTTAGACTAGCTCTACTACAAATTATTATGAGGTCCACTACATCGGCATAATTAATCACATACAAATAGATGTAGTAGCGACCATATAAGATCGGGGCCGTTGACCGATAGATTATATACTTCAAACAATCCTTGAGGGCGTCCAAGGTGCGACTTGCGCGTTTACAGCGGAAGGCACGTACTAGACCTAGCAGTTCGTGCTCTTTCTCCATAGCGGATTATTTTAGAGCCAATGGATACTCTTAACCATGTAACACTTGATTGGAATAAACCGGCCTCATGGCTAGATAGGTATTATTAATTATTACCTAACTTAACAATCACGATTTCTTTCGAAATACAAACTCCACGACTAACTCAATTCTCAGGATGAAGAATTGAGATAAATTTATTGCGTAGCTTGTTTGATATATACCTACAATTTGTGGCCAAATGCGGCTAGGTAAATGGGAAATTAAATAAAATGGGAAAATATTTTAGGTGAACTAACATGATAGGTATTGCAAATGGTATCTTATCATTATTGAATCAGATTATGATCAAGCAAGACTTTGTTCCATTTAAAATGTGGCTGATCTCGCTTAGTTATTATTTTTTTTGTTACGACGTATTATAAAATGTAGGTTTATGTTTTCCTATGTTCATAACTTGATAACTTGCACTGATGGACATACTTAAATTCACTATTATGTATTATTTTGTCTTCCGGTTCCTCTAGAACAGATCTATTGATCAAATTTTAACATTCAGAGTAATATTGATGTTAGTGCAGCTACGTGTTAAATAAATGACACATTTTTAGTCACTGCAAGTTGGAAGTATCTTTACGTAAGCGATACTGACATCCTTTCGTAAACGAAAGGAAACGTTTAAAATCTATATTCGTCTTGAAATTGGAAGGATAAATTATCTGCAATTCCAAATGATACCATGTAGTAACTAGTTGCGAAACATTCGCGTTTGTCTGACTTTACTTGTTTCTCTATTATTAAATGAGTTGTAAATAAATGGCAGAAACTATCAGCAAATAATACAGATTTTAACATTTGAATAAGGTATTTAGTAAGGTAATAAGTTATTGACAGGTAACGGAAACACAAAAATAAATTTTAGTTGTATATAAAAGTGTGTTTGGGTGAGGGCATTCTACTTTTATTAATTTGAAATTTAGAGTACATGGTGTTTCTAGTGATCCATGGTAGGTACACTCGCCGTCAGATATATCGGAGCAGACAAAGCGACCAAATACTTCTGAACAGTTAAAATGTCAAAAAGTTCCATACACCACAAGTTACCATAAATATCTGAACATTAATTACTTCAATAATATCTGAGCAGATGCTAGTCAATAATATCTATACACACAACTTACCAATAATATCTGAACACCTATCTACACAGGTAGCTAAATGAGACACATAACGTGCGTGACACATATTGACGTTATGAGTGTTCAGATATTATTGGCATCTGCTCAGATATTATTGAAGTAATGAATGTTCAGATATTAATGGTAACTTGTGGTGTATGGAACTTTTTGACATTTTAACTGTTCAGAAGTATTTGGTCACTTTGTCTGCTCCGATATATCTGACGGTGCTGTACAACGGAATGTATTTGTAAATAACTTGATACCTAGTTATAACTTTAAACGAAATACCTACCTATTGGGATATAACGTGAAATAAATTGGTAGATAAACGCCTTCACTTAACTGGTAAAACCCTTTGTTTAATTGGAGGAAAAAAACAATGAAGTAAGTTTCTATTTTCGTCAGCTTGATAAGTAAAATGAACGCGCAAATGCATATACTTGCAAAAATTAAGATACGGCCGTGGCGTGAGATTGGTGTGGTATCGAGTGGATGTTTGTTTTGACTGCCGGGCAGTGAGCTGTGACTGCCACGATATCCTGCTCCAGTCACGTACGGTCTAGGGTACATCAAGGTAAACACTTGCAGCTCGATATTAGTTCCTATGCCCACTACATAAGCGCGGTACAAAGCATAGTCCGACGTGCTTTCGACCGTACAAAAAAGCGTACTTACCAACCTCGACTTGATCAACAACAATTTCCTATCGTAAAATACAATAAAATACGATGATTCACACTGAGCCGCGTGTGGAATAAATGATTTTAGAGTGTTGTATCTACAAAGAAGGGGTTGCGTTTATATTTCCTTATAAAGATAATTTATGTTTTTGCGAATAAGCTCAGAAAGTACTGGGTTGATTACAAAAAACATTTTATTATATGAATGCTAATTTATTCCTGAGGGAAATAAAATACTTCAGATAAAACATATCTATATACGAGAAAAAAGCAGCGGCCAAAGTTTAATTAATATCAAACAATTTAATGTATAAAAAACCTGACACTAAGAGAGAAGCTCAAACACTCGTATTCTCAAATTTGAATAGTATGTAATTATGAGCTTATTGGGACTAAACTATATTCTGTGTGGATGGTAATAAAATATTATTAAGTAAGAATAATGTTAATCAGCTAATTTGGGACACCTCTTTTATGCTTAAGTATTAAGTTTGTTTCAGCTTAATTTTATTATAAATGTTCTAAACTTTTGATCTTGTTAATTTGAGGACTCAACATGTACTATGTCTGTTTACAAATGCTTTCGAGGTCGTTTGCATTACAATTAGTGATTTCATTTTGTAACTTCTGAAGGCTTTAAGGTTCATTTTCAACACGAAATCTTGTTAAGCATTGATTATTACGTTTGCAGGTTTTCCACACCTGCACCGTCGACTCGACGCAGCAGAGCATAACACTTTCCAGTAATGATTTCAACATATCAAGTTACAGGAATATCGGATCGCTCATATGCAAAACCGGGTTTGAGTGAAAGACCAGGATGTGAGTAATCATATAAGAACTACGTCACAGATAAGGCGAGATACTACGAGTTTTAATTGCACTCTATTACCGATATCAGATAATTTCATGTTCAATATTAAGCTAATCGCGACCGGTTTGTCTGAATTATGGTTAGTTGTTACATATTGTGTTTATTTTCTGAAAATGACATCAATAGTAGAGCATTAATAATGTAACAACCTTGAGTAGCTAAGACTAAACGACGTCACGATTTTCTTTATGAAGCGAGACACTAACATTTGCTTCATTTAAACAGAATTATTGTATGTAGTGCAATTATTTCTGTAACTCTCACGATTGCTGCAACTTGTACTTGCACAGACATATTTGTTAATTTGGAGTAATAGAGAGCGTGTATATTACAAAACGTCCACAGTTCCGTAGTTTCAGTAACCTATGCACCTATTGCGCGTGGGCAATTTAATATCATTATTAGCAATCCCATTCATCATTGTCGATGGCATCATAACTGAGTGCATATTCCACACGACAATATAAAGTGGGCGCGACGAAATGCATGCTACTTGTTTTAAGCATGCAACGATGCAATCTCGCTTTGGATTTAATAGCCTTGAAGAAAATTGTTTAAATGAATATGATGTACACGACGCATGTCATAAATCGTAGCAATAGACTAGATGGGCGTTGACTGTGATTAATGGGGTAGCGAGTAATTATTTGTTTACAGATTGCATTAAACTGAATATCTTATTATTGAGATATTTTTCTATCATCGTAATTATATTATAAACAAAACGAAAGTTTATGAGAATGTGGATGAATGGATAGCTGAATGTATGTGTGTTGCTCTTTCATATAAAACTACAGAATTGGTTTAGATGAAATTCTGTAGAAAGATTGATAAGGTACTAGACTAATAGGCAACTTTTAATCCCGAAATAACACGAAGTCTTGGCCAACAGCCTGCAATGTTTTCAATAAAATAATGCTCCAGACAATCACACCAATCTACTGGTCTCAAACTAAGCGTTTCGCTTGGACTGTGAGTACCAGACGACGGGCACGGAGGGTTAACCCAGCACACCCAGACTCAATTCGAATCCGAAAAGTCCTTTTCCCAAACAGACGTACCTAACTGAGAATCGAACTCGGGACCTTTCGCGCTAATGGCGTCCACATTGCGTCACCGAGGTAGTCAAAAACTACACGTTCCAGGGCAAATAATTTTTTAAACCATAAAAATACTTTTCTCGTCCATAACCATGCGTTCAATCAGCTCAAGATTGTATGGTACGGTATCTATTTTATCTTATTCTAGTAGCCCTTTTGAAACAATTTTCTAAATAAGTACAAAAATGTATTATTCAAAGTATTATTTCGCAGTTGGCAAAATATGTCGTTGAAAAACAAAAGCGAGTCATTGTTTTTAAGGTAAACACAAGAGGCACCTACTTTTCCATTCAAGGACTTTCACACTTCAGTCAAGCAAACATTTAAGAAGCTTAGCTTGGCAAAAGAAACTGTTGAATTTACCAACCTAACCTCGGATATTTTTCTTCTTAAAAGGTGGAATGGCATTGTGCGTCGGCTTAGCTGATTTAAGCATGTTTTAATTTTTTTATGAATAATTCAATCTGATGGGATTACGGTGCCCAATGCCTATTTAATATTAAACACCAAAAAGGTATAGTATGTTAAGAGCAATGAGAATAGTGACTGGTATTTGATACATTGTTACAGTTTTGTTTTGCGATGAAAGATGATGACGTACTTTTTAAATTTGTGATATATTTGTTTTAAAAAATTAACTCAAAATAAGATAACCAGATAACTTATATTATGATTGGATAAATTTTGAAAGACGGTCATTAATTTACGTCAACATTATTTTTGTTGCAAAGTAAAAGGCTAAATACAACACTCTGAAAAAGGAAAATAAAAACTGTATTTTTGAAATTGACAAATAATTATCGTAAATATACCAGGCTACTAAAAAGGTTAATAGGTACGAAAGTCGAGTTGAGAAAGGCAATTCCATTGTGCTCCCCGAATGCATGTCAGTGCACATTCGCTGTATTGTTTATTTTGCAACTGATGCAGATGTTCACACTAACATTGGGCAATTGTGTCACTGTCACAATATCATTGTGCTCTTCTGCACACTGATGGATAAGATTAATTAGCAGAAGCAACTAAAGCATCTAAGTAATTAAAATATTGATAATAACATAGATTTTAACTCTCTGTCAGTAATCTGAGATGCGATCTGGGGATCCAACCAGGACCGTGTTCATTTTGTGTCTGGTTGTTTATCACTACATAGTATAAAACAAAGTCGCTTTTTCTGTCCCTATATCCCTTTGTACGCTTAAATTAAAACTACGCAACGGATTTTGATGCAGTTTTTTTTAATAGATAGAGTGATTCAAGAGGAAGGTTTTTGTTTGAAATAAATAATAGAAAAGCCAATATTTCTAACTATTTACATTACATCCGGGCGAAGCCGGGGCTCTTCGGTCGCTTGTTTAAGTATATTTTGTGGACCTACCATTGCTTCTTTGTATTTATAATACAGGAGCTTTAGGTGCTAACTTACTTTGGGACCATGACAGGTCGCACGTGTATATGTAACCTTTTTATAAAGATTGTCTTTGATAAATGTCGCATTATATTCCACCGGCTTTTCATTCCTTGTAAATTATTATATAAATTAAAAAAATAATTGCATCAAACATTTTTTAGGTTGCTGACAACAATGTTTGAAATGTGTTTAACTATACCTACTTGTTTAAACATTAATTTCTCTCATCGTTACCGTGGCGTCTTGAAATTAAAATAATAAGAAAAAAACATATCTTGAAAACTAGACATCCAATTTCATTCGGTATTTTGCATACAGTAAACGTATATATTGGTGACATAGTATTCAATAATAAAATGAATTAGGCTAAGGTTGCACTTTATCACTGCAGTAAATTAAAGTTTACAGCACTGAACTTAACAAGTTAAAACGTTTTCTATTTATTATACAGACTAAACTGCTCTAATAACAACCTGCAAGAAAAGTAAAGAATTTTCTCTTGAAACAATATTATCAAGAAAATATTATTAAGAAATGGTATCTTTTTAGCAATAAAAACAATAGGTTGATAAAACACCAAAGATGTAATCTCGAAGTAGGGAACGTAAATCGATTGGTTTCTCACGATTTATGCCTCCTAGGCATCAAGTACCAGCGAAATACCAAGCTAAGACCAGGCACCGGACCTATCATTTTGTCTGCTTGACATTTACTGGGATTTCCGACGAAATCCTTTAGTTCTTAGAATAGAATGTTTAGCGTCCAAGGTCGACCAGTCAGAGTCGGGACGGAATTAGGTGTGTGATATTTTGAATTCAATGCATTGTAAATTGATTCATGGTGCTGCAAGTAAACTGGGCGCTTAGTGCCTACCGCCGAGATAACCTATTATACCAAAGTTTATGTTTATTGCCTAGTTTACATAAGGTCACGTCAAGTAACCTATTTAATGGAAACTATGAGTTCAATATTAACATGTTACATGATAATTTTATCAACAAGCTTGTTTCGATCTTTTCTTGTTTTGCGAGTGCCTTTAAAACCGATTAAGATTTTTTTTCTCCTAGCGTGCATCCAGGTTTTGCATCCATTTGGACGCCCAGGAACCGATTTGACTATGGTCCGGATTTCTGGCCTGGTTATTTGCCACCTGATCTCTATAACCCTTACGAGAGGGGCCATATAAATCATAGCCTAGGACCAAGAGCTTAAAGTGCCGAAGCATGGAATTATAATACGGACAATCAGGTGACTCAAGTCTACAATGCCCTAAGCAAACTAAGAAAATCTCACAAAGTAAAGGCGTTGCCCGCGGGATTTGAACTCACGACCTCCAGGTTTTTGAAAGAAAGGTATTTCCTTTACACTACGGGGCCTTGTAATATTATATTATTATAAACGCATGTGTTTGTAAGATTGTATGTATGAATGTATTGTTACTCTATCATGCAAAACTACAAAATGGATTTAAATTAAATTTGGTAGAAAGTAAGTATGAGGTACTATATTTACAAAATATTACGTAGGATATTTTAATCCAGAAATAACACGAAAGAAGTCGCAGGCAGCAGCTAGTATCCCGTATTTAATATAATAATAGAAATATTGGACAACATCACATACATTGCTCTGATTCTGTGGTAAGTAACTAAAGCACTTGTGTTACAGAAATCAGAAACGACGGTACCACAACACCCAGACCCGAGACAATATAGAAAAGTTCGTTTCCCATATTGACCCGACCGGGGATCGAACCCGGAACCTCAGAGATGGCGCGGCGCCAAAGTCCGGCACGCTTGCCTCTCGACTACGGAGGTCGTCAAATAATAATTTCAATCAACATTCATTTATTTATATTTGACAGGCTGGTTTTAAATAATAATGGTTCCATCCTCTGGTTGTTATCCCAGTTTTAGGTAGGAATGTATGGTTAATATAACTTTAAAATAAAGAACGTCAAAGTGGTACATATCTCTGGCATTAAGCTTTAGACGTTACATGTTACAAGCCGAGCCGGTGTCCGTACGGCTGTGTCTTGTTGTCAGCCTTGTAAAATAAATGTACATTTGTGACAAAGAGGCAATTAGAAAGTGTGGAGTATTTCCTAATCGAAATTCGGAAACACTTAGAACTAGAATATCAGGATAATTGAGAAGTAACAAAGACACTTTTGAAATACGAGTAAAATTGTATAAAGTTAAATTAATGAATAAACTTGTTTTTATAGAATAGTTAAGCACTTGTCTACTAATGAAGAAGCATAGCATATTGATCGCAATTTTATGGTTAAAATTCATCACATAGTATGTCAAGTAAGAATTTGCTAACAAAATACAAATACCTAACAGATCTTTTATGTTCATGATTTTACGCCAACTATTGTTGGTAACTTAAAGAAAATATTTTCCCTTTAAAGTGAAGCTTTTTTTTCGGCGGGGGGATATGCCTGACGCACCGTACCGTCTCCCGAGAGAGGTGAGGGCGTGTTTGGGACTCTCCTGTCAGTGCAGGCATAGTCACTAAAACCCCCCGAGTGTTATCGCCTTATTGTGGTGTTGTAGTAGTTTTAGGAAACTCAAAATCTACCACACCACCGGCCTTTTAAGTGAACCTAATAACAATTACTTATCTATAACTTCAGCACTGAATATATTAACGTTATTAAAAGACATAAATTATTCTAATCTAAATAGACAATCAAGCTCGTTAATTGCTAGAGCGGACCATTCGTCTGAGATATAATCGATGCCGATTCGTTCCGTGACGACTAAAACTGTCAATTGCCTAGGTTGAGCTACCAAACGGTACTCCATAAATTGATTAAACTCTAGCGGATCTCCTAAGTGGGTGAATAACAACCGCAGATGTTATCGTTGCACTTGCAAGACTTGTAAATATTCGTCTAATGACGGCGCCAGAATCAGAATTATTTATATTATACTAGCTTTCCGCCCGTGGCTTCGCCTGCGTGGAATTCGGGTATATTGCGGTATAAAGCACAACTATAAGAAAATCTTCTCATTTCCACGGAAAAAATTAAGAAGCGCAATGTAACTCTGGGTACGATTAGTTGTTAAACAAAAACTGAATGGTACACTATTATAAGTAGATGTAAAACAGTTTAGACGATAAAACAAATTGTACGTCATCCCTCGGGAATTCCTCATTTTCGTGGATTCATTATTGTATCATTTAGCTTCTGAATTTACATGTTTATATTCGTTTGCAATATTTTACCTTGTTTTAAACGAGACACGGCGCCATCTCCAATCCATCCATCAAGCAAACTATATTTTTGTTTTCCCTCGGGAATATCAATTTTTCTGGGATAAAAAGTACCCTTTTATTTAATCCGAACTTCTAACATTACGTCTGCAAAATTTCAAAGCAATCGGTTCAGTAGTTACGGCGTGAAAGCGGAACAAACAAACAAACTCACTTTCCGATTTATAATATTAGTAAGGATAAGGATGTGTAATTAGAACTTTTTAATTACAGACGCGTACATAGTCAAAGTACGTTAATTATAGTAATACTAAGTATTTAATTACTATTTGACCTCTGCTCGACGTCACGTTTACTATCAATGTGTCTCATAAGTGTACGCGTGACCTTATTAGGTTTTTATAGGGTCACGAATACTTGCGGCAATACGCGGTTTGTGTAGTTCAGGGTTATGTAAATAAGTTTGAATTAGGATCTACTGCAGTCAAAAAATTCCTATACTAAAAGTAACATGTTTCGAGATTTTTTAAAAACGTCAAAATATTATTTGAATTACAGGTAACAGAATAACAAATTGAAATTTCAGAATTTTAAACAACGTTACCAACTGAACCTATTTGGTTTATATTACCTTTGCTATAGTTTTAAATCTGTAATTTTTATATACGTTTGCTTGCATGTCTGCTTTCTTTTACTCAATATAAATCGTTCCACATTTATACAAATTCTGTCAATCGTATCAAAGTCGCGAGTAAAAATATTTAAGAGTAAATCCTGTAAGAAGTTTAAGATTCTTATAAAAATCAGGTTAAGACAGCGCTACAGCTGCACATAAAGACCTTAGTCACTTTAGACTTTATTTTTATATTGATAAAAATAATAAAACTATTAGAAGCATGTCTAATTAATCTTTTCTCTGTGACCATACTATAGTCACCGATAATGGCGTGAACAGATGACCCGCCGCGGCTACACGACGGCGCGGGCGCAGCTCACGTCACGCACGCACGCGGTGAAAGTGAATTACGAACAATGCAAGACAAATGGAAGACTTCAAAGAATTCAAACCATAACACGAACACGCTATTTTCGGCTCACGATGGACATGTATCATTATGGAACAGGTTGAGAGTGAAAAAAATGTGATTGTATAAATTACTTCAAAGAATACGCTTACCCATTGGCAAGAAGGAATTTAACAGAACAATATTCCAAAACCTTAAACAGATATATAATAAAATG
The DNA here is from genome assembly GCA_037074685.1 of Glyphodes pyloalis. Classification (NCBI taxonomy): domain Eukaryota; kingdom Metazoa; phylum Arthropoda; class Insecta; order Lepidoptera; family Crambidae; genus Glyphodes; species Glyphodes pyloalis. The sequence continues at coordinate 6,744,446 of JAYKKO010000002.1, forward strand.
ATCAAATAGTTTTATATTTTGTGTTCATGACGAATCAATAAAATGCCTGCCAATCTAAAACAGACACCCGTAATTTATATGCATACAAAGAACCTATGCATAACATTCTTTTAATAACTGACCCATATTTATAAGAAAATAACGGTAAATTAACTACACAACTCATTCGGTAGGTACGAGTACGCATATACGCATGAAGGTCGAATCTAACCCGTTACTGGTCTATATTAGGAATATTTTTTACTCGTTGTTGTATCAATAAAAACAAAACAGTTAACCGCGCTCGCTTTCAAAAACTGGATCAGTCGAATATGGCCATTAGTTTTTTGTACTAGGTAATTCTTAACATGAGTTCAACAGCGTAGGTATATTGTTAGAATCGGTGTCAGGGTTAGGCTCACTCCGATCTGTTATCGTGATAACGCGATTGTATTGTTTGCTATCATCTTAAAAATATGTATCTTCCACGAGATGTCGAATAAACATAAATAAAATACACCATGCCCAATGATTACTAACCTTATAACCGATAAGATACTCAACGGCCAAAAAACCTTAAAAGTACATAAACTTCTTAGTTTGCGTAACGGCCAAAAAACCTTAAAAGTACATAAACTTCTTAGTTTATGTACTTTTAAGGTTTTTTGGCCGTTGAGTATCTTATCGGTTATAAGGTTAGTAATCAGTATTTTTACTTTAAGAAAACAAATATTACAATTATTTTAGCAAGTTTTATTAGTACAAAATATTTTAGCAAGTTTTGTGTATCTTTTCCTAGACGATCACGAGCTTGGGTGATGGTTATATACTTTGTGGTAAAATTTACGTTTGGTTGCCATAGAGACAATGTGTTCAAAATCTGATCCGCCCGATCACCGCGTAGCGTGATGATAAGTTGCACTGCAGACACTGATCGTAATCGCAAGACTATATTTTTTTAAATTCCGACTTAAAAAGAGGCGTGTTAAATTTAACAACTGGGTCTGTGGTGTAATAGAGCACGTACAAAGGCTTCGAGTGGTGTTGGTGTCGTTCTATGCAAAGTATCTTCTAAACATTTTTTTTACTGAGAAACAGGTTTTCTAGCAATTCCTTTTTCAAACTAATTAATCGGTAAAACAGTTTAATCTTAATAATTTCTTTTATTAGATGTGGTAGCGATCCTTATCGTTTAGCAAAATATATGTTTATATATATTACGGAACTATATTTATTTTTGTACGCCCATGTAAATGATACCATATAGGTACCTAGAGGCACAGGCAGAAAGGCAGGGTAATAACCAACCTGAGGCGACAAGCGGAGATAGCCTAAATGCAATTTTATCCTTATTTCGTTCGCAGACTTTGCGAGACGTCAATGCTTCATATTGATAGCGAAAATGTGCAAGCTGCATAATGCGCAGCCAATTCGATGTTGAGTAAAATTATTTTATCTGTTCTTTATAATGCCAAAACATGTATAGATAGGATAAGTAATATAATATTATAAAAATGAATACCGATTTGATTGATAGAAGCGTGTACTTACAGCTAGAGGCGGTGCAAATCGACCATCGTGTCGGACACAATTTGAGAGGAGAAACTCGCCGGTGCCGTGTTGTGGCAAAAAAAAATTAAGAGACCAGCTCAAACTAAAGCGCTCTCACTTTCTGCAAATGCCAATATCAACAAACAATAAAATGTTCAACAAAATAATAGGTGAAGCAAATTTTAAACTATCAATTGAGTCAATTAGTACGTTTCGTGATCGATTTTACGATCGTAGCGAATTTTAAACAGCTAGAAGACAGGTTTCGCGCGATGGTTCACGGTCAAATAGATATTCAACAAAATTCTGAGTTTAACGACAATCTAAATTGTGTGACGAGAGCAGCTGAGGTCACTCTGACATGTGCACCTCATCGATAAAATAAGCGACGATGACATAATCTTGTGTGAAGTAAACAAAATACGCAAAGGTGTACTCGTATTAAATTGTATCATAAGATCACCTTCTAACTTAAGCATATTGAGTAGAATATGGATACCTAATGTTGTTGTTAGCTATGTCGTTGGCTATAGCTAAAATCAATACCGACCGATAAGAGCCGGCAAGTTGCTCAAATACCTAACTTAAAACTTTATTTTGATATTCGTCGTAGTTCTAGTTAACGGCGTCTGATAAAGTTAGTGGTCAGGAAGCGCATGTACGCGCATCATATCATAAATGTCTAATGAATAGCAATGACCGTCTTACGTCGGCTCACTGCGGTGGACTATCGCGATGCGCATCTTTGAAACTAGGGCATTCATGTTGCAATATCCACTACGAAATGCAATATCCGAAAAATGTGAGTCAATACCTAGTCAATTAAATTTTTACATAGGTACACATGATGACATTTTTTGGAATATTAACTACCATAAGTCTGACTTTAGATCTGGCACTAGACCCCTGCTAAATTTAATGACAATCCATGCATAAGTTTTTGCATGACAAGGTAAAACTCACTTTGGAATTATGATATTAAACATTATTTTAGAATGCCTTTTGTCTTTGATAAATAATATCATCTGTACTGGTGTGATATATCTATGTACATTTAGGTAGATACAAAACGATTGCATACCAATTAGTACATCAATTTAGTATTAACTGTGCTCCGATGGCCTTGTATCAAGCTTAAACATCATTAGAGATAAATGACAGTACAAGACTAAAGTCAAATACATTTACAATTAACATTTAATCCAACTGTGAATGTATATCTGAATTTCAAACTCTGCCATAAAATAACACTGAAAAGTATGAAGAATGTTTGTTCAGCTGATATATGAGTAAAACATTTAAGTCAATAGACAAATAAACATTTATGCCGCAAAGAAATGCTTTGGTCAACTGCAGTTTGTACTTGTAATAATCAAGATTAATAAACATCCCTGAAATGGTAACACTCAAGAATTGCTATGACCTTTATTTCAAAGTATGCAATAATAGTTTTCACTTGAAAATTAAATCTATTAACATATAATTTCTCAGTCATTGTTAAAGGTCACAGAAAAGTAAATAGAAACTTACCAGTTCTAGGAGAGATGGGCACAGCTGGCTTAGGAGCAGAGTTTGAGCACAGTCGACCAATCTTAGTAGGAGGCTTTAAACCGGATGGCTTGGGTAATGATGAAGGTCTTGAGTCAGCTGCCTTAGTTGATGCTGATGTAGTGACCGAAGACAGGGTTTCCGATGACGAAGAAACTGCAGATGAGGGTGCCGGCGCTGCAGCTTCGGACGGTGGCGTTTTTTGTTGTGTTTCACTCATTTTTTCACTTTATTTTTCAGGCACTCCACAACGGAATATTGAATAACTACGATCCCATTGTAGTGACGAAAAGCAACTATTCCGAAAATGACTGCGAAAAACGATCAGCAGAATAGAAATTTACGGTGTAAGACGTTACTCAAATCATCGTGCGAACATCAAACTAAAAATATCGCCAAGTTCCCGCGCAATAACACGTCGCACTAAACTGGATCACGGCCAATGTGAAATTTTGTAAATATCAATGACAATTTCACGTGTGGAAGCCCTTATCGTAGACACGTAAAACGTAATAATAACCGAGAAAACGCAATTTTTAATACCATCAAAACATTGAATACAAAAATCGAGTGAATGCAAATTTAATAAAAAAGCATTGCATCAAAATTATAAAGAAAAATATAACGGCATACCTTGAAGAAATAGAGCACAAAAATGCTTTCTGTAATCAAAAGAAAAACTCGAGAGATTTTTACCGCTCGTCACGACCAGCTGAGCTTGACAGACAATGTTATCACTATCACCATACACACATAATTAAAGTTCTTGATTTTTTTAATTAAATGGCTTGAATACGCACTGTTAGTTTATTAACGCACAAATCGGAGCATTAGCACATAGCTAAGCTGAGAACCGAGCGCGTAACGGAAAATAATAATTCATAGCGAAGCGACAATCGCTCGTTCCTCCATCACGTTCAAAACATCAAAGTTGCGTTCTGATTCTACATCGTTAAATTTCGTAAAAAAGATAAAACATTTTCAATGAATTGAATTTAAAAAAAAAAGGTTATTATTAAAAATTTCATTTGGAATGGTAGTATTATGCCTAAGAAATGTTTCTTAAAATTTGTTTGATTTCTTTATGAATTTAGAATATTTTAAAATTGACACATGGGTGTGGTGGGTGTAGAAACTAAACGAATATTTCTAGAGTCTACGCATCTACCAACAAAATCAAATTAAGCCAATGAGCAATAAGTATTGGAATTTATTTCTATTTAATTGGTCAATTTGACGGTCCACGGAAAATAACACGGATGACGTAGGACACGAGAACGTGCAAGTTTTCATCAGTTCTGACTTCTGTCACTGCTGGGCTTGATGAAAATTAAACGAAATTAAACATTTCGTATAGAGATGGGCCAACTCGGAAAAAACATAACTCGAGTTAACCCGGGTTAAAATCCACGTAACTCGAGTTGAACTCGAGTTACGTAACTCGAGTTAACTGGATGGACAAGTAAATGTTTTGGATGTTTGAGTTTTTACCCATTTATTCCCTCAGTTGTTCCAATTTTTATCTGTTTCAATTCCTATGTATTGGGAGAGTTATACCTACTGACTAAAGAAACAAAAGAGTTATTGTTTAAAATCGAATCATTTATTGAACTATTTTTGACTCGAATTTTAATCAAAAATAATACATATATTCCCACTATATTTGAATGTACACGTACACATTTTACACGTAACACGTCCACTAACTGAAGACGAATCGAAAACATCCCAAACTAACGATGTTTTTTTGGGACCCGGCATTTTTCAAAAACAAATATCGCACAACACGCATTTAGAGATAACCTCAAATGTTGTTTGTTCTGAATGAACGAATGAATATAGTGTAGTGACTATATTCATTTCATTCGTTCACAACAGACTATATTAAAGTCTCAAACGATCGGCAAACTTCGCTCCATGTCGGTTCTATTCGGTTTTCGAACTCGAGTTAGAGAGAGTTCAACTCGAGTGGATTCGAGTTACGCCCAACTCGAGTTAACTCGAGTTAGCTACTCGAGTTGACCATCTCTAATTTCGTAGACTTATTAAATGTTTGAAAGAGCAATGAGATAATCATGGATTAAATAAGTTTAAAAGTTCAAATAAAATGAAGTTGGTTCACAAAAGTATCGAGAAAGATGGATGCGGGTGAGTAGGTAAATCTTAAAAGACTGTTCGTTTAAGCATACGGATAATTAATTTGAAATTCCTAATTTTCAGGAGTATTAGTCTCATTCCTGAGGAATCCGAGGATATGTGGCATGCATATAATCTTATCGCTGAGGGTGATGCGGTGACTGCTTCTACTGTGCGAAAAGTACAGACTGAGTCTTCTACTGGATCATCTACTAGCAATAGAGTCCGAACCACATTGACCATACGTGTTGAAAATATTGATTTCGATACACAAGCATGTGTGCTGCGACTGAAGGGCCGGAATATAGTAGAAAATCAGTATGTAAAGGTATGTAAATAATATAACTTCCAATCTCATTTAGCTGATTGAGGACAGTCAATTAATACTTTAAAAACATCAGGTCCAATAACAACTACAAGTAAGTACTTTAGTAGTCAATTAATTTGCACAGCCTGTGTTATATGAGGCAAAGCAATTGCCCTTATTAATCTCCTGGCAGTTAATATCCAAGAAAAGTATGGTGTAAAATAGCTTAATTGATTTACATACAAATTGATCTCATTATAATGGATATTTCGAAACTACATCCCTAAGTTACCCAGGGATGGAGTTTCATAAATCCAGCAGGGTTTGGAAGTTTGTAAGAAACTCCTGTTTTTAAAGAGACTTGAAATTGTATGCTCTATAAGATTTATTTAATGTTTTTATATTTCAGATGGGTGCATATCATACCTTGGATTTGGAACTAAACAGGAAGTTTATCTTACAAAAGACGCTATGGGATTCAGTCGCTTTAGAGAGAGTGGATATGGCATGTGATCCAGCTCAGAGTGCAGACGTTGCAGCAGTTGTGATGCAAGAAGGTCTAGCACATGTTTGTCTTATCACACCATCAATGACATTGGTGCGATCTAAAATAGACATGACCATACCAAGAAAAAGGAAAGGTTTTGTGCAGCAACATGAGAAGGTGAGTGAAGTGGTGTTACAATGATCACATCAGACAATGATTTTAGTTATTCATTAGACCACCAATTAATAATTGAATAACATAAATAACTAGCTATTTCTTTGTAATGTAAACTCATATTGAACCTAGATAAAAGCAGAAAAATATGATTTATTAGCGGCCTGAGCCTGTGGCTTCGCATGCATGCAAACCCACATTTTTCACTGGTGCTTCTATTAGTTTCACCAGGATCTTTTATAGCCTACCTCAATGAATGGACTATCCAATACAGACATACATTTTCAATTTAAACCAGTCATTCCTCAGATTATCGCGTTCAAACAAACTCTTCTATTAGTAATTTTTCAAAATGTTGCAGGGACTCAACAAATTTTATGATGCAGTTATGCAAGGAATCCTTAGGCATGTGGAGTTCAGCATTGTCAAATGTGTGATTATTGCATCTCCTGGGTTTGTGAAAGACCAATTCTTTGAATACATGATGCAACAAGCCATCAAGACAGACAACAAATTACTTATTGAAAATAAAAGCAAGTTTCTTTTAGTTAAAGCTTCTTCAGGGTTCAAGCATTCCTTGAAAGGTAAGGTTAGGCTTAATTAAAGTCAGTCCTTGAATGAGTTGAAAATATAATGGAATCCAGTAATGCAACATTATTAGATTTAGAAGAATGCAAGTACATTTTACAGTTTTTTAAATTTTCTAAATCCATAGAATTTATCAACTGCTGGAAATATTAATGTGGTAGTAGTCAATAAGTCAATCAACAGTTACAACATTTTTGTAATCTCATGGGAGAAACATTAAGAACCTATTGTGTATGCTAGGCCTACAAGAACAGTACACAATATAATTTATGTCAGGTCTGCTAGTTTACTTATTTTTAAATTTATATATTTTGGAATTTTTATGTGTAACAAAACTTTATCATATTATATTACTAGCTGTGCCCACGACTTCGTTCGCGTGGACTACATTCTGTCATGGTCGGTTTTACCCCTAACTCCCCTAATTTTCGAAACAAAAAGGTTGAGAGGTTTAAGCAGGAAAGCGTAACAGACAGACAGACAGAGTTACTTTCACATTTATAATATTAGTAGGGATGCATTCTGCCAGAAAAATGCAGCATACATTCTTTAATGCAGAGTCTTTTTTTATTCAATCATGTCACTATTGGGGTTGTTACCGTTTTTATTGTTTGTAAATGCAGAATTTTAATTGTTTAATATTAATCTTGTATCATTTTTCAGAGGTTCTCCAAGAGCCAGCTGTGATAACGAAAATATCTGATACGAAAGCAGCAAGTGAAGTGAAGCTGCTTGAAAGCTTTTACACAATGTTACAATTGGAACCAGCTAAGGCATTTTATGGGAAAAAGCATGTAGAAAAAGCCAACGAGGCAATGGCCATTGAGATACTTATGATATCTGACAAACTTTTTAGGTAAAGTACACATTTTTAATTTACTAAATAAGGATCACACTAACTGGGTTATTAAGCACTTATGGTGGGGTTACAAAATAACCACTCTTAGAAGATGGATGAAAAAGTATTTCATCAGCAAGTCTCAAAATTAAGTTATTTTATTTCTAGGTGTCAAGAGGTATTGAAGAGAAAAGAATATGTATCTTTAGTGGATTCTGTTAGAGAGAATGGTGGAGATGTAAGGATTTTTTCCAGTATGCATGTGTCAGGTGAACGTAAGTAAATTTGTAGCATTTAAAAAAGGTGCGAATGGCATTTTATTTCAGTGTTTTGTTCCACCATAGATTAAGCAGAAAATAACTACATTATAATCAATATTTGCAGTATATACTGTTTATTATTGTATTGTGATTTTAAAAATATTCTATGTGGTTTTATATTTTAGTTGCGTACTTCACCTCAATACTGCAAAATTTTTTTTGGATCCATTCTGCCATCAGAGTAATAAAATGCTACCTTGGAAATTTTTGTTTGAAAATCCTACATACATATTTTAACTTTACAGAACTTGACCAGCTGACTGGAATTGCGGCTATTCTGCGTTTTCCAATGCCGGAGTTAGAAGACAGTGACGCTGATGATGGCGATAGTGACGTAGATTCAGATTGAACAATTATTGGGCTTAAATTGTTCATTAATGAAGTAATTTTAATTCATTCGTTTGGCTATCGAAAAAATTGTAAATGGTTAGGATCGAAAAAAAATTAAAAACATTGACATTTTGAAATTTCTATTGGATTGTATTTGTGTGATGATGTGGGTATCTACACACAGAAATCACACCTCAAGAGTTGAGACAGATTAGATTAAAAAAGACGAGCTTGGGCTGTATTTGTTGTTTTATATGCATTAAAATCTTGAATCTTGATAGATGATCCAATCTCTTAATTATTTTTTTTTACATACTCATGTATTTTTCAATTTTAATAATGGTCCATTGTTAATTGTTTTATATATGTAATAAAATTGTTGTAAATATTGTATTTAAATTAAAGCAATTGTTATGTATTGAATATTTTATTTGATTTCAAATAAGATTACCTACTGAAGTAACAGGGTACTATTTAAGTTACTTAGTACTTGCACTTGTATATTAAGACCTTGATAGTTAGGAAAACATACAAAGTAAGATTTCTCATTCCAAGTCTTATGCTGATGCTGCTTCAATTGCCTGCATCCTTTGTTTTCTTTTTTCCGTCTTCTTATCTTCTTTGACTTTCTCGTCATGTAGTCGTCTCTTTTTCCTCAGAAGCCAAATTTCCTTCTTCCTCTTTTCTTGGCCAGCTTTCATGCTCTTGTAAAGGTTCCTGTGCTTCTTACGAACAAGTTTTTCTCTTAACCTAAAGGCTTGTTTGTCTTCTATTTGCGTTTGATATGGGTGTTCTTTGTGTGGAATGCCAGTAGTGACGGCCATCGCTTTTTTCTGTAAGGTTTTACAAAGAAATTAGTTACTACATTCCATATTATAAGAACAATTAATAAATTTAATAATCTTCTGATATCTGTAACCAATACTGCCAATTTTCACTTTAACTTTTAATTTAATAATTATGGGTGCAAAATAGATGGAAGGAATGCCCCTTTAAAGATTAAAACATTAAACGCAGTATGATATCCAACACTCCTTTAAGTCACTTTGTACCCAACAAACTCCTGATTGGCACAATATAACAATAATTACAACTCTAGGCAGACCCTTGTGACTTGGAACTCGTAACAGTTTGATCCCCACCCAGCAGAACTGGGTTTTGATGTCTGATAGTTGACACACAACAATAACATATTGCTCATGACATACAGATTTTTTACAGATCAGTGCTTAACCCATTGACCGCCGGACTTCAAATAGAAAATATTGCTCCCGACGCCATGCGTATTATTAGCTAGAATTTTCGCCCAATACGATAGTGATGTGACATGCTGCACTAAGCGATAAGAATAAACGTTTGTTTCGGAACCTTATTACCTATTACTAAGGATAAAGAAATAAATGCTCATACATACTGAACGTAATAAGAAATAATAGATCAATAGTAATTTTATATGTCTTAGTAATCAGAAAATTATCACAAGATTTTTTAAAGTATGCAAGGAATTTTGGCGCAACTAGTCGACGCCGTAAAGCGTCATCGGCGATCACAACTTAAATGTTTGACAAATTTTACCTACTCTTATAGTGTTGTTAAGGACTTTATCGATGTAATTGGAAAAAACGCCACTGTGTTGGTCAAAAACAAAATAATATGAATTAATGTCGGTGATGAAATTATAATAAGTACACCTTTTGAACTTATTATGATTAAATTTTTTGTATAAGAAGAGCAACAAAACATTGTATATTTTTTTCTATAGACAGAAACCAAAATATGTAATACGAAGGGGCGTTTTACAAATTTACACCAAAATCATGTTTCCCGGTTTTTACGGTGCATATACACTTAACGATAAACATTCATATTTTTTTATTAAATAAATCTAAAAATCACGGTGCAGTGTTTCGTTGAAATGTCGTATGACGTCACATCTAGATACATTTTAAAACTAGCAGCGACATAGTGAACTTCGAATTTTTATGAGCTTTATCATACATAGTTTTTTTCAGTTGATTGAGTAAACAATAAATATGGGTATTATAATCTTTATGGAATAACTCACGAAATAATTAGAATTTGTTGATCCGGTTGTCATGCTCATTAATTTAGTTTGATTAAAATAAGTAAGTGCCTCGAAAAGAAACACTTCTCCTACTTCACTATCAGGCGAAGATTTATTAAAAATATCATCATCATCAACTACTTCCAGAATATGTAAAAGTTCAACACAACCCTTTATTATTTAAACTATTTTCGTAAATAATGTATTTGTGGGTTTTTACTCAAAAAGTCTACAATATAGAAACACGGACAATAACTTCAGTAGCATTTAGCTTTGTATGGTAATTGAAAAAAATATATTTTATCTATCTTCAACTCCCAACACTATCAATAGCAGCATACGCGCTTATGACGTCACAGGCGGACGACTTAAAGCGTCGTTGGCGTTGGCAGTACATTAAAGTGAACATGACATAGTGGAGTTAGGTGGATATATCGATAACATAAAAGTTTATGAAAAAAAATTAAGGTATATTTTAAGCAGATTAAATTCAATAATAAATAGTAAAAACATTAGTCATGAAATTAATTCACAATGGCATGTCATCTGTTTATTATTACAAACTTTTTCTCAATTGACTGTGAACATTAATAATTGGCTACTTGACAGTGTTAACAATAAAATATATAAAGTGTTAGATATGTTAGCTTATTAGTTAAGTAATCATTTTACATTTTTACTTTTTAATTAAAAGCATAGTTAGTATTTTATTTTTGCAAAATAAACTTTACTTTTTTCATCTGTGGAACAAAAGAACCGAAACGGAAACCACCATTGCAATTCGGAAATGACAGCTGTCGGCGAAAATTATTTATTTTAATGTGGCGAAACAATTATTATTTTACCGATTCAATTGAACTATTGTGTCTCTAATCGTATAAAGAATTTATTGAAACATTTTCCGTTTATCTTAATTAAGTCGTTCCTAAGCGTATCGGTTCGTTGTCTTGGACGTTGACGTCATAATTCCAACAATGACGCGACTAGGCGTTTTCGCGCGCTTTTTAAATGTGTTACACAAAATCTTATTTTTCTCTGGTTATTTAGATTATTTCCAGATAAATCGAATTGCTTGGGATATAAAATGAACGGGCGCACATTTTACAATACTTTTTCAAAAACTGTCAAGTAGCCAATTAGGTAAAATATAAACCGACAAAAAATTCGTACGTTAACCATATGACGAGTGAGCATCATCAATCCATCTATCATCCATGTGTATAGGCAGAGATAATGATAATAGTTATTTACTAATACACTTTTAATACACTAGCAGTAGAACAATAAAAAAATAATCACATTTTATTGTTATCATCTAATACCTACATATTAAATAAAAATAAAAAATGTATTAAAAATGTCCACTTAGTCACATCACTACCTAACGCTTTAATACGTCCACGGCGTCGTGCAGTGTGATTTTACGTTAATAATTTTAGTTGTTGATTTTTATCATTTTTTAACTCAATTCTATGCTGTAGGACGTTTTTAGACATCAATAATAATAATCTATCGTATCCTGGTGCGCGGTGTGTATAAATATGTATACGAGATGGTGTTCATTACTTTTTATTTCAACGTCAAACATAAGGCAAATAATGACGCTTAAAGGCGTCGTCGGCGTCTGGATCAAAATTCTTGATGACGCTTTAAAGCGTCAATGGCGGTCAATGGGTTAAGGATATGTTGCTTTGTGAATGTCTGCTAATTACAAAAAAATATGTTGTACCTTTTCCTTTGCTAGTTTCTTTTTCTCTGGGTCTAGATCATCATTATCCTTTTCTTCATCTTCTGTAGATGATTCATCTTCAACTTCTTGCTGATATTGTTTTGCCAATGCTTCTTCTGGATCACCATCAGATTCTGAATTTTCTTCATTTTCATCCTCATCACTGGCTTCTTCGATTTCACTGCCAGATTCTTCATCACCATCTAGGTATTCAAATGAAAAATATTAAAATACACTGAATACATAAAAAAGTATTTGGTCAATTGATACCAAAACAATAAGTTGCTCATTCATAATCAAAGAAAAAAACTACAATTGAAACTTACTTAATGGTTTAAGATTAGGATCAAGTAACTCTCTTTCTTCAGGAGGTTTGTAAACTTGATCCCTAATCTTATCGGAGAATGGAGACAAGTGAGGCGGCAAAACGGCACCCATCAGATACTTGTTGATAGGCAGAAGTGTCCGGGCATTCACACTGTCAAAGACCCATTGTGGCTGGATGTAGTAACGGGAGAGATACTGTTTCTCCATACTAGGCCTGTCAACAATCTGGTATGCAATTGATTCATCAGATTCATCAAATGTGGCTCCAACAAAGTGATCTTTGTCCCATGACACTTCACCACCAAAACAACGAATGATAAATACTAGAGGCTCTCTAGGCACTTCTCTGTTGATGTAAAATTTGAGACCTTTGAACATGGTTTTAAGTTTTTTTACTTTCTCAGCTTCTTGTTTTGCTTCCTCTAGCTTTGCTGGATCTTCATCCTCTGTATTGAATATGTCAATTTCTGGCAATTCTTCTGATTCATTGGCTCCAGCTATTCTCACAACTGGTATATTCATGGCAGCTATTCTTTCAGCCACATAAGCTTGCTCATCGATGAGCTCTTTGTCCGAATCAGCAGAAAAAGCTGCTGTTAGTTTGGGTGGATATACCAGATTTAGAGAATGATACAATTTAAAGTTCACAAATCCGAGCATCATAGTGTAGAACTCTACAAAAGTTGACATAATTTTGAAGTCTACTTCATCCTTACTTTGTGGCTGAAAAAATATGATAAACAAGAATATTACTTAAGGGTGATAGGAGATTTCATGGCAGCATTTAACAATGGAGGTATATGTTTTATAACTTTTGTCTAACTGATATAATGATATTGTAGTGCAGTTAACTTTAGGCTTGTGTAAACCTTAAAACTATTATTATTGTTATATAATGACCACATAAACAAAATACCTACAATTGTTCAAAAAGGTCACTAGAAAGCATTACATGTTCTGTAAAGACATATGTTCCATTTAGGTTATTAAGTAGACACCAAACTGAAAAGTTGGTTGAGTATTTTGCTCATTAACACTTTCAATGCTCATCAATTTTCATGTTTCTGCCAGACGCCTAAAACTGAGCAACGAGTATGTATAGGACTCGGTAGCCGGGTGCACGGGCGCCGCGGTGACGCACAGCATCGCGGAACATCGCGCCACGCCGAGAACTCGCCTCCCGGGTGCACTAGGGTTGTACATTTTCGCAAAGAAAATGTAGTCTTTTACAGTTATATTGAAACATTATTTTGGCTGTGCATAAAACATGGAGGCGATTCGTAAGCGGATTGTAGTTTTTCTTATTTTTATTTCTACTCATACTCCTATAAAGGCGTGGTGCATATTTACGCGATAAGGTTTTACAACAAGGTACATTTATATATTTGCTTTCAAATACGACACCAGGTGTGCGCCCAAAATACTTTCAAGTATGTTAAAGTATAATAATATTAAGATGCAACAAGCGGCACCACGCTTTCCCGAAAAAGTAACAAAGATAGAATTCATTATACATATTATGGTTACAAAATTGAGATATATAATCGCGGCAAATGAAAGTAAGACTCAAATTTTTGCAGGTGTAATTTGTTACTTTAATCTTATGGACATTAGGATGAACTTTCTATGAAATACTTTCAAAGCGCGCGCCTCGTGTTCTTATTTTCAAGGGTTGACTTTTTGTAAGGAGTTATATTAAAATATATTAATAAAGACTTGTTCTGACATTTGTATAAAAACTTAGTTAAAACCAGAATGGACAGTGTTAAAAAACCACTTGCCACGTAAAACAATAAAATAGTAAATTTTGAGACAAAAACAAAACTACTTTCATTTGGTCTTAATCCTGCAGGTGCACTTTAAAACAGTTGTAAAAACAATTGTATCAGTTCCACACCTGATCTTTCGGTATGAGTCTTTGGTGACACTAATAAATGAATCATAAAATTAAAATAAAGAATCATCCTCTTTGTCGGCTAGCTGCGGCGCGGACTACAATAGCTGATTGCAAATAATAGATACTTGACCATAAAACTTGGAACCATAAAATAATAATGATAATAATGATTCTATTTTTTTTTTCAATTAGTGTTTTTATAATAGGAACGCCGAAATTCAAAGCGCCTTTTTTTGACAATGAGCTAAGTTAAAAGGGCACCGCTCAGCACGTGCACAGCATCGACCAAATCTTTTGTTCTAATTGTTAACCGGGATTACTAGTGACAAACAATACAGGTTGTAATTCTACATTTATTTTTTAATCTCTGGTATGTCTGGACCAGGTAGATTACAAAGGCTATAAAATTTATTTGTTGAACAATAACAATGACTATTTTATAATGCTAAAATGCAGTCCGTTTATTTTTAGAATAAAACATTGCAAAGGGTTTGAGCACAATCTAACATTTTATTTATTTTAAACATCACCTTTAAATTATTTACTTCACGGATAATTGAAAAATTCATTATAATAAAACCAACATAGTAAGTTCTTACATCTTTAAAAAACATTATTTGAACTGTGAATATTTTTGACAACCCTTGCTCTTGCTACTTTCGAGAGAACAATAGGACCCGGCTAGCGGGTGCTGGGCGTGCGCATAGGCGATGTATAGCTAGCTATAGGCCGACTCGGGAGCCGGGTTCTGGGCGTCAGGCGAAAATACAGTAGAACCCGGGAGCCGGGTTTTGGGCATTGAAAGTGTTAAACAACTGCCTTTTTTCACCAAGAATAGTAGTGAAAATATGATCTATGAACAATATTTGTAAATTTGAGATTTGTATTAATATTATATTTACCTGGAATGCAAAGTGATGCGGTACAATCCATGTGATAGTTTGGCCTTCAAGTTCCACCTGGTAATAATATCCTTTGACAGAGACAAATACTTTTCGAAGTGCTTTAGCAGCAATAATTGCATGCATGAACTCAACAGTAAGTCTTCGGCAAAGCATGGACTGGTCTCTGGGGACCCTTTTCAAGGATGGGAATGTGCTGAACAAGAAGCAGAGTGTCAGGCAGTCATCTAGGTCCCTCAGAGCATCTACAAACGTTGGATATCTTTCTTTGACAATATGGTCAATGTTAATATCGGGATAGTCACGAAAGTACTTTCGCATCTGGCCGTATTCTCGCATAGCACGAGCTTTACGAATTTTTTGTTGATATACCTAAAATAAATAATGTATGAATGATAAGTTGATCCCAACAAAAAATAGATTGCTATTATGTATGTGTTTCTTTCATACTAACTTTTAACTCGCGCAGCTTCCATATTATCGGTTCGTGAAGTAGAAATTTGATGTCCTTTGTGTGGTAAAGAGTTTTGATGCCACCAGCACCTTTTTGGGCTCGCTTGCGGTTACGCGGTTCTCTCGGATAGATGCCTTTTAAAATACAAACACGTCTAAAGTTCTTCAAAGACAATTGTAACTTCTTAAGTGCAGCTTTCCTGGTCATAAATTGTGCACCCTCTCCGGATGTATACTGTAACATAGGTACAATTTTGTGGTTAGAATCAACAACAACACGTGTGTGATCTACGCAGTTCAAACGATAGTACTAACCTTCTTTTTCTTCTTAGACACCATTTTGATGAATTAGTTCTCTTTTTAATAACTTCAACTAAGTTTAATTTTATGCTATCGTTTAATTTTTAATAAAACTGCATTTTATCAACACATGTTGTGCAAAAGTTGACAGAAAAGAAAGAAACGTCAAAATTTTATGACATATTGATTTGATGACCACAGATAACACTAATTTTTTTGTTAATTTTTCCTTTCGGAACCGGGTAAGGTCAGTGACCATGCAATAGTAAATGTAATATTTTGAGTTTTGTATGGATTATATTTTACCAATGGAATGTATAATAAATCTGCAGATAACATTAAAGCAGATGAAATTTTATTTTTTAAAATTCAGTCGAACTGGAAATGGGAAATATTGTACTACGAATATTTATTACGAATTTGTAGGCATCACCATCGCCATCTAGTGACTACACTACATACTTCAGATTTGCTTTATAAATTAAATATTATGTAGCTCCCCGAAGGAAGCGTCGGCCTAGGCACCATAAATTATTCACAATAAGAAGAGATTAGGCACGTCCTAGACCCTGATGATGTCCTGAACAACACGACATGCGTCCGCTCTTTCATCCCCTCGCCGCGAGTAGCTTTTTTCCTCTTAACTGACTGTTGCAGGTAGCGTTTTTATCTAAAATGGACTTCCGGGGAGTGGACCAATTGGCTACTTGACAGTTTTTGAAAAAGTAATGTAAAATGTGCGCCCGTTCATTTTATAACCTAAGCAATTCGATTTATCTGGAAAAAATGTAAATAACCAGAGAAAAATAAGATTTTGTGTAACACATTTAAAAAGCGCGCGAAAACGCCAAGTCTCGTCACTGTTGAAATTATGACGTCAACGTCCTAGACAACGAACCGATACGCATAGGAACGACTTAATTTAGATAAACGGAAAATGTTTCAATAAATTCTTAATACGATTAGAGACACAATAATTCAATTTAATCGGTAAAATAATCATTGTTTCGCCACATTAAAATAAATAATTTCCGACAGCTGTCATTTCCGAATTGCAATGGTGGTTTCCGTTTCTATTCTTTTGTTCCACAGATAAAAAAAGTAAAATTTATTTTGCAAAAATAAAATACTAACTATGCATTTAATTAAAAAAGAAAAATGTAAAATTATTACTTAACTAATAAGCTAAAGTATCTAAGACTTTTCATGTTTTATTGTTAACACTGTCAAGTAGCCAATTGTTACTAAATTTAGATGAGCCTTCTGCGCAAGTTCAGTGAAAATTATAAAGCCTTAGTCATCATTGATAAACAGTTAGGGAAAATATTTCAACTTCAATAAAGTGTCAGTATACTTGTTAATCTTATTTATTTAGGTTATTTTTTCATACAAAATCAATAAATAATTTAATAAATAGTTCACTTTACATGTATAGCTATTCGTTTTCATTTGTTGCAGGGCTTGCTGTTGTAGTTGGTGTTACAGGGGCGACTGTGGGCGCTTGAGCCTGAGCCCATGCATTGGGATCTACCATAACATATTGGTAAGGGTAGGCGTAAGACTGAGGCCACACAGGTGAAGCTGGGGAGGTTACGACGGAGTTAGCTGTGTCCTCGTTGAATCCGGCATCTTTCAAAATGCTCATCATGTTTGCGTAAGCTGACAACATTTGAGGGTAGAAGAACTGATATGGATTGTATTGAGGAACAATTGCAGCGGCAGGAACTTCAGTTTTACTTTCTACTGTAGCTGGGGCTGGTGAAGGGCTGGCTGTGGGAAGCGCGTACGGGTACACAGCAGGAATTGCACTGGCTTCAGAGTTTGCAGGTCCTGGGAGGGTGTAAGTATACTGCACTGGTGGTTGTACCACGGCCCGCTTGTGGGTATTCAGCTCTTCTGCTTTGAATCCAGTGGGTATAGCGGGCTGGGACTGCAGTGGCAAGAAATGGATAGGTTGATCGGTGAGCCACTGCGTCTTGGCACCGCTCTCTTCTGTCGCTGCCACGTAGAGATCGCCTGTGGTGCCATCTATTGAGGGTTTCACGTACAACCCGTGGACTGGATGGAGGTGATTTGGTGTCTTCGAATATGCCACATGTCCATTGGCGAATGCTAAGATAGCTTTAATGGTGATCACAACAAGGAATCTGTTCATGTTGTACCAGGAAGCGATGTGTGTATGATGAGGATATGGTCATAGGACCACTATTTATATTGAATCTTTCTACGATTATCTAAGATAAGCGCTGAACATTATCGTTGTTGCAAAATATCAGATGAGCGTATTTTAGATTTTAAGCACGTTTTGCTGTTCAGGAAAGCAGAGATAACATCTGTAATTTAATTATCCTAGATGATGTGTGATATCGACATAATGCAATAAAATTGCGTTAATGTTCTTCATGAGTAAAAAGTTATCAACGTTAAGTTCTTACCCACGTAGATAATAACACCAAACAAATGTGAACTAAGTAGATAGTTAAATTACCAAAAGCCATTACAAAAGTATTCAGCGTTATTGTTTTCGCTACCATTTCATAACTTAGGTGCCTATTTAGCATACCTAGTTAAGGTCTTATTGATAATTCGATACAATATTACCACAGAGTTCAATTAAAAATCCAAGTAAAAATCAATTAAATAGATCAGGAGGCCCACTATCAAAAACGAAATATGTAGGTCCCGTTGACGAATAGCAATTTTTAATTCTCGTAACCAACTGACTTCAAATGCGAATAAACTGTTTTTAAAAACATAATGTTTATTTATGCAAATCAAAACCATAAATATGTCTTCTGATATTCGCCACCTATTTTTTTAGTGAAAATGCACTTGGCTAATGACATATCGTTTACTTGGTCAGTGGGTCAAGCCACTTGGAAGTGAATTAATACGCAAAGCCATCTTAATACCTTATGCTATGTAGTAACATTAATTAAATCGCTGAAATTTACTTACGAGAATTTATGTAAATTCGGAAATAGTGGAGTGGACTGAATGGGGTTTTTTCGTTATGTTCCTGACGACCAGGACAAAGTTTGTTAAAAAAAAAGAGTTAAAAATCATCGGGATCGTAAGAGTGGAAAGCCGCGGCAGGCCGCTAGTTAATAATTAATGTGTCTTGTCTCAAGCTAAGATTTTCGCATAAATCGTATGTACCATGAGTATCGACAGCGAATACCTACCTACTAGGGGCGATACACCAAGCCAAATTAGAAAACAACGTTTCCCAAATTGACTTGGTCGAGACTCGAATCCTGGATCTTTCACGCTTGAGGCACCTTATCCACTACGATGTTGAGGTCTTCAATTCATATTACTGTATAATTATAAACATTCACCAAAACTATTTTTCATTTTATAATTATTAATTTTATGAATGACATAGCAGCTAGCCATGAGCCGCTCTTAAAAATATTTTAACATATGTAAATATGATGTATGTAGGTAATTTTACCTTACGCATACAATAAGTTAGATTCTCATATTTTAACTCATCTACTGAGTTTCATGCCCATACTGGCATCTCGATTGAAATAGTTCCGAACAGATAGTACCTACCTAGTACCACTTTGCATTATGTTCAATTATTAAAGCTACTGAATAAATAATTGAATGATTGAAAAAAGCCAGCCGCTAACGAAAACGAGTTAAGATAATATAATTTTCTGCAAAAATACGACGGAATATCATTCTCAGATAGGTTTTGCTTTCCTAAACAAACACTAAGTACTTATTACGTACCACCGCTGGGATATCTCCTTCCCAATAAATAAATAATCATCAAAATCGGTTAAATGCCCATTAACGCACATTTAAAATAAGATTCGAATTGAAAATCCGCCTTTTTTAAGTCGGTTTAAAAGCAATTTTACATAAAACATTACCAATAAAAAGAATCATAAAATGTTAGTAGCCAAGTAGGCACTCGCGTGTGCAAAATATGGTTGTTCAGTACATCGTGATAGTATTGGCTGCGAAGGCTGTGTCAGGGTACAGGACTTCCATCTGTGTCCGGGATAACGAGGAGTTCTCCCTCTGCGGTTGGAAGTGCCCACCGACGTGTGTGAATATGAGGTTAATGGCGCAAGGTGACGACTGCTGATTTTTCACCAAAAATGTTTAACAGGTCTAGCATGCGCAACACGTAAAATTTATTGCATGAGACGACAAAAGTTTCGATACTGTTGATGGGCTAATAGCACACCGCACTCGTATTTTCAGCCAATCGGCAGCTGACGCATGATTTTGACATTTCATAAGATCGCGATAAAATCAGATAAAATTAACTCGCATGGCGCATGCTAGGCCTGAAAGTGAAATATTTTTACTTCCTTATTCAATTTAATGACCTTCGTAGCCTGGAGGAGAGCAGGCCGGACATTGGCGTCGCGCCATTTCTAAGTTGGCGGGTTCGATCCCCGGGGTCGTGTCAATCTGGCAACGAACTGTTTCTTATTATCTCGGGTCTAGGTGCTGTAGTACCATCGTTGTTTCCGATTTCTTTAATACAAGTACTTTGGCTACTTACCACAGAATCAGAGATGTATGTGATGTTGTCCAATATAGGTAATATGCTTATGTTGTCTATTAATATAAGAAACGTCCGGATGTAACTCTTCCATGCAAATCTACTGAATGGACGTGGATAAATTTAGTAGGTAGACAGATTAGATACTTGATTAAATTAGAAACTAAATGATCATATGTATAGGATACTTTTTATCCCAAAATAACGCGATTAATCTCGCGTGCATCAGATAAGCACAAAACATTTAGGTACATAAAATGAGTTCACAAATTATAATACTTACAAACTAGCGTATTATCCGTTTTAACGACATTTCCACTGATTCGACACTCCCATTGGTGGCAGCGTGATATTATATTCCTAAATAAATGGGCTATCGAACAAAAATATAATTCTTCAAATCGAACCAATAGGTAGTCCCTAATATTAGCGCGTTCAAACAAACAAACTCTTGAGCTTTAAGTATAACATTAGTTTAGATCATAGAGACAAGGTTGAAGTAGAGGAAATCTACATCTACACTAATACTTTAAAATATAAATGATCGTATTTTTGTTTGTAACTAATAAATTTAAAAACCACTGAACTGAGAAACGAAACGAACAAATGAAAGGTTTCGTTTTGGAAGATTAATCGAAAGATTGAGAATTATAACGTGGTTTTTGATTTGCATAAATAATATTTTGTTTTTTGAAAACGCTTAATTTGCATTCAAAGTGAATTGGTCACGATTATGAGAATTAAAAATTGTTATCCGTCATAGTATCCGACATATTCCGTATTTGGGAGTGGATCCTCTGATTTTATAAAATCTTTATTATCGTTAGAAAGCTACAACATTTGGGAGTAGCATGCTACTCACAAATATTGTAGTGTAGTTGTTAGAATGGTCTAAGACCATGGGGTCTAAGCATATAATGTTTTAAAAAAATTAGGGACTCCAATAATGTAATCTAGAGAGGTAGGGCATAGCGATTTATCGCTCGAACTGGAGCAGCCCGACTAGTGAAATACCTCCACCTTACAGAAGACCGCAGCCAAATAACAATCACTTCTGTGTTGTTGTGTTCCTGCGTGTGAGTAAGGTTTCCAGAGCTCCTGGGGGGTGCTACATTAGTAGCAGGGGTCAAGCCTTCAAAGTAAGGGCGAAGTCCAGTAACAGATTGATTATGCTGTACTTGTCACCCTTAAGATAGGACCTCATTACCACTTAACATCAGGTGGGATGAGGTCAATCTTGAAGTGTAATATAAAAAAAAAATCTAAGGGTGTTTTGTGTTTTCTTGTTCATATCCAAAAATGTATGTATCAGGCTCATTAAATGTACCTAGTAACAAATCCAGTGGTTTAATTATTTTAATTTATGTATCTAGGATTTGGTAATCGACTTCGAACTACTTTACTGCATTCTTATCAGATGGACAAAATTTCAAAGTCCCTTGATTCTTTAACTGGGCACTATAATATTAACCCTTTCAAACCTGATTTTTTGTTTTATGGAATTTGTAAGTACCGATTTTATTCATGTTATATTAGGTACTATTGAGTAGGAAAATATTTCAAAAACTGAAATGTTTTCATTATTTTACGAGAAAATTTATGTTTTTTTTATGTCCTCAAAAGTGAACATTCGGCCTAAGTGATTATAACAACGAATGTAAGGGCTATATGTAAATAATTAATAGATGATAATTTTATAACCTTTTTATTAGGAAAAATATGAATAAGTTTTACAAAATTAAATTCAACTTCTATAAAACAAAAAATTAATCTTCTAAAACAATGAAAAACATATTAAATCTTCTTAAAATAATGAAAAATAAACAGTAGGAACTTCAGGTATGGAAACTTAGGAAACAATTCTTGTCTTTGGTTAGGCACAAGTGCACTTTGCATTTTATGCACTTGATGCGGGATTTGCCTTTGCATCCCGGCAATTTGCAGCGCGTTCCTGACCCGATGTCGTGAGCTGGAAAGTGACCTACACCATCACGAGCTATTTCAGTTGACGGACGTAGTTCTCCCGGTCTTCTTGGAACGATTACCGGTAAAGGACTGCTGCAACTACTTGGTCGACCCCGTTTTGGAGCTGAAATCTTATTTCGGAGAACTAAACTTTGAGATAGGTGTTGGCGAAAGTGAAGAAGTGTAAGCCGTTTTGCTTTAGGTATCCCGAGCAAATCATTATCTGTATCATATTCACGATACGCTTGAACGACTGCCAGATCTGACGCATGAAAAATCATACGCAAAGGCCACTTTTTCGACTTTATGAACGTCCTATAATAGCTCATTAGTTGATCTAGTAGATCAACACCTCCCATTGCGTGATTGTACTTCTTGACTATTTCAGGCCTCTCAACTTCTATAAACCTTTTCTCTGTCTTTGACCATCTTTTCACCATATCCTTTTCCCCTATACCCATAAAGTTAGATGCTAAGTTGGCTGGCTTGTTATCTAGCCATTTGACCATAGTAACATCCCCATCTGTACTAGTAATCTCTTCTGCAAAACCTCTAGGTTTCTTTTTTATATCTTTATCACTGATCAATGGTGGCTTGGCAAATCTATTGACACGAGCTGTGCACGTAGCCATAATACCTTTGCGTTTCAAAATTTGGAGCATATAATAGGACGAAAAGTAGTTATCACAGTATAACTCATGCCCACTATTCTCACCGACTCTTTTTATTAGATGCAATACTACCGATGCTCCAAAACCAACTTTTTTTATCAATGTCTTGTCTAATTCTGGAATAGAGTTTTGATATATTATAAAATCATAGGCTCGGCCATTCTTGCCACACAGAAAGAATAGTTTGATTCCCCATGGACAAGGTTTGCCTTTTACATATTGCTTAGCAGAATGCTTCCCTGTAAAAGGAACTATTTGTTCATCGACACACAGTTCTCTCTCTAACGGCAGTTCCAAGCAACGGCTTCGAATTCCATCGTAGATTGGTCGTACTTTATAAAATACATCTTGGCAATCTGGGGGTTTTTTCCAATTATCTACTAAATGTAAATTGTTACGGAGCTCAAAAAATCTATCTCTTGACATATTGTTTATAAAAAGAGGAATGCTTATGTCATTTTCCCAGTACATTTTCAAAACTGGATAATTGTATACGCCAGTTGCCATATGTAAGCCAAATAAAATTTCTAATTCATTGCTTGATGTAGGCTTATACCTGCCTTTTCCTGATTGCACAGCATATAAATTTGTCATTTCAGCCATCAGTGTAAAAAGCTGTTTAGGAACATATTTATAATAGTAATCAAGAGGGTCTTGCACAACTGGATCAAATACTATCGGTGGCAGGAAATCCGTCGGTATAGTGTTATTTATTTGTCTGTGTCTCCATTTGATGTTCGGTTTTGGTGTAAGATAATCAAAATTCTCACCACTTAATGCAGCTAGCTCTTGCTCGGCCTCTTCAATAGCCAGCTCCTCTGAATCTTCGATCTCAATCTCATAATTCAAATCTAATATACCTTCATCTTCGTCTTTGTGTTCATCAAAGGCGTCAGAGGGGTTGTACTCTCTTTGGTTTTGAGCTATTACATCAGCACCTAATCGAATATGTCTCGGACACGGGCTATTGTTATTTCCTACTTCCTCATCATCCGAAGACAACTCCAAGTCCGACAGGTGCCCGCGTTCCAAAATTTTTAAAGCATCCACGGAGAACATGATTTTTGATCATGAATACCCCTGTAAAAAACATTTTTCGATGCAAAATTTATTACAAGAACGAAAAGCTTATTATTTGGTAAACGTGTAATACGTTTATCAAATAATACACTTTTTGAAAATAAATATACGTTTAGGTAGGTATTCACTAAGTGTCTAGAATGTTTGGAAAAAAATATCCAAACAAAACCTGTTGTCCACGTTTGTAGACATAACGTATATTTGAAATTTATTATAGAAAACACTAAATAATTGTTTGTAAAACACGATGTTCCTTGCCTATGTAACATAACTTATCCATATATATTTATTTCAAGGCATACCTTACTAAATAACTTGAAAATTATAAAGGAAATAAAGCGCTTACCTTCACACTTCAAACTTTCGCCGGCGACTGATCGAAACTGACAAATTATTTCATACACGTATTAATAGATGGCGTTAAGTGTATGTTTTTTAGAGACTTATAATGTCTACAAACGATAACAATAGTTTTTTGTTGAGTAAAATCGTATTTTATTAGGATAATTTTAAAAATAATTTATGTCCTCAATTGCGCACGGTAGTTCTGAAAGGGTTAAAGAAATGTTTTATATAATAATGTATCAAAAATACCTATCTAAAATTAGAAATATCCAGGTATTTAGGTACCTACCCGTGCGCTTTGCGCGGAATGCAATGAATGAAAATTAACGTAACGTCTTTGTTATTAGGCTTATCTATATTTTGAAAGATTTTTTTTACAACTTTTGAATTATATTTCAGTAAGTTATCTACTACTTCTACGTAAGTGCTTGAAATTGTAATAATTTACATTAATTATCAAAAGTGATGTATGATGATCATTTGATTGCGGTTATATGATATAGGTTATATGACCGATTGTCATGTAGGATAGGATAGGATACCTATCACTCAAATGGTTCGGACTGTAAAATTACATAAGGAGTTTGTTACATGACGTATCTTATGAAAAATAGCATCTAAGGTGTGGTGTGTGGTGCGTGTTGATGCAAAAAAGAACATAAGCAACAAAATGTTGCTGTGCAATGATTTGTTTTTAAGTTGATGAATCGACACTGACCTAATCTACTAGACTGATGATTAGTCATTCAAACAATTGAATGACTAATCATCAGTTCTACAAAGAACTTAAAAATATAGTGTGTATTCTGGATGTAGCTACCTTTATGACGCAATAAAAAAAATACATGTTAAAACATTGCTACGAAAAGCAATTAAGCGCAAAATAAAGATTTCACCTCTATGTTTAAAAATTACGAGAACAGTTGAATAGACATGACTTTTTTGAGCGTTTGAGAGTACCCACGCAAAATACTCGGGATGTTCATTTTTCCATAAGAGCCTATGTAATCTGAACATCATGGTTGGAAGGACCCGCTCCAACATCATAGACATCATGTTATAATGGAAATTAGGGTATTTTTTTTAATAAATTAAGTATGGTGAACAGCATATCTAGGTTAACACGTGCAGTTCGATTTTAGTTCTTATGCTCCGGCCATTAGGACGGCAAAATGTGAAATGCGTGCAGTCTGACGTGCTTTATGTAATTAATCCTACATTGTATTATTATATACTGGTATATTTCATGATAAAAATTTAAATCACGAGCATAAACGAGTTACCCCCAAACTACTAGACAAGCAGTTAAATACATATCTGACAATATAAGTACAATGACCTGACTGCAAAGTAGCACCTGTGTTATGGAAATTAGAATCAACGGTGGTACCATACATAAATATATTTATAAACACTCAGACACAGAACAAACACAAATGTCCACCACATGTATGCGTGGGTCGAACCCACGACTTCTGGTACTGAGAGTAGGGTCACTACTAAATGGGTAAAGAGGCAGTTAACCTCACGACTAACCATATTAAGACTCAAAGGTTTTCTATTCGTAGGTGGGAGTCTGTGCACCTCAATATGGGAATGCAAGGTGGGGTGCCGCTGCTCAGCCGGCTACCTTAGAGACGAATACAGCAAGCTATGCGTACTGGTCCAAGACTGTCCAGGTAAAATTATCCCTGTAGCAGAACATTTAATTAGTTTACCTACTTTGTTACATATAATTCTGTCAAAGTGACTAAGATGTTACTCGAAGCGCAAAAGAACGGGGTGGATTCGCTCGGTAAAACCAGTTTGGGGAAAACCTACTTGTCTCAATTGACTTAGGTCTGGGTGTGCTGTTTGACAAAAGGAAAACTTTAGTTTGAGATTAGTTACTTGGTGTGGTTGTCTGGGGAATTAAACTTATTAATATATCCTGCTCACTTGAATAAAAGTTATAGGCTACGAGCCCACAGCGGCGCAGGATGTGCATGCTATGCACATCCTAAGTCACGTTATCAAAGAAGTCTATTTAATCTAAAGAAAAAGAAAAAAATGCATCTCCACTTGCAGTGCGGGATTCGAACCCACGATCTTCACGTATCACGCGTGCTGTTCTTCCAACTTAGTCTACTTAGCCGGACAAATTGTGATTAGCGTGGAGCATTCCTCGGCGCATTGGCTCCGCACCTAAAAATGAATCACTGTTCGTTTGTTTCACTAAAACTCGAGAACGGCTGGATATAATTCTGGATTACAAAATTTGGAAAAAAATAGGCGATACGACGTTCGCAGGGCTTAATAAGTGTACTTTTCACACATTTGTAATGTAAATAAATAGTTTTGATACTCAGAAAGCAAATATTATTCAATCTCACTCACCTGAAAGTAGGGCATTCGTTTAAAACGGCGATCGTAATAATTTTTGCCGCGATAGCAAAACGTGGAATTCCGAGCAAAATTGTTGCTGTGGTTACGAAATCGAGTGCATGAGGAATATTGGTGTGCACTCAGTCATCTCGATGAATTGTGACGCAATTTTATGATAAATATCTGAAGAGTTTGTGGATGGAGATGCACTAATAATAACTTGCAGAAGTCCGTTCTAAAGGGCCGAAATGACGGGCTTCAAAATCAACGGATTTTAGGGTACCCCAAGATCCCGCGAAGCGTACAGCGAAAATACGTTTCTTTTGTAATTACATCTTTATTATACTGAGAATAGGATTAATCGTACCAATAACCCATGCTAACTTGTATTGCTATTGCCAGAGAACCAATCTTGCAAACACCTGAAATTCGATTAACCAGAACCTAATTACATAGATAGGTTCTACGGCGCCAGACCAGTTATCAAATTACAGTAAAAAATTTGAAATGTATTTATAAAACAAAAT
This sequence comes from Glyphodes pyloalis, assembly GCA_037074685.1. Classification (NCBI taxonomy): domain Eukaryota; kingdom Metazoa; phylum Arthropoda; class Insecta; order Lepidoptera; family Crambidae; genus Glyphodes; species Glyphodes pyloalis. Next base: position 6,771,860 of record JAYKKO010000002.1, read on the forward strand.
TATGATTGCTTGGTACATATATTCTTTTAGGAATTAAAGGCTGCAACAAATGTTAGGAAATAAGGTGACTCGGTGAACATGGTTACAAGTTGCATTGGGTTTATTGGAGTACTAGCTGTATTACATCCTTAAGCTATACTACATCCTTTCATGGTCGGTTTTACCCCTATCTCCCCTAATATTACAAAAAGTAGTCTTTTTTTTTATCAAAGTTTCGAGCTTTATTTGTGCCAAATTTCATATCTCTAACTTAAAAAATAATAATTTTCCCATATAAACTTTCAAAGGTAGTATTATCCCCCCCCCCCTTACTTTCTAACAAAAAGTAGCCTATGTCCGTTCTTGAGGTTCAACGTATACCTATGCCAAATTTCATCAAAATCGGTTGAGAGGTTTAAGCGGGAAAGCGTAACAGACAGACAGAGTTACTTTCGCATTTATAATATTAGTAGGGATATTAGTAGAGATAGGTAGGTACTTGCTTACTATTATTAACCCAAATTATGGGTTTGAATATCGGTATCACATAGTGTTTCTATCAATTTACTTAAAACGGAGAAGCAATAATTATGTTTAATAACTAAACATTTCCTATTGAATTACTCTATATTGTAGAAAACTTTTTGAGATCGTTTTCGATTGATATACCTACTTTGTATATTTATATTTCAGCAGCTCTGCTTAATATGAAACAAAGAACCGACGTTGAAGTGTGAAAGTTTATGGCATAATAACATATTACATTTAAATCAAATTACATAAAGAATACATAACAAAACGAACGAAGGTTATCATTTAGTGCAAATACCAGTATTTAAAGTACAACAAGGTTACCAGCAACCTTTAACAATATGTTCAGGGAAAACATGAGAGTAAAAAAATATATATTGCAAACATTGATTTCGTCATTGGTTAAAAGTGCCCTAGGTAACTAGCTATGATAATCCTTACTCGGCTAAAAATAGTCGGTCAAGTGTCGTAAAGACGGATTGCAACCTCAGTAAAATTTGCGATCGATGAGCCCAACGCAAACTCATGTATAAATATTGGTGTTTTATTCAGTACAGTCACCATAGTTGCAAAACGGCGTCAAAATGAAGGTCGTAATTTCGGTGTGCACTTTCGCGACGGCCATATTCCTGGCGGCTGGGGCCCCAGCGCTGCATGATGTGTTCATTCCCGAGCCGACAATGTACAACGGACCTCAATTCCTGCGCGGGCCTCGATCTTACGGCGGTGCCGCGTATGCGTCACCTTGCGCCGGGTCTCTTCCCCTGGGTCCAGTGGGAGGCTACTATGGCCCCGTCCATTCAGGCTTAGGCGTTGGCGTCGGCGGCGTCGGTGGCTACGGCGGTGCTGGCTACGGCGTGGGTGGTCACGGCGCTTTCGTCTCTCACGGCGGCGGCTACGGCTACGGCGCTCCCCACTACCGTTCCGATGAAGCCACAGAATCCGAGATGCTGAACTTCTCCGACATGGAACAAGGGATGTCTGAGCACCAGCCAATGGCAAGGTACGGCGGGTACGGAGGCGCGGTGGCAGCACATGGGGCCGGCTTAGGCGGCCTAGCGTACGGAGGCGTGTCGTCGGCGTTGGCGTCCGGGCCGGCTTTCGGCGTGTTCCCTAATGCTAACGTGGGCGGGTGCAACGTGCCGCTTCTGCTGAGTTGTTCGCCTTCGATTGTTCCTGGACGTCTGGTGAAGGGAGCGGGTTACGGCGCCGGTCATGCAGCGGGCTTGGGCGTCGGCTCGGCGGGCTTGGGTGTTGGTGCAGCTGGTTTGAGCGGTGTTGGTGCGGCGGGTTACGGCGGCAGCGGTGCGGCTTTGGTAGCTTCGAATGCTTACCGTGGCGTTGAGGACCAGTCACACAGCGAAACCGAGGAGCACTCTGAAGAGATGACGTCACACTCCGTCTCCGACCACACAAATGACTCGATCCACACCGAAACGCACTAGTGTACGAATAGAAAATAAGACTCATTGTTGTAAATAGATTTAATAGGTAGTTTTTTAATAAATATCTATTTTAATTTATTGTACGTATTCTTTTTTACCTTTCTCACTATTATCTCAGTATTATCAAAATGAACCCTCATTTTGATAATAGGTATTTCTCAACACCTCTTAATATCACATCAACTTTTAATTTTTGAGAGAAACAGATTTTTTCATAGGTATTATAATTTGAAATCTAGCTATCTGGCAATAAATAATAAATGTGTAAAGTAAAAATTAAGAGTCCTAAATTATTTTTTGCGAGTCTGGAGTAGAATGCCTGTATTTTTCCTGTTTTCATTAATCATTATTATTAGGTCACTAAGCTGGAATACTATTTAGGCACTACATAAGGGAATATTTGAGTTTTATGTAAGGGTACCTACACTTTTCCTTTCCTGGTCTTGAATTTTGGGAAAATGCTATACTTTTTCCTAGTCTTGGGAATCCCGGTTTGTCAGCGAAATAAGAAATTCATTATCTAAGACTATACGACTACCTATTTCCAAACAGCCTAGGTATGTACGTGCTGAAATGCACATAACAGAATCCATTGTTTTAGATCTCCAGATAAGTAGATAGTCTTACAATTTACGTTTAGTATAAATACTTTATACATGATCAAATCATCACACTTCACATCCACCACCATGAGAAAGTTTGTAGTATTAGCCGTCATCATTGGCTCTGGTTTTGCCGCCCCCACTGAGACTATTGAAGACATCGACGATCTCCAGAGGATCAAAAAATCTCCACACTCGTCGATTTCTCTATACCTCGGCCCAAGCCATCAAGCCTACAGAGAAGATAGTCACGATCATGAAGAAGAGCATAAGGCTAGAGCATATTATGGTTCGTCTATATCGGCGAGTTCAGGGGGGTACGGCGCTGGTTTGAGTTCAGCTGTTGGACTAGCGGGCCTTAGTGGTGGTGCTGGAGGCTACTCAGGTGGTGGTGCTGGCTTAAACACAAATGTAGGCCTCGTCAGCGCTGGCAGCGGCTACTCTGGAGTTGGCGGTGTGGAAGGTTACTCGGGAGCAGGCAGTGTGGGCGTCTCTGGTGGTAGCGCAAGCGGGTTGGGAGCTCTTGGCCTAACCGGTGCCGTTCACGGCCCAGCAGTCGGCATCTTCCCGCACGCAATTGGCGGATGCAACGTTCCTTTACTCCTGAGCTGCGCACCAAATGTTGTTCCTGGTCATTTGGCAGCAGTGGGACACTCTGCCTATTCCGCGCCAGCGTACAGAAGCTTCGAAGAGGGCATGAAGGAGGCGGAGTGGACGAAGGCACGGAAGGCGAGCCACCACAAAGTATCCGAGGATTACCCGGAGCCCCATCCAGGCAATCACCACGTGGTGTCGCAGGACTACCCGGAACCCAACCTGACGAGGATTGTTCCGATCCACCGACAAAATGAACAGACCGGGAAGAATTAAAAGTCGTAAACAATTATCATAACTACATCACAAAACTTATTTATTTTTTGTACCTATTGTAATTATTAAAATAAGATAAACGTTGTTAAAATTACAAAGTTCGTTTTTATTACAAAGTTACCCTACTCTAATGAGTGGAATCTGTTAATGTGTATGTTAGTGATATTTATAAATCAGCATTAGGTCTCGCCTGAAAACCAGCGCTCATGCGGCTATGGGATCGATGCAAGAGGGGCTGGGACCTTACTCACACATCTATCTAATAATTATTTATAATTAGATAATTATTGGATAGATGTGATAATAATTAGATAAATATCTACCCAATGTTTGAATGTTTGAATGTTTTCCTTTATTTCTCTTTGATTGGAGATAAATTCAGACTATTTTTAAGAATTAGAAAGTAACTGTCTGTCTGTCCGGCTTTCACGCCTAAACCACAGAACGTATTTTGATAACATTTGGTATAGGTATACGTTGAACTCCTAGTACGGGCATGGGCTACTTTTAGTTTTGAAAATATGACGGGAAGGGGTAATACCGCCCTTAAAAGTTTATGTGTGAAAATGTAAATTTTTACGTTATAGATATGAAAATTAACACATATAGGTATAGCTCAAAACTTGAATTAAAATATGGACTACTTTTGTTTCGAATATTAGGGGAGATAGGGGTAAAACCATTAAAGTACCTTTTTTTTTTTTATATTGCACTTCAAGATTGACCTCATCCCACCTGATGTTAAGTGGTAATGAGGTCCTAGCTTAACGGTGACAAGTACAGCATAATAAATCTGTTACTGGACTTGTCGCCCTTACCTTGAAGGCTTGAACCCTGCTACTAACGTAGCACCCCCCAGGAGCTCTGGAAACCTTACTCACGCGCAGGAACACAACAACACAGCTGTGTTATTTGGCTGCGGTCTTCTGTAAGGTGGAGGTATTTCACCAGTCGGGCTGCTCCAGTTCGAGCGATAAATCGCTATGCCCTACCTCTCTAGCCCTATTCTCTACCTATTTATATATGGCAAAAACTTATTACGCCTAAACCATAACAATATTATAATAATCGCTTTTTACTTCATGCATATGAATATTTCACGGTACATACAACAAAATATATTTTTTTATATAATTTAAAATCCTGTAGTCCACGCGAACGAAGTCGCAAGCACAGCTAGTAATATTATATATCTACTCAACAAGACGTTTTTATAATTTTCCTACTTACTTAAAACATCATAAAAGATTCATTACGGCGTACCCGCTTCAAATGTGACAATTCAGATGCTTTTGATTTGTATCGACTAACGTAATTATAAAAAGTTGCTACGTATGTTTAGTTACCTTCCTATTAAAATTGCAGTCTGTCAAAGGAAGTAAATATTTACTTATAACAATTGCTTTTTCCAAGCTCTAAATCGTTCACAATACCTACAAATCATCAATAAATATTTATCGACACTAAAGCGACAAACTGGGAATCACATATTAAACTTGGGGTTTTTAATTGATCCAGGCCAGTTGATATTGCTGGTTTTTTCGTTTCTTTATTTATTTTTATATGGAAACGAACTCGAACGTTAGCGGTGGAGGGAGGATGTCTCATTCCATCTCATATTTGAAGTAGTGCCACTCAAAGCGCGATGTTCGTGTTAGGGTTTATTGAAGGCAACAAAATTGTACTTATGTTTTGCATGATGCTTCAAAGCAAGTCGACGCCTATTGTATCTGTTTGTCTGCTGTACATGAATCTAGTTTTGTTTATTTTCTAACACGTCCAATTTAATGGTAATCATGCATCAAAAAATAAAATTCAATAATTTAAGCAATTTTTTCATGGTCTGTAGTCAGTCCCAAGCGTGTGAATTTTATAATTGAGGAGTACAAAATAAACAAATTCTTTTTTTATTTGATATAAAATTATCAGTCTATTGATATTATTTGTGATGTAATGCTTGATTCTAACTGCAACATTTTTTTCCATATAAAATGATACTAATCGATTGTATAAAAAATAACACCACTGAGAACAACTTCAATATTTTATCAATTAATCAAAACTTATGAATAAACCTAATATGGATTCCATGGCTTCTTTTTGCATATACTTATTTGAAATAGACAGAAATAAACAATGATATAGTTAAACCTATTTATTTAAAGTAGACTCAAAAAGATTTTCAAATGAAAAATCTCAAAAATTATACGTGATGGATACGTATTTTAAAGCCAGATTCGGCTTTCCTATGCCGGATATAAATAAAAACAGCTATTGATTTGCGTACATCATAAACAAGTTCGTGAACACATCTTCTCTCTCGCTAATACATAAATCGTAGACATGAATTTGTCAATTGCTGAATCCATTTCCTGTCATTATTTACTTATTTTATTTTTAATATTATTAATTTCGTATGTATATTATGTTTATACATATATGGACATGAAGTAAAGCGTCATGTTTTATATATACATTATATCATATAGTCATGTATGTTTATGTGCATTAAATAGTTTCCGTAATGACTTTTGTAACGCTTGGTAGTTACTATTGTTGTTTATTTTGATTGTTTTTTTGATTACATGCACTTCTTCACTATTACCGCACCCATAAACTAACTTTTCGTATGACCCAAAGGTTGACTGGTAAAGAAAGACTTTTGTTAGAAGCTTGAAATATTTACAGAGTATTATGTTGAACCTATATTTAATTAAAAATATATATTAATACAAAATGGTTTTAATACATAGATACTATGGTATTCTCTATACAATGGTATAAATAGAATAGGCATATAGATAAACTAGGAGTGTCTGTTAATAATATTGAAATAAAAAAAATGAGTATAAAAATATTTTCAATTTTTCTGGTTATCTTTTTGTTCCGTTTTTCCAAATAGCTGGAGCGATTTTGACGGGATTTTTATTGGCAGGTAGCAGATGTAATAAGGAATTACGTAGACTACTTTAATTTTAGTAAAAATAAATTCAAAATCATGTCGTCCACGCGAACGAAGTCGCAGGCACAGCTAGTATAAAATAAATATTCAAGGGCTAAAAACAAACCTGATTTTATTTGCCGTTTTTGGCTCAATGTTAAAATGTTAACAGCAACATATGGATGCTTAATAATTTATACAGAATATTTTAAATATTAATAAAAATAAATAATTGTGTCGATACTAATCCATATCCATACTAATATTATAAATGCGAAAGTAACTCTGTCTGTCTGTCTGTCTGTCTGTTACTCTTTCACGCCTAAACGGCTGAACGGATTTTGATGAAATTTGGTATAGGTATACGTTGAATCTCAAGAACGGACATAGGCTACTTTATATTAGAAAATAAGGGGAGGATAGGGGTAATACCACCTTTGAAAGTTTATATGGAAAAATGTTTATTTTTGAAGTTAGAGATATGAAATTTGGCACAAATATAGCTCGAAACTTGGAATAAAATATAGACTACTTTTTGTTTCAAATATTAGGGGAGAAAGGGGTAAAACCGACCATGAAAGGACGTAGTCCACGCGAACGAAGTCGCGGGCACAGCTAGTGTTGAATATAATGGTACGGAACCCTTTGTGCGCGAGTCTGACTCGCACTTGGCCGGTTTTATTAAGTACGTTGAACAGCACATCAAGGAAAACTTGCAGTTCGATTTTAGTTCTTATAACCGTGCAATAAGGACGGTACAAAGTCCAAGCCTGACGTGCTTTCAACCGTGCGTACATACTCAACTATGTCTGTTTGATTTGGCTTGCTTGTATGAAAATGCACGATATGCAATATTCTCACACGTGACGGTATAAGCCTGACTTGACCATGAGATTCACACGTTTCTGAGGTAAACTTCTTGTCTTTCGAAATACTTATGTTTAAAGTTACCGTAGTAATTTTGATCTAATTTTTTGGATCAAAGGCTACGGGAATACTGGAATACTGGGGTCCATATTATTAATCTAAACTCCCTAAGGCTATAAGCAGTTACAGTTAGATTAGGTCAAGTATTTTAAGCACTGAGGTCCGGAGTTTTATTCTTGTGTCAAGTAAATTATGTTTGGGAATTTTCGAACATAGCGTTTGTGATCACCAACCCTTGGCTAGTGTAGTCATTAAGTCAGTACACATTATTGTAAAGATTTTATTTTTGATCGATGGAGACTTTGCCCTCCAGTGGGATATAAAATAGGCGAATACTACTATTAGTATAGGTAGCAGTTGCTCAGGACTGCATAAAATCCCTACTAATATTATAAATGCGAAAGTAACTCTGTCTGTCAGTCTGTTACGCTTTCCCGCTTAAACCTCTCAACCGATCTTGATGAAATTTGGTATAGGTATACGTTGAACCTCAAGAACGGACATAGGCTACTTTTTGTTAGAAAATAAGGAGGGGATGGGGGTAATACGACCTTTGAAAGTTTAAATGGGAAAATGTTTATTTTTGAAGTTAGAGATATGAAAAAAGCTTAAAACTTGGATTAAAATATAGACTACTTTTTGTTTCGAATATTAGGGGATATAGAGGTAAAACCGACCATGAACGGATGTATTCCACGCGAACGAAGTCGCGGGCACAGCTAGGTGTAGGATATGTATTTGGAATATCTTGGTAGTGACGTAGAACTAGCGTTTTTTGAGATGTGTGTATGTGTTATTTGACTCACGATGCGTCTGTCCTATATGTAGGACAAAGATGCAAGTATCATTACCGATATGCTGACGCCATGGGAATTAAGATAAATAATATCTAAATAATAAATAAATAAATGTGCCAGACAATCACACCAATCACCTGGTCTCAAACTAAGGTTTTCCCTTGTACTATGAGCACCAGACAACGGATACTAACTGGGGGCGTCATCCCAGTACACCCAGACCCAAGTCAATTTAGAAAAGTTCGTTTTCCAAATTGACTCGACCGGGAATCGAACCCGGGACCTTTCGCGCTTTGGTCGCCTACCTTAGCCATTGCGCCACCGAGGTCGTCAAAGATAATTTCAAACTATAAGATGTGTGTTAGCGGCGATTTGGTTAGTAAGACCATGGATGATTTCTGGTGTGTATGATTTGCGTTTCCTCACCTTAAGGCCGTAAAACCCAGAAAATCAGACAAAATAGAAAATCATTTGGCAGGTTATGCTTGCCGAATGAATCTTAGAATGAGGAAGGTAAATATATCTATGGAATGAACCTCCAGTTGACAATTGTCATCCAGTTGCTGGTTGACGGGTACTGTCAAAGGGTCACCTTTTTTGTTACATAAAATGGGCTTTGACCTCAATCTCGCTGAAGTAATGAATGTTCAGATATTAATGGTAACTTGTAGTGTATGGAACATATTGACATTTTTTACTGTTTAGAAGTATTTGGTCACTTTGTCTGCACCAGTATATCTGACGGTGACTGTACATACACGTTTGCCTAGTAGATGTTCACTTAGTCCTTGATCCATATAATATGTTCCGAAAAAAGGAACCTAGGCAGAGAGTTTTATTCCTTAGCTGTTTGCATAATCAAAGAAGAGGCAAACTGCTTTGTGCGTATTTGAGGATAAGGGTGGATTTGCTCGCTGCGTCTAGTCGTTTGGTGATGGAAAGGGGAAGGGGCTATGACCTAGGAAGAGATAATGTGACGACATAGACTACCAGACTCGAGGCTGGCGGGCATTGACCGTCGATAGGAGTCTGGAAATGCGCTGGAAAAATAAATAGAAAGACTCTTTTCTATTGAGAGGATAAATAAGTTTGTAGTTTGGTTTGCATAGTTTTCTAACTCAGCAGCACGCGCGATACGTGAAGGTCGTGGATTCGATTCCCGCACCGCAAGAGGAAAATATTAAAAGTTCGCTAGTGCGGCCTAAAGCACTATAAAAATCATGACAAATTTTGAAAAACAATTCGTTCTCGTTACGCATAGTAATAAATTATACGAGGTATAAGCTAAAAACGACTGACGACTGCTATACGGAACGGTATTATTTAACGACTCGTTCGGTTGGAGAAAAACGGATAGTCATTTTTAAACCACATTACGAATCGTAAAATATTGGAACCGGGCATTATGTAATCGAACATTTTGACTAAAGTTTATTTTGTTCAGTCAATTTTAACATAAAATAATATAGCAAGCTCAATATTTTATGCTATATATTATTGTATTATGTTTACATTGAATGAACCTGGGACTGGGACAAGTTGATCAAACAAAACATAGCTCAAACGACCCAAGTAGTAAGTTATATGGGTATCTAACCCAGAAATATCAGCCTATAAGAGTGTGAGACGGAAATTTAAATTTTGCGGACGCGGACAAAGTTGTGTGCTACAACTAGTCAAACATATTGATTTTGATTAGATCATAATAATAATGCGGCAATTACCAGTACGACGGGGAATGTGTCTGTGCAGCATTTTTACTTACTCAGGCACTGATCGTATCGGCACGTATTGTTTTTGTTCGGTTTCATAGGGGTTTACACTCGTTTTAAATTAGTATAAATGCACAGTAAACTCAGATCTTGGCATCAAACGAATCTGATCACCATGAAGACATTAGCGGTGCTCTCAGCTGTATTGGGCCTAGCCATCACTGCGCCAGCACCGCAGGATGGCTTCGATGGAATAGAAGTATCCAGCAGCTTTAATCCACTCGAGATCCACTCTGAAATCAACGGTCCTATCATCTCTGCTAGAAGCCATGTTGGTGTCAGCAATCCTGTGATAGTTCAGAAGAGAACTGGCTACCGCGTATACCGCGATTCTACAGAAGAACGAGCAGACGCAGACCCTCATGAAAAATGTGGCAAACAAGTGAGAGTAAAACTCTGTGATCATGATCTCGCCGCCAAGTCTGCTGACTTAAGGCGATCTACAAAAACAGAAGATTACACACAGAAAGACGACGTCCATGACAGCATCAAGTTGGCTAAAGAAGCCGTTGAAAGTATTCAACATGATTTGAAGCTTGATACCAGTGGCAAAAATACACATTGGAAGCATAGAGAAGCAGATAAAGATTTGCATCAAGATATTGAAGCTACTAGGATAGCCTTGGAACATGCGCAGAGACAATTCGGAAACATGGAATCAATGAATATGCGCGCAGCAACTATTAAGGATAGTGAAATTTTGCATGACGTTAAGAAAGCTCAAATAGAGGAAGAAAGGCTAGCTCAATGGAAAGAAGCTATTGAAAATATACAAAGGAATGTTGAAATAGCTAGAAATATTGAAGACAGTTTCAAAGCTGCTGAAGATCATTCAAGTTTTGCTAACTCCGAATCTATTGATACAACTAAATTGATGAGAAGCGATGGCCATGAGAACAAAGCAGAATTCCACGATGCATTACAAACCACTTCGTTAGCAACGTCCGGTAGAAAAGCGTTTGATCAAAATAATGAGAAAAGAATTATGGAAACTAAAACAGAACAACGCACAATTTCTCACAACACTGAGGACATGAAATCCGCTGCTTCAGAATCGGTACATATAAACCATCAACACCACCATCATGACCAAATGCATCATAAATCTGAAGTGACCCAGGGAAAATTGGCTGAAGCCAACTTGGAATTGAAAGCTCAACCTTTAGCACTAAAGACAGATGCTAATGTACAACTAACCAAAGAAAAAGGTCTTCACGTTGGTGCATCACTTCGTAGCTCCCATGATGCGAAAACCATGTCAGCGCAAGAATCCATTGCTTCAAAAATGATGCAATCCGAAAGTAGTCAAAAGACTACATTTAACAAGGAAATGTCTTCGAGGACTTCAGAAAATATGCATCAGCATTTTAGTGCTCACAAAGATGAATCCATGAAAAATACTTTTGAATCACATAATTTACAAGGAAGTGAACATAAAACCATGCATCAAGGTAAAACAGCGATTGCCAAAGAATGGGAATCTCATGTTGCTGATAAAAAAGACACAATGATGAAATCAGCAGAGCACAATATGGCACTGAAAACGAAAGTTCATGAGCAACAGATCTCGCAAAGCGCTTTGAGCGGTTTAGACAATAAAGTATCAATGAAGTCAGCTGAGCACAACAGTGAGCTTAAGAACCACAAAAGCGATGACACTTTCGTGAAAAAGTCTGGACTATCTGCTCACAGTGAGATGAAGCTGGCAGACAATATAAACCTTGAAAGTGCTATCGATTTAAATGGACCAATCAATGTGCAGCTGAGTCATGACGTAAACCTCAATTCGGATAAATTACATCAAGAAAAGTCAGCTTTGTTACCAAAAGCATTGGACCTGGAACAAGCAAGGGGTGCCTATGGTCATCACGAGCTTGGGCATCATGTGCACGGGCATCTCGAACATGGTTACGGACACGGACACCACATTCACGGACATCATATGCACGGACACCATGAGCTCGGCCATGGACTTGGCCATATCGGAAAAGGACATATCGGGCACCATGGACATCATGGCTACCACGGGAAGTCAGCGGAGTTTGACAGCGCAATGCACCAAAGCATGCAGACAGAGATAAAGGACTTCGCTGAGAAATCTGCTATGGACAACATGTTACAGTGGAAGCATCACAAACATGACGCAGCGAGGTCTTCATATGGCCTCGGTGGATACGGAAGTGGACTGAACCTTGGGGTGTCTGGTGGACCAGGAGCTGTAGGCCTCTTCCCACATGCGAAGGTTGGAGGTTGTGGTATTCCACTTCTGCTCAGCTGTGCCCCGAGTGTTGTTCCTGGTAGTCTAGTAAAGTCACACGCTAGCTACGCTGCACCAGCATACAGGAAGGAGGAGGATTCATCTTTCAAGAAGAAGAGAGATATCATCAAAACGAAAGAAATTACCAACAAAAATGTTAAAGACATTGCAAAGATTACGAAACCTAAAGATTTAGAAAAGAAACTCTGAGGCAAATTACGAAACAATCAGGCGATAATTATGGACAACTTTATTTTAATTAAATATTTATTTTTTTTGTACATGGCATGAAACACATCACAAATATAGCATTTTCTATCGAACTTTGTTTTTTTTTCATAAGAAACATCGACTTCATTTAAATGACAAAAACCCTTAATTACATACATTTAAAAGTGCCACGCACATATGAAACAAGACTGTAGAATAGGCATTGACCCCATTGTACGATTCACTATGTTGTAGGTATTAATATATTTATGTCCAAATAATAATATTCGATTTAGGTACAAAACTGGACAAATTTGAAATATAATAATACGAACATGTAATACACATATACATTTTTCCAATGTCAATTAATTAGTTATGATATTTGTTACCAATTGAATTAATCAAATTATTGATAAGTAGTTTTTAACCTATTCTCGGTTTTAAGTAAATGCCCTAGAGTTAAAGTTTATTATTTTTATAGAAAAAGTTAATCATAAGATCTCAATGTCGTAAAAGTCCAATGTTTAGGCGATATATTTTGTTGTTCTTTTTGTATTCTGGTTTCTGGTAAAGCAACTTTGCATTTAAAACAAACGACAGTTTTTGTCCATTAGTCTTAGCTGTATCAAAAATAATCTGAATTTATTTTTGTGGTTGTTACCAATCGATAGGTAAGTACTATGAGCCAATTGGTCGAAATTCTCCTCCGTATTTTTTTTCATTTATTAGTAGGTAAGTGATAGGTAAGTTAAATTGTTATGTGTATTACGCACTAGCAGCGTCGCACGCGCAAGATCCTGGTAAACTTAAAATAGGCAATTCATTTTTAGGGTTCCGTAGTGAAATGGGAAAAAACGGAATCCTTATATAGATTCGTAATGTCTGTCTGTTTGTCCATCCGTATGTCATATCTACTTGTACTTAGATGTAATAAGTACTACAATAAAAATTTTACAAAAATAGAAAAAAAAAACACTTTAGGGACATACTCCATACCCAGACTTAAAACTGAAGCTCAAACCTTTTTCTATCTATGGGCAGGTCTTAAAAAAAATGGTATTTCGGATTTTATATTATGTTACTTGCTGGTACGGAACCCTTCATGGGAGAGTCCGACTCGCACTTGGTCGGTTTTATTTTCATAGAAACAAATACGTAATTTACATGTACATAGTGATAGGTATTCCATGTTGATGACTAAAACATAATAACTAAAGATAATATGATATGTCTTTGTGCAAATTTAAAAATTTCATTGCAATATGTATACATACCTACCTTTGAATGAATGACGCAATTTGCGTGCCTTAACATTTTCTAAGCGAATACAAAGTGTACCTTTTGTCAGTATCAATGCATTTTACTCATAAACATAGTTTCTATGCGTATTCACTTAATATTAAATATGAAGCGCTGCGTACTTTTGGTGTTTTTGTTATATTTAACACACGTCTATGGTCGTCATATTCAAGAAGATCTACAAAAAGTTGCAAAAGAAAACAAAAACCACGAATCAAATGAAATCAAGGAACTGTCTGCAGACTTGTGTGATGGACCTAAGAATTGTGCAGTAGGAAAAATCCCGCTGCCACCCAAACTGCCGAAGTTAACTGGTATTATTGAAGAAGAAGACACAATATTGCCCCCTGCGACATACCACGTGAATCACTACGAAAATAAAGCTACTCTTGGTCTAGGAGTTGGATACTACGGAGGCGTGTTATACCCACACGTGCATTCTGATCTGCTTGCAGCTTCAAACCCATTTAGAGTAGTTTCGACTCTACCCGCTGTTTATACAGGACAAGTGCAAAGTCAAATTCCATATGTCAAAACACAAACATCATACAAATCTCGGAGGCCAGCAAGGTTAACACGGTCCGACGGAGAAGACGAATTCCTGGAGGAGCTTGCACATGACGCCATGATGCCAAATATTATACCAACTATGTCGGTGCCAATGGGACGAACTTATACGAATGAGGTCGCCGTTGGAGGTGTAACAGCAGTGTTCCCCGGATATCTGGGTAGTTGCGGCGTTCCTATTTTGCTGTCGTGTTCTCCAAACGTATCTAAAGGAGTACTAGGAAGGAATATTCCAAAAACAAGAAATATCAAGTACAGACAGGAGACTAGTTCGAAGAAAGTGGAAATGGATGATACAAAGAAAGAAGGGAATCCTAAAGAGTCAGTGGTACTGGGAGATGGGGTACAGTAATTTTTTGACTTATTGTAATTGTCATAATGGAATAATATCCCTACTCTTCACCATATTGTAAAACTATAAAATTATAAAACAGTTTAAACTGTAAAAAGTGGTTCCTTTTTCTATTCCCTTTCTAAAGTTAACTTTAATTAATGCTTATTAAACTTACGCTTAAGCAGTTATCGCTAGTATGGGACCTCTAACAGAAAACCTAAGAATTCGTTGTAAGGTTTTTGTCATTCCCTCAGATTAAGTTGAATCTCAAACAAGGATCTGCAGTATCATAAATATATTTTGGCTGTAATCGTGATTGGGTTTATAAGGTCTACATAAACCACAACTGTAACTGAGTTGTGTATCAAAAATAATTGGGTGACTACTTTTGGGTTTCGTACAATAGGTGTTATCTTTTATTTTCGTTATTAAAATGTAAGGTCAAATACATGAGACGTGGGATTTCACAGTAAAGTTTAAGTAAGTAATTAATAACATCAGGTAAGGCTGTCCGTCAATAAAAGTGGAGCTAGGACGGAGCGAAGAGCGAGGTAGAAATCCAAGAATAGCTAGAATTGTATTTTTACAATAAAAGATAACATCAACACATTAAATCCATGGATAGAAATGCTTTTACTAAAAGGCACACTCTGGCTCGTTTCGCTTTAATGAACGAACAGCCAGGCTTGCTTCTTGTATGAGTAGGTAAGTAATAAGGACATTTTTTTTCTATATGGCAGATGCAGTAATGTGCCCGCCCGGGGAACAGATGGGCTCGAACCTGCAATGTATTCGGCGCCGGCGCACAACCGCCACCAACGATTCGCATTGGAACCACTATTGATAGGAATCACTTATCCTGCCTCCCCCTTACTTCACAGAACCACAGGAGCCGGCCAACGATGTCATCGCTTCATCGTGGAAAATATTCCATCGCGAACCAAAAAATTTGGTAACTCTTATCTTTCCCGTGCCATTAAAAAGTGGAACTCATTGCCGGCTCATGTGTTTTCTCCTTCCTTTGATATGGATTCCTTCAAAAGGAGCGTGCAGAAACATTTTGCGGGTCAGTATAGCGATGCTAACGATAGGATATTACGGTATTAAATCCGTTGTCATCGCAATGTCCTCTCTTGCTTACCACCATCAGGCCAATATACTGTGCTTTTATAAAAAAAATGCACTGGTGTACCCTAGAATTTTTTACATGCATGACCCATTTATATTTCAAACAGAAAATTTACTATTCCCGTTAATTCAATGGAATCGAATTAAACCGAAGATAGAGTCTTGCTATTAATATTATAAACGAAAATGTTTGTAAGAATGAATGTTTGTTACTTACTTATTTTGAGATTATGTTGATTTTATTTAGTTAGCACATATACATACCCTTCATTTGATTTTACAATTATGTAAATTTGCAAAAAAAAATATGATTACGCTAATCCGGCCTAGGCTGTTTAATGAACGGCAAAATCATGGACTCTAAATCTTAGGCATATCAAGTCACTGATAAAAGCTAGTTGTTCGAAATTTATAATTTGTTTACAACGCTATCAAATGAAGTACGATTAAAATAAACAAAGAACTTCCATTGAAAATCTATTTATACCTCATTTAATCGAATCGTATTACTGAGATTTCAAGGAAATATTTACTACGCCATTTAGTTTATTGTACTCGTATTATGCACGTGCTTTGAAAATAGATAGGTACCTACATATCTACTTATGTTACTACATAATCATAAGGATTGTTGTTGGTGATAATGGTTAGTAGGAGAAAAACCATCAAAAATAGTGTATTTTGTATTATGGACATCAATAGACTTTCTGTGTGACTAGATAGGCAAATAAATAAAAGAAAAGAAATAGAAAATGTCCCTATTTTATATAAACTTTTACAAAAACATTTATGAATCGTTAGATTAAGTAAAACTACCGATGTGTTTGGATATTTGATGCTATCAAAAATAACTAGCAAGGAACTCTTCAAAAATTACAAATATTAAAACATGCAATAAAACATACAAACAATATATCTAACTAGCGTGTAAAGATATTGTGTATGGAAGCAGTCAGGTACGGAGTTTTAAAAAACTAAAGTAAATAAATGTTAGAACACGTATCTCAATAAAATATTACTGTATTCAAGAAACATGAAAACACTTTTGAATCGTTTGATTCCAAAGGAAGGAAAGGAAAGTTCTAATAAAAAATCTCAGTAGATAAGGTACAGAAGAATCTATCTACGAGAAAATAACTTTTTTTAAGTCTTAAGTTTAATGATTGAAGAGACAATTAAGGACCTTCCTATATAAGGATTATTTTAATACTAAAGTACACTTATTTACTGTACACTTATGTAGACCTTACAATGTCTTGAAATTGGACGTTGACAAATATAGCAGAACATGTCATCTCTATGTTAGGTAGAATCTCTTCCTTTCACTTACCATGGAATCAGAGCAATGCGTGTCATGTCTAATATGTATTTATTTTTCTCTGAATTTGACCTGCCTGGTCACGTAGGTTTTTTCCAGCAATTATGATAGGTGGGTGAGGCAAAGAAGGTAAATAAATAGAAGCATGTTGGTGTTTATAATGAATGACGCACGAAAAAAGGACGATGCTCCGTAGTTAAGCTAACAATAATATGGATATTGTTAGCCCATTCTTCCAGAATAATAATTCGTAACAACATATTGGTATCAATCACAAATAATATACAGGCATCAGTATTTTCGACTGTGGTGATAATATAAGCACTATCACTGATGTTACATTTTTTTAGAATCTATTAGTGGATAAGTTATTCTTCTATTGGGAATGATCGATGTTCTGCCCCTATACTTGTCACGATATATTAGTCTAGTCTTTTAATGACTAATAGATTTGTCTTTTAATGACGCATTCATAAGAAATGATGATATTATGATGTAAATGTAAAAATAAATGGATTTACGTCATAATATCACGTGTAGATTAAAATATTTTGACGTGTAAACTCAACGTACTAAACAATTTTATTCAAATATGAAGTACGTAATTCTGACAATCTTTTTATGGCTTTCTGCAACAATCGAAAATAATAAATCAGTGCCATTTATTTAACCAGTTAGTGGTGACCTACAAATCTAAAGTATAATCAGGACTCGAGTTTTTAACTTGTGAACACCCAAGCGGCAGCTTAAATTATAATGTCACAAAATGTGCATCAAAATTTGTAAGCCTGGTTACCAGCGTGTGCCCAAAGTACACGCCTACAGTAATGCCAGATATCAAGCATTAAAATAGGGCTGAGTAGGTCGGCGGTATGATGGATGGTAAGGAGACCCGATTTCCCACTACACCGCCAATAACGCGATGAGGTCCAACCGGGGGGTAGTAGGAAGAAGTCCTGCTCTCTACAAGGCAGGGAGTCCCCCACACGCCGTCACCTTTCTCGGGTGACTGACTTCGCAGTTTTTAAGAATTAGGGACGTAAACATACCTCTCCACTCAGTAGTGGAGAGGTATATTGCGCATCAGTAAGCGCAATATCATCCTCAATTTTTATTCATCTTTTGAAACAAAAAATTCGTATTCATTGTATTTTAAAAATCTAACTTACGGGCTTAATAACTTTGAATAAATAAATTTACTTAGAATACCAAATATGAGTAGTGATCTAACTATTTTAAGTAAAATCCGTTGATAAATAACATGCAGAAACAATAACATAGTAGGTGACTATTATGTACACTCTTTTTTTCTATTTCTATTTATTTACTATTAAAAGCGGGGCTAGTTGTTACAAGGGTGTGATTTCAACGGTTTTATTTCGCAAGCCTACGCAACATCGAAACTGGTAGTTCCTATAACTGCTTCCATATGGCGTGATGTACCAAATACCTACATAAAACTATAACGGCCAGTCTGTTTGGCACCGCACTGTGACGTAAAGATTACGTAGTAAAAGATAACAATGCTTGTATTTAAAAGTGCCGGCAGGACTCGAAAGTCATCATAACTCCTTAGCCTTGCAAAACACGTGAAGAGACTTCTAGCGTCATTATTTAATTAGCCTTTTCGGATATCAAGTAGCAAAGTAAAAGTTTTTTAAAATTTTCTTACATCTTTGGGATTCATCGGGTTAACGCATTCAAATTGTAAGATAGTCTACGATTTGCAAGATTGGAGTTGAGCCAAGATGTCGAAAGGCGTGACTGTGATTGTTCTGGTGTTGGTCGTCGGACTTGTGGTCGAAGCTATGCACGTACACCCGCATTGGGGGAAACTACTCGAAGATGAAGATGTCGTAACCACCACTGCACCCCATCCAGCCGACGTGGTAGAAATTGCAATTGTAAGTACTTACCTATTATACTAACCTGGCCACAATGATAAGCACTTCTGGCTGTTGAACCAAGGAGTGTGGGTTCGATCCCCATTCCAGACAAAGATTTATTTGTCAAGAATGAAGACAAGAGCATTTTGTCGTTCTGTGTATGGGTGTTTTTAAATAAAAGTTTTTTGTATAAAAGTAAATAATCAATGTGTATGCTACCTAGGAGACGGTCATCGTCCGCTCTAATGTTGTTTTGCGTATATTGGTATGATTAATTTTATCTTTGACTATCCGACCCGACAGACGTTGTCCTGTCTTAACAATGACTTTTTCATGATATACATACATATATATTTCCTTGAATTTTTTTCTTTCATAAGAACCTTCTCCTGACTATAACAAACACCATAAAAAAAGAAAAAGTGAAGTTGATCCAGCCGTTCAGGCGTGATGGCGTGACCAAGGATTTTCCTTGGGATTCATTTTTATATTAATATTTCCTTCCGAAATGTTTCAATTACCTGTACTTATCTATTTCTTGTATAGTAGTGCAATGCCACTGATTCTGGATGCCATATCACAAATAATTATTTTTACTGTAATTGTTGATATTGTATGAAGATGTTGTCCGATATTTATGCATATTTTAAATTAATTTTTATTGCTTTAAACGACTAATTTGTTATAAAAAAAAAATTGAGGATTCGATTTATTTACTATTGTTATGAGTTTCACTTTCCCAGTGTTATGTTTTAATTAAGTATTTGTTTCTTATAGGATCCTCAAAATATAAACTCTGCGAGGTTCGTTCCGCTCAATAACGCCATCTTCTTCCAACTACGGTCTCCATGTCAACCAGGGTTCCAAAGGGATTTCCTCGGTATTTGTAGAGAAGTTTGGTAACGTCCATAAAATTGTCTTTAAATGGTTTCTTTCTTTGCCTCGTCACCACAATAACGTAAAAAGCCGATTTTTGCAGTTAAAATATCTTTCCTATTTAAGTCTAAATCATTCGATTCTCATTAAGTTTAATTTTAAATATATTATTTATTGGAAGCGTGTGATATTATTATGTAAGATTTGTCCGTGTATCATGGACAAGCTACTTTTAAGATAAGATAAATATAATATGTGATCATGATTTTATTGTATGAAAGTATATTTATCTTGCCTGAAAGTGTTTTTTATTAGAAATACTTATCTCGATAGGTATCAATTACTTATATCGTTCAAGTACCGTAAGTATATAAATCCTAAATCTCCTGTCAATAAAATGTCGATATTGATATCTGCATTTATATGTATAATATAAAATATAAACAACAACAGACACAAATATAACTCAATAAATTACAATTTAACAAACAATTTAAAAATTAACATTACACGAAACAAGTCAGTGGATACTAACAATTTTAAGAACTTAATTACACCTTTTACCGAAATTTTACCAAATACAATATTATTCGTTTCATCCTTATTATTTAAATTTCTATCTCTGCCATAGAGTTCAATCCAACGTGGCATATTCTTTGATTTTCTTATTCGTTTCTTTTTAACTTGAACACAACTGAAAAAAAATAACAGTAGGTAAACAGCGTTTTTGCTCAATAAAAATTTATATTTAATTTTAAAATTTTGCAGTCAAAATATTTGCCTAAATAATTTGCCACGAATAAAACTTCAGTCACATTAGTCTTATGTTATGAATGCA
Source organism: Glyphodes pyloalis (assembly GCA_037074685.1). Lineage (NCBI taxonomy): Eukaryota > Metazoa > Arthropoda > Insecta > Lepidoptera > Crambidae > Glyphodes > Glyphodes pyloalis. Next base: position 6,792,440 of record JAYKKO010000002.1, read on the forward strand.
GTTAAAAAATACAATACAAGTGTATTTGGAGAGGAAGAAAAAAGTTTTAACTATTTCTGCGGAGTATTTTTGCACAAAAGCTTGGTGCATCAAGTAGATTTTAAATATATTTTTTGTCTGCAAATGATGTATTGTAAAGTACACTAAAAGAAAATAGATAAAGTGAGTAATTATTACCTTTTTGGATGATTTGGGAAAACATTTTTGTGGCTGAAAACAAAACTGGCCAAGACGAACAAGCCTGCAAAAAGGGGGGGGGGGGGGAGGAGCATGGATCCTGTTATTCCTTCGGCGCACTCACCTCTTTTTTATAAACTAGTAGCAGCTGTCAGGTGTTCATAAATTATATCAATGACCCTGGCGGGCGGGTGACTTGCACTTCAGCAGCGGCGACGAAAGCATACCTACTCATACTTGGGACCCTCGCACTTTTCTTGCAGCAAAACAATTCCATGTTATTCTTCTGGCATAGTAACTCACCTCTATGTCAGAAACTCGTACCGTCCTTCAGGTGTTTACATCAATGACGCCGGCGGGAGAGTGACTGCGCCGTGTCCCGACAACGGCGACGGAAGCGTGGCCACCCCTCGTACCCACGCACCGCGCTCGCAGCAAAACGATTCAACGTTATTTAGTGCACGCATGTAGATCGTTGTCACACCACCTGTTAAAAACGTTTGATGGTAATTATGAACTCGATATGAACTGATACCCCCTTCCCACGTGAAACTGCCTTATAATTATAACATCTTTTGTATGCTGAAAAGCAACTACCTTCCGGTAGTTGCTTTTCAGCTTTGCAACGGTTCCCCGTTGATAAGCTGCGGTTGACAGCTGTGACCTTCGATAGCATATATTGATTTCCTCGATAGATATGATAATAGACTTATTATTATGTTTAAACGAATCTAACACCTAAAACAATTATAACAATAACAAACACAAAGATATAGGCAAGTACAGATCTGAAAACATGATTCACTGCCTGACATCGGTATTGGGTTCGATCCCCGGTCAGGTCAATATCGGAAACGTACTTTTCTATGTTGTTTCGGGCTTGGGTGTTGTGGTACCTACTGTCGTTGTTTCTGATTCCTGTATCACAAGTGCTTAGGCTGCTTATGACAGACTCAGAGCAATGTGTGTTATGTTATCCAATATCAAATTTTATAATTACATAATAGTTCATATTAATCAGTATCGTGAGCGATAAGTTAAATCACTTATCAAGGATTTCAACAAACAATCGCAAACGGTTGTTTATGTAGGTAGATTTTCTAGAAAGTAGATTCCTACTTATGATTATATTCCTTCTCATTGTGGGAACAGTGGGATTAAGTTCGAATCAATATGATATTATCTACCTATAAATGGACGATAAATAGCTGTAACTATAATAGGTAATATAATAGTAGGTAACTAGATATAATTCTGTTGAAATTACGCTGTCTAAATTAATGCTCAGAATAGTTTAAACAAACAAAAAAATCAACAGTTGTAGTTTTTAGCTATGAATTTGTATTGGCTTTCGTTCTTTCTGAGTAAAGTGTTTTGTAATCCTAAACCGACCCCGACAAGTACCATTTATCTATATATAAAAAAGAAAGTCGTGTTACTTACACTATTTATAACTTAAGAATGGCAGAACCGATTTGGCTGAAAAGTAGTGGGGATACCTCCCAGTTTAGAACCAGGAGAAGGACATAGGATACTTTTTCATTATTTTTTTTCTGTCATTCATTTATTGCTTCTAAGGCGAAACGAAGTTCGCCGGGACCGGTAGTTTTTAAATAAATCTATTCGATTATTAGAAATAATTTGTTACCTAGTTAATATCGGTTTAGTTAATTTTGGGTAAACCTTACAAGTGATTGAGCACAAAACTTGAATCACTAAAAGTAGGAAGCAAAAAAAACCTACGTACGAAACATAACACATCGTGTATAGAAAATGACGAAAAAGTCGATCGAATCGAATCGTCATAGTTTCCTAAGAAATTACTCGAATTACGCGAAACTTGACACGAGCAATGTGAATCTGCGCACAATCACTGCGAATTTTACGTGACGACGTTTATAGTTTTTCCTTGTGATGACATATCGCCCATTCATAGAGTCCAATACTGATAAGTACCTTATTTTATTACGTCATATTACGCTCAAAAGTAAATAACTGTAGGTATACAATATTCGTTTTACGGCCACTCCATAAGCGTTAAAAAAAATCCAATGCGGAAACCATGTTTATTATCTAAAGTTAATAATATATCTGAATTTAAACTCTTTGTCACGTGTTGTGAATGTGGTAAAAAAATACACTTATAGGCCTAGCATGCGTAATACGTCAAATTTCTCGACGACAAAAGTTTCTATACCGTTGATTGGATAGTACACCGTACTCGTATTTTCAGCCAATCAGCAGTTGACGCATTGATTTTGACATTTCATAGGAGCGCAATAAAATTTCCTCTCGTGGCGCATGCTAGGCCTGCATGAAGGGTAAATAAGATAGAGTACTAACGTTGCCAATTTAAATCATAAATATGAATCCTATTGAAATCATTCAATAGGGAGGTGTGAAATGAGTGCAGTGACAGATGGTAGTGCTAGTTACCTTACAGCTTGATATTTTACATATTAAGTTAACTGACTCTAACTTTCATACTTACATAAAAAGATGTTACAGGACGACAAGTAAATAGGGTAGTTTCCAAAATGGCTTAGCAATTACGACTTTACCATTTCTAAAATGCCTAGTAGAACTTTGGCCAATAGGACGAGCAAAAGGTTCAAAAATGGTGGATATACTTATCCGCCATTTTTGAACCTTTTTGCGATACTTCGCAATACAACATTTTTGCGATACTTCGCAATACACAGCGTAGGTAAGATGCCTTCCTACAAGATAGAAAGACGACGATGGTCCCGGTACAAGGGAGATGGTGGATGCAAGTGGCATAAAGCTAATAATTGTAGGAGTCTTGAAAAAAGGACTATGTGCAGCACTGGAATATACTGATGATGATGATGATTACCAATGATGATAAACTGCGTTCCAAGGTACGCGAGCGCGTGCCCGTGTCTCGGAATGGACATTTCCGTTTCAAGCTTCCAAGCGCGTTCCTTCCAGTCCCACACGTCTATGGCGTCCACGCTGCTCGCCGTTTTCTCCTGAAGTCAAAACTTCTTTAGTTTTATACATTCCTGGTACATAGTGAAAAAAAATGAGATTAAATGGAAAATTAGTGAAAGTAGTACTTCCTTTGAGCTCGGACCAAGGCTAGTTTACGAGTATTGACTTTGTGAAACTCAGTACGCTTATAAGCGATTGCTTATAAGCCCAATAATATTTTATTGGGCGATTTAATCAGCGCCATATGTTGCAACTGTTGTTGTTTGTCTGCTTACATTGCCAATTGCCACGGTGTGAATCACAAGTCGTTGAAATTAACTAAAGTGATAATTCAACGTGCCCATATAACTAGGTTTGTAATATGTAAAACGCCATTAAATGTGCACTGCTTTTTTAATGCGAATCAATAACAAATATTTCCAAACATGCCTTTCAGTTGTCCTTTTAATTGTGCCATTACCTTGTCTGATATTTTGCCTGCGCCGCCTATGATGTATAGTTTATCATTCATACAAAATAAAGTGGCAAAACACCTCGGGAACCGCAGGGTGTGGATTTCAGTCCATCTGTAAAATAACAGAAAAAGAGCATTAATGACCGTGTCAATCCAAAAATTTTACATAGGCTAAATGATATTTAATCATCGTATAGCTGGTGTTAAGCTTCTAAAGGGAAGCGAGGATGCGGTTAAAGATCATTTTAAGGTTTGACCATAAATTAAATGGGTAAATAACACGAAGAAATAAGTAATATAATGTGTCTTCCAAATTATCCAAACCCCTTTAATATTATTATTATTTTCTTTTTAATATGTATCGCATCTGATGGTAAATGATTGTACTCATTGGTCTTGGAGTTATAGCACTCGACGATCTTGCAGACGGGTCGGCGCTTCTCTCCCGTCATGCCACCGGCCACCCAGATGTAGTCGCGATACTTAACAGCTGCTACCGCCATACGAGCCACACCCATGGACCGCACCTCAGACCACGACCCAGTTTTGGGGTCAAATTTCTCCACAGAGCGGAGAACTCTGGAATAAATAGTCGATCACAAAATAATATGACAAACAGTAGGTATGGAAGATGTGTGACAACCGTGAATTTAACAGGATGGTCTATTCTTTAAAGTCTAGAAAGAAAACCCAATAAAAATAAATTATGTTTCAATTATTTAAGCAGCTGTCTCCGAGGCCTAGTGGTAGGTAAAGTAAGTTCTATTCAAATGACATAACTCGACACAAAGACCATGGAGAGTTTATATACAGAGTGGAGAAGATCACGGTCGAACGGAAAACAAAAAGTGGTAGTCAAGACTTGACCGTTATCCAATAGTATTGTGTGAGATTATGCGTAGGTTCATATCCTGTCAGTGATTACATTTTACCAGGATCCGTGTAGGTATATTTCCAGGAACAAGGCAGCCATCTAATCTGTGCAACCTATTCATTCATCAATCGTTGCAACGACGTAGTTATCGAAGGATAAACTAAAAACGCACTTATGCATATCAATAATAACAAGCATTGATAAACTACGTCTATACGGTCACAAACAACGTGTTATCTAAGCTAACAAATGAGTATATCATCGTTATCATCACCTGCCCTTTTTATCCTGACCGCCGATGGCGTAGAGTGCCATTCTGTGAACGACGAGACCAAAATTCTTTCTCGGAATCGCCAAGCCGGACTCACTGTACCTATGGAAATTATAGTTACTTAATACAAATAATTTATAATTTAATATAATAATTTTACATAAAAAGACTTATCTTGGCATATTGATGTAATACCTACACAATCACAATATGGACGATGCTTCGTTAAAAAAACTAGTCCATCAGTAAGATTTTTTGAAATACAACGAAAATGTATCTTTTGCTTCTACAACTAAATAAAAAATAAAAATGTTTGATGATAGTGCAACAAAGTTTAGTGGAGGTGTGTTTACGTCACTAATTCGTAAAAACTGTAGGTACCAAGGAGTGACGTCGCGCCAAATTTTAACGCAATGTTACTTAGTAATTTTTTGCTACATAATAAATAAAAAATATCTGTCATTTTTTTACGTTCCATTGTTTACTTTCCATATCAGCTGTCATCAGTCGTCCGTCAAGTCTTTTTAGCTTACGCCTCGTATAATTTATAGTACTTCACCCCGCACTAGCGAACCTTAAATATTTTAAAGAAACAGAAAATTTCAGCTCTCCTTGCGGTGTGGGGCTCCAACCCACGACTTTGGCGGGCGTGCTGCTCTTCCAACTGAGCTTATCGCAAATTATCGTATATATGAAAATTATGTAGTACTCAACATATTCTGCAGAGGGCACACACCGGTGGCTAAGAGGTTGATACAACACAAAAATTCATACTATAACATGCGGTTAGCTAAGTTGGAAGAGTAGCATGCGCGATACGTGAAAATCGCTTGTTCGATCCCTACACTGCAAGGGGAGGTGAAATTTTTTCTGTTTCTTTAAAATACACATTTTTCAATAATCATTAGAGGTACCAAGATCGGGTGACAGGTTCGAAGCTCCACACAGTGGATACCACAACCGATTTACCGCGGATGTCATCGTCGCGAGGGTCCGCACCTCCTGGAAAATCAGTTAAGTAATTAGTGAGATACCTGATATACGACTGATTGAACACGAAATCTCACAAACTATAAACTTGGAATTTGGCAGGTAGGTTTCTTAAAGAGTGTGGAACCCCGTTAAGAACGGATTTTACGGAGCTCCACCCCTAAGAAGGTAAAAAGGGGTTGGAAGATTGTATTAAAGTGTACTTGTATAATGTAGTTTAGAAATGGACTTACAGGGAGATTAAAAAGTTATAAAGTTATGTGCAAGTCACTAACCCCACACACATGAAGTCACAGGCTTTATTTAATAATAAACTGTGTACAGTTTGAATACTATTGCACTCATCTAATGTAAACCTTTAATCGTATATACCCGGATCTGACAAATTTTTACAATCAACAATATATTTTGATTTTGAATTCGATTTTTATTGTTTGGAAATTATATAAAGATTTAGTATTTTTGTTATGTTGTTGTCTACACACTAATTATACTTATTATCGTGTTAGCTTTGTTAAAGAATGAGCGTCCTCTCTCTAATTGCAATTCCCTTGTAGGGTCTTTAGTGATCTAATTTTAAGTTACCACCTTGTAAATACTAAAGATGCAATAAAAATATTAAGTATACAATGAAATAGACTTAAATACGTTTTTAAACATCCATGTCTCAAGTACAAATGTTGTGTTCCATATGCAAACATTTTCCCCTAGCGGGATTCTAATTCGCGGCTTTTGGTATCAAAACTAGGGTTTTTACCCACTCGACCAACTCAAAAAATCTTATTATTATCTAAAATCTATTAAGCTTAACTTACATTTCTACAATTATTACTCGGGCTTTTATCTTTAATAAGACAAGACTAGTGGAAAAATTACAACTTCGTGTGGCGAATCTGATAAGTTACATTAGCAGTTTAAGTCTAGTATAGTGTCTTGGTGGGGCATCACTACCGTGCCCCCAGATGTTCATACCGACGAGATAGACACGCCCCCTTAAGAAGGCGACGGAGTGGTGGTGCCTCGGCTCCGGGAGCTCGCCAACGCAGTCCCACACGTTCGTCACCGGGTCGAATCTGTGTTTAAAACGCCATCATATCAGCCTGAACTAGTCCCCTGATATTAGGACCTTAGTGTCGTGCCACGGAATTCTTTTTTTGAGTAACGGGGTGAAGTGCTTTGACGCACCGTACCGTCACCCGAGAGAGGTGACGGCGTGTGTGGGACTCCCTGCCCTAAAAAGAGCAAGACTGTACCTCATCGCCTTGTGTTAGTGTTATGGGAAATCGACAGTGGCGGATTTACCCTAGGGCGGCCAGTTTTAGGGGCGGCCCCAATCGTGACAAATTTTTTTTATGGCATATTAAACCTTTCGCCACAATAGAGGTTTGTATTTAAAAAAAAAAAACATTATGTAGTCTATAATATGATGGATGCTGAGAAAGGTGCGGCTTATGACTAGGGGCCTAGGGCGGACGAGACTGCAAATCCGCCACTGGAAATCGAGTCATTATGACTAACCACAACACCACCGGTGGAACGTCCGCTTATGCGGCTCTGTCTCCTCCCCCCATGATGGTCTAGGGGAGAGTATAGATGGCAGATCCAACCGGACCACCTCTACCTCGCAGTAGAGGTCGTTGCAATGCCCTGATGTGCCCTCAAACCATCACATCAAACCAACCGGCCGATCTCCACACTGTAGCTGGGCGCGTTTAATTTTTTGTTTGAACATAAATTTTCATATTCACATTGATTCGAATCAAATACGTGACTTTTACAAGAACCCTACATATGTATTAGAAATTTCTAGACCAAAAAAAAATATTAACAAACAAGATGGCACACGGAGATAATATTATTATGTCAAACATATGATGAAATGGGAGAAACAAAGCAAAATGTAGGTATAAATTGTTTGGCAAGCATGATGATTAAGCCAGTACCTACTGATTAATTGTAACCTTGACTTGATGTCAATAATATATGCCTGCAGTGGGACATGAATAAGATATAAGTACCTAAGTATTTTTCTTCTAAATAACGTTCAAGCAGATAAAGGTAATATCTGCTAGAACGAACCTATAAACCTGTATACTAAAAAGTAACCAAATGATATGCATTGCATAATAGTGTAACTAGTACCTACCTATAAATGTCTTTCCCCGTATTCCGCCCTATCCCGTAGGACGTGTGAGGGTCAATGCCCCCGAAAACCAGGACTGTCTCCCGATCCCAGTTGAACAGCGATCCCTCAGCAATGTAGTTCTTGTTTGAAGGCCCGAGAATAGACGTAGATAGCTTGTTCCTGTAATTTGAATTAATCTGGATGAAGGTTAGGCACAGCATTAAATCTTCGGTGGACTTTTTAACCAGTTGCTATGAAAAACAATTTCTATGTGGATTTTCTTCATGAATACTTAAAAAAATACACTTTTGCAATAATTAATATGAGAATATTTGCGGCTGATTAAGATGTAGGAGTTAGAAAGGTAAGCCATTCAATAGAATTCAGTACCCGGGCGGCAAACTCTTCTTAAATATGGAGTAGGTACACTCAGTAGCCTCTGGTTTGGCAGAGCCGGAGACGATAATTAATCAGAACTGTTTTAACTATTTATTTTTATAAATCGTAAGCAAAAAAATTCAATAGTAAAATGAAACTACATCGGCTCCAGTATTCGTTAAACTGTTTCCCATTCATAAACGTTTTTTTTATTACGGTGCGGTAAATAAGGTACCTAAGTAAGCACACAGCGGTAGGTATGCTTTAACGTAAAATTCAATGCGGAATGGATCAATCAATATATAAATTGTTATTGGACAACATCTCATGCATTGCTCTGATTCTATGGTAGTTAGTTAATGGCCAAGTAGCTAAAGCACTTGTGTCTCAGCAATCAGACATACCGACGGTACTCCAACACTTAATTCTAAGTTGATATAAAAAAGTTCGTTTTCTATTTTGATCCGATCGTGAATCGATTCCGGGATCTCGGCTAAGGAGGTTAACAAATGGCTGTCCATTACGCATTTAGTGCCATCTGCGTGCTTCCGGATGATATCCGGCTTCAGAACATCTAGCAGTAAGGTTGGCCAATCATCTTATATCTACTCCTCGATCAATCTGCACATAATCAATGGTAAAGTACAACCTGTTCCATCTCATGATCAAGGTGAGGTGTCCATCAGATGGATTTTTTACGGCGGTTAATCTAAGTCTCCTCACATGTTTATCTTGGCAAGTGATTCCTTAGAGTGGTTGAAGAGCGATATCTGTGGGCTGAGGAAGCTGTTCTGCTGAGATGAAAACCCAGCTCCTGGAGGGCGGGACGTGTTATCTGGCCGGGGCGCGTTTGAAGTCGACTGCGCCCGAGGTGTTGGCGATGATTGGTTATGGGAGTTTCTGGGAGAAATACCAAACGTTTTGATATTGTTTACGTATAATTATACATGTGAAGTAGGTTCAAATAATAATACGGATTAAAACGCGATAACCACCACGGTTGGTGGAACCAAATTGAAACGTAGTTAATGCTGATTGTGGTTGGAATTTAACTCCAAAAAAATGACATTTCGACCTGTTTACTTATTGTAGATGTTCGAAATGCATCAGGAAAGGCTTGAATTCTAAAATGTTTGCAACTTTGGTAAAATAACTAATAAAAGTTACAGGTCTACTACAGTTTCCATGTAACAACTAAGCTGTGGGTTATGACACGTGTTAATTCTAAGACATAAAATTTTGTTTAAATCTACAGACCAAATTCGTAATCATATGCGGATTTGTAGTGTAGTACTTATTTTTTGACCCGGGTCTAATACGTTATATGAGAAATGTGCCACTGCTGTTACCTGCTTAATTAATAAACCTTATAAGCCTGCAACGTCTGTTCCATTTTAACAACGATTTAAATCTACCTAATCGGATGAACAAAGATATTATTAGTACCGACGGGATCCCGCCAGGGCAGCCGTTGCAGCGGCCAAGTACGAAGCCGCCATGCTGTGCCTTTTATCACTCACATGCTTGCCCATCATGAAATTCTGTAAAAACATTACTTTAATACAATTTGTTAAGATAACTGTTGTAAGGAGTAAAATAATTTTTAACTGTAAATACGTAGGGTCATTTTTGTTATCTCATGTAAGAAATATAACGTAAATCAATTGAAAGGCCCATCACTGGGTTCCGCACCTTGTCGCCATGTTAAGGGAGGCACAGGTATACTGTGGTTCGGTGGCTTTGGAGGAAGAAGGATGCAGTAGGCAGGCCTTTCTAGCGAATGAGGCCGGTGCGTCGGTGTAACTATCCATACTGGCTGGGAAATCTTATGATCTTCAAGAATATTTTGGGGAATCGAAAGGCTCTCCTCACTTAATTAATTTCAGCTACAATTAAAGAGCGCCCCGTAACGGAACTCGAACCTTGGCTCGGCTTTCCGTTAAAAATTTGTAATCTAACGTACATTTGGGAAGAAATTCGATCCGGCATGAGCGAGTAACGCGAAAAAGACCATTATAGGAGGACGTGCAGCGGACGGCGTGTAATGTTTATGTGACGCGAGCTATACGACAGGGCCATGGCGACAGTCATGGCAATCATCGAAGTCAAGGAGCACTTGCCTAAGCCAATGTTTTCTACGGGGAATTAGGGTCTAAAGGGAACCAACCCTGTCAGTGACGCTGGTATCGATGGTGCCGCTGCTGGTTTCACTATTGGTGGTGATCAGTTCCTCAGTAGAATCTTTTTCAGGGGGATCAAACATTTGCTTCTGAAATTATTAATCTCTCGATAATTTACAATAGAAATATTTTTTTTGTTATTAAGATACATAGAGGTACCTACCTATATTTCTATTAGTAGCAGTGAATATAATTTAAGCGACCTACTAGGTAAACGGGTATTTAACGGTAATATATTATGATACCATATTTTCGCTTGCGGGATCTTCTCTGTAAGTTATAGGTTCCGAACCGGAGGTAGCGTCATTTGCATTATATAGATGTTTCATAAATATTACTGGTGTAATTTACATGAATAAAAGAATATTGAATTTGAATTTTGAATCTTTAATACCAGCCGAAACATAACCTAAACAGAAAAAAAGAATGAATAAAGCAAATAATCGTCAATGTACTAACATGTTCTTGATGCACGGCACACATATGGATTTCTTGCAAAGGTTTTTTGAGGGTACCGGGCGAAGATGGTGGTTTTTGTTCCACTTCCATTTTGCGTTGTTCCTGTTTAAAAATCATATAAATAAACTAATCTTAAATCCATATAATCTACGTCTATGATGTAAATTCAGTCAATCTTTGATAAACAAAAGGCTTTTATGCGTCTAACGCAAGATTTCGTAACATATAAATAACAGATTTGAATCACGGGTTTGTATTTTTATGATGTTACTGGCAGTTTCCTGAATGAAGATTCAATTCGTGTTTTTTCAGGATGACAATGTACGAGTTGCTTTTGTGCTATTTTAGGATATGAGTAACCTTATTAAAATAAATTTGGTTGACGTATAATTAACTTAATTATATACATATCAATCAATTTCTTTACTAACCCAATCAGAAGTTTTTGCGTAAAAGAATAACAAATGGGTATCTATACTTCTAAGAATTCATATAAACTTCACGTATTTAATATTGGTAAAATTAAATTCGTGAAGTTTTCCTCTGGGTTCTTATTATTTGAGGGAAAGAGAGTGGATTTTTAAACTGGTAAAAACAGATTTCTACTTTCTACTTAAACTGTGAAAATATTTTATTAAAATGTACATTAAATGCACGTATTTTGTCGTAGTTTTCCTGTGGTAGGCAATATTTGGTCATCATTTCAATAAAAAATACCAGTTGGTATGTAGGTACGTACTGAAAATTGTGAATTGTCCTTTTATCTGATCCATTGTTTTAGTTTATTTTAATTTACCAATACCTAATACAGTTGGCATGTATTACTTAAATTGAATATTACCTATAAAACCTACATCAAAACACTTATGTGACCTACCTCAAATTGATTGCGTCGCTTCTCGTATTCTGGACTTCTTCTGTGTGCCGTGGGTAACATTTCCAAATCTGGTGGAGGTGATCTCATAGGAGACGGCGATTGCAAAGGGGATGGTGATTGGCTAGTCTCCTGATGATCCAGACAAACAATAAAATAAAATATTGGACAACATCACATACATTGCTCTGATCCTGTGGTAAGTCGCTGAAGCACTTGTGTTACAGAAATCAGACACAACGACGGTACCACAACACCCAGACCCAAGACAATATAGAAAAGTTCGTTTTCCATATTGACCCGACCGGGGACCGAACCCGGAACCTCAGAGATGGCGCGTCGCCAAAGTCCGGCACGCTCGCCTCTCGGCTACGGAGGTCGTCAAAATTGTTTAGTCAGACTACCTCTTTTTCGTCTCACAGTTGCGTCTTGAAAGGAGGGCGGACAAACAATTCGGCGATCCCTTCGCCTTGCCTTGAAATCATTGTCTAACTAATCTGCGATGACATGAAACGTTAATGTGTAAAATATAAAAACATGTCCAGTAATATTTAAATATCTACATAGATGACTTTCAAACATTGTTAAACGAATGTACGAGTATTTATCAAAAGATTGCTCGATGACTCGTCCTGCAGCAAAACTGTCATCAATCACGTAAATTGAAAAAAATATGACCTTACGGGACAGTCATCATGGTAATAATTGTTATTAGCCTGTAGTCCGCATTGGAGTCTATAAAACGCCAAACGCCTATGTTGCTTTGTGAAATCATGATAATTCTCACGCACCATTGGCAGATGTATAGATTTCGATAAAGAATTCTAGGACATGAGAAAATGGTATCGAAATTGATTGCTAACCTTTCGCCTGCTGTCGAAAAACTCACTCATCGTGGGGAACTTGTCGTTGTCACCAGTGAGCCCCTTCAGAGTGGCTGGTAAGGGGAAGTCCATCTTGGGCCGTCGCATCTCAATTTTATCGTTGTCCCCACGCAAGCTACCTGAGAAACATTTTGGTTTAAGACGATTATCAAATTTACATATTGTAGTCATTGAAGATCGAATTTTTGTAATAAATCTAGGAATAAATAAACAACGGTGACGACTTTTCTAAATCTTACTGGACAAAGATAGGACTTTCGACAAAAACGGGAACGGCCATTGTAAGATTGCGGAAATAAATTTTGCTAACATGTAATAAAATTATACATTTTACATTAAGAGAGGTAGGGCATAGTGATTTATGGCTAGAACTGGAGCAGCCCGACTAGTGAAATACCTCCACCTTACAGAAAACCGCAGCCAAATAACAATACTTCTGAGTTCGTGTCCTGCGTGTGAGTAAGGTTTCCAGAGCTCCTGGGGGGTGCTACATTAGTAGCAGGGGTCAAGCCTTCAAGGTAAGGGCGACAAGTCCAGTAACATATTTATTATACTGTACTTGTCACCCTTAAGCTCGGACGTCATTACCACTTAACATCAGGTGGGATGAGGTCAATCTTGAGATGGAATATAAAAAAAAAAAAGCTAATGAGCAGATTGGAGCACACCCCGAACACTGATTGACCGACTATTGATTGATTTGTGATTTCACGCTTTGAGCGGTTAGTTAGTTTTAGTAGTTAGTGGCAATGACTGACGCTCCTATGTATTTTCCCTAAAGTCAGTACAAGTGGAGATTCCCTTCGAAAGAAAATTCATCATGAGACCTCAGTTCGTTAAACAAACCAATTGGTATCATTGCGAAATGCCTAATATCTGTGATTCACAAAACCGAGTTCGGGTGTGCCAGAATTAAGTAAGTTAAACAGATTCTCAGACTGTGTAAACATCATGTCATAGATCTGGTGTACACCTCCGTTTCCCAACCTGTTACATCTTGATTTTTTTATTTTATAGTGTACATTCTAAAACTACTATGACGTCACACTACTGATATTTTTGTTGTTTCTTTTAAACATTTAAGTTTGCTAGTGCGTCGTAATGAACTAAAATTCAAAATTTGTTCAGGCGTCAAGGTACCATGTATTAGTTATTTTTTTAAGTCCTAAGTTATTTTTATGTATGAGAAAAGTGGGTAGTGGGAACCACACACCCGCCGTCGCTGTCCTACCCAAGCAGTTGTACGTTACACTAAAGAGTTTCCCCCAAACAAAAACAAAGAGCCACCAATCTGTTGAGAAGCTATGTTTTAAACATTTACCAGGCACGTCATCCGTTCTCCGCATCGGCTGCATCATCGCCATCTGCTGATACATCTGGTCTTTCGGGACCATGAACTGTTCCAGGTATTTCAGGAAATCTTTGTACGTGACGTGGTTCTACAATGGAAACATAAACAGTTATGTATTTCATTGGAACATACAACGTACCTACCAATGTATGTTCGTGGTACTCTAGAAGCAAGATTGGCTTCATACGTGCAAGCTTTATTAATAGATAGGTTACTAAACATTTAATATGAACTGCCTCGATTATACACCGCTTAGGTTATGTGTATGTGGTTCTTTGGTTTTCCTCAATAAGTCTAGATTTTCCTCAATAATAAACAGGAAATGTATGTATTTATACCAATGCAGTATTTCAACATTGAATCTGAAATATCCAAATAATTCAATGTTTTGATACTTGTGTGTTGTCGTTATATGTACTAATATATAGATTGATATTACGGGAAATCACAGTCCGAAGTACCAAGATCTGGGCAGGAACACCACAACAGCAACAAGATTTTTTAAAACTGACCGTTTACTTCAGTTGTCGGGGCAAGAAATAAACAAAATTCAACAAATTGGTTCAAGACCTGTAGAGTTATTTCGGTGAAGATGATAAGGCTTCGTAGCCATTATATCGGTTAGAAAAGAAGGTTAAAGAGATATTGTATGTTTGAAATAATTTAATCTGAATATAGATACTAATTCTTTGAATAGCTTTAATGTACGGTCTTAGTCTAGATACAACACAGTAAACACTTTAAGATCGTAATGGTGGCCAAAACTCCATAGCTGATAGTCTGGCGTAATTTTATTGTACTTACGATATAGATCTATCTATACGAAAAGATAGGAATTTTTGAAATTGGTTTGTTAATAATTGCTACCGATAAAATACTATGTACAGTTGTTTTATGTTCTTCGAGTAACGCTGTTAAAGTGACACAAGTGTGTAAATCGCAGTATTATTACCACATTTGTGAACTTAACAGTTTGGTGCAAAATAAACAAATGTGTGAAGCATCCTAATTACTGTAATATTTTTCACATAAGAAAATTCCTGTGTCACTTTATTTTTGTCCGAATGGCCCTTTTTGAGGTTTTTAATTATTAAAGCTCTTAACATCTATTCAAAATTTACACGACTAATAATTTATTAAAGAAATGATTCATAATACCATGAAACCTTGTATAAACTGTGAATATCATTAATAATGGAATACAAACACTATAATAACATACTAATGTGGACTTTAAAAAAATATCCTTTTTTATGAGTAGGTATTATAAAAATTTGAATTGATTTTAAATTTATTACATTTCTTCCAAAAATAAATTAAATCGATTGTTAGATAAAATATCGATAAGATTTTCATTATGGAACTTCATAATATAGATAAAGGGACAATTTAGATGAAGAGAAGAACTCTTCTTGACTAAAAAATACTATAAATGATAATTAATCTATAAACTGACCTTCTCTTCTCCAATCCAATTCCTCTCAGCAGGCTCTGCCAAGCCGAGAACATCGATCCAGTGGTAGTAATTCTTCGAGTTGTTCCCGTACCAGTACTTTATAATGACGTAACTGTAACAATGTACTATATCACTTGTATCATTGTTAAATAAAGGAACTATTCAGTGAACGCTGGTTTTAACAGCGTACCCACATTCGTTTTATTTGATTAGGTAGTTCTACAACGGTGATGAAACGATGACTTGATTTCATTGAACAATGCCTTATCCCTGCAATGGTACATTGAATAGGATGAACCTTTTTTCTGTGGGAGAAATGCCTACTGCACTCTCACTCTCAGTGGGGATTTGATTTTACTATGTACCTATATGTCGAGCTCGCACCGACTAAAACCCCCACAATTGACAAAGCTGCGTAGTTGTGGGAGAGTCCAGATCCCTTGTGGATTGTACGCAGGCTCCCCCTATGGAATAGGCTGCTACTATTCTCAATATGATTAAACAGTATCCTAACGAAACTCATTATTATTAATTACTGTTAAGCAATTGAAATAGAAATCTTCACTTTGAATTTCAATGTGAATGCGCCCTGCGAAGTATCGATGGTGAAGTACCAATACCACCTAACTACCAGTGTCCGAATGAATGAAAAAAGGATATAATTAGTAAAAAATAAGGTTGTATATAATTTTGTCAAAAAAACACACTTAGGTGGTATTGGCACTTCACCATCGGTATGTTGCTGTCACACTGTAGCATCATTTTTATGACCGAGACAGCAACTCTATTATGCAAGTAGGTACTATCGCTGCACATCATTAGGTTTATTGTCAGATCAGCAAAAAAACATGTGATTGGAAAGTGACCTTGTCGTAACGAACGTTAAGGCAAATTTATTCAATGGCAATGAATAGGTTTGAACCTAAATGGTGCCCGTAGTTTTCGTGATACCTTTTGACACAAAGGGAAACATTGGGATAAGGAATACATTGGGAAGTTATGATTACCGTTTGCATACATGTTTATATTATTTTGCTTCAATTTAGTGTAAACAAATTGACTTCGGTACTTGTTATCAAAATGTACTGAATATAATGCATGTCCTGTACAGATTTTCCTGTTTCTGACATGTTCAAATAAGATGATTCGTAACGTAAATAAATTTCTTGAAATGTGTATGACACAGTTACGACGTTTAGTTCTAACTTTAATTAGCTATTAGCTGTTGACCGCGTTTTCGCCCGCTTTACTTCGAGATAAAAAGTATACTTGTATGTTAATTTCGTACGTCATTTCTCTTCCTACCTAATTTCATCCAAATCAGTTCAGTATTTTTTGGGTGAAATAGTAAAAAACATACTTCGAGAGATCTAAACAGACATACTTTCATACAAACTTTCACGTTTATAATATAAATATGAAGTAAAATAAATAAGTATATTGAGTCAATAATAGTTTAGTTTAATCCATACAAGTAGTCTTTCCTTAAAATACCTTCCTTAACCCAAGAAAGAATGTGTGCTTTGAGTTTTTCCGTAGACAGGAAATAATGTAGAAAAAAAATTATTGCATCTAGAGGTACTACCTCTAGATGCAATAATTTTTTTTTCCTGGATTATTAGTTGTGCAAACCGTCTATAACGCTCATTAGTTAATTCGAAATCTTATGCAATCTCATGTTGCTAACTATAAAGCAGCAATTCTGTATAAGACCTGAATTGAAATACTTCTTCCAATTATTATAGGATTAGATATTTATCAAAACTGGAATTTGGAAAGATGCTTGGGGGGGGGGGGAGGTCTATTTAAACAAATTGATTGCACCACCAGCGGTTGTTATACCTAATAGCTGTCATTTAATTGGTAGCCAGGAGATCCTTACTTCCCCTTTTTTTTATCAGTTTTTAGCACAAAAATAACAAAACCAGCCAACCCTTGGGTTCATGTAGATTGTTTTATGGGTGATGGTAACGGCTTGCAGCTGAACAGCAGCATTTATTGTTTTAGGCGCGACTAAAACACCTCTCACGGTGTCCTTATAGATATGCAGGCCTAGCATGCGCCACGCGACTAAACTTTTATCGCGCTCTTTTGCTCGCGATTGAAGTTAGTGCGCCAGCTGCTGATTGGCTGAAAATACGAGTGCAGTGTGCTATTAGCCAATCAACAGTATCGATACTTTTGTCATCTCATGCGATAAATTTGACGTATTGCAATGGTCTTTAAACTCACGCCAGTCCATCGTCCACCATCTGCTGCACCTCCGGCTGATTGACGACCTCCAGCACTTCAGCGTTGTCAGGGTTCCGCTTTATGTCCACTAGTTGCCACGGCGAAATGAGCCCAAAGCGAACGCAGCTCATCACCTCGACAGCCAGGTGCCGCCGCGATGGCCAGTCCGCGTACAGCCACCGGATGCCGGCCATTAGGACTTCTATTTCACTGGAGTAAGGAGTTAAGGGTCATCCCACACTGGCGTATTTTGAACGTTGGCATTGGGCACGCGCTGGCGCTGGGCGTCTACGCAACGTCGTTGCGCCATCTCTGAGGTCCCGGGCTCGATTACCGGTCGGGTCAATGTGATAACGAACCTTCTATATTTTTTTATTTTGCATTTTAATTTTTATTGAGTCCATCGCTCCTGACGTTAACTGGTAACGAGGCCCTAGCCTAAGGGCAACAATCACAGCACAATAAAGCTGTTCCTAGACTTGTCGCCCTCACCGTGAAGATTTGACCACTGCTTCTAATGTAGCACCCCCCAGGCGCACTGAAAACCTTACTCACACGCAGGAACACAACCGAAGTGATTGTCTCGTGTCTGGGTGTTGTGCCACCGTCATTGTTTCTTTCAGTGCTTAAGCTATTTATCACAGAATCTGAGCTATATATTTTATGTTGTTAGATTATTTAGAAAAATACTGGATCAAGAAGACTTGTACAAGCAATAAGGGCGATAGTCCACGGTAAAGGAGTAAGTACTTAAATTTCCTATCATTGATCAATACATACACGATAAGATAATAAATGTGTTATTGTCATGCGTGTGATTCACGATAATTTCTTAGTTAATCGCACTTTGTAAACAATACAAAAGAAAGTGTTTCGTAAGTGTCTAACGCTAGTACCTAAGCTGAATATAAAATCTACTTAATTTACTGCGCACTTTATTTATTTTACTTACAACTTTATTGCATAAAAAATTACAACAGGTGGATTTAATGCTAGGAACATTCTCTATCAGTCAACCCTTTAATAAACTTTACGGACTACAATTTTATAGTGCTTAAGGCTGGACTAGTGATATTTAAAAATTTTAAAGAAACAGAAAAAAATACATCTTACCTTGTGGTGTGGAATACGAACTAACCACTTTTAATTATTGCGCGTGCTGCTCGTCCAACTAAGCTATCCGTAAGTTTTCATAGGAGATGAATTTTTCTGTTTTGTTAACCTCTTCGGTAAGTGCCCTCTACCATAATATGCGTTAAGAAATTACATACTTATTACTTACGCGTGTTCTTGCCCCACACCGCAAGCGGAGATGAACTTTTCTGTTTCTTTTAAATGTTAACGGACTACAATTAATTTACTATTTAATAT
This sequence comes from Glyphodes pyloalis, assembly GCA_037074685.1. NCBI lineage: Eukaryota > Metazoa > Arthropoda > Insecta > Lepidoptera > Crambidae > Glyphodes > Glyphodes pyloalis. Next base: position 6,811,471 of record JAYKKO010000002.1, read on the forward strand.
TACCTCGTGACGCATATGTAGTTAGATCTCAGGAAAGTAAGTATTTCTTCGGGTTCAAGTTCAAGAAAATCTCTCGATGCCACCAATGGCAAGAAAAATCGCATCACTCGAGGAACCTGAAACAATAAACAAAGTCTCACATTATACTGTAACACATTAAATTATTATCTAATTAGTTCGAACCGTTACCATCAAATCCACAACTGGTGTCATCCCCCTATGTCTCGCTTCTCTGAACAATGCAAAGGCTGTATCTTCACTGAACAAATTCTCATTGACGATGAAAGACCAGCACTGGTCTTCTAAATCTGTTACGAAATTATGTTTTCATTTGTTAATTTTATTAATAAGGTGTTATTTTATTCAGTGAAACTATAAAGGAAATTCTAAATATTTTGCTTTACCTTTAACAGCTAAATACTGTGCAGCACAAAATAAATCTAAAATGTTATCTCTTCTTAATAATTTGTTGCTTTCCGGCCCACTGATGATCATCCATTCATAAATGATCTGAAACGCTTCAGGGGTTACACTATCCTGTAATTAAATATTCAATTTTATGCCTCCTCCACACTACTCGCGAAGTTGAACGAAGTTAGACGAATACGATAGTGTAGAGAGGCACTTCGGCTCGCCTCGTGCTTGCCACGTCAAACTTTGCCTCGCCTCGGGCGAACTTCGCCGAGTAACTTCGCGAGTAGTGTGGAGCAGGCATAAGACTTCTTATTCTATAATATTCTTTATTTTTTACGAAAATAAGTACTAGTTTGGGCTGGAGCCCATTAGAGTTATATACCGCGAGTGATGGTCTGCCAACTGAGATATGAACTGCAATTTAAGCAACACAAATTTAGGTGACGATTTCTTCTATTCTTTCAACGTCGAAATCTTCTGTTGGTACCCTCTTGACTTGAATGACTTTAAATATAAATAGTAAACATTTTCTTTCTCATTATTCGAAATTTAATGTTTGCTAATATGGTTTTATATACTATACAAATACTAGCGGTCTCGGCGAACTTCGTTTCACCTTAGAGGATTTTCCCGCTTTTCTCTTAAAATTTTTCCTGTATTTTCTTTGCTATAAACCTCACTGAGCCCGAGACATTTCCAACGATTGTTAAACCGTGGAAATCGGTTCGTGCGTTCTGGAGTTATTGCGTCAGGAAGGAAAATCCGACTTATTATTTTATTAGATATAAACCTATTAAGAAATATACGACATACGTACGCTCTGCAATTCAACTTCTCTGCGTCCATTTATGTTTATATCAAAAAAATCTGAGTAAACTTGCAAAACAATGCGATGACAGTGAAATTCTTCATCTCCTATGTGGACCACTGTGTCAGTATTACTGGAGAATTAAAATAGATTTAAAAAAAATACCACATTCACAGATAAAAGTATTATTACACTTAACGTTTGATTTAAATCTACATTAAGGTTGTCTGGAAGAGATCGCTTTCTAGCGATAAGACCGCCTAAATTGTACCTACTATAATAATCTATTTCTGTAAAGCTTTTTTTTGTGCAATAAAGTATATCTATCTATCTATCTATTAGTACAAAAAAACTTGTATTATGGCAAGATATTTGCATTCGAAATCATCAGAATTAACAAAATCATCATTTATTATAAAGTGAAAAGTGATACGATAATTTAAATAATCATTGCATTTCTACCAGTACTGTTGTACTGTAATCAGTGATATACACTCAATGGCGTTATTCACATCGATTTTGCATTATGAACATCAGAGTGTTCGCTTGTCCACACAATGAGCTTAAGAACTTGCGTTTTTTATAATTTTCCACCAATCTGTTTTACATAGTCCTCCTTTTACCCCTTAAAGACATAAGTATTGCTTTTGCGGCTATAATTAAATTATCTGATATCAGCTGTTGCCCCTCCATGTTTCGCTTTATTTCGGAAGAAAAGGACTATATTGTGGTACTGGTAACGTATTAAATTTTGTATTATAAGTAGTATTGATGTTACCATCCTCATTCAGGAATAGCTTTCCTACAAAAAAGTAGCGATAAAAAGAAAAGTCAATCATCATACACATGGTTATGGATCCGCCTGAAGAATTCTTGAAACAAATCTCGTTTCTTTGGCAGCTGTACTCTGAGCCAGTCGACCGGCTCCGCCATAGCGTATCCCAAGCTGCATAGATCTTTGCCTTTATCTTCTCTGACACTAATATACTTTGTTTTTGCATTTCTATCTTGTACACTTCTCTTAATTACATTTTGAACATCTCTCGGACCATATTGCAGTTGTGGTTCAGATTCGTTGCTAATTTGCTAAAAAAAAGAACTTGTAATATAAAATAAATTCTTATTATACATATAAATACTCATTACAACTATTTCAACTTGTTGTGTGGTGTTGTTGTGTTCCTGCGTGTGAGTAAGGTTTCCAGAGCTCTTGGGGGTGCTACATTAGTAGCAGGGGTCAAGCCTTCAAGGTAAGGGCGACAAGTCTAGTAACAGTTGTACTATGCTATACTTTTCGCCCTTAAGCTAGGAACTTATTACCACTTAACATCAGGTGGGATGAGGTCAATCTTGGAGTGCATTATAAAAAAAAAAAAACGTCATGCCCTTCGAAAAAAAATCAGGTCTCTATCTTTTCGTGTTTAGCGGCTTCCGGCTGCTTTACGAATATCCTGACTCTGGGCTATATTTTAGTCTACTTTAATTTAATCAAGATAAGGTTAAGTTAAAAATGTCTGGAGCATTTTTTGTTTATAAACTTAGATCATACCAAGTGAACATGAAACCGAAAAGAGATAGGTATCTAACTGTTGTTGTTATCTTGTATAAGTAGATTATTAAAAGTAACGTACACATTCGTGAACGTATACTTACCACACCTAGGTCATTATCAGGTTCACCAGCAGCTTCGCCTTTAAATTTCATTTTAATTGTTGTTTGAGTGGGATCTGCCAAAAGTACTCCAATTTGCGAAGATTGAAATACTACCTGTAACAAATTTTAAAAATAGTCTGTCTTTAGAGAAAATTAGTTTTAAGATTATACTGACATTGTTGTGATGTGATTAAGTACAGCATAAAAAAATTTTAGGTACCTGATTAGATTGAACTTTTAAATTTCCGCTCGGCGTTGATTTGAAAGGAAACGATGCCCCTTTTTGAGCACTCATCTGATCCACACTATACATGCTGAAAGATTAAAATCAAAATATATCAAACTACTTTGGCAGCCTGGTTGCAATTATACTGGTAGCACTTATACGTTTCATGAGTTCATAGATAATTCCAAGAAAATTAACGAGTGTTTCTTGGATCTTTTCTTCATAATCGCACCTATTTGAGTTTTAACAGGCTACTTTGCATCTTATATAGCATTAACTTGAGATTGGTAATGCTTGTTACTTCTATAAGTCTAATACTAGTTTCCCACCTGGAATTCTCAGCACCAGAAGAAATATTCAGATCCATAGCTTCTTGATTGATTTGAATGTAATCTGAAGCGAACTTATTTGCGTATGTCTCTGGTGACATTTCGGATTTCCTCCTCTGCTTCCTATGCAGTTATTTTTCATAATTAGAAAAGTTTATTTTCAGCTACTCGTGACCTGCGACTCCATTGACACAGTTATTTTGAAGGTATTGGTGGTTTTAGTATTAATAGAATAATGAGGCTCTTAAGGTGTCCCAAAAACATCATTAATTGTCATGGCTAGACCATTGTCTTCCTTCTCAAACACTGATTAGTACCTTTTTGCTAGCCAGTGAAGAGCTGTTAAAATTTTGTATGTACATTAAATTTTTAGAGATTTCCAGTATATAAGGCATTAATTTAAAATAAAGTTAATTATTGATAGAACAGAACCCACCAGATTGTTAACATTGTTGGTAGTTTGCTATATTTTATGCTACATTTAATGCTCTTTTATTAAATTTATATCCAAGTTTGGCATACTATCAAGTGCTGGCCAAGAATATGGGAGAAATCGCAGGCGTTTATATATGGTATTTCTTGGAAGAATAATGTACTCTTTAAAGTTTCAATCAACTCTTAGTAACCATGCGTACGGAAATAACAAGTTTCCATGTTTAACTCACTTTCCTTTGAAGTTCCACGACATGTATTGAGTATCGGCGCAATGTTTCCTGAAACTTGTCGCCGAGCCGTCTCCAGAACTGCCACGGATCGAGTCTGGGTCGAGCTTTCGTGATAAGAATTTAGTTGTGTGCTTGAAAAAATCGAATGCTAAAACAAATGGTAGGGGAATATTTTATGGAAGTACTTAGGTAAATTATGTAGAGATAAGGCCCATATTTTTACATAATCGGAATATTGTGTGCCGGGGTTTTTGCGACTTTACGTCGAAGTAACCAAACCTAAATGGCCCTACTAAGAAATTAAGAAATAAACGTATTTTAATGCAATAATTTATTATTCGGACAATTATGTGTAATTAAGATTTTAGATGAATGGATAGGTTATTTCATTTTTTATTATTTAAACAAAAAAAAATACTTTAGATACATTGCGTTAAAATGTAGCGTCATTTCCTCGCAGTTTTTACGAATTAAACAAACCTCCACTGAACTTTGACGCACTGTATCTATATTTTTTTTGTTTTGGGACAGCTTTTTTCATTCAATTTTGGAAATTTTTCAGTATAGATGAACTAAATAGAAGCATTGTTTTTGTTTACCCAGCCATCATCCCTATTGCAGAATTGCTTGCCTCTTGTTTTTTATCGGCTACACTTCAGGGAATTTGCGCAAAAAGCACAGTAGAGTTTTAGTCATAGACCCAATCAAAATTGTTGACAAAGTGGCTTACTGAAGTCACTGGTGTTGGTGGCGAGGTCGGAGAGCGAGCTGCTCCGGTACAGCCGCGGCTTGATAGTGATGCAGTAATGCTCGAGAACGTCCCCGAACCTGCGCCTCCTTCTCTTGACGCAACTGTTGCCATGATGATGAACATGATTAAGATCAGATCAGATCAGGGAAGAAACTAGGAGCAATAATGGCATAGTATACTACAGCCATAGTCCTCACTTCCCGTATAAGAAATGCCGCTGGGAGGGGGGCGAGGTACCTACCCGTTACAGGCGGAGTTTTATGAAATCCGTTTTAAGCGGATATCGGATATCAGGAACCTACCAGCTAAATTTTGTGTTTGTATAGATAAATGAGAATTAAAATATTAATGCTGCATAAAGGCATTTAAGATATTTAGTTCAAATCAATTGGCGTATTGTTTTAAGAGACAAAGCAAAGCGCTCATCAAAATGTTAACTGATAAAAATATGCAATGAAACGTACCGCGGTGAGTTTTGTTTAAATTCACTAAATTTCGCATTCGACACTGTATCAGTAACATTGACCTGTGAATAAAAATTGTTTTAGTAGGTAATATAATGTTTTATTCAAGAATACGTAGTACGACACTGTATTATACGCCTTTTTCATCGAAAGATAATCTGTTGACAATCAAGGCAGTCGAATAGGTTTGACTTCGTTCTGACAAAGGAGAGGATTGCCATGATAAAGTAATCCGTGAATTTACAATCGTAATGGTATCAGCGCCACCGGTGGAATGAAAACTCATAAGAAGATATTACCTCCCGAATAAGAGGAGAAGGGCGTTACCAAATCCCCAGGAACTATTCCCAGTTAGGTCTAATGCATTCTGTAAAGAGCGCCTACCATGCAGGTCAAGTAAAAAACGATGTTTCCGATTTCAGTAATTTTGAAAGTCCCAAAGCTCCTGAACCAGTCATTATACTAAAAAATATTTGGTACACATATCAAAGACATGAACAGGTAGAATACACTAAAAAAAGTTAACCTAACTTACCTACTTACTTTTACGTACGCCTAAATTGTACTTGAATATGTCTGTAAAACCAATTTTAGTAATTTTTTCTGTGCTATAAAGTGTATCTATCTATCTAGGTAGATACTTTTTTCCACGCAAAGCGGCCAGGTGTGCATTTTGCGTGGAATGCCCCAAAGTAACAAAAAAAGAGGAGAGGAACTAAGTACCTACCTATAGATAATTTTGTGCCTAACACGCCAGATAGGCCACCACTTTTTTCTAGGTTATAGCGAGAAACAATGCCTCCAAGGCTATTTCACTGGTTAAGCAGACTACAGCCGAATTTGTTCCAGCCCTAATTAGCAGTCAGCAAAAATCTTCACTTTTACGTAGCCATCACATATTCTTACACCTAGATAATACTGTTAAGCATATCATCACCTCTTCACGCAAATCTGTTTATCTCTGCTGTAATGATGCATACTTTGCTTGCTGTATTTGCCTTAGGTTGTCAATTCCCTAAAGATTGGAGCTGTATAACTAAGGATATGTTTAAAAAACTCTGTAGCCCGACCGTTTAACTCGCGTATCGCCTGCGCGGTAAGAAGGGCATATTTGTAGTTGTAAAAAATCTAAATGTATTAAAGCCAAACCATTTTAATTAATAAAATAAATTCTGCACATTCGTCGTCATTCGTCGTTCAAATACAACCAAATACCCCATTGGCAGTACGCGACTTAACCGGTCGAGGTATTTAATAAGGATAAGTTAAATCTTAGCACTACTGGAATAGCAATGACGTAGTTTAGCGTTGACCTTCAGGACTGCTTAACATCCTTACAGATCTATGGTGAAAAAGGACACTGGTGCAGCTTCCCTTCATTCGCTGCGAGTCTTAGTCTTCTAGTTGTCAATGAACTTACTTTTTCTAAACTGACGCTCTTTTGCATTTTATATTCGCCGAATGAATAATAAAGGAACATGAACCATATTGTACTAATTAATGTTTTTATGGTAAGTAAAAACGCCCAAATATCTTTTGAAATTTTTGACGGTTATTGTTTGTCACTCCAGTTTGTCAATGCTTGCCAAATTGCAAATGATTGTCTTTGATGAACCATAAATTATGACAAAATAAATTTTGTGCAGTCCAGTTTTTATCAAAAATTATGATTTTCTACTGAGTTATATACCGACGTCCTGGGTTCGAGTCGCATTGGGTCAGGCCATATATGTAGGTAAAGATTTTTTTAAACCTAGCTCGGGTTTGTGGTCAATACGTAATGATAATAATCCATTGTACCAAACCATCACTGGGGTGGGGGCGCTATGTGGCGGGTCGTTACATTCCCTTCAATATGGTTGAGTGAACAATTAATTGTTAAACAAGTCACTTGCTTGAGAACAGGTGCCACCTTTAGGAACTAGTCTGCTCCAGCTTACCTCTTTTACTCTTTATAGGTACTTAATGTTTAATTCACTCATCAAAACAAAACTATAGGACTTGGTCCAGGGTAGTCTACACATAGCAATAAGTTTAGTTAAATACTGCTACTGTAACCAATCTGCTGAGTTTTTTACCGGTGTCATCTTGGTAGATATAGGTTCTGAACCGGAAGTAGATTCACTTTTCATTGTATTCAATTGACGATTCGAAAGTGTTATATGTAACCTACTTGAATAAACAAATATTTGATTTGATTTGAGTAACGATGACTTGATTGCAATAATGGATTTGCCTTGCAGCTTGATATTATTACATACATATACTTTAAAACGAAATATTAGCTGTACTGACAGTTTGGCAAGTGAATTGAAATAAAGTAGTTTTTTGGGAATGCCCAGTCTGTATCTAGTGAACAAATTTCAAATTAAAGTAGATTAAGTTAGGGTGAGAAAACACATTCGATAAAAAAGTAGCAACTCCCAAATTTCATGTAGATTTGAATTATCTATAATATTAATAGACTTTATTAAAAAAATACTTTTAAACAGTTTCCGAGCGTTGTAAATGCGATACCTAATATAAAATCACTTTATTTCATAAATCGGATACAGTTAAGTAAATAGGTAGGTACCTACCGAATTTATCAAGAAATGAAAACTATCCATCTAGCTAACTCAAGTAAACAATTTTATTTTATTGTTCTTTACAAATTGAATAAATATTTTCAATCTAGTGTACATCGTAATGTATTGGGGTAATTTCACCAATACCCTACAAGACCATTTTTTTCAACAGATCCACAATGAGAAGATCTTAATTTTATTATCTATCTGTAAAATAATTAACGGAAATCGACAGTTAAAAAAATATCAGGGATTATACAATAAATGGATGATGCTGTATTTTTGGTACGGTAGATGTATAGAGATTGATAGAGACAACGCTTTAAAAAAGATAATTTAGAATAAGTTATATACGCCGCAGTTTGTTATTGGATGGGTGACCATTCCCACCGTTATCTTTAGTCTCCCAAGAAGGAAGTAACTGTTATATCTTGCTCTTGTATGTAGGTCTACAAATTATCATTGTCAATCTTATTTGCTGTGCCGTGGGCTGCATTGCATGCACTATTTGACAGCGTAATTTTTCTGCGTAGGTACATAGGTATCTGACACTGCAATTTTGTTCATCGCACGATCAAAACCAGTCCAGTTATGTCGTATATTCTAAGGATATTAGTACCTATGTAGATTTATAGCTTCCTAGCTATAAATCTATGCTAATATTGAACCGCAAATGTAGGTATAGTTTGACGTGCTGTTGCCCGTATAAGTGGCTACTAAATTGTATGACAATACCCCTATTATGATTATGTTAATAAAGAAAATCAAATCAATTTCTTATTGGTTGTATGTCTATTTTTTCATGTGCGGTGTACCTACATTTGGTGTGTTCACCTTACGCTGATCAGATTTAACTATAATTGGTTAGATTATATTATTATGAATGGATCATTTTGTATATATACCTCACTTTCCTTTACTGTTGCTACATTGGAATAATACTTCGGATTTCCTCGACTTGTGTGATCCTGTTGAAAAAGCTTTCTTTCATTAAAACTAGAAAGAAAAATGGGAATGCTAAACGGAGCTACTCTTGCCATTTTATTAATTGTCGTTGCAGTAAGTTTAAAACTTTGTTATTTTTGATGTGATTTTGTAACCAATTATGAAATATGGTAAATAAAAGTAACGCTTTATATAATAAAAAAATCAATAAATATATTTTATGATTGTATACCTCAAATTGTCCACATTTTGATCATGATAAATTTTTGAGTTAGGGGTGGACCGATGAATGTTCCTGATTAATTCAATACATTGCATGTAGTATATAACTATACTCGTCTTATGGAAAGCGTCCGTTACAATATCCTTGTTTAGTTAGATGCGTTTAGGTACTGAAACAAAGCACCTTGTACATACATATTATGTTCCAGAACATTGTCATCTTCAACTCTGGCGTATATGGTGCCCCAGGTACCAAGAAAGCTGAAGATATTACGAAGAAACAACGGGCCGATCCAAATACGGTTACAGTCCCACCGAATTGCCCCGATAATCATAAAATCGGCAGCGACGGCGTCTGCCGCGAAGTCTGGCATTAATAACCGCTAATTAACATACAATTTGCGTGAAGACATAAATCATTTTATCATCATAAAGGTTCCATAAGTTATGTCACACGGTTTACGCAACTTTTTGACGTCCCACATTCGTATCGGTCTACTGCCAAAAACGAAACATGTGGGATCCGCAAACAGATAGCAATATTCAATTCTAATAATCGTAACCAATCCACCACGAATGCGAATTAAGCGTTTTGGAAAAACCAAATATTATTTAAGCAAATGAAAAACCACGTTTCAATTCCCAAACTTTTCAAAAACTAAATCTTTCGTTTGTTCGTTTCGTTTTTGTGAGCAGAGTTTCAGCTGGTCGGCGTGTCTTAAATATATTTTCAATTAATAAAAACACTTCTACATTCTAAATATTAGAAACAGAAAATTTTTATCTCCCCTTGCGGTGCGGGAATTGAACCCACGACCTTCACGTATCGCGCTAGTACGGCGTATAGTACTATAAAAATAATAAAATCGACTTCTACATTCTGTTATTTCCGTTTCGATTTATTACATTGCTTTTTCTCATTCCAATTAAGTTTTTTATTTTTTGTTCCTCTTGGAAGTTTAACATATATATAAATATAAAAATAATAAATATTGAACAAAATCACATACATTTTTCTGACTCTGATCAGAAACAACGATGGTACCACAACACCCAGACCCGAGTCTATACCCGAAATGGGTACCTATACCAAATTTTATCAAAATTGGTTCAGTGGTTTGGGCGTGAAAGTTGGATACACAGACAGACAGAGTTACTTTCGCTTATTTATAATATTAGTATGGATAAATCAACTAAGATAAAATAAAAATAAGATATCTAAGTAAGTATACATATAATAAAAGTCTTAAATATGTATAGGCGCTTCTGTGAAAGTATCGTAGTGGGAAATAATCCTAAGAGGATAACTACATCGACGGGTTACACACATATATTATGAAGTTAAATCAGTAATATATTTGTAAATGTTTTTCCTCTTGTGTCATTAAACAACTGGACGAAAATAACTATTGGACAATTTAATTACGAATAATAAGCTTACCAAAGAAGGCCGGTTTAATGAATATAGAACCAAACTTACTTAGCATATAAATGACGTATTTCGAGTATTTGTGTTATTACGCTTCCATCCACTTAAGTAGCAGGACCACAAACTTAGAACCAAATATAATTACCTAAATACTCCGTTACTTTGATTAAAACTGTTCGTAAAACTATGGAAGGCACAAAGTATGCTGCTATTCTTTTTGTTTTGCTGATTGCGACGGTAAGTACAAACCAACAAATTTATTTATTTAGATTTGACACTGTTTTTTTACATTTTGAGGTATGGAGCATATGTATGCACTTTGAACAAAATGTACTCCAGATAGTATTTGAAGGAAAGATTGAAATCAATGTTATTTACCCATTGACAATAACACAAACCGTTTATATAAACAAATAAAGTCACACATATGAACAAGTTTCTTCCGCGGTATATGATTTGCTACTGCGTACTATTTCATGCATTCTGTCCACGTTATTTCTTTATGAAAATTGTCATATTATTTAAGTATCTGATCTGTCTGGTTGATAAATATTGGACAAAATCACATACATTGCTCTAATCCCGTGGTAAGTAGCTAAAGCACTTGTGTTACAGAAATCAGAAACAACGACGTTACCACAACACCCAGACCCGAGAAAATATAAGTTCGTTTCCCATAATTGACCCGACCGGGGATCGAACCCGGAACCTCAGAGATGGCGCGACGCCAAATTCCGGCACGCTTGCCTCTCTCTGGCTACGGAGGTCGTCAAATAATAGTTTGATAAATTTCAAACTGTTGCGTTTACAATGTTAATTGTATTATTTTATTTTGTAATTTTTGAGGTCCGCAGCTTAACAGTCCTTAGCTTAATCCAGTTTTTATTAGTTTAATATTTAACAGTCTTTGTTTTTTGATTAACGAATCGATTGGTTTTTGTTGAAAATCTCCTTACTACGCTCAAAAAGTGTCCCCGTAGTATGTTGTATGGAATAATTTTTGGTTCTGGTCTTTGGGGTCAGCTACTAAAAATGTGATAAGATTAGAAATAACTTTTTAATGTTTTTATAGCGCACTAGCGAACTCTAATTATTTAAATAAAAACAGAAAGTTGTATGTCGTCTCCCCTTTCAGTGTGGGATAAGAACCTTTACGTGTCACGCGTGCTGTTCTTCCAATTAAAAAATTCTTTACACTTCAAGGTTGACCCACAGACATCTAATTGTCGGTTGACCTCATCCCACCTGATGTTAAGTGATAATGAGGTCCTAGCTTAATGGCGACAAGTAGGTACAGCATAATAAATCTGTTTTTGGACTTGTCGCCCTTACCTTAAAGGCTTGAACCCTGCACCCCCCAAGAGCTCTGGAAATCTTACTCACACGCAGAAACACAACAACACAAAAGTGATTGTTATTTGGCTGCGGTCTTCTATGAGGTAGAATTGAGGCTGTATCTTTAAAATATACAAACCTGTCATGGGTCCACCTATTCTTTCACACCTAAGTGGAAGGAGACCCTTCCACTACCTATTACTACTACTAACCTGTTCCCTAATCTCGAAATGTTTTGCAGGGTTTTGCTACTTCAGATGAAGAAGCTGGTGACTATGCTGAGATTACCACAGTTCAAGCAGAAGACATGTCGCAGCCACCGATTGATGTTTCAATAACAAACTTCATCGTGGCTCCAGTGAATTGTCCTCCAGGCTTATCCCCTGATGTAACCGGAACATGCCGTGAGGTCTGGAGAAAAGCGTAGATAAACCTAAACGATACTGCAAATAATTAAAAGAAGTCCATCTCAGTGCCCCAGTAGGGGATAGTCAATTGTCATTCCATTATCATCAGGGCCAGTATTCTGAGACAATGTCAATGTCACCTCAACAGTAATTGTGTTAATGAAACCAGAACCAACGGTGTACAAGTACATTATACATAACATTGTAGGTATTCTTAAATAAATTTGTGAAGACCCAGTGGCAGATGTAACCGAACTCATGAATCTTGATTAAACAGCTAAGAGCGCTAACCATTGTTCAAATTAGCTAATCACAAGCTAATATGATTGTGTCTATATTTGCTCACAGGTTAAAATGTAGATGGACAGCCGGTTTGCCTGACCTTACTTTGTTTGCCCATGGTACACACACACATAGTTGCGCACACACAAATTCCTACTATCGCAAAGCCATTAGTCCCCTTTGATATTTCTACATAGCTTTTGGTAATTCTGCAAAATGGCAGGATGTTTGATCTAGATTGACGTCACGTCGTAACAAATGCTTGGGAATCGATTGACGTACTCGTAATTCTGCTAAGATACATATGAAAGTTCATTTGTGGATGTATGTATGGATGTTTGTTAGTCTCGTACCTACTCTAAAACTTCTGTATGGATTTAGATACAATTCGATAGTTAGATAAATAAGGTACAGGGTTGCCAAAAATAAAGAAGAGCATTCCTTAATATAACTATATCAGAATATTTCACAGGCAGAGGATATTATATAACTGAGATTTATTAATTAAAATGTGCTTTGTATAGTTTCAACCCATTAATAATAAGTAAAAAAGTAATATGATAAAGCGATGTCTTATTTTTTTTGACGCGATGCTTTATTAAATTTTTCAATAAAACGTCTAAATATTTTGTACAATAAATGGTCTATCTTTTTAATTACTTACTATGTATCTTTGATAATAATCTGTATTTCTCTCTATTTTTACATACAAGTTTTACAAGCTTTTTTAAGATTAATTAGCTAATTATTGTCACATGTATAATTTATTAAATAAATATTTTACGGATAAGTATGTGACATTTTTATTTCATGTTGTTTGGGTATTTAAGATGTCAAAATTCACAAAAGATATGATTCGAATTAGAAAATTTAGGTCGTCTAGTTAGGTATGTATAATCGTCATCTTTTGTTTTTCCCCGAGGTTGCTGCTCTCACCAGTACCTTGTAGCTCGACACCTAGACTACTTAATACGACAAGGTTCTCAGATGTGCAGCAATTGATAATAGCGAGCGTACTTAATAGGTTACATACCCAACATATTTTGTAAGTACAAACCTTAGAATAATGTTATGTAGATGATTTTTGACATTTACATTGGTAATTAATGACGAACTGTTATGGGATATATTTAAAACTGGTTTTTAAAAAAAAGATTTATTATTTCACTGAATTTACAAATGGAATGATTTAGGCAAGTGTCACCGAGCGCGGTTGGAATCGAACTAACTGGTTGCCTCAAAGAAATTATGTACTTACTAACGTTAAGCGAAATAATTGTGGACGCTGCCCTTTTATATGCTATTAATATATATAACAGCCCCCAAGGTTAAAATTAAACTTTACCTAAAGTGAAGTTTAAGTTAAAAAAAAATATATAAATTTATTTATTTATTTATTGATATTAATTATTTTTATTTATGTTGGTTTAATACGAGCCTTTGGCGTCTCGATAATTTCCAACTCTATATTATTAATTTTAGGATCACTTTTAGGATTTGATAACGAAATTCGCTGACATTTGCCTTTACAATGTTTATATATTAGAAAACAAATTATTATTAAAATTATAATAGAGATAGTAATAGTAGTAGAAGAATAATATTGGCCATACAAAACAATATGTGGTTGTTGTATAATTTTGTCAAGATTTTTAACAATCTGACTATTGGCCTTGTCTTGTTCCATAGAAATAGAGTTAAGGTCAATATTTTTTAAATTTAATTTTGGAATATTAAAATCAATTTTATTTAATTTAATCAAATTGCAGCAGTTATCATCTAATAAATCGAAAGTAGAATTTACAGTTTGGATCTTTATAATTTTAGTGGATTTAGGAGTTAATATGAAATCTTTATAATACGCTATACAATCAATAGGGAGATTTAGAAATCCAGTACCTAAAATACTTATCTCATTATTTCCAGAGTTTTGACACATTATAGATAGTTTTGACTTTTCTGAAATAATATAAATCCATTTATTGTTGCTGAGTCTATGCCAAATTTCTATGTTTCCTTGAAAAAAGTTAATTTCACATTGTTTTGGTACAGAGTTGAGAGCTTTAGAGATTATTTCTGATTCACAAATTGCATTTGAAGATGTAGAATAAACATCGAGAAATTCACAAACATAAAACATATCATATAGTAACTTACAGCTATGTAGACTATTTAGTTTACAGTATAAAGATCTATCTCTAGTTATACCTATAAATTTTGTCGATGGAATAATCGTTGTATAAGTATTATTTTCGAATTTATTCAACACTGGGAATGGGATACAATTATATAAACTAAATTCATTGGAGGTCACTAAAGGAACCTTTAAGACAAATACTATCTTATTTTGACTATAGAAAGAGGCTAATTCAGATATGTTTAGTAACATATATATATTTTCTAAAGATAGACTAACCGGAAATTGTCTAAAATTCGGTAAAAATCTATAATTGTCTACTAATTCAGAAAATAGTAGTTTTGGCGTGATGATTGACGGATGTAGAATATTAGATTTGCTAAACATTATTCCATTAACGATATCTTCTAATTTAAATGATAACGTAAGTAAACTACTTTCTAACATATTAAACATTTCGTTAAAATTTGATTTAATTATGGTTTTATTGGTTAACACAGTTAAATTCTTTAAAGTACTTGATAAACTTTCAACAGCGCTATTTAATCTCATTTCATTATTTCCAATATCATTTATAATATTTTTATAAGAAGTAAGTGTTGATTTTGTTACCAAAATGTTTTCTTTCATTAGTTCTGATAGTTTAATCTGATCATTTTCTACAGATTGAATGGCGCTGCTATATTTGATAGCATCTTCTTCATTCATAGTTCCAAATAAGTGTTTGAATACTGTGCCTACAACACCAAACCAAGCTGATCTTTTTGATCTAAATTCTATAAGGTGCGAAATTGATTCGAAGTCTCTAACTGTATCGTAATAACGCACAGATAAAGGTTGTAATAAGTTATGACATTCTGACTCATCGAAAGCATTGCTTTGCTTACACAAGTATCGTAGGGTGCCTATCACACCGTTCAGGTTTTCTAAGTGCGGTTTAATAAATGAAATGTCTGTAGGAATAATTATACTAAGATGACCATCTATTATTTTTAATAAGCCAACGGGGTCAAAATGGATACCTGGACTTTTTGTAGCTGGTTGAGTGAAGTTACCGCTCACTATTGTCACGAAACTGAAATAGAATTTATTTAATATAAAACTATAAAACTAATTTAAACTAGACTTAAAGTTAAGTGGGACTTACTCTACTAGTCTCACTGCGACGTGCTAGTTTGACTTGGTCAAAGTGATGGGTCACGTGACGTCTGTTTATTAATAGCGTAAGGCTATTCCTACCGTTTATTTTAACGACTTTGTAGGGGCCTTTCCAGATTGGTGATAGAGCTTTTCGGAGCCTAAGGTGGTTTTTAAGAAATACATAATCACCAACTTTATAATTAATAGGTTTTGAGTGGGAATCATAATAGGTTTTTGAACATTGTTTAGATTTATTTATATTTTCTACAGCTTTAGATCTGCTGTATTGGAGACGATGTTTTAACATTTGGACATAATCGGGATAAGTGACATCAGAGGAAGAAGTTTCAAAGATAGAATTTGGAAGATAGGGTTTGTGACCAAAGAGAAGTTCGTAAGGAGAGTAATTAGTTGTAGAGTGAATAGCAGTATTGTATGCTAACATAGCAGTATATACGTATCGGGGCCAGTTAGATTGGGATTCGTCAACGTAGGACTTTAAATATTCTTTCAGGGTTGAATGGCTACGTTCTAGCGCGCCTTGAGTCTGAGGGTGATAAGGAGAAGACCAAAGCTGTTTGATCTTTAAGAAAGAACAGGTTTGTTTAAACATTTCTGCTGTAAAATTGGTACCTTGATCGGTAAGTATTGTTTTAGGTATACCAAATTGGGATATAAAATGAATTAGACAATCGCTGGTTTCTTCAGCGGTTGTGGTTCTTATTGGATAAGCAGAAGAGAATTTTGTTAAGTCGTCCTGGATAGTCAGGATGTACTTAAGTTTAGCAGTTCCGGATTCAGGGAGTGGGCCAACAATATCAAGAGAGACTCTTTCGAAAGGGACAGTAGAAGTGCTAGTAATTTGCATTGGAGCTCTATTTATTTTGCGGAGTGCTTTATTGGTTTGACAGGATAAGCATTGTTTTACATAATTTTCAATGTCACTACGCATATTTTTCCAATAAAATTGTTCACGGATTTTATTAAACATTCTATTTGATCCAAGATGACCAGCTATGGGTACATCATGATTTTCTTTTAGTATCTTCTTTACTTCGCTTGGATTAGGATAATAGATTTTATTTCGATAAATGTGAATTTCTACTCCAGTATTATCAAATAAGAAAGCTAACATGTTATATAATTTTGAATAAATGTGTCTATCAAATGGGTTTTTGAAATCTGTAATGCTGATTGTTCGTTCTTCAGAGTTTGATAATAAATAGTTTTTAAACGATTTTAGAGTTTCGAATATGTCTGAATAGCTACAATCGTCAAAATGGTGTACTTTTGTAAATATAAAGAAAAAGGTTTTGTTGTTGTATGTCAAAGATTGGTGAGAATGAAGTGTTCTTTCAGACTGTATAAAGGATTGGGATTCAGAATAATTTGACAGGATATCTTGTACATAAGGAATAGATTCATCTAAATCAAGAGATGATGGAACTACGATGATTTTATTTTGGGTTTTTAGAAGGTTGTCATTATGTTCTATTATTGGAGTGTTACAGTTAGTGGTATTTGATTTTAGAAATTTAGCATAAGTATCATTTATTTCATGTTCCGGTATGATTTTAGGTGGATTTAGATTTTGTTTAGAATCTGATCGGCTTGTAGAAGGCTGTGGATCTGCTGGATTTTGCATTGAATGGTAAGGGTTAGGTTTGTTATTATTTTTATTTTCAGGGATGGAGATTGAAGGAGGTTGAACATCGGTAGATTTCATGGATTTAGGAGGAAATGAAGAGTTAGAAGGTAAGTGTTTATCATTTTCCAGAAGATCGGGTATAAATAAGTTATCAAGATTTATTTGATCTATATCAGGGATTGGGATGTCTAAGTCATCTAAGGTAAGAGGACTAAAAGGAGTAAGTAGGGGGTTTTCATTATTAGGATTATCAAGTGCTGGAGGGACTGGATTAGCAGAACTTGGAGAATTGGTAAGTTTTCCTGGATTTTCATTAGTTATAGGATGGACAGGATACCGTGAAAGGGCATCAGCTGCGGAATTTAATTTTCCTTTTCTGTATATTATTTCATACTCAAATTCTTCTAACTGAAGACGCCAACGTTGCATTTTACTGCTGGGGTCAGAATGATTGAAAAGCCATTTTAAAGGACGATGATCTGTTATGATAAAGAATTTTCTTCCGAAAAGATAGGGACGGAAGTTTTTACAACCAAAGATTATAGCCAGAAGTTCTTTTTCTGTAGTGCTATAATTTACTTCATTTTTATTTAAAGTTCTAGAAGAGTAAGCTATAGGATTATCTTTGCCAATAGGACCTTGGGAAAGGATTGCAGAAATAGCATAATTGGATGCATCACACGTAAGTGTAAATGGTTTTGTAAAATCAGGATAGGTAAGGACTGGGGCAGATATTAGTTTATCTTTTAGGCTTTCAAATGAGAGTTGTTGTTCGTTGGACCAGATGAACGGGATATCTTTCTTTAGTAGAGAGGTAAGAGGTTTAGATAGTTTGGAAAAGTCAGGGATGAATCTTCTGTAATATGATATAAGACCTAGAAATGATTTTATATCTTTGGGACATTTTGGGACTGGAAATTCTTGAACAGATTTAATTTTGTTAGGGTCAGGCTTAAGGCCATTCTCAGTAATAACATGACCTAGATAACCGACTTCTTTTCTCAAAAATTCGCATTTGTCGGGTTGTAACTTGAGATTAAAAGATCTGAGTTTTTGGAAAACTGCTGAGAGGTTAAGGATATGGGAATTTAGATCGTGAGAATATATTACTACGTCATCGAGATACACAAAGCATCTTTCGCCTTGAAGCCCAGTAAGGACATTGTTCATTAGACGTTGAAAAGTAGATGGGGCGTTTTTTAAACCAAAGGGCATGCGACAAAATTCAAATTGACCTTGTGGTACGGTGAATGCTGTTTTGCAGGAATCTTGAGGATTCATTCTGATTTGATGAAAACCTGATGCAAGATCAAGGGTTGAGAAATATTTGGATTTACCTAATTGATCTAAAATTTCGGTTATGTTTGGAATTGGGTAAGTTTCACCAATAGTTATATCATTAAGTTTTCTGTAGTCTATAACGATGCGCCATTTCTTTTGGCCAGAAGCATCTAATTTTTTTGGGACTATCCAAATAGGAGAAGACCAGGGAGATAATGAAGGTTGAATTATTTTCTGATCGAGCATTTTATCAATTTGTGTTTTTACTTCTTGCTTATGAATTTCTGGGAATCTATATGATTTGACATTTATTGGTTGTTCAGTAGTAGTTCGAATTTGATGCGTAATAGCTTCGGTTGAGGTAAGTGGATCATTAGGAAGGTGGAAAATGTCTGAGTATTTTGAGCACACGTCTCGTAAAGCTTCGGATTCTTCATAATTTAAGTGAGAAGTTCGCAAAAGATTTAGGACTTCTTTAGTTCTATTAAGACAAGTTGATTTATTTTGAGTATTTAAATTATGAATTTGTTTTTCAATCGGATGTAAGGTAAGTTGAAGATTCGAATTTAAGTTAATAGGCTTTTCAGAGGTATTTAATATTGTAAGATTTATTCTATTATTTTCTTTTACTTTTACCACACAATTTGCTATCAAAAGAGAATCTGTGAGATGTTCGTCAAGGATGAGACCTTCTTTGACTTCAGGATTACGAACAGAGCATTCTACTAACATTTCAGAACGAGGCGGAATGTGGTAAACAGGATCATTAAAGATAAGTTTGATTTTATTTTTGTCAATATTAAATGTGTTACGATTATAATCAATATTACATTGATAATGAGTCATTAAATTATTTCCTATTATTCCGTCATAAGGTAAATTAATTTTATCTACAACGTGGAAATTGTAAGGAATTGATTCTCTTCCTAGGATAAGATTCATGTCAAAATCACCGAGAGTAGGGACGGCTTCTTTATCATTATCTATGCCTTTTAATTTTAATATATTTTCTTTTTTTAGTTTCAGATGCGGAGATTGTATTGAAGACTTTTTGACGAGACAGATTGAAGAACCAGTATCTACGAGGAAGGTAAGTGGTTCATTGGAAACAGAGGTTTTAATAAGAATATGAGGTAAGGACAATTTAGATGTATTACATTTTATCTCAAATATTTTATCGATTTTTCTTTCGATTGAGTCATTCCGAGGATTTTCTTGGCTTTGAATATTTTTTTGGACTACTTGTTTATAGTCTTTAGAAATAGAAGAATCAGAGGAAACAGAGGGTTTTGAAATGGTGCCATTAGAATTATGAGGTTGAATTTCGGACTCTACGAGACACCGTTGGGAGCCCGTTATTCGTTTAAATTCGTTTGGTATTCTTGGGAATTGTAATTTTCAGAATCAGGTATAGACATCTGATTATAGTCATCGTTCACGAAATGAACCTGAATGTTGCGACCATTAAAGGGTTTTCGATTAAAATTATTCTGAGGTTTATGCTGAAATTGATTTGGAGCTTGATGCTGGGAAGATCGAATTTGGTTTGTTGGAAATTGAGGGTTTTGACGTCTGAAGTTGTAGTTATTATTATTAAATTCGCGTTTTTTACAGTTTTCAATAGTATGACCTTGATTTTTGCAATAGCGACAGGTTGGTATTTGAAATTGATTAGAAGTTGTATTGAGATTATGCACGGGTCTGAAATTTGGTCTGAATTGCGTAGGACGCTGTGACATTGAATTATTTTGTGGATTCGGCGTATGGCGTTTAAACATTAATTTTTGAATCTTTTCTTCGGCTGTTGCGAAATCTATGGCGTTGTTTAGATTTTGAGGATTTTTGCCACGAACAAGATTTGAAATGTTGGGTTTAAGACCCATAATAAATGTGTGAAGAGCTAAATCGTCCATTGCTGCTAGACGACCAGCTAATTCTGACTTCTTTTTATTTGATAAAGTTATTTCTGTAATTAATTTGGATAAACAAGTTTCGACACGCAGGGCAAATTGACTAACCATTTCTGATGGAAGTTGATGACAATCTTGAAGATCTGAAAGTAGATGTGCATAATGTTTGGTTTCACCGAATTGGCTTTTTAAAAATTCGCTAAGTTGTTCCCAATTGTCAAAATCTTTAATTGAACATGCTATTTCAGCTTTTCCTTGCAGCTGTGACTGAATATATTTAAGTAATATCGACTGTTGAGATGTTGTAGCTAAATTAATTGCACTGTCACAAATAGATAGAAATGAGCTAAGTTTTTCTCGGGAGCCATCAAAAGGCTTAATGAACTTGAATAATGTTCCAATTTGAATGGATTCGATTTCTTTTTCACCTTTAATTGACATTTTATTTATTAAAATTAATTATTTACTGAAATGAAACAAAATTAATTATTAAAATAGAAATGGACTTGATACGGTGTAATAGACGGACACTAGTAACTTACAGCGGATTAAGTTTCAACTTTTGTTATGAGACTTTTATGATAAGCTCATGTGACTACAATTTGTCATTAGGCAATAATTGGATCGTGTTATGAAAGTGATTATCGAGAATTGAATTAAACGGATATGAATTACTTTGAATACTAATTATAACAAAGACTTTCTGACTTACAGTAGAGTTATGATTTTCATGATACAGGGGCGACTTCTTTTCAGGAAATAGAGGTGATCTTCTTTTTCAGGACACAGTGATGATCTTCTTTTCTGGACACAGAGGCGATTCTTCTTTTCAGGATACAGAGGCAATTCTTCTTTTCAGGACACAGAGGCGATTCTTCTTTTCAGGACACAGAGGCGATTCTTCTCTTCAGGACACAGAGGTTATTCTTCTCTTCAGGACACAGAGGTTATTCTTCTCTTCAGGACACAGAGGCTATTCTTCTCTTCAGGACACAGAGGTTATTCTTCTTTTCAGGACACAGAGGTTATTCTTCTCTTCAGGACACAGAGGTTATTCTTCTCTTCAGGACACAGAGGTTATTCTTCTCTTCAGGACACAGAGGTTATTCTTCTTTTAAGGATACAGAGGTTTTCTTCTTTACGACACAGAGGTTTTCTTCTTAACGACACAGAGTTTTTCTTCTTTACGACACAGAGGTTTTCTTCTTTAAGATA
This sequence comes from Glyphodes pyloalis, assembly GCA_037074685.1. NCBI lineage: Eukaryota > Metazoa > Arthropoda > Insecta > Lepidoptera > Crambidae > Glyphodes > Glyphodes pyloalis. The sequence continues at coordinate 6,833,299 of JAYKKO010000002.1, forward strand.
CAGAGGTTTTCTTCTTAACGACACAGAGTTTTTCTTCTTTACGACACAGAGGTTTTCTTCTTAATGACACAGAGTTTTCTTCTTTACGACACAGAGGTTTTCTTTTTTACGACACAGAGTTTTCTTCTTTACGACACAGAGGTTTTCTTTTTTACGACACAGAGTTTTTCTTCTTAACGACACAGAGTTTATTTATTTATTGAAACAGAGGAAACAGAGGTGAGTTCGATCGCGAGATATGGAAGATGGTAATGGTTAACACTGCACTTTACACAATTTAGAGTTAATTTTGAATGTCTTTGAACTAAGGATACGGAGACGAACCAGGGACACCGAATTATTATCCCACCGCTGCCACCAAAATTGTTATGGGATATATTTAAAACTGGTTTTTAAAAAAAAGATTTATTATTTCACTGAATTTACAAATGGAATGATTTAGGCAAGTGTCACCGAGCGCGGTTGGAATCGAACTAACTGGTTGCCTCAAAGAAATTATGTACTTACTAACGTTAAGCGAAATAATTGTGGACGCTGCCCTTTTATATGCTATTAATATATATAACAGAACGTCAATGGCATTTGTGACCTAACTGCAACACGGTAATTCCAAAGGACATTCTAGCAACATCCTTCTATATAATAAAATGGCGGATCAAATGGACAAGTCGCGCACTTCATATAAGTGCCGTTCAAAAACAATAAATATGTACCTACTTACTTAAATCTAAAAACCTCTGATGTTGCTTTGGTGTCGTATACAAAATAATTTATATCGGAAGAGATTTGTGTATGCTAGTTATGTGTCTACTTATGCTGAGGGAATACTCTTAAATGTTATTGGTCAGCTGCATTAACTAAACTTTAACGGTATCCAACGAGTTGACAGTTGTCAGTCCAATTGCATAAAAAACAGGAAACGTGTCTCTCTAAATACTGGCATAATCATCGCGTTGTCCAGAAACGCGATTTTGACTCCATTAAAAAATAAAAAAAGGGTTAAGACAGTTTTAATAGCGGTCAAATAGTCCTTTACTCATAAAGTTAAGTACCTAAGTGCAACTGAGCCTTATTCTATCACAATTACTTATATCTTGAGGTGTTAGTTGTGCGATGGAGAATAAGAGTCGGAAATGATATCGAAGGCGAAATGTCGTATGCTACGACGTCACGTCCATATTGGATGGATGTCCATTCCGATAAATTCGGAAACATTTTTAATATCTCCCTGCTTCAGAAGGCTAAGTTGTTAGACAAGGTTATTATTTCGATATTAATCTTTAAGTTTGGTGGCTTGGGAACATCCGACTAAAAGCTCCAGTATTACGTTGTATCCGACAGTTTTCCACCTGTAGTTTTCCTTATGAGCATTTCAGCAATCAGTGGAAATGATAGATGATACATGACTTGAAGTTTATCGTTACTTACTTCTGATGTTATCATGATATTTTGACATATAGGTACTTTACGAACAGTAGTAAAACATTGCGACTACGAAATTATCGACGTGTGAACTTTTCGAGTCGTTATGATTGCCTGGTACTCATGGTACATTCAAGGACAAGCCTTAGATCAAGCTTTGAGCCTAACCAAGATGAGAGAACCAATGTGCTCTGACCTTTTGGTTTTATCTGAGATCAATTTTTCAATATCTATGTAAATAAATTAATGTTTTTTTTCATATTTGATTCGCCTTGAATTTAGAATTCCATAACCTTGTCTGTTAGAAATAACACGTGGTGGAATTTGATGTGCAATGACAAAAACAGCGATCAAAAGGTTTTAGGTACATGGTCGGAAGTCCAGAAAACCAAACACAATAGTAAGTCAAATAGTTGTCTTATTAAGTGAAGGAATGAGCCTAAGTCTAACAAAGATAATACCAGCAACTTAAAAAGGCATGTTTCTCCCAGAGCATAAAGAAGAGAATAAGATCAAAGATAGCAAACGAAACGTTTCTACGGTTATGATGATAAAATTTTGGGATTTATAGGTATAGGATGGTTTCCACACTGTCATGAGTACTTTGTATTCAAACTAGTCGCATGACTCCCAATTGCATATGTAGGAACATTTTTTCGACAAAAAAAAACATATTTCCCCAGCATGAATAGCTAGTTTAATTATAGTTGGTGTTGAAGGTAAATATGAAGTGGTTTCCATCTGTATCTAAAAGCGACATTATGGCGTGGTCATAAGAACTAGTATCGAACTCTTAGTGTTTGCCGTGACGTGATGTTGACCGTACATACAAGTAAAAGCTTGTTTGTTTGTTTGTAGATTTCAACATAAATAGATATATCGAATGTTTCGGAATTTTATTTCTTTTTTGTTCGAGACTGCGTACGTACTTACAAAATAAATAGTCAAAGGACAGTTCCGGTCGATAAGTCGTTGATTCCTTGTAACTTCATCGTCTTAGTCATTGGGATAGTAGATACGTCACTAGTTTTAGGCACAATAAAATAAAAGTTCAGTAAGACACCGCCAGATTACAATTTTACAGCTTAGCTACATAAATTTGCCTGGAAAAATGCCTGAGTTAGGTTCTTATGTAACTGATATTTTAGTTATACTTATTTATAAGTGCGTAGTCTATATTTTTTCGTTAAATCATACCATGATAGTATAAAACAAAGTAGCTTCTCGCTGTCTGAACCGTTGTAGGTATGCATAAAACTTTAAAGAACAATTTTTATTAGAATGATTCAACAAGAAGTTTCATATGTACCTACTTTATACTGATTATAGTACAAATCCGACAACATTATAATCATGCATTATTGTTTAAATAGGTAACTTATTCATGATACTGTAGGTATTTATAAAAATATTTTTACTAGTGCAATTCCTGAATCGAGTGCACAGTATAACTACTTTACGGTTAAATTTTTCTGTACTGTGTTTAAGTGGAACACTCGATGTACGATAAGATCGCAAAATATTGTTTTTTCGATATAAAGTCTGCGCCGGCCGGCAAATACACCATTCAGCTAATCTCGCAGTGCGAAACAGACGCGTGTGTTTACATCTGAATTCTTAAGGAATTTATTTTAACACGTGAGTATTTATACCTATTTCCTTCTTTGTTTGTTTATATGAGATGTTTTTTTATCGTGCTATAATTATCTCACACTATGATAAACTTGAAAACTTGTTACTGCTCAAAGCACAAAATTGATTTAACGGTAAACTTATTTAAAATGTACGCGTTATGAAGAAATATTTACATTAAATTTCCCCATAAAATTAGTTTTCAACTGCATCAATAATTTAATATATTTATGTATGAATAAGTCATATTAGGTAGGTATGTTACGAGTAGGTACCTCAGTTGTAATGGCAAATGTGCAACTTCAATGATTTAAATAAATCAATTTGTATGAACTTATTGAAATAGGTACCAACGGGAGTGCCTACAGTCGTAGCCTTTTTATACAGCATCGGCTAGTACAAATTTTGCCTGGTTGTAAAATTAATAAAAAAAAGTGTTTTAACCATAACTTTTAAATATAAATGATCCAATTCAATGACATAGTACTAGGTACAAAAATAAATAACGACCAATAACAGAAATCTTTTGGTTTATTCAATTTAAGAATGTGTAAATTATTTGAATTTGTGTAATTACTAAATTTTAGGACGCACTAAAATTCCACATTTGATTTGTAACAATTTGACTTGTTTAATTTCGTAAAGAAATCAGCGGGAATGTGAATAATCAAAATGGCGTGACCGTGAGCGCTTTTAGAAAATTGCGTCTAAGTATTTGAAGTCACACTGGTGCCATCAGGAAGGTCTTTTATTGACCTACTTCCTTTACCTTTTAAGTACAAATCTCTAGTTCGAGATACAAATAGAGTACGTAGTACAATAATTTTAATATAAAATGCTTACTTCAAATTAGGGACTTTGTTCCATTTTAATAATGCTCATGTTAATTTTCACGATAACAAAATACCTTACTTACCAATTATTTTTTTATAGCTACGTCCATTATTCAATAAAATTTTAGCAAGAACATTAAATGTTCTAGTTGCAATACGATAACAATACGAGTTGCGCTACCGCAAAAAACGTGATAGAGAGATCTCATCAAGGGCGGATCCACCGTTGTGGGCACGATGGGCATGCCCACAACCTTAATAGACTTGTGACGTCACCTTTTTACGGTCTATTGAGATCGATAGGCTGATGATAATGAACGATAAGCCTTAATAAAATTTAAAAAACACAATGAATCATGAAACGTGCGTGATTTGGAACGCAGCAAAGAGCCATAGACGATATGCTGACATGTTATGACTTATGTCACATTTTTGACAACTTATTGCCGTGCCGCCAAAACTTCGAGCCGCGTAGCGAGGTGTCTGTGGCGCTACCTAATGAGGGTGCTTAAAAATTTTGAAACCGCTAGATGGCGTAACGTAGCCGTGAGGTCCAACTTCACCATGATTGGATTCAATAATGTCACTTTGACATGCTCTGTCAAAAATATCCAATCACAATAAAGCTGGACCTAACGTCTACGTAATGCCATCTAGCGGATTTGAAACACCCTCATTGCGTTGGCCGACTTTACTTAGTACTTACTTTTGTTTATGCTGTGAAACGTAAGCAACCTAGCATAACCTAAAAAAGATTACTTAAGTATAAAGAGTAAATTACTTTGATTATTTTTTCAACATAATATACATTGGCGTATCATGGTAAATCATTTTAATGAAATTACTGCAAAGCCTTACGCTATGTTTCATCATTTGTAACTTTGTTTTATAATAAAAGAAGTAACAAAGAATGTAAATTAATGCATTGTATATTGTTTTTTTGTGTGTGGCTGGCTGTGGGTACGAAAAAGTTTATTTTTTTGGTTGGGAAGATTTTTTTAACATTTACTAATAGATATCTAAGTATCTATCAATTAAATTAAATCCTACATCTTCTTTCGCAGCTATGCATCTTATATGTAATATAAGTTGTAACAAAACCAATCCGACAAACCCTAGGTACTTGCTTGAAAATATCGCAAAAAAAGTCAGCTGTTTCATACAAAACTTCAATACCCACATCGCCCAAACGTATGGAACAGCTGATTTTTTTTCGCGTATTTGAGGTTGACTGCATAGTAAAACTTGTTCCATATTATGAGCATCTGAGTATACAGTTTGTCGAATTGGTTTTGTTAAACCTTATTTAATTATAATAGCCTACTAAATAAATTATCAGGTACTAATTTATGGGGGCGTTTTCAGAACATTTCATTTCAACTGAATATTTCGATTTTAATTTCACTTTTAATTGGATTGATTTTTTTTGTTTTTTTCTACTCTGTGATTTATGTAATGCCTTATACCTATATATAATTGCTTATGTTAATTATACACTACGAAAGAAGGAAACTTATAATAAGTAACAGAACAGGAAATAGATTCAGTTCAGGTAGGAGTATTCTGAATCTATTAAGGTAGGCACCTATTACCTTGCCTATTACATAAGTCACAGCCCTACAGCTAACCTAAAGTTTACTTAAATAAATTCAAAACCTTTCTCACCTCCCATCAATGCTTAAGATTTTTGAAAAACTGGCTTGTGCATTGCATGTTGACTTTTGCCTGCATTGTTTGATTTACAGGAAGATGAGGTTGAGGGTATTATTGTAGAGAAGAAGGGTGATGGTGGTGGCACAAGTGGCCCTAAGCGGAGTCATAATACTGCTTCAACGCGAAAGATTAACACATATTTTTTTTAAAAACCCAAGGTTGAGATTGGAGCGGGGGCATTGACTACTGGTAGTGAAATTGATATTGACTCCCAAGTAATTGATAGTATAGATATTGCTTCTACTTCTGATCAGTGTACGTCTACAGCTTTAACTGCATCATCATCATCAACTATAATATTCTTAGAAAATGTAAAAAATAATCAAAATCTCGCCTGGTGGATCTCACTTGCTGATCTCACTTACATTACTCCTGATACAACGTCAAGATACCTATTAATCCAGTCTAGTGTCCCTATATTGGCTTACTGGCTAAAAGAAAAAAATATAACTTATTGATTAAAATAGGTTTGGATCGAAACTGACTATTTGATTTGAAGAAATCGGGTCCGACTTCCTCCTAAGTTTGTTTCCTTTCCTAAGGCTCAAGTCCTGATGCTCAGAAAAAAAGAAATAATCTAATTCTAAAGTTCATAAACGACTTGCATGATTGTTGATGAGCATGTTCATGCTCCGACTCGTACTTATCCGATTTTCTAGTAGCTGTGACCACAACCTTTTTTGAATGCTGGATCCGCGCTTGGATCTCATTAGTTATTTTATCTGTTTTTGCTGCCATCTTCCGAACAAAACGCCATAAAAACACCATAAAAAGCCAACGACCATTGGTCAGTGGCCTTCACCGTGTCGTGACATTGAAGTTCTTGCCCCCATGTTCAGGAACAACATTCCTGCTCGTTTGCGTTTGGGAACCGATGAGTTTAGGCGTTAGATACAATTTTAAAATTTTGAGTCTTTACTTTCTTGTTGTGCAATCGAGGAACCTTCAACTTTTTTGAAGTCTGTTAAAAAGGAAGAGCTTTCAGTTTACGTTCAGAAATAGAATTTAGACGATTATTCGAATAAAGCTTTGTTTAAAAATATTTAAGTTAGTTTTATGTTGGTTGAATTTTTATGTTATTTTTATAAGTAATTTAGGTACGCTACTTTATTTTAGAAGTACCATCTACTTGTTCTGACAAAAGTTCTGATTTAGGTACGTATTTGAAAATCAATTGAAATGAAGTAGATGTAAGATTCGGGACGTGTTTAGCTAATTAAATTATACTCCGTCTTATTTCGAATGAATTCGATTAACTGTGTAAATAGTAAATAAATTAAAATATTTGCTTTTATATTTTATAGTTTGAAAAAATGGCAGACAACAGCCGCATCGTATACCCTGACGAGGTGGAGGACGCAAAGGCTGCTGCCGCGGAAGCGCAGGATCAGAACCAGGGTGGTGACACCAACACCGTCGAGGAAGCCCCCGCCATCACCCCCAGCGTGACCCTCAGAAACATGATCCAGGTCCCACCGAACTGCCCACCTGGTCACAAGCTGGGATCCGACGGCGTCTGCAGGGAGGTTTCCAACTTTTAGACGATGAAGATATACCTATCTAGTAGTATTATTAAGAGCGTGTGTGAGAAGGGAAGGGGGGGGGGGGAGTTAGCATGCAACGGCCTGTGGCATTGGTCTGTGACGTGTTTGTATTTAGATAAGATACTAAATCTCTGTATCTTCACGCTGCATGACCTTTTATTTCCTACTTTACTATCGACGATTGGTGCGATATATCTTCACCGATGTTTGGGAGAGGGCTCTTACCCCAGATCAATTTAACAGACAACTGGATGGCGCCCCCAAAATGGATTGAACCTCGGCTCCGGCTGCTACAGCATCACATTTTCAGTCATATTAATGTTTGTTACATAGTGCTGATTATACTACAACTTAATATGCAGACTGTACGTCAAAAGCACGTAACGGTAAACACTTATAGGCCTAGCATGCTTAATACGTCAAATTGATCACACGAGACGACAAAAGTTTCTAATACCGTTGTTTGGGTGATAGTACACCGTACTCGTATTTTCAGCCAATCAGCAGTGGTCACATTGATTTTGACATTTATTATGAGCGCTGTACAATTTACTCGCGTGGCGCATGCTAGGCCTGTTAGAGTAGGATATTAATTCATAGACACGACAAAAGGGCGGTTCAGACAAATGCCTAAATGGTTACAAGTTCAAAGTATATAAACTGACGTGCTTTTGACTTTATCTTGATAAATAGGGCAATCACAGGAGATGCTGCTTGACAATCTTGGTTGTAGCTAAGTGCTATTATCAGTCTTATTAGATTATAATTAAATCAGGTTAATTTATTTTTGACCAGCTTTAAATTTCAAACATAATATATTTACGAATTTTGTTTCTCATTTCTGTAATAGGTATCTAAGAAATAAAATGAACAATGCATTTTGTATCGCCTTTTTTTAAGGACTATTATTTGTACCGAAACCCATCGACCAGCTGGTCGTTTAATTGTTATTGTGAAAATATGAAATTTTTAAATTGGTTTATGTTAAGTGTGATTTTGTAAAAGATATGAAGGTAGGTGAACGATGAGCTCCAAATAGCCTATTCAAGAAAGTATGTAACGACAACATAGGTAAATAAGTAAGATACGTTTGTATCATTATCGAAATTTATTATAAAGTATTTTTTGAAATAGATTTACAACGCAGTATTAATTAGGTATCCTACTTTTCGATTTAGTTTTTTTGTGTTTAATTTTGTGGTTTTTTTTGTACGATGTTCCTAAGAAATAAATTTGAAAATAATTATTAAAACTCATTTGTTTTAATCGTGTGAAATGTGCATCTTTTTTGCAAGCCAAACCAATCCTTTGAAACCAATTTACGATGTTAAAATAAAACACAGACATTTTCTAATAATTAACGATCATTTACTTTAAAATATTCATATAATTACATAATAATGGCCTAACTCTGTGATAATTAAAACAAAGAGTCTAAGATAAAAAATTAAATATTATTTCTTTCTATAACCCTGACATCATAAAATATTATTGATATTCATCTACAAAAATTATAAGTAACCCAGCGTTGCATAAGTTTTAACAAATGGAGCATCACTCTCACAGGAATTCCTGAAAAAGAAAAAACACTTTAAAACACTAGAAAAAAAATTAACTATACATTTGGACAGAGTTGCAGTTTTAGATACATAGTTATCTAATTATTAGTATTGAGTGAAACTTTACCCAAGGTATGAATAGTTAGAAACGAAATGAAATTGCCGTTGAGGAAATAATCTACAAGTAAGAGAAATTAATTTAAGATTTTACAGTGGATATAAGTTTTAATAGATTGTAATTACAGCCTCACTACCGTTTACTTGTTGTTATTGGATATTTTTCAACAATTGTACTTAATGGTAAAACGGATAGGTAATACATAAAATCAATCAATTCTGCAAAAAATCGGCTTATTAACATTGATTCTGCAAGCGTTCGCCTAAAGTCGCTTCTTCTTTGGACTGATGACCAACAGAACGTTTCGTTTGTAAGATATTCGCCGGTGCGACGTTTCGTCAGTGGACGTATCGTCAACAGAACGATTCTCATATGGGTTTTACGTTTACAGGACTGTTCACCGAGAAACCGTTTCGTTTTTGATAAATTCGTCGATGCTACTTTTCCCCTACCAACCAAGCCATCAATAAAAGCACAATATGAATAAATACAGGACGAAGTAGTACCTAGTGTACAAAAAGTATGTAGGTGCAAATAGCTTGTGTTATTACTAGCTGTATGAAACCTACCAACTGCCATATTAGTAATGTGCATTATTGTTACCACATATAATTATTTTATGTTTATTACACAAAAAGTATATACCTACTTAGCTTATGTGGCGGGTGTAGGGCAGTGCCGTATTATGCAGTATTATGGAATAATGTTTAGGTAACTAGTATTTTATTTTCTTCTAAATTGTAATAATATATAATTTCCACAACAGGCATCGTGGATTCGATTCCCATCCTGGACAAATATTTGTGTGATGAACATTTGTCTCTGTTCTGTGTCTGGGTGTAATATGTATTTAAGTAAATATTTGTGTTACCTCTCTTGATTCGGAAATTATATATTACTACAATTTAGAAGAAAATAAAATACTAGTTACCTAAACATTATTCCATAATACTGCATAATACGGCACTGCCCTACACCCGCCACATAAGCTAAGTAGGTATATACTTTTTGTGTAATAAACATAAAATAATTATATGTGGTAACAATAATGCACATTACTAATATGGCAGTTGGTAGGTTTCATACAGCTAGTAATAACACAAGCTATTTGCACCTACATACTTTTTGTACACTAGGTACTACTTCGTCCTGTATTTATTCATATTGTGCTTTTATTGATGGCTTGGTTGGTAGGGGAAAAGTAGCATCGACGAATTTATCAAAAACGAAACGGTTTCTCGGTGAACAGTCCTGTAAACGTAAAACCCATATGCGAATCGTTCTGTTGACGATACGTCCACTGACGAAACGTCGCACCGGCGAATATCTTACAAACGAAACGTTCTGTTGGTCATCAGTCCAAAGAAGAAGCGACTTTAGGCGAACGCTTGCAGAATCATTAACATTAAAGAAAAAGAAATCGGACCTGCTGTGTCACAGAAATTATGTAAGGTAGACAATAATTCTCATAATAGTAGGTAATCGTTTCGTTTATGCTTAGACAACTCCCGTAGTTAAGCATGAACAAAACCCCTAATGAAATGTTATTATATAGTGACAGTATTGTATGACAATCTTAAAACTTGTTCATTCAATCATAGCTTCGGCCGGCGTGCCAATAATTTCAATACTATTTCGTCACTACGTAATCCGTTTTTATACGATCATAAACACGTCTATACTTATACGCTTTAGGGGCGATACTTACTTCAAAATAATTATCGTCCCTAAATCGGAGGCATAAGAACTAATATCGTACTGCAGGTGTTTACTGTGATATTTTGACCGTGTGTATTAGGGCTGCAGTAACATTAGTAGAGAAGTATAATTTTCTTTAATTTTAACTAAGTATTGTGCTTAGTAACAATACCCACCTACCCAGTAAGTGTGCTAGTAAGTAATAAAAGAAAACATTATCAGTTAAGAAATGTAAAATTGTTAATTATTATTTATTTTTAATAGAAATAGTAAATTCTTTGTGATTAGTTTTTCAATAAATTTTATTTAAGTGTTGGAATTATCTACTTCCTCTTATTTACTCACGGAATTTTTGTTTTGTTCTACTATTTCGAAGCTATTTTTTTTAAATGAAGTTACAATAAAGAAAAAAATCATCTTATACCTATCTTATTTTGTAACAATCATACTAAACAGACTTACGTACATTCGCGTAGGAACTCTTTGTATCTAAATGCTATGAAAAAAAAAACGTTTTTTTTTTAATTTTAGTACTATTCGATGAAAAAACGTCCATATTATCTAATAAAGGAATCTATAACTAATTGATTAGAATGCGAAGGTAACCTACTCCATGAAAAACACGCCCGTACCTAATAACGGATACAGATTTCAATGCGTACCTAGGTAAGTAAATCGTGACGCTACAAAAAATCGTCGGGAGCAATTACCAATTACTAAGAGGTATTGTTTCAACTGGGTACACAACAATTGCGTGAAGTGCGGAAAAGACTGTGAAGGTTAGTAGACCTAACAATTAACTTTTTACTCAGATACTTGTTGACTTAATTACTTACACCGGCATTTGCACATTAATATCTCCTACCTGAATTACCATTTATATAATACGTCGAGGGCTATCGTTATTTTGTCCAAATTAACATGTATAGCGTAGAACTTGTAAGAAATCGTGTAGGTTTACTTATAAATAAAAAAAGATACAATTTTATTTGTTTCAAAGATAATATACATACGGGTTTAGTGGATGATAGGTCTGAGGGCTGAATAGCTTATCAAAATACGACAAGCAGCAACATAAAATTTCCGACCTTAACTATTTTGGCCATTTACGTTATTTCATTAGGATCTACAGGGAATATCTCCCGTTATAAGTAGGCGATCGACAATGAACCCGGTGACCTCAATGTTCAAATACCTGTTGTAAATAAATAAGTGATCTACGAGAGTTTAAAATGATTTCCTGAGTTGAAATCTAATTTTTCTTAGTAATATAAAAAACTAATTTATTTTTAGGTATGTAAAGGTAAGTAGTTATTTTGAGCAAGGTGATAATAATAAATAACATAATTATGTAGTTTTACAAAGGGTTTGAATTTATTTTACAAAAGTAGGTAAATGGTAATATTTATCTAATTCGGATAACTTTAGATCTGCGACCACAAAAAAAAGCTGTAAACAGCAAATCGACCAACTTTCTAAATTTATCAAAACATGTCATTCTAATTTGGATTCTATGATTTAGAAATAAGAAATAATGTTACAGGCGCCTTTTTATTCATTTGTGCGAGAGGATTACTGAGCCACAAGTCTCTCAAGCCTAAGTGGCTCACTTATTAAATTTGTGCCCAACCTATTATTTAGGTTAGGTTGAATTTTTTTGATGATTAGATAATAGACCCCTTCGAAATCACTTAAAATTTGGTACCGGAAATTTTACAGTTAAGGGTAAGTCGATGCGACCCTGACTGTACTAGTAGCATGATTAATATCTGGATCGGTTGTATGCACTGAACGCAAAAAACATGAAAAAAATGTCTCTCATACTAACTTTATTCAAATATCGGCACCCAAACACACAGAAATGTAAAGCACACAAGCAATAGATACGCAATATAGTAATAAAGTATCAACACTTGAAAAAAAACTTAACTTAAACCAACCAAATGTACGGTTCGTTAGTTACGTCATTTCATAGAATGGGATGGAACATGCGCTGTAATTGGTCCGCGCCTGTAGGTCTACTCCCAAAAACGAAATATGTCGGATCCGAAGACGGTTAGCAATTTTTAATTCTCAAAATCGAAACCAACTCACTTCGAATGCGCATAAAGCGTTATCAAAAAACAAGATATTATTTATACAAATCAAAAACCACGTTTTATTTCGCAAACTTTTGATTATTCTTCAAAAACGAAACCTTTCGTTTGTTCGTTTCGTTTTTGGGAGTAGACCCCCTGTGACTTGCGTCCTTGGAAACGGTATTTGTACAAGCGCTACCTCACTTTTATAAGCCACGCCCACCGTGCCTTACTTTTCGTGGTGCTGTTTTTAAGCGTTAGAAATTCTTCTATGTTTTTGTCGTTCCCTGGCTTTATGCAATAAAACTATGAATAATAGACAGGAGTTTAGTTATTGTTAGACTTTTTAAACATTAAAAAGTTTTTTCGAAAGCCACGGAAAAAAAAATCACAAAGTAATTAGTCAAAATCATGCCTGTATTTTAATCAGATATTTTAATTTCATCCGGTTTTAAATACTGCAATGCTTTATCGCTACATAATTAATATTGTTGGATCGTTATCTCGATAAATCAATTAACTATCTCGACAGGTAGGTGTCAAAAATGATTTTTGTGCATTCCTTTTATAGTAGCAAATTATATAAATATGTCTATACTACTAGATTGACAAAATTAAGCGGAGTCGTTTTGATGCGCTGCGCTAGCTATTCCACATAGCATTGTTTTTAAATAGAAATAAGAAGAAGAAGTTTTTATATAGGTACAAAAGCTAATTACAGAAAAAGTATGGGGTTCGTAAGAAATGTATAACTAGATAAATGTTAAAGTAACAATAGAGAACATGATGAAAAACTGGAAAATAATTTTAATAAGGAAGTGCCTGGGTTTTGATAGATTAATAAAAAGGCGAGCAAAAAAAATGGCGACACACCAAAATGTATCTTAATGTCCCTATGAATATAAGTAGGACATTCTTCTCTCTCTTAGCAAAAATATTCCGGTTATGCATCCATTAAAGAGGCAAGGGTTATAATAATTTGATTTGACGTGTGACGTGAAGTGACCTTATTTGACGTGCATGTTAATAACTTCGCCACCTGACGTTCTTACAGGGGTAACCAGACCTATTTGGACCATAGTTGGGAACAACGACTTAACGTAGCTCATCGAACAGGTGATCGTAATTGTATTCGGACAAATAGGCGATGGAAGCCTGCAATGTTCTAACCAAAGTGGGAGAACCTTATACAGTGAAAGTTTTGCTCGCTAAATTCGAACCCACGACCTTCGGATTATCGCGTTAGAAACTTTTATTACTTCATCTGATGCGCTTTTTTCTAAACAACCTCAAACAATGTAGGTATTAAACGTAACACCAGGAACATTGTATGTAGGTACTCTTAAATTACATATTTTACTTAACTTAAAAAAACGGTAAAAAATAAAATAAAAAATTAAACAAATCGACAGTAGCGAAATTTTGGATGTGTTTTTGAATTAACATTTTAAGCGAATATAAAATTAAATCATAGCTTTGCCAAGATTTTTAGACAAACTCTTTACCAATAGGTATAATTAGTTACTAGCACGCCATATTTAATAAAAACTTCAAAACGTACATTAAATGGATGGGTGAAGGAGGCTCTTAAATAAATCTTAGACTATTGTAAAACCATGTGCAAAATCATTCAAATATAGTGTGTGCCTAATGGTGAATTACAACTAAAATATTAAATAAAAAGGCCAAAATATTCCTCTTCTTAATATTTATCTCTTAATAATATAGTTACATAGATATATTAATTTTACGAGAATTCTATAGCAGACAATAAAATAAAACTATAAATAATTACACACCTATCTATTTTTTACCTAATTACTTACTTCTAAATATTTGTGCGTAGTAAGTTTTTTCTAAACGAAGTCTATACTAAACTATTTGAAACCTACTTTTAAATTGGTATATAAGTAAATAGATAATAGAATTGAGTTATACATATTTAATGTATTATTGTAAGTATGTGCCTATTGTTGCATCTTGTAATTACAACAAAAGAAATACCTAAGTAGGTACAGTAACAGCCAAGAAGAAGTAGGTAATTATTACAGCTTCATAAAAAATATGTAAAATAGATACATAGCAAAGTAGCGGTGTGCAAATGAAACAACACTTCATATTAATGCGAAACCAGTCATCTTTGAACGCAGTGTAAAATAATAGCAAAGTAACATGCTATCTAGAAATAAGTACGTAACTAGAAAAAACAATAGTAAGTAGTACACGGAAGCGCAACTAGCTACTCAAACTCATAACCAGTGCGATTATGTAAAATAAATCGACAAACATAAGTTCTATAAATTAAAAAAGGTAATTTCTAGATAGATATTTAAAGCGAAACACTCCATTGTTAAGCTGTATAAGTACATTCACTAGCAGATCAGTTTGAGTTTAGTACTGAAGGACGCACTCGAGAGATAACGAGTTTTAAATACACTGTTGTATCGTGTCATTAAAGTATAATTTCATATATAAATAAAATTTTAAACTACACGAAATCACAGGTCACCTCCCAGAATCCCGTAACTCTTGTCTTCTAGAAAATAACGTCATCACAGGCAACACAAACAGCTCCGTTCTACTTCCCTTCTGTACATTTCATACTCACATCGCAATTACAAAACCGATAACATATCACTACGTGTACAAAACAATGCACAAACTAAACTCACGAGTACTTACTCGTCCTCCCATGGACAAATGTCGTTCCGCTGCTTACGCTCACCGATGACGCTTTTATTATCACGCTTAACAATATTTGATTCAGAGACCGACGTCAGTTCGTCTTCATGAGCAATAATTTCTGTCGCGTCCGACTTGGATGCCGCCTCGGTCACTGCCGAGACCTGTAGGGGCGCCGAAGGCACTTTGTCTACGTTCTCGTCGTCGACTATGTCCTCGCAGACGGCGAGGGGCGCGACCGCAGCCGGGGGCTCCGCGGGGGCCGGCTCGGTCGCGACTGGAAGCTCGCCGATTTTGCTAACGTTTGAGGCCGGACTGTCTTTCGTCGTCGACTGTTCTCGGGTGAGCGTCCCGCGCGCGGAGGTGCGCTCGTCGTCGGAGTCGGCTCCGTCGCACGGCACTTGCACTGGGTCAGTCCGGGGCTCGGTGGGGGTCACGTCTCCGGAGGCGAACACCGAGGGGGGGTCGTCGGAGTGCGCGACTGAGCGCGGCTCGTCGGGCGAGCCCGAGCCGGCGGACTCGTCGTCCGGCGCCGAGCTCACGCTTATCGTGGGGGTGGGGTGCGGCGGCGCGACCGGCTGGAAACGGAAACGAGATCATGAGGGTTTCACGTCTTCTTCAGTCAGTGTATAAGTACATCGCTTCTGAGGTCCCGGACTCTATCAATATGGAACACGAATTTTTCCAAATTGTTATAATTCGGTGGCTGCGACTATTACTGACAGGCAATGCAGTGGAAATTGTTTCATGTCAAATAGACAACATAAAAAGTTCAATTCAATTTTAATGTATAGGGCATCCTTAGTATAGTGCAGTAGCGAGCCCAGCGGGACGGCTCGACTGTGGAAATACATGAATGTACTCAGCTTCAGTATGGTCGTACTGCCAGTACCTGTGCAGGCGGCGGCGGCGGCGGCGGCGGCGGCGCAGGCTGCGGGCGCGGCGGGCGGGGCGAGTGCGGCGGCGAGCCCAGCGGCGCGAGGTGGCGCGGCTCCACGGCGGACAGGCGGCGCAGCGGCGGCGGCGCGCCACGCAGCCCGCCATCTAACGTACTCTGCTGCGGCAGCCGTCTTGTCCGCTCACCGATAGTAACCTATGGCATTTGGCTTGGTTAAAAGATTCTCTATATTAAATCTGCTATTCATTTTTCTCGTATGGAAGTATTACGGCTTTGATGACTAAGACTCCCTAGTAAGTTCTCTAAATCAAGTTTTTACTTGTAGACAGTTTTAAGTCAACAGTTTTTACCTAACAATAGTGTAAAACTACAACAAAAAAACCTATGTTTGGAGACAAACAAAACTCAGGTTGCCGTCCCTTCAAAAAATTTGTTTCCTCCACGCTGTTATCACGACCTATTTTTCTCTTCAGCTTTTGCGATACAATAGAGTAATAAATGGGTGGCTTGTTTAGCATAACGTTACATACGTACCGTCCTCTATAGTTCAATCAGACCCAACATGCATATCTGTCGATTTGTTCTAATTACAATCGACCTTTGAGGAAGTGATGATAAGAACTCAACGTACCGCCACCGCTGCACTAACATCAGAGGAGGAACTGCCCGAGTCCGCAGTAGAGTCCTGCCTCCGACGCCCCACCGTGCCGCACACACCTTCCCGGGAAGAACTCTCCCACGGCAGAACGTCTGCCGTGTCGTCGTCGAGAGGGTCCCTGCAAATTAAAGTAGAGGATAAAAATTTGATGGCAGCTTTTGCAGGTCAAGGTAGTGATGTCGCCATTATTTATTTTGCGAATTGCCACTGTTTGCAATGCCTGGTTGGCGAGGAAAACGCTGACTTTTAACGTTTTTCTATATTGTTTGTGCACTTATATGGTTTAGTTTAATCTGAGTATTTTTACACACTTATTTTTATTGTAGAATCAAATGCGCGTTAGACGACTAGACTTGGTACCACTCTTGGGCATGAGAACTAATATCGAATTGTAAATCTTAATTCACATGATCACCAATCACGAAGCGGTTGGACCTCATGCCCATATAGTGTCACCTAGGGGATTTATCATGCGCGGTGGTATTCTGATGATAGTTATCACTCAATCAGCTCACCGGAAAGGTATGTCGGCGAGGTTGGACTGGCTGTGGCTGTGGGGCGGCGGGTCGGGCGCCCGCGGCGGCTGCGCGGCGCAGACGGCGAGCTCGTGCGCGGAGCCCGACAGCGAGCGGTCGGAGCCGCGCCGCCGCGCCAGCCCCGACCCGCCCGCCGCGCCGCTCGTCGACCCAGGCTTCTTCTTCACTTGCCCGCCGAAGTTGAAGAACCTGAATTAATCGTAAATGGGGTTTGAGTAAGGCCCGGTTTCAATATTTACGTAATGTGTCAAAAATTACTATCCGTTTTGCTCCAACCGACTATGAGTCGTTAATTCCAATTTCAAATTTACTTTCCGTATCAGCTGTCATCAGTTGTCTGTCGGTCGTTTTTATCTTACGGCTCGTAAAATTTATTACTGTCCGTAACGGGAACGGGTAGTTTTTCAAATATTGGAACCGGGCATTAGTAGAGGAGTATTAGTTTGACGTGACAACGTCTAATAACTCGATACAACGGGCACGAAAAAATGACGTCATCCCGTTACGCTCATTGGAGGCCAACTACTCTTTTACACCCAGCATAATAATAAATAATAATAATAATTGTTGTGGGAAGGTTTTTTATAGATACGCATTTATTTGGTCATGGTTCATGAGTAAGTGGGCAGAGCTAATGAAGAATGACCATGCATCCTTTCTGGATAGAACTCATGGATGTGGTCGGTATGGAAGTCCGGCTGATTGGATTTAACCCAAACATTGATCATATGAGTTTGAATACTGGCTTGGCGGTCATTTGTTGCACATAATGCCCTCGTCAGGCAGAGGTCGGATAGTTCAAAACATGGGTCAATCTTTCTACTGTAGCATGCAGTAGGCGAGATTGGCGACGTTGTCCGGCTGAATAATGTAAATCTTTTCTTTAGTAGGTAGGTACTCACTTGGCCTTCTTCTGGTGCACATTGCGCCCTTCCGTTAGTAGTCGTTGGAAGTGGTCAGAGCGTACGAAACGCGGGTAGCAGTCCTTCTTGAGCAGGAGCCCATAAACGTGGTCGGCGGCGTGATCGAGGGCGTACCGCGAGCCTGAACGTCGGCCCTCGTTCACCCGCTCCGCCGTCGCGCCATCGATGTTGATCTCGCATGGCGCGCCGGGCTTGAGAAACTCTCTGCGAAAGCCGAAGAAAGAATGAATGATTTGATTATCTTAAAAACAACCTCAAATTTTAGTTACACTTATCACGCTGATCATACATGCTCTTCGGAAGCATCAGTTCGCTAGCTTCATCTAAATTTGTTAACTTCTCGCTGGCAATATTATTACTAAGTACTTACACTTACCCAAGTGTATGTGCAAATGCAGCGTCTAGCACAAGAATTACGGATACTTCTTGATGTTACTTATATCAATAAGACAGAGATTTATGAGCTACTTGCGCAGAGTGCTGGATATGTTTTGGAGTTCCTTACACAAGGAAAAGATGTTCATACTTTTTAATCGACATCAATGTTCACTGGCAGTTAATGTAGAGTTATTTTGTATTTGATTGTGCTGCAGCGATACAGTTCCATGACTGCGAACTAAAAGCAGATGTTCTGGAGCGAGCACAGAAAGCTGGTAAAATCCTGCAACTTCAAACACAGGTAGGGCAGTTTCCTACTAATAGACACCGTTCTCATACTTATCGTCGAACTTCTTCTGTATGAGCTAGGAACTGCGGTAGCGCAAGTCCACGGCCGCAAGCGAAAAGCAGATGTTCTGGTGGGAGTATCTGCTTCTTGCACATAAAGCTCGTGAACTTTTACAGCTGTATAAACAAGTAAGGCGGTTTCTTACTAATACTCACTCGTAGATATCGTCGAGTTTCTTTTGTATCTGCTTGGTGCTGCTGCGACGCAGATCCATGACTGCAAGCCAGAATCGGATGTTTTCGTGCGAGTACTCCTTGCGCAGGAAGCTGGTGAACTCCTGCAGGCCCGTGGGGTCTGCCACGAGCTCCTCTATGGATAGCGCCCAGCGTTGTACTCGCTTCTCGCTTGGCACCTCCACGCTAGGTAATGGATACGTATTCTTAGTCATTATTTGAATAACGTTTGGAGAGGTACTGTTTACATAAATAATCAGAATGGGTAGAAATTCGTGTTTATTTCTATTCAAAATTTAAATGATTAATGCTTACTTTATGAAAATTCGTGATACCCGTAGGTATATACCTATTGGGTATACCCAGTTTTATAAAATCAACGTATACTTAAATTTTACTTAGATATAAAGTAGGTAGGTACGTAGGCAGGATTCAAAATAAAGTTCTCAAAATTAAAAATAAATATCTGACACGAGCACGAGCATACCTACATTATAATTTATTAGTCAAGAAAATATATATCTTAAACAAAAATGATGTATTAACAATAAACACTTAAATTGATACAAAATATAGCCTGAATAAAACAATATGACAAAAGATGCCTGATGAGATGATTAATGCGACTCACAGGGGGCTGTTAATTTGCCAAAAGAGGGTGTCGTCGCTGACCCAAGGGTTCGAGGGCTGCGGCGGGGTGAGCCAGGGATCGTAGGGAGCGAAGGTCTCCGAGTAGGCCACTAAGGCCTCTAGGGCAATTGAAGTCTTCACTCGCGTACGGTCCAAGCTCGCCTTTAGATGTTCAATCTGCAACAAAGGAAGGCAATCATGAATATTTTTATACTTATTGTTGTATGTTAGGTTTTCCATTGGCACCTTTACTGCTTTGTTTACGCCTATGACCCCCAGTATTTGTAGGCTCCTAATAAGATATTTCTAGGGGTATGGCGCTTTAGAAATAGGTATGCCGGATGGTAAGAAGGTGTGACTAATTTAATCCGACATAAAACTACCTACATAACTATTTAATAAATTTACTTCCTACGAGTATAAAAAGTAGGTAGATACATCTCAAGTTAACAATCGAGTTCTTTATTTTTATAGCCAGTTCAACATGAGTAGCAAAGTATTTAAGTGACGGGTGCATTCAAATAATGCTTTCTTAACTTTTATAAGATATATATTTACGATCACAAGTTCAGTTTATGTGTTGATCCGTCAGTCAGTTATTCAATCAGGACCATGAATTTTATATGTTTAGATTAGTTGCCACACACATACAAATATCTCATCCTAAGCTGATGAAGGGTTACTATTTGAGAGCAGTTACGACATTTTCTGATGACCACTGGGCCCCTGCATTACTACCCTGCATTTGTACGTTTTCTAGCGTATCCAGGCAGGGCCTACGTAAATCCCTGACAATTGTCTCGTGCAACACTCACCTCCCTTGTTAGTTGTTGTATCGTGCGCTTCTTGGGGCGTGGGTGTCGCACCCGCACGGGCACGGGGCACGGCTCCAGCGCGCTGGGCACGCCAGGCGGAGGCCGCGCCACGCGCCAGTAAGCACGTTCTTGGCTATCGCTAACTATCTTATCTCCTTTCTTGCGTTCCTTCGCCAGTCGCACCTGAAAATTTGATACACAGGTCGATAAGTGCTAACATGCAATTATGATTGAGTTTTGTGACACAAGTAGTCAACTGATTAATTATCGTAAGTCATCTTGGTTCTTTGTTGCTAATAGCGTCGTCACTAGATTATTATTGAAGTTGGTCATGTTTATTGTGTAATTTGTGCGTGGTGTATCGCTGGGGAGGGTAATCGTAAAAGGTCGTGGGAAGGGAAGCGTAGCCAGGAGCAGTGGGAGCGCGTGGTGTGGTGGACGGGGGTGGCATTGCATGGTGCGACAGGGGGGGGGGGACATGGCGTGGTGCGGGGGAAAGGGGCGCGGCCTGGTGCGATGACCTGATCCTTTGACATCTGGCATAATTTTCGTATTGTAAACCTTGATGACAGCGACTTTCCCCGTTGACTCTACAATCACTCGACTGAACTTTCCTGTTTTCTAAATATTAAGATCATTTGCCATTGAACTCCGTATTTCCCTAAACGGTTTGAAATTGTTCATATACATACTATTGTAGCTGACCTCTGCAAGGCCAATGCTTGGTGTGTCTATATGAATGACCTTTAGCTCTCTTTTTTGTTTCGCAAATTAACATCAGTTGGATACCTGTTCCTCCGCCTGCATAGTGATGAAGTCCCACTTGGCAGCGAGGTTCTTCTTGAGGTTGGCGAGTGCCTCTTGTTCGTACTCCTCCAAGCCGTGCCTTTGTTTGTTACGGAGAGTGCGTTTGACCAGGTATATGGCGTACTCCACGTTGTCGGGGCCCAGGGTCGGAGCGCTGGAACCACTCCCGGCCACGCGGGGCGCCTGCCATGGCCAGTAATATGGACTCTATGGAAAACACAATATAATTTAAAAAACTGATAATTTAAGGCTGGCATAATATCTAAATCAAGATATTTCCTGGGTTAATGCAGTCCAATATTCTGAATCATAAATACATATAAATAAATATTGGACAATGGATTGTCCAAACGTAGAAATCAGAAACATCGACGGTACCACACCACCTGGACCCGAGACAATATAGAAAAGTTCGTTTCCCATATTGGCCCGACCGGGGATCGAACCCGGGACCTCAGAGACGGCGCGTAGCCCGCTCACCTCTGGGCTGTGGATGTCTTCACGTCATCAGCATGAGCATTATTAACCTCACTTCTGTATTGGCGATTTTTACTATTTCCACATTAATAACATTAAAAGTTACACCGTTCTTAAGCATTATGAGGTGTCTTAAAGTTTATGATAACTAAACACCCTTTAATTTGTCATTTATTCTTGTTTTCATGAGCAAGTTTTATTTTGACAGGTTTCATTATTTTTAAAATGTATCAAAATGTTTTTGCAGGTGTAGACAGACACTGATTTTTTAAATGCCTCAATTATTTCCGGAGATTTAAACAACTCGTAGATGTATGTTAGGTAGAGAGATCCGACGTATAACGTGATATCAGTTAACACGAACGTCATGCAACTTCCATGAAAAAATCTATTTCCGTGAGCGGGACTCGCATTACTTCAGTATCTAAATAACGGTATCTCGTAAATGTATTAAGATTTTGATTCTGATATTTTAAATTAAAAACGCGGTAAATAATTTTCATGGATAATTCTCATTTTAGGCTCACGTAGCCTAATAATATTTGCATTGATTTCTAATGTATCTATGTTATAAAATAACTGCTAGCGAAGGGAGTTTATAAAATTAATTTAAGCCTCGATTATATTGTCCTTATTTAAATTGCACCAGAAAAAAGGATCCTAACAAATATTTCACACCTAGTAAAATTTATTGTTTTTAATATACTATATGACGTAATTAATGTACTTACTTGAAATCTATACAGAGAAGAGTCATCTTTTAACACAAGGTTTTTCAAATCGTTGACAGGAAAGAAGTAACCGTATTGGCAGAGTTGATTGGCTAAGTTTATTGCTTCAACTGAAACACACATAAATAGACATTTCCTAGTATATTATATAGATAAAACATACACATTTAGATTATTACATAAAACCCATTGTACTAAGTCCGCATTTTATTGACTATTTACAATACCCAACAGTTGCGATATTAAGCTATAGGTTCGAAAAGGTGTCTCTATTGTACTGAACTATCCATAAATCTTAGGAAATACTCATATATAAATCTTCTACGGAACTAAGCGACAGTTAGGTGTCGAAGTCGAAGAGCCCATTTTTAAACCCAACGAAAAGTTTGAATATATGCTCGTCAACGAATAATGACATGCAGGTAACCTTAGCTGGAAATCATGGGGCCTTTAATATGCTAAAAGATTTTTTTATGAGTCTTTGGTGAGCTCATTATATGCCTTTTTCACCTCAAGGCTGTCTTGGGCCGCGAAACAGAATGTAGTATTTGTTGCATAAAATAGAAACAAGCATAAATATTCGAATAATCTTGATCCAATTACAATGTAAATGAATAAATTAAACTAGTTTTAACTAGGAATGTTGCCAGACATACTACAAGTGGACTTCAATTTTTCATTACATGCACAATTACCTCGTTAGATATTAGTGTTAATCGAATGCTAAAGTACTATTTACAATGGTTTTGATACCAGATTTAAAACTGCTATTGACAAAAAGGACTATTACGTAACTGTTAGTAATATATACATCGATGGATCTATTACAAACAAGAAAAGCCTGAAATGTTCAGCTAGACAACAAAAGCATAGTTTACAGATTTTCCGATTGGGAGGTTGTAACCGGTTACTTGGTTAAGCAAAATTTTGCTCATGGCTCTACTTTTATTAAA
The DNA here is from genome assembly GCA_037074685.1 of Glyphodes pyloalis. Taxonomy (NCBI): domain Eukaryota; kingdom Metazoa; phylum Arthropoda; class Insecta; order Lepidoptera; family Crambidae; genus Glyphodes; species Glyphodes pyloalis. The sequence goes on from JAYKKO010000002.1 coordinate 6,856,906, forward strand.
GTTGAATTATGATATTATCATAAAATAAAAAAATATTGAATTTTATTTGACATCTATATTAGTAAAGCAAATTATAGATAATACTATATACCAATTTAATAGCTTTTGACAGCTCCTCGATCGAAGTAGAGACCTAGGTTGAATATGGACAGCAAACGATTTCTTAAGAGCCTTACAAATAAAATGATTTCTACAAATACAGTTTATTTTGGTGCCATCGAAAACTAGAAAAACAATAGAGGTAGGCATTATCCAAAAATCGAGAACATATATCAAGCGATTAGAAAAAAAAAATATAACCAACAAGTTCTCTATTATTTGGTTACAATATTGGAAGTTAATTTTGCAAAAGTAAATTTGTCTCAGAAACCAATATAAATTTAGTTTAAAAAAAATCGTGATACTGCATATAGCTTAGAATGACAAATTCATCACAACGTCGATTTGAAGTCCCATTGGAATATGATTAATATCCGAATTGCATAATGCATCGCGATACAAAATGTCGAACCTGTTTAATACCTATTAGGTAGAGTGTAAATTTAGAAAAGTAAATAATTAAAATCAGTAGAAATATATAAGCTAATGTAATAATTTAGGAGATAGTGATTAAAAAGCAAAACTCACAATGATTTAACCGTTGGCATAGCAGAACAAGTACGAATAATTTGTGGGATCCATTCGTACGTAGCCTACCAAACAGTAGACTGTACTACTATGTATAGAAACACCCGTATAAGTCTTACTATACAATTTAAAACGAATACCTGATCAATTTGTGTCCAAAACGGACCTTCAAGGTTCTACAATTTTTTTTTTAATTTGTTAAAATCGTTTTTTTTCAAAGCGGCTAGACGTTTCGTATTATGCCTTTACTTTCCGGCTGCGGCAGTATTGCTGCGCTCCATGAGCAAAATTGTACCTGAGTTGCATCAGACAGACATTTGAGTTTTGACATATCGCGTACAATCATGCGGATAACTAGAAGTTTGACGTACAAATTAAACATTGGGGATAGGACTTCTCACTATGACCAGACTCTATTGGGTTTCTACGTCGAGACCCGATCCAGGCGCCACCACCGCTCACATAACACTCACCGTTGCTTGTTTCATCGAGGTTAAACCGTTCCATTAGCCATTCGACAAGATCATAACCTGGAACAAAATAATACTAGTTAAAGCCAAAACATATTTTGAATTTTACAGTCAAAAGCACGTCAGACTTTGTTCTTTATATCGTGGATATAAAAATGTATACTGATCTGCGCTGCAGTATTGGTATACGGTACAGTATTTTATTCACTTTAGATTATTCCGTAAACTTTGCGCATCTACCTTAAAATGATATTGTTGGTTTTTTTATGTACTACGTACTTTGTTGTTCTAATTTTACCGATATGTTAGCTAGGTAATTTGACGCAAAAACGTGCCACTATTGCAAAGTACAGAATGAGGAGAGGAGACATGAATAAAAATGATAAAAAGTTTTTCAAAACTCATTAACATTATCTGCTGTATAGGTAAGCTTATTAGAATCAGTTTATTGCTGTATCTTACTTTAACGTCGAATAAAATTCTTTCAAAATGTCAAGTACAGAATAGAAATCCGGTACTCCACACAGATGAAATTGCGGCCACAGCTACACTATTTATAAAAACATCCAAGTACAAAAGGAAACCTAAAGTCAAGTTCATCACATGAATATTGATCCTACGTGGGGATCGAATCCACATCCTGGCGCCAAGGTCATGGTCTATACAACTGTGCTAAGTATCCAGGCTATAAAGTAGACTTTTATTTATATGAAAAGAAGAAGCCAGATGTGAAAAAGGTATCTTTAATTTATTTCCACTTTCCGACTTTAAAAAAGCGCCTGTTCAAGAATGTTCAAAGGTTTGATTTGCATGTAATTGACTTGGGTGGGAGGCGAGATCGAATGTGGGAAACGTGAAAGAAGTGAGGGAAAAGTTTTAAATCCTGGAGTTTTTTTTCTACAGTAAAATTTCTTTGAAGATTCCATATTACAGCTGTCCCACAGCTGCGTGAGTTACGCCATCTACACAATGTTTTGGCCTGGTATATAGTCTGAAATCTGAATTGGATATGTATGATGAAAAGTACATCATACTATGCACCTTGGGATTTGGTGCCGTACTTCGTGGCCATCTGAACTTATATCGGAAGTGCTTACCGTGATGGTTACTTAAAATATTATTGAAAGAACTATGAAAATGGTAGTGAATCGCCACATCACGTTTCCGGCGGGAGCCAAAAGTGGACTTGAGTGATGTGAGGTTCGCTACGCTGATTACCGTGGTAAACAGAAGGATGTGATCTCTGATAAACCCCAGCGAGGTAATAAAATCATAGTAGACGGTCACAAATCTAACAATGCCACTTGTTATGACATATATTATTTTTTATCTTCGTACTTTTTATATAAAAATGGACTCGATTAAAATTAAATGAAATAAGATATTTCTGCAAGTAGGTTTACAAATAATTATTTTGCACGTAAATTATGTTTTCATACTAGCGCCTCGACGTTGGGTCTGTAGAGAAAAAGTGCGGAAACAAACTTAACACATCCTTTTTTAATACTTCCATTACAACAAGTTGAACTATTTGCTGCGGTATTACTACATACTTAAAGATGTTTTCACGTTACGTTTAGTTATTTTTATCGATATCAACAAATAGGCAACGTTTGTGAATGAGTTAACAAGTCGACTGCCCTCGACTTAATTACTAACATGCTCGCGTGATTGTTGCCAATTATAATAAGAGCGGATATGTGCTAACATATCACCACGTGCTTACCTTTATCCTAATGTTAACCAATGGCTACACATTTTTTGAATGAGTTTATGGTACCAGGAGTAAAAATTTACGATTTATTTGAAATTTTATTGCGCACGTTTTACATAAAAACAACTGTTTGAATTTTTTATAGCGATGTGACGAGAGGCGTGTAGACAAAATAATATATATTTTTTTAAATTAAGGCGGTAACAATGGCGCGACACCAAAGTGTGGTATGCTGGACTTTCTACGGAGGTTGTCAAAAAGTAAACCATCATGTTTTATGATGTAATAAGCATAGGACTACATTAGGTAGCGTCATTTGCATTATATAGACGTTTCATAAATATTACTGGTGTAATTTACATGAATAAAATAATATTGGTTTACATGAATCGATTTGATTTCAAAATAAAGTAGGTCGTAGAACTTCCCATAAGAATAACTCTCCCAAACTCTCTTGCCAGTAGGTATCGCCGGTTTGCGGGCGAATTGGCGCTAATTTGTATCAAGTATACTACTAAGTAGTATGTTGGTACTTGATATTAATTACCTAGAAATTTCCTGAGTATGTATTTAATGACCTTAGTGTATCTCAGTCCGAAGCTAGACATAGGCATCTCCAGTAGCTAATATGTTTTTAAATATTCGTGTAAAACATTTTGACTAATTTACGTAACCCTAATACCGTTGCAAAAGCTTTTGCCGCTCCGGACCAATCTGAAAATCGGGTTTTGTTACTCCTTCCACCTGGTTATGGTTTGGGTCTTGTTACGCCCTATGTTACTGCGAAGACATAACAGGTGTACCGGCCTGAACACAGGAGAAGTGGGGCCACTTCTTGTGATTATGCTAGGTAATTACCTTAAAAAGCTCCCACTCCTTCTAAACTGCTCATGTCATTAGGGCATATTCGAAATATGATCACGAGGGAACTTTTGAATATTTTAAAGAAACATATTTTTTTATCCCCCCTTGCAGTGCGTGTAGGTATGTATAAGATAAGTGCCCTCTGCCGAATATGTTAGTTCTAGGCACTTACCGGAGGCTAACGGTTGATACAGCAGAAAAAAATTATCGCGTATGATAAATTGCTAACCGCTCAGTTGGAAGAGCAGCACGCGCAATACGTGAAGGTCACGGGTTCGATTCTCGCACCGCAAGGGGAGATAAACATTTTCTGTTTCTTTAAAATATTTAAAAGTATGCTAGTGCGGCGTTAAGCACTTTAAAAATCATAAAAAAAAGATAATCACTAGGGCAGGGGTCACCAAATGGCGGACCGCGGTCCGCATCCGGACCGCCAACCCATTTTGTGCGGACCGCAAGAACACAGCAACTTGCACTACAGAGCACGAAATTTAATAAAAATGTATCTCCCGCACTATCATTGTTAACGTCAATTCGACAAATTTCGAATTATACTCCAAACTTCAGACAGATAGTCCACAACAGAAAAAATCATTTTTCCCATTGAAAAGTAAAAAAATATCTTTGTTATTTCCGTTACTACATTTCTTTAATAATTTTTTTTTCTATAAAATGTGCGGACCGCGATGGTAATTTCATTTCTTAAAACGGACCCCGAGCATAACTAATTGGTGACCCCTGCACTAGGGTATAGACCTTAATATCATGTTTATCGAAGTAAATTCGTTATTAACTAATTACATTCTGTTTTACTTCATAAGGCTACTAGCGGTCCCGGCGAACTTCGTTTCGCCTAAGAGGATTTTCCCGCGCAATTTTACCAAGGATCCCTAATTTTGTAACCTATGTCAAATTGGAAGAATGTAGCATTCTATTGGTGAAAGAATTTTTTAAATCGGCCCAGTTCTTTTTGAGCATATTCATTACAAACATACAAAAATAGGTACAAATCTTTCCTCTTTATAATATTAGTATAAATTAGGTATGTAGCTGTAGTTCAAAATTACTGCAGCGTCAAATAAATGTACCTCGAGCAATGCAATTAAACAACTCTATTATTATTCCAAGTAAAACTAGGAGTAGCGTGTGCCTTTTCCGCTCTATTATTACAAAAACAACATAGGTCGATAATTTTAACTAATACACGGCATAGTTTAAAACTGGTCGTAGCTAAAATTGCACGTGAGTACTTGAAACGTGCAGTTAGACCGAACGGTGAACTCGGTCCAGACATGCTAAATAATATGTTTTCTACACGGGCTCGATATTGATTTTACAATCAGACTCTACGTACTTATTCTTAGGGGTGTGTTTAGACGAAGCGACGATGGATTTCGCGCGGGCCGCACAAAAGCTAGGGCGTCATCTAACTTAGGCTAAGGACGATTAAGTTTTACCTAGATGCATGAATAAAAAATTGCATTTGCCCTCTAGTAATTTAGACAGCTATTCTTTCAGCTTAGATAGCTCTCATTTTTCTACAACCTGTTTGGTCAATTTGAATTTATTTCCATATTTACAGTTAATATAGTATTAAACAGTCATGGATATAGTATATAGTCCATACTAATATTATAAATGCGAAAGTAACTCTGTCTGTCTGTCCGTCTGTTACTCTTTCACGCTTAAACGGCTGAACGGATTTTGATGAAATTTGGTATAGGTATACGTTGAATCTCAAGAACAGACATAGGTTACTTTTTATTAGAAAATAAGGGGGGGGGGGTAATACCACCTTTGAAAGTTTATATGGATTTTTTTTTATTTTTGAAGTTACAGATATGAAATGTGGCACAAATATAGCTCGAAACTTGGATTAAAATATAGACTACTTTTTGTTTCGAATATTAGGGGAGAAAGGGATAAAACCGACCATGAAAGGATGTAGTCCACGCGAACGAAGTCGCGGGCACAGCTAGTTAATAGTTTTTCGTAACTGTGAGAAGAATAAATGGCTATGGTATTTTACAGCGGATTAGCAGTAAAAAGTATTATTTAATGTTGCGACTAAACCGTTTGCTTATTAAAATTAGCGTGAGAAAGTGTGAGTAAACCAGTATTTAAACTATTTTTGACGGTTTCGTGTCCATAAATGTTTTCTTAAATTAGCCATCAAATCCTCTAGAAATTCCAATTACATTTTGAAGGATGTTAAAGATTGTACATGTAATGTGATAATTTAAAGCTTTACTTACCCATAAAGGCAGACGGTATGACACTAAGAAAAAGCTTCTGACTTCGTACTGGTACACCCGTTTCTGGATCTTGCATTTCTTTTATCAAAGTTTCCATCTGTAAAAGACAAAAATATTGTTTGAAATAAAACATTGTTATCTATGATTGTTACAGATTCCGGTTTACAAATTACTTGTAGCGTTAAATACGCTTTCCTAGCGTGACGGTGGTAGACAATTTTATGACCACCAGTACCTATAATAAACGGATGTATAGTCTCTGGTTTAACATAAATTGAACGTTGCATAAAAAACACTTACTAGCTACTTGATAAGAAAACCTCGCACCTAAAATTGTATTTTGCATATGCAATATGTAAGAAAGAAAGAAAGGAGAAAGAAAATACATTTATTGACCACTGCACAGAAGATACAAATTTACACAAATAAAATAAAAACTAAAAACAAGAAGAAGTACAGAAAGAAGTAAAAACAAAAACAAACATGAAATAAATAGCAACAAAAACAAAAAACAAAACAAAAGACTAAATGGGTAAGTGGTCAACTAGGCCACACCTCAGCTATATGCTGCAGCGACGCAAGGCTGCTGCAGCGCTGGTATTATGGTGTAGCCTATTTGAGTGACGCTTAACATATACTAAGAAGAAACTAAAATAAAAAAAAATAACAATTTGATTAAATAACAAAGAAAAAGAAGACAAACCAACAGAACAAAAATAAAGAAAAAGAAAAATATGTACGAGTATTATATTGCGTTTCAAGACTCAATGTAGTAAGTGACGTAGTATTTTGCCTTATTTTACCCTCTAGAGCACTGAGGTGCTTAATCCTCTTTTGTCTTTGTCAACTAAATTTGACTGCATAATCCCAGAAGAAAAGCCGCATAAACCATTACTAGAACCATTACGTAGTGCTCTTTCTTCAGGAAGCAGATTGCGAATGCAGCGCCAAACGACGGTGAAACCACTCACGTCATAATGATCGGTTTAACGTTTTTAATTACACCCACTCAAGTGTGCCAACGATCGTGTACCGTTTTTAGAACAGTTTAAAGACAGTAAGATATAATGTGTGTTTTTAAATAACAAGATATTTGTGAAAAAATAACTGGAGCTCTGGTTGTAGTTCTATTTTCAAGCGGGTAGGTTCCACCAGAACTGTTGTGGTGTAGAAAAAAATGCCGTAGCTGCATTAGCCAATGGGCCACACAAGTGACTATTATGTTGATTATATTGGATTACGTACTGTGGTGATTTATGATGTATATTTCTTATAATAATATACTTTTTGAAAGTCATAAGATATCCAAAAACATTTTTTTTTTCGCAAATCGGAAGCGCATCGCATTCTCATATTCTGTTTTAATCATCATTTAGGGACGAAGAAGGTTCTTGCTTCTCTGGGCACACGCAAATACGGTATTTACTTATAATTTAATCGAAATAGATGGTAGTACCATATTTATGTAGCTGCAGTATTTATGCTAAATTTTGCACTTATACCTAAGAATATACATAGGCCACAATACAAATCATCTTGACCGATTCGCTGGTTATGGAAACCTAACCAAGCTTGACCCTAAAACTGAAGACGATTATAATGACGTCATTTAGCTCGGGGCACTTGAGCCGGCGCGATTGACCTGCCGGAGCACACTCGAGGCAGAGGGCCGAGGACAAAGCTGGTGCAGCCCTGTCGTTTCGGCCTGCGTGTGGAGGGTGCTCTACGCCTTTGAAGTGCGGATTGATGACGTTCACTGCTGTTCGCTGCAATCGTCAACGCTAAATTGGAACGTCGATTGATACGAAAATAGATTTCGGGATTTATGTGGCGATAGATTTTTCCCGGGAATACGTATTTTGTTATCGGGTTCAGAGTTTTGTTACGATTTAACCGACATCTATGCTAATTTTTGAAACGAACTAACTCAAAAACTCTTGCAATTATTTTACTTACAGTATTTTACGTTCTTTCTGAATCATCAAACAATAACTATGCAGGCAAAAATAAGTTTGCGATGAAGGGATATTTTAGCATAAATCACGAATTATCAGCAGCTGATTTCAAAATTCCCAAGGTATTACTCGACAGATTCAGGAAACAGAGACTTTTCCAATCTTTCGATGTTCTCTAAAGAAATTTGGAGGAAATTCACTCAGTTTCCATGTTCAGCATATATGACATATTTAACGCCTTTTCATGACAAAGACAAAATGTGGGCCAAAAAAAAGGTAACAAAGCTGTTCCAATTTTGCGCTCTCTAGCTTAATATGGATAGCATGTTACCTGATGATGATATTATATTAAGTTGTTTGTTTTAAGGTCAAGGATGTAGATTAATGAGTACTTTTTAAAATCAAGGCGATTACAATGACGTCATCTGTGATCTCGAGCTGGCCCGGGAGTCCGCGAGAGCTCTCGAGGCATCCGAGAGCCGAGACAAAGCCGACGTGGCTCCAGCTAGCTCGGTCTACGCCTGGAGGGGGCTCCACGCCTTTGGAGAGCGGATCGACGTCGTTCACTGCGGTTCCGTGCCATATTCAACGTGGATTGATGGGGAAATAGATTTCAGATTGTTTCATTCTATATGACGATTGGTTTTTGTGTAGTATGCATTGGCCCATACTTAAAAGGTAAAACGGGGCCCTGTTATTAAGACTTCGGTGTTTATTTGTTCATCTGTCGTCAGGCTGTATATCATGATGATATAATAAAACCATCTTGTATCACAATGCGTCATACACTCAGGAACATAATTATATATTTTTTTCGTATACAGGTATTTTAGTTGCAATAAAAAAATCAGTATTAATAAACTTTACAAAATTGAATGTGAGGAAGTGGAGATATGGAGGAACTGAAACTGTAATTTTGGTCATATTCCAGATTACGCTGTTGTGTCGTCACAATTGACTTATGAATCCTTTAATAAGTCAAGTCAATCTAAATCACTGTGCAACATCCCATGCTTCCGTGAAAATCACTCAGTAGGGTCCATAGAAAACCAGGGTTGTGATCTACGACGTAGGTCATGTCGTCAACTGACTGAAGCCCCTTTATTTTAGACATCACGATTGCCGTAATCTGCGTCACCGGGTTCACAAGGAGAATGCTCACATTTTTTTCTCTTTTTACAAAACCTTAATTTGTATGTTAACGTATGGGTGTGCTGTGATGTTTATAAGTAACTAGCGGTCCCGGCGAACTTCGTTTCGCCTTGAGAGGATGTTCCCGCTTTTCTGTTGAAAATTTTCCTGAATTTTCTTTGCTATGAACCTCACGGAGCCCGAGACCTTTCCAACGAATGCAAAACCGTGGAAATCGGTTCGTGCCTTCTGGAGTTATAGCGTCAGGAAGGAAAACCCGACTTATTTTTATATAGTAGATAGATGTGTTTTCTTTTCTAAATTGTACATTGACTTTCAACGGTGGAGATACCATTGACATAAACTAAATTTTCTATTAATTGTTGAAGAGATAAATAATGACTTTAGAAAAAATAGGCGTTCGACCGGGCTACCTACGCCATATCGAATACCAAATGATCGAAAATCAAAATATCGATCACTATTCATCGAACGTTCAAAATCTATCTTTCTAAGTAACACGGTTAAAAATTCGTCGAAATAAATGAACTGATTTATTTTAGAAATGTTGTTACTACGACGAATTGAATCGAATTGAAAACGCATTAAATTTAGATTCGTTTTGTAACAACAGAATCGGCCAGTGGCATCCGTAACTTAGTACCTATTTTGTCAATTTATTATTCTAAACTTTAGAATATTTTTTAGAATCTAAAAAATATTATCTATCGAAATTTTATGATATTTTATCACTTACGCTTGTTTCCCCAAGATTTTTGTTTTTTGCGTTAGGATAGTGTGTGCAATGAATGCAATTTGCTTAAAATTAAATGCTATCAATTATATGTTTATTGCTTAAAAATATCTTGATATTTAATCAATTGAATGATTGGAAATCGATTTCCAATTCAGTTTTCAGCTATTTGTAACAATTATCAACACTTTTTCCTAATTCGCCGAATGCTTTATTAAGTCCGAAATCTAATACGAATTGTAAATGGTGGTGTTTAAGTTGTCAGCAACGATTTGATGAGAGTCAGTTTTGTGGAAAGTACTACAAAAACCAAATTTATGTGAAAACACGAAGAAAGTTAATTACTCTTGTATGACTAGGTATTTGTACGCTGATGCTTTAAATTAGTCAGACATGATCAAACACAGATCACACATTGGTACATTGACTTGAAGACAGGCATATAACCAAATCAAGATAGGTACATAAAATAACATTTATTATTTTGATTCAAGTAGGTTACATTTACTCAGTCTCTTATTAAATTAAAGTTTATACAACAAAGATTAAAGACATTACTAATACTAAAATGAAATAATATTACTTATCATTATATACAAGAAAAAAAAAAACTAAAATAATTCAAATAATTGCTTTTCGAAATATAATATGACAAATAATTGAAGATTAGAAATTCATTGAAAAAATAAAAACCTGCGAACCCGACTGTGAATTTTAAGCGAGTTGTGTGTGATCTAAGCAAAATGGTTTTATCAATATATTCAAATGAAAACCACGGATTAATTAAATATAATTTTTGGTATTGCTTGACGTCTAAAATGGACCATTTTGGTTTTTAATATGTAATGTACTCAGTGTTATTCTTTCTATCAAGACAAATCCAAGAATACTCAATACTCCATTACCTTACAAGCCTTTCAGACTACAACTAAAAATATAGTCACTGTAAGATTACTAAACGAAAATGTTACCTTATTCTGAAGCAGTCGAGTAAGAAATTCAACCAATAGTTTTGCTTGGGTGAAAACCTTAAAAGATACTCTTTGGTACCTCATTTTATTATTGTGAAATGATTTTTTATTGATACCTATCACGCTTATTTTACATATAAACTGTATATACTGCAGTTTTGGATTAGATCAGAGTAGCCAGATGTGGTCAGATGCTGGCGCCAAAAAACTTTTTAGAATGATTTAAAAAGAAATCTTCCACCGCCTACCTACTACATTAGAACTTTTTAATTTAGATTCGGGCGGTACGTCCTGATGTAATATCCCGTGTAATAGCGAACATCCATCGTTCCGGGAGCATTTTATCGGCGGAGCGTGGACTCTCGCTCGTCCCGGCGGCCGAAGGGCGAACGCTAAGGCGGTGACGTCACAGGCGATCGATCGCCCAGCCCGCCTCCCCAGGGCTGCCAGATTGGATAACATAAATCAACGGGCGAATCTTAAAATCGAGGGACGAAGCACGTATTCGCACTCTCGCTTTCGTATTCTTGCGTCGGTTCCGTCCGCGCCCGTGAATTGACGCTCGAAGTATTAGAGTGATGCATTTTGGTTTTTAATAGCTGTGTGAGGCTGAGAAAAGTATGGATTAAATAAACTTTTGGTATTAAAACGCCGAGGGGATAAAATGCCATGGTAACTTTATATCTTCGGACACGGTGCGTCACTGATCTTCATGTTGTTTCCTTTTTAAGATACAGCTGATCAATATCGTAAGGTTTGGTTAGTATTTGCAAGTGAGTACATGAAACTATATTTAATATGAAATTTTGTCCTGTTTGTAACCGTTAGATACCTCGTAATCACTCTCGACTAATATTGAAAATCGCATAGCGTAGTTCAAAAGAACTCAATTGACGTTTGTAATTAATTGTTGCCTATTATGTAAAGCTAAATATTTTTTTTGGCGAATATTTAGAATAGACGTATGATGATGCCGCATAATATTTCGGACGCTTTCGTAGGTAGTTTTATAGCAATTATGAGTCTATTTATTAAAGTAAATTTTCATTAAACTGTAATGCATAATGCTTTTAATGTAATAGAAATTGACGCTAATAACAATAGTATTGTACTTCGTAAATCACGAAAAGGTTACTTATGAAAAGAATAAATAAATTATGTAAAACACAATGTGCGGGTAGATTGGGAATTGGATTGAAATAGTAATGACGGTATTATGGGACAGAGGTATCACAAACCCGGGTCTACATGACGCCAATCCATATAATAAAACGTACCAAGGGACTACTGGGGAAATCAAGGGACGGGTTCACAGTCTAATCGTGTTTTCAGTCCGGAAGGTATGAAGAAACGAATATACTACACGCATTCGGAGAGTACCACACAATTTTCTAAAGAAGTTAATTTTATCTAAATCGCTAAATCGTTATTTTTTTATTTTAGTACTATCGATCGCTCGCGACTTCATACGCGCGGAGTTAGTTATAACTCTTATCCCCTTTTTTAGCAGTGAGTCAGTTTGAGTTTGAGTTATAAATACTAAGATTGATTTACCTTAGTATTGAGGATCTTTTTAGGTATACAATATTGAAGAATAAGTGGAAAAGGAAACATGAAACATACATTTTATCAAAAGCTATTCTTTCAAAAATGAGTAGCAGGAGTGCAACAATTAACAGAACTAAACGACCATATACACTCATTATAATAATGATTTCCAGATAAATATTCGTTATTTTATGCAAAGTAAATAATCTTGCTTACATAACTACATGTAAAACAGTAGCGTAAACGCGCGAAATGTAAAACTATTGTAGAACGATTTGTAGCGTCTGTGGCTCTTCAGAGTATACTGTTTATCTTTGTTTACTTTTTTTTCTTGCTAACGTACTGAGAAAACTTTTACAGTGGTTTTACTTTCTTTTCGCACCTCGAACACAGATACGGCCTGAGACGGTAATGGCGGTGTTATGGGTGCCCCGATGACCTATAAACTCGGTCCAGATGACGCCAATTGATCGGGTGACAAGAATCAAGGGATTTTTCTTTTTTTGTTTCACGTCGATTCAGAGTCAGGTTGGAAAAAGGAGGCGAAGGTAAAATGAAAATATAATGCAAGAGTGTCTGAATTAGGACCAAAACAGTTGATAATAAGTAAGGTCTGGAAGGAATGTCAATTTTATCATTCAATTTATACGCATTGACCAACAAACCGCACTGCTATATTTTAAATATTGTGTCGTATTAATTTTATTGATCGTCCAATCAGAGAAAAGAGATACATTACTTTTTAGTTAGTGTTCCACATATAAAGATTTCAGCTATTAAGGAGCCGTTTTTTATTTATCACAACGTTTTGTTACATCCAGATCTGCGGAGCCGTTGCGAGTAAAAGAGTCCATATAATAGATTTATCCAAATGCAAAAACAATGATGATGATGCTTTTTAAACAACTTTAAAAAATTTTCTTAATTTGACTGTAATATATATTACAAATAATATCTCTACGATACAAAGACTAGGCTCTAATGATGGCATCCGATTGTATTTTGCTAAAGATGATAATCTGTCAATATTTTTAGGACTGGTCCGACAGCCCTATAACGCTGTGCAATTCATTACACCTAAATATTGTTTGTGATGAAACATCTCGTCTCTATTGAATCTGATATTAGGGCCCTTCGATGAAACCCTGATTGTGTGCGGTGCGACGCGGCCGAAGCGTCTGTATATATTGACTAATACGCCTAGCATGCGCAAAACGTCAAATTTATCACATGAGACGACAAAATTTTTCAATACTGATTGGCTAATAGCACACCACACTCGTATTTTCAGCCAATCAGCAGCTGACGCACTGACTTCAATCGATTTTGAAGTTTGTTTAGAGCGCGATAAAATTTAGTCTCGTGGCTGTGGTTTGTGGCTCGTGGTTAGCTAGGCCTGTAAGACCGGCTAAGAGTGTGACAAATTTGCGTATTGCCTAGATAAATAGATAAAGATAGATAACAATATTTGATTATACACCATACTAAATATAGGGGCTCCGATTTCTCCTCTGAGATAAAAATTAGGTAGAAACTTATTTTTACACCTGGACCGAGACAAGAATCATTCATTTTGGTTTTGCTCTAGACTTTAAATAGGTTCTAATTTTCAGCCATCGTTTTATTGCATTTAACTGCAATGATAACGAGTTTTAGCGCTTTTGAAATCGTTTCGGGGAGAGCATTTAGCTTTGTGGCGACTCTCCACTAAATTTATTTTTCTTAGATTTAATTTACATAACCAACCTCATTTATAAATATTTTATATTTTAATTTCTAATTAGAAAAACATAACGGTTATGTCAGTGGTATGAATGTCAGTGTGTAATTTTTTCCCTATCATTTCCATAATCGCGGTATTTTATGTTTTTCTGTATATTTCTTCCATGTATAGTATTTCGTGCGTATTAACTCCATCCTTCGCTCCTTCTTGTAAATAGTGCAATTTGTGTTTGTGTATATAAAAACTTTTCCTGTACATATTTGAGACTTTTCCTTCAACACACACCCATCGCTACATTGGTGACCTCTATATGGACTGCAATGATGGAGGGAGCACACGATAATTGTTCGGACGCTAGTGAGGGGAACGTGTCGGTAGACAGTAAGGAAGTGCATAAAGTACACATACGAATTCCCCCATTCTGGCCCGAGGAACCGGAAATATGGTTCAAGCAAGTGGAAGGACAGTTTTCAATTCATCGAATAACCAGCGATTCTACAAAATTTAATTACATTATCGGTCAATTGGATAATCAGTACTCGAGGGAAATTAAAGACGTCATAATCAACCCACCAGCGGAGCGTAAGTACGAAAAGCTCAAGACGGAGCTTATCAAGCGGCTGACTGCGTCGAATGAGAAAAAGTTGAAGCAGCTGCTAATGCATGAAGAGCTGGGAGACCGGAACCCTTCACGTTTTCTCCGTCATCTACAGAGCTTAGCTGGTCCTGATGTCCCAGACGATTTTCTTAAGACTATTTGGATAAGCCGCCTTCCTCACGGTATACAGACCGTTCTTGCAGGTCAGCCAGCATCTTCAACACTTGAAGACTTAGCAGATTTAGCAGATAGAGTCCATGACCTAGCAACAGCTTCACCCAGAGTTGCGTCGATAAGCCAAGATGGCCCCAGCTCTGCTATCAGTGAGCTGACAAAGGAGGTAGCTGAACTTCGGATGCAGTTCAAGAAGCTTACGTCCCAGCGGAGCAGCAGACAAAGTTCCCGGCACACTCGACCTCGCAACCGGTCATCTTCAAGGCAACGCGAGCGGTCGCAGTCAAGTTACCGAAAGTACCCGCTTTGCTGGTACCATAGCAAATTCGGGGAAAAGGCCAACCAATGCGTCCGCCCCTGCGACTTCAACACGGGAAACGTCAAGGGCAGTCGGTAATGGCGGCTGACGATTGCCCATCTTCTGCTGGTCGCCTTTTCGTCACGGATCGATCGTCGAAAACGCAGTTCCTGGTCGACACTGGTAGCGACCTCTGTGTCTTTCCTCGCAAGTTACTTCGTGAACGTCGAGCAGCTACCAATTTCCAGTTGAGCGCAGCCAACGGTTCCAACATCGCAACCTATGGTTATGTACATATTCAATTAGATTTAGGATTACGTCGAAACTTCGAGTGGCGATTTGTAGTAGCGGATGTTACTAAGCCTATCATAGGTGTTGACTTTTTGAATTTTTATAACTTAATGGTGGACTGTAGAAATAAGCGTTTGATTGATAATACCACTTTCATAACCGCTATAGCCAAATCTGTAGTTAGTAGTACTCTTTATTCAGTGAAAATTTTGACGGGTGACACTCCATTTCACGAAATTTTAAACGAGTTCCCAGAGATCACTCGGCCAGCAGGTACACAGCGTACAGTTTCACACAATACTCTACATCACATTCGCACAACACCAGGGCCACCGGTTTCATCAACTCCTCGTCGTTTAGCACCAGACAGACTGAAAATCGCTCGGCAAGAGTTCCAGTCCATGCTCGCCAATGGAACAGCCAGACCTTCGGAAAGTCCATGGTCCTCACCATTGCATCTCGCACCGAAAAAGGATAATGGTTGGCGTCCGTGTGGTGATTACCGCATGTTGAATGCCCGTACCGTGCCTGACAGGTATCCGATTCGACATATCCATGACTTTGCGCATTCTATTTCAGGCTGTAAAATTTTTAGCACTCTGGACCTTGTTAAAGCCTATAATCAGATACCTGTCAGTCCCGAGGATATTCCTAAAACGGCGATCACTACACCGTTCGGCCTATTTGAATTTCCTTTTATGACCTTCGGACTACGAAACGCTGGACAGACTTTCCAAAGGTTTGTCGATGAGCTGACTAGAGGGCTTGATTTTGTCTATTGCTACCTCGACGATTTTTTGGTGTTTAGTAAAGACGAATCCCAGCACAAAGAGCACCTTCGCACTATTTTTAGCAAGTTGAGGGACTATGGCATGCTGGTAAACACGTCCAAGTGTGTTTTCGGGGCAGAGGAGGTAACCTTTTTAGGATACAGTATCTCTGAACGAGGAACCCGACCACTGGACTCTAAAGTGGAGGCGATTAAGGATTTTCCGATCCCTAAGAACGTGCGGCAGCTGAGAGCATTTTTAGGTATGCTTAATTTTTACAGGAGATTTCTTCCTCGCGCAGCCCTAATTCAAGCTCCACTGCACGCGTTACTTACTGGATCGGCGAAAGGAACACATCCTATCGTCCTGTCAAGTGACGCCTTGGCAGCTTTTCAGGCTTGTAAAGAAAGTCTCTCTGATGCAGCCTTGCTGGCACACCCGGATTGCACTGCAAAGCTCGCTCTAGTGACAGATGCGTCGGACAAAGCTATTGGTGCAGTACTACAGCAGCTTAAGGACGATGCTTGGCAACCCTTAGCTTTTTTCTCGCGCAAGCTTAGTCCATCGCAGGTGAAGTACTCACCCTACGACAGGGAGTTGCTTGCTATTTATGAGTCAGTCAAGCATTTTCGGCACATGTTAGAGGCTCGGCACTTTATTGTCTATACTGACCATAAACCGATCAGTTTCGCATTTCACGAAAGGAAAAAGAACTGTTCGCCGAGGCAGTATAGGCACCTCGACTTCATCTCCCAATTTACAACTGATATCCGACACATTTCAGGCAAGGATAACATAGTTGCCGATACGTTATCACGGATTGAAGAATTGGGAACGCCGGTAAACCTTGAATTTTTAGCCCAAGGACAAGCGTCTGATCCAGAGTTAGCTAAACTCTTAGAAGAGGGCTCATCCCTGCGCATTGAAAAACTTACTATCCCTGGAAGTCGTGTACCCCTGTACTGCGATGTCAGTACCCCGACCTCCAGGCCATTTGTCCCTAAATTTAACAGAAAGCAGGTATTTGACAGCCTGCATTCGTTCAGTCATCCCGGTGCCAATGCTTCAGCTAAATTGGTAGCTGAGCGCTTCGTTTGGCCTGGCATTCGCAAGGACTGTAGGGCCTGGGCGCGTGCTTGCCTAGCATGTCAACGTGCTAAAATAAGTCGGCACGTAACGGCCCCACTTAGCACGTTCAATTTACCACGGGCACGCTTTCAACAGATCCACATAGATCTTATAGGACCTCTTCCCATCTCCTGTGGGTATCGGTATTGTCTAACGGCGGTAGATCGATTTACTCGATGGCCCGAGGCAATACCGATCGAAGATATCACTGCAGAAACAGTTGCCAAAGCACTTTTGTCCGGCTGGATATCTCGGTTCGGCTGTCCGACAGACATCACTACAGACCGCGGCCGTCAATTTGAATCGGCCCTATTTCAGTGTCTGTCAAACATAGCCGGATTCGAGCATAGGCGGACAACAGCTTACCACCCGGCATGCAACGGTCTAGTAGAACGTTTCCATCGGCAACTGAAATCAGCTATCGTTTGTCATGGAAACGACAGATGGACCGAAGTACTACCGTGGGTACTGTTGGGTATCCGATCTTCTTTCAAAGAAGACCTACAAACATCTGCGGCGGAGCTTGTTTATGGCGAGCCGTTGAGATTGCCTGGTGAATTTTTCAACCCCACCACTCTTGGTACTACAGATACGTCTGAATTTACCACACGCATCAGAACCTTCGCTAGGAAATTGCAACCCACTCCAGCATCACACCACTGTCAACCTAAAACATTTATTTATAAAGATTTAGCAACCTGTGAACACGTTTTCCTTCGCGAAGATGCTTCACGTGGTTCGCTGCAACCAGCATACTCAGGTCCTCACAAAATTATATCACGGGGGGATAAAGTATTTAAAATACTTTTAAAGAATAAAGAAGTCACAGTATCGATAGACCGCATTAAGCCGGCCTTCATACTGTCTGATTTTACCAGTGACAGACCTTCGCCAAACATATCTAAAGATTTTGTCACTCGGTCTGGGCGTCGAGTAAAGTTTACTGATTTTTATCGCCCATCATGGTCTCTGGGAGGGGGTGATGTGGCGACTCTCCACTAAATTTATTTTTCTTAGATTTAATTTACATAACCAACCTCATTTATAAATATTTTATATTTTAATTTCTAATTAGAAAAACATAACGGTTATGTCAGTGGTATGAATGTCAGTGTGTAATTTTTTCCCTATCATTTCCATAATCGCGGTATTTTATGTTTTTCTGTATATTTCTTCCATGTATAGTATTTCGTGCGTATTAACTCCATCCTTCGCTCCTTCTTGTAAATAGTGCAATTTGTGTTTGTGTATATAAAAACTTTTCCTGTACATATTTGAGACTTTTCCTTCAACACACACCCATCGCTACAGCTTAAATGAAGAAAATGGCTTATATCATAACCTTTTAAGTTGAGGTAAAGTCTATGCCCAACATATCTAAACACTAAACTTGAAAAATTAATGAATTCATTATGTTATACGTGTTACTTGGGAGCACAGGTACGACAAAATAAAAACTTCCCATTCCGAGAAACCAGGTGTAAATATCAAAGGATAGGTTAAATGCGCAACCTCTAGAAAATTTTTAATGAAAAGAAAACCCCTTTGTAGAGACTGCGACCCACATTATACTTACTTGTAGGTATAGCTAGTTCTGTATGTTAAATATGTATCAAAGGTAGACGAATTATACGGCCACAAATATGAAATTTTAAATGCGATTTTGATTTTTATTTAAAACTAAAGTTTTCTTATGACTATCCGTTTTTTTCCATCCGACTACGAGCCGTTAATACCGTTCCAGAGGTTACTTTCCATATCAGCTGTTATCAGTCGTCTGTCGGTCGTGTTTAGCTTACGACTCTTTATTACTAAACGTTTGTGGAAATTATATATTATTACAATTTAGAAGAAAATAAAATACTAGTTACCTAAACATTATTCCATAATACTGCATAATACGGCACTGCCCTACACTCGCCACATAAGCTAAGTAGGTATATACTTTTTGTGTAATAAACATAAAATAATTATATGTGGTAACAATAATGCACATTACTAATATGGCAGTTGGTAGGTTTCATACAGCTAGTAATAACACAAGCTATTTGCACCTACATACTTTTTGTACACTAGGTACTACTTCGTCCTGTATTTGTTCATATTGTGCTTTTAATGATGGCTTGGTTGGTAGGGGAAAAGTAGCATCGACGAATTTATCAAAAACGAAACGGTTTCTCGGTGAACAGTCCTGTAAACGTAAAACCCATATGCGAATCGTTCTGTTGACGATACGTCCACTGACGAAACGTCGCACCGGCGAATATCTTACAAACGAAACGTTCTGTTGGTCATCAGTCCAAAGAAGAAGCGACTTTAGGCGAACGCTTGCAGAATCACTAAAGATTAGTTACAAAAATGGGCTATCTGTGTGTAATATTGGCTTGACATAGGTAGGTATACACTAAAAAAATAATTTTTTATATTAAACCCATCAGGTTCAAAATAATTTTCCTAGAAAGCCTTTATGCAGTTATGATTTAAAAGTAAGAGGGGGGGGGGGGGGACACAATTTTATTTTCTTTTGGATAGATTATTTCCCAAAATATTAAAATCAAAAAATGATCTTAGTAAACCCCTGTTCTTTTTTAAATGTAACCTATCCAACGATATATCACATGTTGGGAAAGAAATAAAAAAAAAATAACTCTCCAATTTACGTGTAGGGGGGGTACCCTAAAAACCTTTTTTTTTTATTTTTGCACTTGGTTGACGTCACTAATATACATATTTGTACCAAATTTCAGCTTTCTAGTGCAAACGGTTTCTGAGATTATCCTCGGACAGACAGACAGACAGACAGACATGGCGAAACTATAAGGGTTCCTAGTTGACTACGGAATCCTTAAAACATGTCGTCCTCGCGAACGAAGTAGCGGGCACAGCTAGTCGAAGACAAAATTTAACGACCAAAGATTTATATTTTGTGAGTCTATCTGGGTGTGGAGACTATGGCGAAAGCGATAGGTAATAAAGTTAATTTATCGCACGGTTCGTATTGCGGTCTGTCACGGATGATAAGTGAAAGTCGGGACTTTTTGTTCTCGCGATTTGCTGTTTACGATGCCGCATCGCGTTGAGCCGAGAAAAAGATGTGGCTTACCAGATTTTTTAATTATTTTAAATTTAAGTGAAAAATCTGAAAAATATGCTGCGGAAATAAAAAACTATTTGTTTTTTGATAAAATATTTGATACATAGTGTTATTCTAGTATCTAATGTAACGAAATACCAAATTAAATCTAAATCCATTTTAGTAGTTTTAGTAAAAGAGTAACGAACTTATATTCTTTTGCGTTTATATCTAATATTAAAATAGGATATCTCTTTACGATGCTATACAATGCTAGCGTATGTTTGGGAGAGTAAAAATGGCACTTGTCTCTGGTTCCCAAATACATTCATATGCACTTTTTCCGTTTCTGGCATTTCTTTTCAATGCCCTTAATTCCTCATTTTTTAATATTACAAATAGAGTATTTGAGCAATTAAAATTTTACTAGACGCATATTTATTTGAATACATTTTTTTCTGTCTGTCTGTTCCACCTAATCTCTGAAACGGGAAGACCGATTTTGACGGGACTTGCATGATTTAAAAGCTGATTTAAAAAGGAGTGACTTCGACAACTTTTATTAAAGAATTTCCGTTTATTAATTACGCGTAGACGTATTTGCGGGCATATGTACTGATTATATAAACCCCCCCTCCACCAGCCAGCATTGCTTCACCCGTTAAAACATTCTGGCACACAATACATCAGCGGCCCGGACCATCCCACTTTTTGTCTCGCCCAAACCTGGCACCGCGCCAAAGCCTGACTCGCCTGTAGCGTGTAGGTTATACTCAGAGCTGGAGGCATCGCGAAAAATACTTTTTGCGAAAATGTGCCTCGTCATTGCTGTGTAGTTCTTGTGACGAGAAAGGGTACATTAATGCTATATGTACTTAGTAAGAGCTCTTCTGGCGTGTCTGAATTAATTTTGAAGCGTCGAAGGCTCTATTTTATGAAAAATTGTGTCATTGGAAGTAGTTTATGCCAAAATGTATTACGTCATTGCTTCACTACAATCCTTGTAACTAAAAATTTAAAAAGTAAAAGATTGCCAGGTAGCGTTTTCTACCATTGAAATCAAGTTATTGTGAAAAAAATGATTATTAATGTAGTAACTAAAAAAAACATTTATCGACTTAGTTATCCGCGAGCATGCATTTAAAAATGTACATACGGCCGAATTGAGAAACTTCCTCCTTTTTTGAAGTCGGTGAAAAAAAGTACCTAAATCAATAGAAAGCTGTTTTCATAAAAGTATTTAGACTGGCACTCTTGACTAAATTAATAGTCAACTGCGAGTTGGGGGTTATCTGTGCATGTACCTAATACATATTTTTATAGGTCACCAATTTAAAAATCAGCAGAATCTAATTCGATTCAGGCCATTGTACAGCGATAGTTTCTGCATTAAGGATGATGACTTGGTATAAAAACAAATTGTATTAAGCCCGTAAGTTAGATTTTACAAGACACATCAATTTTTTTTTTGGTTTTATCACATATTATATAAATTGATGTTACAGTGCATTAAACTTTAGTCTAGGGGTGTGTTTCTTTTTATTCATTTCGTAAAAACTGTACGAAGTAGTGGCGTCGCACTACATTTTAACAAATATTGCGTTAAAATATTATGTTGACAAATTTTTGTTTACATAATAAAAGATGTAGCTTCATTTGTTTTATATGGAGACTATTCATAAGTATTACTAATGTAATCAATATGAATAAAAAATATTGACTTTGATAAAACATGTGTCTTATTTACTTTGGCAATCGAACTCTTTGGACCATACATAATTTTAATTCATCTACCAATAATCCAATATGAACGGTGAGGAGTTACAAATGTAATATATCTATCCACTATTGGCTTACAAAGCCCAACCAAAAGCGAAACTCAAATCGGGAAACGGAGAAAAAACATTTCAGTTTCCCAAATCAGAAGTGGAAAGCGATTAAAACCGCGCTCGACGCGTTTAAATTTCCATTTTCGCATATTCGCGGGGTGGGTCGCGTATTTCGGTCGCCAGCCTCGAATTGCCCTACCCGGAATCAAATGTACCGTTTACCATTCCACCCTGGGGTATTGTATGTCATTCCGCGCACAAAAGCTACAGCGAACTTCACGTAGGGTTGCCAGATATTAGACAGAAATAGGATACTACCGTAAGGGCCACATTTGTATTTGTTCTGTGTCTCGGTGTTTATAAAAGTACACAAGTGTTATTTATAGATTATTGTATGCTACGCCCGCCTTTACCTTGAAGGTTTGACCCCTGCTATTAATGTAGCACAACCCCCCAGGAGCTCTGGAAACCTTACCCACACGCAGGGACACATACAGTGGAGTTATTTCACCAGTCGGGCTGCGACAGTTCAAGCGTTAAATCAATATGCCCTGCCTCTTGTCTTAGCATTAGTTCAGTTTGTTGTTGTGTGAGAATACTTAATGAAAGTTGTATAATATTGGCCACATCCTTTTAAATTAGGTTAAGGGTTTATTTAATAACCGTTAATGATGTGCTGTAAGATTACAAATCTAGTCAAGAACGAAAGTTTATCTGCTACAAGTGGTTTTAATAACTATTAATCTGGCGAGAATTGTGTTTGCTTCCAAGATACCTAAGTGTCAAATGGAATATTTTAATAAATACATAGATAGAAAAACAAATGCCTACATGAAGTGATCGATCAAATAAGACAGTTAAAACTGTATTTCGATCTCCGAAATAATAAACACAAATTCAATTTTAAAATAAACACATTTGAGATATAAATATACAATGTAAACAAGCGTCTATTACGTTGCGTGGGTTTATTACGAGACAAGTTACAAAGATCCACCTCCGGAACGGATCCTGTAAATGTTTCATTCAACGACATACAAACACAATTCAAACCTAGTCATTCAAAATCTTGGTTCGCATAAATTTCAGAAACATAAAAAATAAACTACCTATTTGAAACATATGAATAAGTAAGTAGGTACATGTCCGGCCGAGGCCGCGCGCCTGGTAACCCTAAGCCTAGCCATAATAGCCGGCATGTGGGTAGTTGGTTGTAAATCAAAGACATCAACAAGACGTGTAATTAGCGCGTTGTTCTCGCTGGCGACAATTGATCGTTCCTTCCTTTGCGTAATTGGCCTAATAGGGGGAGTCGTTGAACCCGATTGGGCTTTTAATGTACAATGGACAGTAACAGTAAGATTCGTCAAACTTGCAACGAAAACCTGATAAGGATGACAAATGGAGGTCTCCATTTCGAAGATCATCAGGTAAGGGTTCTCGCTAAAACCCCATCCCATTACACCCCTTTTTCACGTTTTGGGGGAGGTATTCGGTTTGGATCTTTTTGTCATATATCGGCCATTTTGTTATTTTCCAAAATGTCATGTATGAAAGTTTCAAAAATCTTTAATCGGATCAATTTCTTCATGAAGTTTTTGAGTTAAAAGCTGTTAAAGATGTTGCTGTTAATATCGAGTATAACAAAACGGTATTTAATAAATGTATAATGTGTTTTAGAAGAAATAAAAAAACGAATAGTGATGTTATTTTATGAAGATAGCACTGTGCCGTAACAATTTTATTTTTTAACACACTGCTTATTTCATAGTTTTGGAGACATAATGCTTGATGTATCATAAAATCTTTAGAATTATTAGTAAATAGTGACAAAATCATCAGTTGATTGAAATATTGCAAGAATTTTCAGAACAATAGGATCAGTTGCACCAAATTAACTTTAACGGTAACGGTAACTATCTGACTGTTGTCAAAACCGTCATCGCCATTCCAGTATAAATTTGCAATTTGACCATTTCTGTAAAATTTAAGTTAGAGCAGGCATTTTTTAACATTATCTGGATAGATAGATACACTTTATTGCACAGAAAAATTTACAGGAATTGGCTTTACAGAACATAATTAAGTACAATTTAGGCGGTCTTATTGCTAGAAAGCAATCTCTTCTATCTGGACTGCGGCGCGTGCGTGGCTGATTGACACAAATTATGCAAGTTCAAAGAGCAATAATTATCCAGTGATTCGTCATTACGGAACGTCATCTCTCTGGCAAAAACGCCTTTAAAGTGAGCATTATTATTTAAAAAGCGCAAAATGTTGTTTCTAACAAATTTTTGCTAGTATGTCACCTCTCTTGGTTTTTTCACTCTCATAGTAAACTTAAATGATGTTAACTACTTGTTATCATTTATTATCTTGAGCAAATAGAAAATATAATCTCTTATCGAAGCGTGGGAGGAGAAGGTGTTTAATTTCTGATTCTTTAAAAGTTCGTTGAAAAAATCTAAATATATTTTTTTAGATTTTTTCACTTAGTCACCAGACGAAATCACTCAATCGATTGGCGAATAATCTAGTTTATTGTAGATTTTATAGCTCATACAGTATCTAGTATGACCTAGACACCTAGGGTGACTCAAGGCAACATCAGAGCTCTATCACGTCTTATCTCTGATGTAAACTTATACAGCGAGGTTGAAATGAACGAGTTGGTATGAAAAGTAGATTCCCATCTGTGTTTGACATCTTAACATTCGATACTATGCGAATATATTATATCTAACACGTAATAGAAATAAGCAACATCCTGATATTAAATATAAAAATCGTTAATACTAAAAAATACAATGAGACAATGCCTAGAGTATGTGCACATTTTATTACACATAGAATTTCATTAATTCACTAATGTAGTTACCTCTATCTATAATGGTAGATGCCTATCTACCATTATAGATGCCTATCCAGAACTAAATTCCAATTGTAACGAACGTCGAAAGGTCATCTAAAAGACGTTCCGGGAAACCCTCTTCTATTTTAAAACCACTCGTTAATTTATTATCCACGGCGGCACGGTATCCTCCTTGCCCCACATAGTCCGGCGTGGAGGCACCTTACAAATTTACGAGAAAATCCCAATTGAGTGTTGAATGCCGCGGCGCGATGGCGTGCGGAGAAAGCCTTCGGTATATAACCCTATCGATTTTTACCCGTGCCGGTGCCCACGTTAAAAATAAATGCTGGAAGCGACGTGAGCCTCCAACGGATATGAAAAGCACCGCTTTATTAATGACACCTTCCGAGCCCTAGTGAAAAATTGAGAGTTAAAAGTGGAGCGGAATTTTGTATTCTTCATCCGGGCGGGCCTAAACGCTGACCGACGGTTTTAAATTTTTGGAACGAAGTTGTTTTTTCGTATTTTACGGAAAACGGCATACATTTGGACTTAAGGTTTTTTTTAGAAAGTATGTTCTAAAACCTCGATGTCACAATATGAAGAAAATAGATGTTTTTAATAGAAATTCAAGCCAGCCACTGTTTTAATTTTATTTTATCAATCAAAAATGATAACTTTTGTTCGAAAATAAATTCATATCCGACATCCATTTCTGAAACTAGAGCGAGCCAGACTTCGCTTAATCCCTTTACAAAGATATCAGTATACTTTGCTTAATTTATTTTTTATGGACTACTAGCTATGCCCACGACTTCGTTCGCGTGGACTACATCCTTTCATGGTCGGTTTTACCCCTTTCTCCCCTAATATTTGAAAGAAAAAGAGTTTTGAGCTATATTTGTGCCAAATTTCATATCTCTAACTTCAAAAATAAACATTTTTCCATATAAACTTTCAAAGGTGGTATTACCCCCATCCCCCCCTTATTTTCTAATAAAAAGTAGCCTATGTCCGTTCTTGAGATTCAACGTATACCTATACCAATTTTCATCAAAATCCGTTCAGCCGTTTAGGCGTGAAAGAGTTACAGACGGACAGACAGACAGACAGACAGACAGACAGAGTTACTTTCGCATTTATAATATTAGTATGGATGAAAAACGCCCAATATCATAGCTTTGGCAACAGAGAGGCGAACAGGCCAGACAGGATCCAACTCTCTTAAATTCAGTAAAATTTAGGCACTGACCATTGTGTTAAAAGCGACTGGTTGACTAAGTCTACCTCAGGGCAGGCGTAATATCAAATTAAGGTTTTATATTTGAGGTAGGAAATATAAAATACAACGTCTTTTATTGTATGCTCCTATCTCAACTGCGAATTGGTTTCGCGCGCCAAGGTTTCCGTACAAAAGTAAAAGTATTAGCCTAATTGATATCCCTCCAGGGTAAAATACTCCTTTATTGAAATCGAATCATCATTCATCGTCACAAGAATGAGTTTCGTACAAACATGTAAACGTTTATGCCTTTAGGTACTTGTGCTAAGTCCTTTCATCTAACCAAATTTCATGTTTCCAGAACTATTAAAAGTTTCTTAATACGTTTTTAAAGAAGTTTGAAATAGTCCGTATCTTTGAGTTGTCGTAATTTTTTTTAAAAGCTTCTAGGACCGCGGATATAAATATTTTAATTCATTTCAACTTAAAATCAACAAAATGATTAAATAAGGGCCCTGTTCTATTGAAGAAGGACCAGAAGGCAATTGATAGGAAATAAGAAATAAGTAAAACAGGGTACCTATTTAGTAGGGACAGGTAAAGTTTGAAAGAACATATAAATAAAAATATGTCAAATGCAGAACTAAAGGAAAAAGTATAAAAAAAATACCAAGTGGGTTCGGTTGCTCACATTTCCTCTTTTTGTCAAAGGTATGAAAAAAAAAATTTTAGCGACATACCTTATCGAAGGCGAGGGGTCGATGTCGAGGCACGTCGGCGAGTTCCATGGCGTCAGCGGGGCGGGGCAGGGGTTGCGGGCGCGGGGGCTGCGGGCGCGCCGCTAGCCGACCTCCATGGGAGTCTGCTGCCGGGGCCGCATGCCGCTCGCGCCCGCGCTGCGCCCCCGACACCTGCGACGCAGAACACACGGTCAGTGGGGGTTACGACAAAGAACATGCTGCTAATGGACCTTTACGTCACAGATCACATAGCGCGCGATTGTTAGCGTTGCGTTGCGGTACACTCCTACGGCAAGCACACTGCGTTTGCTGCATCAGTATAACATAACGATTTTAGCTGCTCGGTAAACAAACATCATATCCGTAAATTTGTAAATTCGGTCCTAGTTTTACGGTCATAAATCATACAACCTCTTTATAGACGTTTTATTGACATTACATAGTCAATAGTTACTGCCCCAAAGCTGCCTGTGCTAAGCACGATGCGATGCCGATATCATAACTAAAAAAATACGCTCATACAAAAGACATGAGCTCACAACATAATGTAAGTAACAGCATGATTGACATGGCAGTGCGAAGCATGCGCATCTTTAGTGCAGTGTAGGTACTAAATTGGAAGCCGACATTTTTAATATATGCGTCACATACCACACCGTTATTAGCAGCTTACCATACAGATCATACTCCTAATGGTCTTACGTCACAAATCATACGGTTAATGGACACTTACGCCATATACTACTGTAAGTTGAGGCTTACGTCATAGATCACAGTTAAAAGGCGTTGTCCCATAGGCACGCATGCTACGCAAGATGCCAAGACGCCAGAATTACCAAGAAAAGTACGGATGTAGTAACCAATTCCCGATTCAAATATTAAAAAAAAAAAACCTTCTAGTTACGTATAGTTATAATAAATTATACGTGTTAGCTAAAAACGAACGACTGACGACTGATGACAGCCGATATGGAAAGTAAATTTGAAATTAGAAGTAACGACTCGTAGAAAAAACGGATAGTCATTTGACGAATCGTAAAATATTGGAACCGAGCAAACGTCGTTGCAGGCTACCATAGGTAATGGTATGCATGTGGCAAGGCTAGGTAGCCGTTAAGCCGTGTACATAGCATGCGCCGCTCTATGATACATCTTACGTCACAGGCTGTTAAGCTATGCTTGTTTGTGTCTATTGATGCTTGGGGTTTATGTTACTGATCACACCTCACAAGCGCTAACTCAAGCTGCGTACGTATGTGTTAAAAGCAAAACCATTTTACATAGCATGCACAACTGTGAGTAATGCTAGATTTACACATTAAAAATTACTTATTGTAAAAGATAAATGCATTTTTATATCACGATACAGATATGTGGGCTACAGTTACTCCGTCCGTACCATTAGGATGGGTGTACACTTACGGCACACCGAAACGCAACTTCAACTGCAGCACAGTTAACTTGATTTTAAAAACAAATACCAAAGTGTAGTTTAAATTCCTACTGAGATACACACAGTTAAAAGTTGGCGTTTCAACGAAGATAATTTTAAACAAAAAAAATTAACAGATTCTGCGTTAAAAAGAAATAAATACTTATACATCTACACTAATAAACATTTAGATGTTTCTACTTTACACAACCAAGTGTTTTTCACCAAACTCTTCCTAAGCGAAGGTTTTGCATAAAATTTTAGATAGTTTTAAAATACGCATCAAATATGCGACTTAAATCTATGAATGTGCAGATGGATACAATTTGCAGGCAATTTGATGAATAATTTTAAACTTAACCCCACAATAGGAATGACTTATTTCAAGTAGTCTACATTAATGTTAAAAAGGGTAAGATTTGATTTTTGTTTCTTTGTTTGTTTGCATTGAATACCGAAATTACTTGATCAATTTTAAAAACTCTTTCACTGTTGGAAAGCTACACTACTTGCAGTGAACATAGACTATAAAATGTTCAAAAACTCAAACTCAAACTCAAATATTGGACAACATCACATACATTGCTCTGATTCTGTGGTAAGTAGCTTAAGCACTTGTGTTACGGAAATCAGAAACAACGACGGTACCACAACACCCAGACCCAAGACAATAAGGAAAAGTTCATTTCCCATATTGACCCGACCGGGGATCGAACCCGGAACCTCAGAGATGGCGCTCGCCAAAGTCAGGCCCGCTCGCCTCTCGGCTACGGAGGTCGTCAAAACGTTAGGGATTCATACTAAAATTTCAATAATGTAACTTAAGGTGTGACAAAATTACTAAAAAAACTTTCTTACATCGCGTGCTCTACGAAAACTATTGATTATAGAACAAAATAATGTACTACGTGTTTGCATAACATTTATTTATAACTAGCTGTGCCCGCGACTTCGTTCGCGTGGACTACATACTTTCATGGTTGGTTTTACCCTTTTCTCCCCTAACATTCGAAACAAAGAGTAATCTATATTTTAAGCCAAGTTTCGAGCTATATTTGTGCGAAATTTCATATCTCTAACTTCAAAAATAAACATTTTTCCATATAAACTTTCAAAGGTGGTTTAACCCCAAATCCCCCCTTCTTATTTTATAATAAAAAGTAGCCTATGTCCGTTCTTGAGGTTCAATGTATACCTATACCAAATTTCATCAAAATCAGTTGAGAGGTTTATGCAGGAAAGCGTAACAGACACACAGACAGACAGAGTTACTTTCGCATTTATAATATTAGTAGGGATTATTTGTTATAATTTCAACTGTCTTGCTATCGCAGTTAGCTAGAAGCTCCTCTCCTTTGTCCTTCACTGGGTACGCCCAAGGATAATTTATTATTATAATTTTGTGCGCACATGAACAACACAATGAAAGATGTAATGAGATGAGAGGGTTAACAAAATACGATATTTTTGGTAGCCCGTGTCCGTAACTAACTATAGCCTTAATAATTGTCATCAAAAAAGGTAGAGAAACACCGCTCCAAGGTAAACTTACCTTGGGGAACAATTAATTACAAAAGTCTTGACACTTGAAATGAATCGACATACTTTGGGTACTTTGGCATATTCGATTTTAATAACGTAGAGTTTCTTAGGATTCCGAGATTTCGGCGCTTTATCACCCTCTCTGAGACCAGTTACTATATAGAACATCATAGGCAGAACCGCTAGCTCTTGAATGCCAGTTACGTGTTGCAGCTACATGTATTAAAGAGGGACAACAATGCCGTAACATTTTTTTTATATATATTGCTCTTCAAGATTGACCTCATCCCACCTGATGTTAAATGGTAATGAGGTCCTAGCTTAAGGGTGACAAGTACAGCATAATAAATCTGTTACTGGACTTGTCTCCTTTAGCTTGAAGGCTTGACCCCTGCTACAAATGTAGCACCCCCCAGAAGCTCTGGATACCTTACTCACACGCAGGAACACAACAACACAGAAGTGATTGTTATGTGGCTGCGGTCTTACGGATTAAAGTGTTCGTAGTATTATTTACTACACATACGTACTGTAAGACCTTAGTTATCACCTACCGTTTTCCATTGTCTTTAAATAAATTGTATTTAGTGTGCTATTTTGTAAAAGTACTAATATAATGATTGAGTTTGATGTGAGCTTCAAATACTTGGTAATTATGTTCTACTGAACTTTGGGTAAAACATATTTAAAAACAATTTATATGAAATAGCTACTAAATTAAATTATATTATATCAATACGTTCAAAACGGTTATTAAAAAGTATTGTGTAGTTACAAATTTGTATGAAACTTATAATAAGTAGTACCGTTGCTGTACTACTGCAACGAACTGCTGAAGTTTCCCTACAATATTCAAATGTGCTAGACTCGATGCAGTAGGTACCCACATGTCATGACTGATTAAGCAAATGACAACTAACCCATTAACTTCATAGACTAAATAAATAAAGCTGAGTTTACACGATGCGATGTTATGACATGCACATTCAGTTGCATCTCCACTGTTTGGATTGCAGTCACTGCAGTTGGAACTAGTTGTTTGTGTGCACTCGCGACGTGAGTCAGCGCACGATGCATAACGCCGTCGACGCGGAAACTTTGCATTCACGATGCATTCGTCTACACTAAGCTTAATGAGATTTAGGTGCTGGCACATGAACAATTATGGATATTGTGTGTTCTCTCAGAAGTTCAGGAAATGTAACCAACATTGTGTTTCAAGGCGCAGATTTTCATGTCTTTCCATTTACATTCATGTTCAGACTAGAAATAAAATAATGTAGACTATATTTAATTTATTTAATTAATTACTTTTAACCGCTTATGCTCTTTTTCACGAGTCTAATATATAAACTTCCCGATTTAAGCCTGTAAGCAGTAGCGTAACTATACCGTTTGGGGCCCGTGGCAAAAATTCATCCGATGGGATCTCCCCCCCCCCCCCCGTATAAAGACAGGTATAATATAGTACTTAAAGTGTATACTTTTACTTGTAAGAGTTTATATATACATAATAAAAAAGAATACCTAATAATTAAAAACAGTTGGGATTCTCCTCAAGCCGGGGCCCCTTCTGACTGGGGGCCCGTGGCATTTTGCCGACTTGCCACCCTATAGTTACGCTCCTGCCTGTAAGTGTGACATATAAGAGTCAATCAAATAAATGATTAAGTAAAATATCTAGTTAGTGTGTTGTTTCTTTTTTTTTTTGTTTCTGTACTGTTCGTGTAAATAAAACTGAAGTTTGTTCTGCTCATAGTTAGGGACCTGGTGTCCTGTAATAACAGTTCTCTCTGAAACCTATCTCAAGCACCGATCTCTCACAAATATATAAGATACTGTATTCCACTAATAGGTTACTCTAGTTAAGAATATTTGGGTAGAGAAATAAATTATTATTCTATTCTATTCTAAATTATTGAATGAACCTATATGTTTTGATTGTCAAATTGAGTTCACAACACAAATAAATGCCGTCTGTCTGTAAAACTACTGCCACATTTTACGTTACATCCATTAAAATCTATTCACCAGCTATATAGGAGTTAATAAATGCTTTTATAGGAGTTTAAATCTTATATCGCTGTTAGTTTTGGCAGCTCATCCGGAAATTCTCCAATTGCATTAAACTGACGCGTAGTTCGTCCACTTGACCATGTGCAATAATGTGCATTTTGATACAAACCGAGCGACTGTTGTAAATAAATTGATCTAACTGCGTCTTTCCGTATGATGCAATAGTTGAACGATTATAGATGTTAATCGATTCAAATACTTAAGGAAACTTATATGGTTGAGAAAACTCAAGGTTTAAAATATGAGGGATACAAACTTACGCCATAAACATTCTTAGTCTAATTTGGAATAAGTACATCTATAGGTTCAGAAGCTTAAAGCTGATACTAATAAGGTACCTACTGAATTAGAAATTATTAATAATTGTTAGCATATGTAAAATGATAACTACATTAATATTTTTTAAATGTTAACTATTATTCTGATGTCCAAAAGCAATAATTCAGGAAAGTTTTCTGTAATTCCTGACTTAATGCCATATTCCAAGTTAATGTTTTTTAGATTTGAAGTCTTGTTAATGATGTCCGGCAAGCTATAATTTAGCAAAGTTTTCTATTGCTTCTTTTATGCCATATTTAATTATTGTCGTATTGCCTCAAGACGCTCATTTGTCAATGTTAGATATGTTGTAGTTCAGAAGTTACAAGGGGCCAGATGAACGTACGGTCAAAAGCACATCAAACTACACACTTTGGACATTGGACTTTTTACCTACCGCCCTTATATCGCGGACATAAGAACAAAAGTGAAAATCATAAGCCTCCTTTTTGTTTTGCCATATTCCGGCAAAAAATGGTCCGGTAAATTAGACAAGAGAGCGTTATTCTTTCACCTGCATAACTAAAACGTTACATCGATCACAAGACGTGTTACGTATGCAGATGGGCATTCAGCACGGACGTGCAAATTACTCGTGCATGATGCCGACACGTAATCAGAACTGAGGATTTAAAAATAGCTCTCTTGAAAAATCTAGACACAAAATAAACTAGGACCGCAGTTGCATTTAAACAATTCGGTCCCTGTGGAATGTTTGTGCGACCGCACAACGATTAAATTATAGCTTTGTACGGTGCATTATTTTACCTAGCTAATAACAACAAAGATATACTGGTTTAGACAACGGAATTAACCATAGATGGTTAACTGTTTAGCAAAATTTATTTTTGGTAAGCTTGGTATACTTTCAAAATTACCTATATATAAGTTGAAATTGGAATTAAATGTGAAAATTATAAAAAACCGTTCAAAAATCGATTGTGGATAGACTAAGCGAGCTATGTAAGTTATATCGTAAGCCTCTATACGTGAACAAACTATGAGGAATATAAGGAAATGTACCCAAACTACTTTCTAGCGGGATTTAGGTAAGGGCTTATGTCTTTTTCACGTAGTCATACACTTTAGGATCATTTTGGGCTTTGTCAAGAACTCATATGCCTATAATGGAAGCGGAGTGCTATTGGTAGGCGCACATTATATACCTTCATTATTAATTAATTAAAAAACCGCATGCACAGATTATGCTATGCTACTTGGTGATAGGTGACACGATTGAAAACGATATATGTATGGTTTTAAGACTACTAACACCGCCTCTAACGTTAACAATTATTTGTTTAGGATATATCGTACAGACAGAATATACTAAACTTTATGACTCTCTTCATACAAATACCAAATGAACCATGCACATTTTAAATATCCATACAACAATGCAACATTTGATGGACGACTTAAAAATTACCAAGGAAGTCTTTTTTCGACCAAAAAACACCATCAAAAATATTTTGTGTATGGTTATGTTTATAAAAATAGCGAAACAAAGTCTCATTCATGACAAAGTTGATATTCGTTTCCTGCAATAATTTTAACAATTTTTAAAAATTTGAACAACTAAAACAAACCACTTATTGCCCAAATAAGCAGAAAACTGTTTCAAGTTCATACAATGATGGTATGGAAACAATTAGAACAACATTTGTGTCCAGGGAATAATTATTCCATTGATGCAATTTGCCTGTAGTCCAAACGACGGACCATGAGCGTCCTCTCTTCATTTGCAGTGCCTTTACAGGGTCTTTAGTGATAAAATTTTAAGATAAAACCTTGTAAACACTATAGACGCAATAAACTTTTTATTGCGTCTATAGTGTTTAGAGTATATAGAGTAGAAATTGAGTATAGAGTATTGATTGGATCGTAGTCTGAGTAGTAACATTTGAAACGAAACCTCAATAAGATGCACGTTTGCGTATGTTCTACACTTGTAAGTGCATTTAAGCACATATTATAGTAACCCGTTTAATTCTTAATACTATATTATGTATATATTTCTATATATATCAAGGCTTAGATTACATACACTACTTATTTTAGGATTATATCCACTTGTTAATACCACAAATGTCGGTATAGAATGGAAGAAAGTAATATGCTAAAGGCTTACAATTGTTTCCAAACAGTTCCAAACATTAAGTCGTGTAGAATACAACCATTACTAAGGAATAAGCCATGCATCGGCACCTGTAGTTAAGTTATTTTAGTACACGATATTCACGGAAACCTACACTTAGAAACGTCTTAGAAAGGAAATAACACAAAATAGTGCATGTTATAGTATATGTATTTAGGTAGGGATTTCATTTAGATTTGACGAGCACGACGGCGTTATATCTAAGATAGTCGCCTGAAGCGCGAAAGATCCCGAGTTCGAGTTTCGGTCAGTTTCATGTTTGATTTTACCGAGATTGGAGATTTGAACTTTTCTAAATTGGCTTGAGTCTGGGTGTACTGGGTTGACGCCGCCCCCAGTTGTTGTCCGTCTGTCTAGTACTCATAGTACAAGACAACATTGAGTTTGGGTCCAGATACTTGGTGCGATGGTCGGGCGCATTTTTTTTTTTTTTCATTCATCATCAGCCTGTGTTAATTTATTGCTAACAATAGGCTGTTTTGAAACTTCCATGGTCTGAACTGACTTCTAGCCTCCTTTCTTTCCGTCCAATCACATCCCGCTCGCACTAGTACTTTAGCCGAATATTATCACTCTGCTTATATACCTACAGAGCGACCGCACTACGTTTGCCGATTGACGGTCTCCATTCAAAGGCATGTCTGCTCTAAAATCTATTAATTCTACTTTAAGAAGTATTTACCTGCATTTATTTATATTGCTAATTAAGTGGTAATATGTTCCTAGCTTAATGGCGAAAAGTAGGTACAGTATTGTAAAGCTGTTACTGAACTTGTTGCCGTTACCTTGAAGGCGTGACCCCTGCTACTAACGTAGCACTACCCAGGAGCTCTGGAAACCTTACTCACATGCAGAAAAACAACAATACCGAAGTGATCGTTATTTGTCTGCGGTCTTCTGTAAGGTGGAAGTATTTCACCAGTCGGGCTGCTTCAATTCGAGCGATAAATCGCTAAGCCCTACCTCTTTTACCAACTAATTGGAAGTTTTTATCTTTGGTTGGCTGGAGACTTGATAGATTTCTTTTCACGGCATAATATCTGCACCATCAAATCAAATCAATAAAGTTTCTAATTATTTTTAACAAGCTGGCCACCGCGGACATGCACCTGTACGATCCGGAAAAGTTGATAATTATCAACTTTTTTAAACCTCGTCCTGACAATTACATACATAACAAAAAATAATTATCCTACTTGGTAGTATTTATAAAGTTACACGAGTACGTTTATTTTGAGGATTCATTTGTATTTATATAGATTTAAAATAATTCATTATTTGAGCTGATAAATAAATCTATAATGCAGCTATAATGTTATTTGCATTGTTCTATACATATTTTTATTTGGACTCTGTATTATCTCACTTTAGTGGAGGAGGGCTCAAATCTCGCAATAAAGATATCAAATATTAAAATAGAACATGTAATTCACAAAAAGCGTTACAAACAGTCATCATTTGGCACTGATTACGTCAACCAACAGATACGATGATACGAACGAGATAGTCATCGATGTGTAAACAAGATGTTTATGATCTACAGCCTAATGTCGTGTTTTGGATCATGTCGTTACAGTTCATAATTATGTCAGTAGGTAGGTATATCATGAAAAGCGTTACCCCTAAATTACTTCTTTCTCCTAGCGTGTAACCGAGTGACAAATCTATTCATTGCCCAGGTGCCGCTACGACTACGATTCTGTTTTGGTTTTGACGGGTCTAATTATCACCATTTGAGCTCCGCAACCGTGACAAGGGAAGCTAGACTTATTTGGATTAGTTTTTTAATACACAATCAGATTATTGCATCCCTGAACGATTTCAAACGAAAGTGTTATATGTAGATATTCAAGCGAATGAATACATATATAATAACAGTAGCTCAAAAATTTCTGTAACCTTATGTTGATTATCCTTAATGATTACCACATTTATCTTTGAATAAGAGACCAAATCAAATAGTATCTACCTTGATAAGCCACGCCGAAGAGTGCACGAATTCATCTATTGATGACATTGTCTACGTTGTTTTATCTGAAAATTGATTTGTTAACATATTTTTAAACTACCTAATCAGGATAAAGCAAAGATATAGCAGTAACACACGTATGTTTAAGAACAAAAATGGGTAATTCCTTTTTTTGCCAGTGTCTAGAAGGATATAATAATTTTCAAAAGGAGATCTGAACTTTTACAATTTGTAAATTACAAGAAAGTCTATTGAATGAACACTAACCTCATACAATGCGTATATATTGCATGGTCACTGCACATTGCACACACAACTCACTTTTATCACCCTGATAGAGACCATTGATGCATTTCAACCACGCGGACCGGACACTTACGATGCTCTATCACGCTCATCTAACAGACTGATTAATATTGAATCGCACAATTAGCAGGAACCACTTTTGCCGTATATTTTCAAAGAAATAGAAATGAACAGGTTGGTAAAGGTAATAAAGTGGGATGGGTCAATCACGGTTCACAAAAGCATACGCTAATTTTCGACAACAATTGTTTTACAAACGACACACTGGCGTTGTCTCGCAATATCATCTGATAAAAGATAACACTGCGTCCGCTAAAACCTCTCGCTCTGGTCGTAAATTTTAGAGTCATGGGGAATTTTGGAGGCTTAAGCACCTTGAGATAAGTGAGATAAGTACGGCGTCGCAAGAGAGGCTCCCTGAGAGGATAATAACTCTGCTGATGGTTTTAACCTTGTTTGCACCTTCAGACATAGTGAACTACCTTCCAAGTCTTTATGAATACACTAGCCGATTCGCGCGACTTCGTTCACGTTATTTCGAAATAAGTAGCATCGTTATTGTTCAAGTATCCTGTCTAGTTACCAAATTTCATCCAAATATATTCTGTTTTTCCGTGAAAGAACTAATTTCCATACATACAAACAAACTTACACGTTTAGATGTTAGTAGGATATTTGTACTCTACATACACGTGTATGTCATCCTGATTAAACGGCTCGACCGATTGGCATTAAATATTGATAGTTTGAAGATCCAGTTGAACCCGGTAGATAACACCATAATCTTGTTTGCAACCGTCTGTATGACCGTACAACGTCTATGGGGTCCGCTGGTTTTAAATAGAAACATTCCCAGCCATGATTTCCTAGATATACCTAGCTGTAGGTATATCAAAGTATTCACGAGTAGATATACTTAAATTAAAAAACTTTAAACAATAAGACACGACGGCCAGTTGTTCCAGCTTAAATTCCTTATGAACTAACCTAATGAGCGTTAGCAATCTCGTATTGTTTACTATTTCCTTAACCTGACGGTTATATCTTAAAGAGATCACTTTTTAGTGATAAGAATACTAAATTGAACTTTA
This sequence comes from Glyphodes pyloalis, assembly GCA_037074685.1. NCBI lineage: Eukaryota > Metazoa > Arthropoda > Insecta > Lepidoptera > Crambidae > Glyphodes > Glyphodes pyloalis. The sequence goes on from JAYKKO010000002.1 coordinate 6,894,787, forward strand.
ATGTATCTGTAATGCCATTTTCTATCTATCCTCCATCTAATGGTGGGAAAATATTTGTTTGATAATGAAATACCCATTTGAGTATAACGTCTGAAGTATTCATTGCCCCCGTAAGATACCTTTAGCAAATTATTCCCGGTTGAAATATTTATCAGTCAAAAATGCATTGAAATAATACTTTGATCTAAGAATTTTTGATTGAAATTAAAATAAAAATGTATTAGAAATTTTCGTTTCTACAAGTATTTTTATTCATTTAACTACTGCTAGGGAAACCACGCGTCAGTTTATAATTATTTGTAATTTTCATGAAAAAAAATACTGATATGAAGTTGAAGTATAATTATTATTACCTAACTACAATCTTAGCAGCTGATAATAGACCCTATAATTTGTTAAGAAGTTTTATTTAAGGCTGCCATTTTGAAAAATAACAAAATGGTGAACATAGCGAAATATGTTTAGACCGTTAAGACAAGGCTTTGGAACTCAAATCCTTGTCTTGACTGCTGTTGACCAATATTAACAATAATAAGTGTTAATTAATAAGTGTTAGATGCACGATGTGTAATAGCTTCTATCGCAAAAAAAAATAGATCACCGGTGAAGAATTAATGTTGAGGTTTTATCTTTTTTAATCTGGTATCATAAATACGTAATATGTAGCAGTAAACCAAGTACTCATTGGAGAATTTCAGTTAATTAAAGTGAGTGTGTTTGATAACGACTGCACATGAATTTGTACCAATTAAAAAGCGGAAAGATTCAGACCACTGATGAAATATTTGCCGAGGTAGATTATAACTTATTTCAATGATAAAATAGATATTGAATAAAACATTTTTTGCATTAAGGTTGAGTAAAATCACCAGCTGGGAAAAATTACTTAGTTTACATTTTCACAGCATCGGTAGTTTGTACCTATGTACCTACATAGGTACATAGAAATATTTACATAGATAAATTTAAGGTTCGGATACCGACATTGATAATATTAATGATCAATTGATAAAAATCCTTACATAAAAGTTCAACTCCTTGAGACGAGACTAAAAATAAAGTATATAATTTTTTACTGTCCCACTGCACGGCTAAGTAATCTTTCATTAAAATCAAGTCATTGTTAAAACAATGGGCACTGACTTAATACAGGTTAGTGACTACAAACTCAAAGTAGGTTGACAAATCTGAAACATTTTTTGTTTAACACAAGAGTAAAACCCGAGACCAAAAACCGAATAAATAATTAAACTACCTACTAGACTATCGAAGCGAAATAATAAAGGCGTTAATGTTAGGTGTTGATAACTGAAAATTGACAGATGATCGAAAAAATAAACGAAAAGCGTAAACAAAGGTTTGTTTTGAATACGAAACACCTTGATACGAGACTAGTGGACAAAAAAAGTTAAGAAATACATCCATGTTTAATTAAACCTAACTGAGAAATCGTTCCTTCAAAACAGATACGACTTAACGCCGGAGATCGTAAATAACTAGTAAATATCCGTTACTTGTCTCAACAGCCCGTTTGCCAATCAGCAGTTCCAAACAGATTATTTTTCGGCAAATTCCACTTTCTGTTTGGTCGCAATTACATTAACCAGAAACCAATAAAATCCACCGGACGGTTAAAACATTGTGGCAGTTTAGTAGCCGTAAAGAGGAAGACTGAAATTTGTTTACCCAGCGATGTTTACGTGTGGGTCTATTCAAGTATGAAACTAAGGAAATCGTAATAAAACGCTTAATGGTCTAGCATAATTGGGCGGTGACCTGCAACGTCACTAACGGCAAATAGTTATTGACAGAAGTAAACGCTTTTATATAATAATAAATAAAATAAATAAATATTGGACAACATCACATACATTGCTCTGATTCTGTGGTAAGTAGCTTAAGCACTTGTGTTACAGAAATCAGAAACAACGACGGTAACACAACACCCAGACCCGAGACAATATGGAAAAGTTCGTTTCCCATATTGACCCGACCGGGGATCGAACCTGGAACCTCAGAGATGGCGGTCGCCAAAGTCAGGCCCGCTCGGCTCTCGGCTACGGAGGTCGTCTTCATAGTCATTCATGTTAATAGTTTCAAAATTTCTTGATATATGTACAAACTAACTTAATTATTTTTGTTATTCCTTACAGAAATAAACTAACAGATTATAATGTTAAATTGTAAAACCACCTTAGTTTAATTCTGTTACATAATTTAATATTGTAAAGACTAGAATCGCACAATATAAACGCACAAAAATTCGTTCAGATTACTTTGTGTTGAATTTTGTCTTAGTTTTCTTTCTTTTCTTTTAAGTTATACCTACTCTTACATTAAGCGTAATGGTATTTATCATAAACTAGTTTGAGTATTTTCCCGCTTTTCTGTTGAATTTTTTCCTGAATTTTCTTTGCTATTAATCTCACGGAGCCGGAGACCTTTCCAACGACGATGCAAAACCGTGGAAATCGGTTCGTGCGTTCTGGAGTTATAGCGTCAGGAAGGAAAACCGAACTTATTTTTATATAGTAGATTGACCAATCAGATACATAGGTAACTAAAACTCTTGTGAGACTTTTCCATTTATCACTATTGCTGACACAGTTATAGGATCTTGCAGTTATATACATATATGTATATATATGACTCGCTGAAAGAATTATTTAAGGAAATTAACATCCTAACAGTCGCATCTCAATACATTCTCGACTGTTTAATGCATGTATACAAAAACTTGCATACTTTTCCTAAAAAATCAGACAATCATAGCATTACACCAGAAATAAAAACAAGCTTGCTGTTCCTAAGCGTAGACTACATAAAATAGGTAATTCATTTGTTGCTTTAAGCATAAAAATGTAAACTCCCTCAAGTTATTGTTGAGTTACCTTTATACAAATTTAAGACATTTGTCAAACGTTGTCTTTTGAAAAAAGGCTACTACAAAGTAGAAGATTATTTGAATGATAAGGGCGTGTGGATCACTACCTAGTCTGCTCGCCTGTACTTGCGTGTTTTATATTATTTTAAAAATATAATATGACACTATTTTCTCAATCAATGTCAGTATTGGGCCACGATGACGCATGAAAGTCCTACAGTTAATTTAATTTATTTTACAAATAGATACTTTTGTTTTATTTTTTCAATAATTGATTTTTTATTTTTATTTTACAATTGACAAACTAACTTGTGTGTCTTAGTGCAAAATTAGTAATAAGTTTAGCTTCCATTTGTAAAAAAAAAACTACTGAGTTTCTTGCCGGTATCTTCTCTTTAGTTATAGGTTCCGAACCGGAGGTAGCTTCATTTGCTTTATATAGAGACTATTCATAAGTATTAGATACTAATGTAATCTATGTGAATAAAAAAGATTGACTTTGACTTTGACTTATGCAGCTTGTATCTGTCACTCACTGTGAATTTGCCATTCTAAATAACTCGCCTAGATAGTCTGGATTTCGTTGCAATATTAAAATTATCCAGTGCCTTTAAAATTTAAAAGAAAAAGAAGCATGTCTGTCATTTACACGATACTTGCTTAGGTAATAATGACCAACAATATTATGATTACAAGGCGACCCGTTCCTTGTAGAGAGTCATTAAAGAGACCATTTGCGGAAAAATAATTAGATATTGGTGTTACGGAACTACCATTTGGCTGCGGCATTGTTTCGTAGACTTATGCAAAATAACATTCCCATTTTAAACCAAGTTTAATGTACTTATGGCTTATCTGTCTTGTGAATTGTTACTTTGTTTTGCTCTAGGGTTTTATTTACTTGCAGAATTAGATATTACGTCAAAAAAAAACCAAAGGTAAATCTGGAAGACATCAAAAACAATAAGAAGGCTGCACGTTACTAATGGTTCATGAGACAAAATTTTGCGAATATCTAAATATGAACAACGGCAGAAAACCTTAATTACGTTCATTCGTGTGTGCTCGACTGCAATCCAAAGAATCTAATCCAGATTTTAAAAACAGTTTTGAGATTGAACTGTTTTATTATTCATTTAGATATGAGTGTGACCAAATTGATAGATAAAATGTTGTATTATAGAACAAATAACTTGTCCGCGAGCATTTTTTTACTGTAGTACCTACCTGTGTTGACCTTCCAGCGTATTAAAATATTGATGGAATGTTATTAAAATCCAACGACTGCGGTATTATACAAAATAATAATTAAGAAAAGTACAGGGCTAGGAGCGTTAACAAAGACGGTAATAAGAAATGCCTTCCCACGTAATGCATGAATCGCTCAATACCTAATGAAAAAATGTAAGCTGATTCAGCAATTCAACTGCGCAATTCCAAAGCCAATAGTATGGAACCAATATAAGTAATTGTATGCAGAACCCACCTTCAGAAAAAATAAAGCCAAAAAAACCTGCCCCTGATTTGTTCTATTGATGAATTTGATTTATTGAAAAACTCTTAGGATGATAAATACGAACGATAAGACCTGTTGTTTTTTAAAATTGTTATATTTTCAAAAATATATACTACGAGGTACAATTTCTTTCTAGTATAAAACAATCTTACTTTATTTTGAAAATTGAAACATCATCTACGATAAATCTATCTTTGTCTGTCTAAGTAGTAGGTAAATGCGAAAAACAAACAGTGTAACTGACTACAAAATATGGCTGATACTAATTAATGCCAATTATTCGGATACAATTTTTAAAATATTGATCTTAATTTGTTTTGAAACATCATCTACGAAAAATGCATCTATGTCTATTTAAGTAGTAAACGCGAAAATGTAACAGTGTAACAGTCTACGAAATATGGCTGATACTAATAAACGCCTTTTATTCGGATACAGTTTTTCAAAGATCGGTATACCACCAAATTCGAATAAGCTGACACTATAAAACGCACTAAGGACGTAACATACATACATAAGTTATATTGCAAATATACGACCTAGGAGACCTTCTAATCCATGTCAAAGCAAGGCCATCGCTAGCCTTGGCCCGGGCAATGATTTCGCTCTCTATGATAATGTGTTTGCAGCATATTCGTACAAAAGGCGGCCTCGGAAAATAGATTAAACCGCTGTCTATCACTTGTATCCACATGTACCTAACATGTACACATTACTGAAAACCAGTAAAATTTTACAATTCATCAATACTGAGTTGTTTACAATATTTCTGCAAATCATATGCCGAAGGAGGTAGGTACCAAATGTACACACAAATCATATTTTTGTTATTGCCTCAGATTTAGCATGAGGAAAAGTAAACGCAGTTAATAAATAGGTAGGTTAGGTATTATTCAATCAAGCTTTTCTGTTTTGTGTGATTTTTATCCAAATTATTTAATTAAATCAAACTCAAACCATTAACCAATAACACGATGCAATGTTAGTAATGTGTTAGTTCAATTAAAATAGGTTGTGAAGCGATATCACAGCTTCCTTCAGAACATCGAGTTTGCACGTTAACATACGATTATAATTACAAAAGTATGGAATATGTACCTCATTTCTGAGGGGTCCAGCGGCTCCGCATAGCGACAGGCGCCTGATAAGGGGCACGTCCGACCCCATGGACCGAGCGGCACATTTCTGTCACTCGCTATTTCTCAATTAACACCGACCTCCGCTAAGGCGACTCCGGAACGTCTCCATCGCGACTCTTCTACATCTACAGGAGACGGACGCGAATTAGGAACTCACGCTTAATAATAACAATTACTGACACAAGCTTCGACTTAATTCAAGAGGTCACGACCACTGTCGTCAGAGAAATCTAACAAATTTATACCATCTATACTTCAATTAGGCAAGCATACGGCTTTGTTGACTCAAGTGCTGGCAAGCTTAGGCTGACAAAGTTAGGACTTCACAAATACAAAAACAATCTTTAGTTCCATAATCGAGCATCTCGTGTCGTAACGCTGGCGGCTGGCAACCGATGTCGATCCGCGACAGAACGATGGTCCATTATGTAACAGCGGCTCGAGTCACTACTTAGGTCGAACTTAGAAAAGCTTTCATCTACTCATCTAATCTGAAGCGATGGCGTCTTATCGTATCGATGGGCAAGAAAATGAAGACTAACCGATGGAGCATCGGAGCAGTCGGACGCGCAACACCTGACCGTCGGTGACGGGTCAGCTCCGGGCGTCGCGAGGGTGCAGGCCGAATCGCACGTTAGAGACACAGCCGGGATTACGTTGACTGTTTTCGTGGTGAGTTTACCTATGTATCGTCATGAACGGTGGGCGGAGGGCGGGGGCGCGAGGCGGGACGCGCGGCGTCGAGACAGCGGGGCAAAGCGCGGGCCTGCTAGGCCGCGGTCTACTAGAGCGGCGGCCGCGAGATCGCCGGATACTTTACCTAGCGGCGGCGCAGCGAGGTGTGGGGCGAGGGTGTGTGCGCGTCGCGAGCAGTGCGGCGACAGCGGGCGCGGTCGGTAGCGGTCAGCGGTCGCGGCGCGGCGCGGCCATCGCGGTCGCGGCGACGCCTCGACTCGCGCAGAGGCGCGCACTGCCGGCGCGCGGCGCGGCCCGCCCGCTCCCGGGCCCGCGCACGCGCGCTGCCTCTGGCCCCCGCTCCCGCCACCCCGCCGCCTTCCCGGCTCCGTGACCAAATTGATCAGCCGGATCCTCGATTGCAATGAAATTTATGACAGGTCGTGGATCTATTATCGACGTGATACCCACCGAGCCGCCTATTATTCGCAGGCTCGATAAACGTGCAGATTGGAAATGGATTACCTAGATACTGCTAGATAACTAAACATGACGAGCATATTTTCTAACACTTTTTCAGGCTGCTCTAGAAAAATGCAGACGCAGATGAAAACTGGCACAAGGGATTCCAGACACAATAGAAAATCAATCCTGGCGCAGATCTACGGTTCTCGTTAACCTTATCTACTCTCCGAAAATAATTGTCCGTAGGTATCTTTGACCATTTAGATACGTCTGGAGAAGTTTAAAATGTCCAATTGTTTTCACAGAGAATACTTCCTTTACATTATTTTTAAACAAAATGGAAGTGTCTACGTATGTAGTTATCAACCTAAGACATCTCGCATTCTGTGGAAGGGTTTTAATCCACTCAACTACTTATTAACCAATTTACCTTTTTTGTGATTTGCAAAGCACGTAAAATCATATATTTATTTATTTAGGTAGTACTTGTTTACGTTACGTCCTTGGCAAAAGAATTAATTTCGCACTAAAGTGTTTATCGTAATGTGCTGTTGACTGTACAAAGGAGAAAGACTTCATTGGTGAATCATATGTCCACACTGCAGTGCTTTTTCTTTAGCTACATTCTGCAACACGTTAACGGCTAGGTAAAATTTTCTAACTTTTGTGGTTACTGTTATGTATTGTTATTTTTTATTGTTATTCATCGCGTTCATACCGCCAATAACACTTTTACAAAATATAATATTTACTTATTAGATTGTTAGGACGAATGAAGCAACGCTGGTAAACATATACCTACTAACACAGCAACATTTATTAACAACTAGCTGACTTCGTTCGCGTGGACTACATACTTTAATGGTCTGTTTTACCCTTAACTCTCCTAAAATTCGAAACAAAAAGTACCCTATGTCCGTTCTAGAGGTTCAACGTATCCCTATACCAAATTTCATCAAAATCGGTTGAGAGGTTAAAGCGGGAAAGCGTAACAGACAGACAGAGTTACTTTCGCATTTATAATATTATAGTAGGGGTAAATAACTTTTTGTAGTCAGATGTTTGCTGAGTGACACTTGAAAACGTTGATCAACAAAAATAAATATAAGAAGTAACAACGTTTATACATATGAGATATTGCAGTAGGTATGGCCGTCAACAAAAGTAGCAAAGTTTGAAAATTTTACAATTTCCTTTTTTTAAGTTACAATTAAAAATTCAATTCAAGATTCAGTGGTATAAAAATCAGAATATAGAATCGTCTCCACCGGAAATCGAACCCAGGACACCAGAGATGGCACGGACGTCAAACTACAGCCTGCTCGTCTCTCGGCTACGGAGGTCTTTATTGCTACGTTTATTAGTTTATGTCGCGACTTCGTGAGGTTTATTTCCTGATAACAAATATTGTAAGTTAATCTAGTATCTTCTGTTTAGGTACTATTTTACCTAATTTCATTGACATGCATTACCATAGTCTATTTACTACATTCATAAAAAGAATCGAAAATTTACTCCGTTGAAATCGTTATAACAAATCCGTCCGATTTTATATTGTCGATGATCAACAGCATCGTTCAACTACCTCCTATTCACAAAAGTGAGAAATGATGCCGATACGGAAGCATATTTTTTTATCTGTAGGTACCATTGTGTTAAATAAGGGAACTGAAGTAATAAATAAATAGGTAAATATCGTAGAACATCACATATATTGCTCTAATTCTGTTGTAAATACCAACGACGGCCACACCACACCACAAACACTCAGACCCGAGACAATATAGAAAAGTCCGTTTCGCATATTGACTCGATCGGGCATCGAACCCGGGACCCCAGAGATGGCGCGACATGCCAAAGTCCGGCACGCACGCCTCTCGGCTACGGAGGTCGTCAAATATTAATAATAATAATTTTGCCTCAGGTGGGAAATCGAGCAATCCCATGACAAATACCAGTGTTGCAAATCAATGAGAGTTTTCGCGTTCGAAAAATCCACCAGTTGGCGATACGTAGGCGTGAGGTCCTACTGTTTTGTGATTGGTCATGGTTTACATGACATTGACAGACGTGTCACCATGACATTTAAATCACCAATCAATCAACAGTTGGACCTCACGCCTACGTATCGCCAACTGGTGGATTTTTCAAACGCGAAACCCCTCATTGGCCACTATCAATAGTTTATGTCGTATCAATAGTATCGATCTATCGATAGTTCTTATGAAACTAAACGACTAACGCCTGTTGTTAATAAAAAGCAATACCTAATTCAAAGGCGAATATTAGATGTACAGACCGTTAAGTGAAGAATTTTCCTGCGATCGGGCATAACGCATAATAAACAGCATCAGTTTCTTGTAAGTACTTCATTAAAATAGAAAAAGCTTGCGATCTATTTTATGATCAATATTTATGAAGCTATCAGCATGCTACTAACGTAATTATTCCTTCCGGTGGACGGGGCAAATTGCGGATTAATTGCCACAATAAGCAGCAAATTTTTTATTATTTATGCAATGCAAGTAAACTAATTTCAATATCTAAAATCACTGTTGAAACAACAGTTGTAATAACATCAATTACGAAAAAAAGAAAATTGTCATACATAAAAAGTAGGGACTGCGCCCACTACCTATCAAGACGGAACGGTAAGGAATTTTCAGGTGGCCAATGTAAGTTTTTATCTACATTTGCTGTGAAAACTACACTTTATGTTAGTGTTTTCACAGCTTCTAATGTGGATAAAAAGTTGCATGTTTTAAAACAAAAAAATTTAAGCATTTTTTTTATATTATTGAAGGTTTGACCCCTGCTACTAATGTAGCACTCCCCAAGAGCTCTGGAAACCTTGCCCACACGCAGGAACACAACAACACATAAGTGATTATGTATTTGGCTGCGGTCTTCTGTAAGGTGGAGGTATTTCACCAGTCAGGCTGCTCAAGTTCGAGCGATAAAACGCTATGCCCTACCTCTCTTATTAATATCTATGTTTAAATCTCGACCAAGTCCTGTTTTAATCGTATGGCGTCGATCTATTTATTTACGCCTAGGTACTATGTTTTGCGTCAACTCTGACAGTAAATATAAACATTTAGTGCAACAGTCCTACGATTAACAAAGTAAATGTAGGCCATCAGACTGCAGTTTGATAGTACGCCAGCGTGCACATCGACTTTATTAGCTACGGTTAGGAGGCACACAATGTAGCCTGAAGGGATTGGAGGTCGTCACGCGACCACAAAGCGGTTTGATGTCTTCTATTGGGCTATTTGGTCGATAGCGAGCGGGGAGCCCTAATCACTGCAAGTGAATAGTATTTATACACCCAGACGCAAAAAGTACAGTGTTATATATTTGACGTGTCTGTATATCTATGTCCATCGTAGCTTTCAAACGGATGAATCGGTTTTGATGTAAATGGGTCGAAGATGGCCACAAAATATCGGATTACATAGGTACCTATATCAAATAAAGGGATTGATTAATACATAACAAATTTCAAGTTCAAGATACGTCTAACTGTTGGAAGTTTATTTTGATTCTTATTTAGATAGATAGATAGATAGATACACTTTATTGCACAGAAAGTTTACAGAAATTGGTTTTACAGACATATTACTTATTTTTTATATTGTTGAACTTTAATTTTTGTGTAGGTAGGTATGAGATAAGTTTATGAATCCGAACAGATTTTTTTCATTCAAGACCATCGTGCGTAGACTTTTAACACAGTCTGACTTTAATAGGTTACTATTTAAGTTACAAAAACGAAAAAAACTTACGGATCACTTGTGTGCCTACACGGGTTCGATTCCCACAATATGTATAAACCTTTTTAAGCATGAATGAACATATCTGTATTAGTGTAGGTATTTTATTGTATTAACGAGTATGTATTTTCAAAACAAAGCATTTCAGTGTAATTATCCTTTGACGTGTTTTGTAGATATAACTACTACCTACTTAGTTTACGATAAGATTGCGCTGTGAAATGCCTAAAGCAGGGCCTACTATAATAGTCCAGCGTTCTGTTTCGGAAGAAACACAAAGATTGCAGGCTACCATTAATCGCTTGCAATCAGATTTGAAGAAGCAGGAAAAAGAAATGATGGAGCTGAAGGCCCTTTATCTCACTGGTGAGAAATGTTCTATGACGAAGCAAGGAGATTCAACACTAGCTCAATCTACTCCTTCGTCGCAAAGGGCCTCTTCTGAGCTGGAAGTAATGTTCCGGAAAATTATTCTGGAGGAGCGGGCTATTATCAGTTCGCGATTTGCTAGCATAGAGAAAAGGCTTCCTCTAGAAAAGCCATTGCGACCGCCATTGGCTGGAGATCGCCAAATTGAAGAAGCTTTCAAAGCTCCAGAGCCACCTAAGCTATCAAGGGCAAAAAAAGTGACGAAGATAAGTGGTTCTTCGCCAGACCCGTCGGAAGCTGTTAAGTCTGCTGGAACCGTTGTATCTGCAGTTCCTACTGTTGTGGAAGCATCTAAAATTCAAGAAGCTCTTTTTCTTCCTACTACTACCCTAGCTAACGAGGGATGGTCAACTGTAGTTAGGAGAGGGAGGAAGGGGAAAAAGCCTAATCTGGTCCCCAATCCTCAGACTTCTGAACCTGCATCTATGCCAAAGGTAAATGTCACTATTGCACCTTCCGGGAAAAAATCGACAATAAGGAAGAAAAACAAATTGATGGCTCCAAAAACTGAAGCGGTTGTGGTGACATTGACTGCTGAGGCTATCGAAAAAGGAGAGACCTACGAGTCTATTCTCAGACGCGCTCGTCAGAACCTAGGTGATCAAGAGGATGCCTGGCCATTTCGATTTCGGCCTACTTTAACTGGGGCACGGAAATTCGAATTTCCAGGTTCTCAGAATGTAGAGCATGCTGATTTGTTCGCCAACAAATTAAAAGATGTACTTTCGGATGTAGCGAAGATTTCAAGGCCTCAGAAATGTGTTAGTTTGTACATTTCTGATTTGGATGACTCCGTGCTTAGATCAGAAGTACTGGAGAAGGTAGCAAATATTGGTGGTTGCTCTATTGATGCAATCAAGGGTGGAGAAATCCGTCCAGGTCGGTGGGGTTTAGGTGCCATTCGTCTTCAGTGTCCCATTACAGTGGCTAAGACAATAATTGAAAAAGGTCGGTTACACGTTGGGTTTAGTTCAGCCTCAGTCCGTACACTCGAAGATCAGCCTCTTCGATGCTTCCGATGCTATGGCACTGGCCATACACGTCCACTCTGTCCTTCTATCAAAGAAAGAACAGAGTTGTGTTTCCGTTGTGGCAAGACTGGCCATAAGGCTGCAATTTGTAGTGAGAAGCCACACTGTGCGGTGTGCGCAGATAGTGGTCGCCCAGCAGGTCATAATATGGGGGGACAGAGTTGTAATCCTCCTCCAAAGAAAGGTCTAGTGAAGGTTACGCCTCGGCCAAACACTACAGCCGCTATAAGCCAGTGTTCTCCGGCGACGGAAGATGGAGCTATGTCTGAATAATGGCAAGAATCGATCATATTAATATTCTCCAGACGAATGCCAACCACTGTCGGTCGGCGCAAGACTTGCTATCTCAGGTCATGGCTGAATGGTTGGTAGATGTAATGGTAGTTGCTGAACCTTATTTTATCCTCGGTCATTGGTTAGGTGACCAGGATGGCCTCGTAACGTTAATCCGACGCACAACCTCAAAGTCTCCTCCTCTCTCATTGATTGAAAGAGGGTCTGGCTACGTAGCTGCCACATGGGGAGAGATCGCACTAGTGGGTGTTTACTTTTCACCTAATCGTCCTCTAGATGAATTTTGTAACTTTCTTGCACTTCTAGCTGCTGCAGTAGGGCGTTTGTCACCGCGTCAGATGTTTGTTGTTGGCGATTTCAACGCTAAGTCTGTAGCTTGGGGTAATCCATCTTCAGCTTGTAATAGGCGTGGGCCAATTTTGGAATCTTGGGCGGTTGCTACAGGTTTATCTCTCCTTAATAGAGGAAATGTTCAGACGTGTGTGCGACAGCAGGGTGGATCAGTGGTAGATCTTTCTTTTGCCACACCTGCACTTGCTGCACGTGTAAACAACTGGCACGTAGAATTTACGGAAACTCTTTCAGACCATCGTTACATACGATGGGAGGTCCTTGCGCGGAATCATATTGAAGCGTCTAGATCAGGTCAATCTGCTTTTCCTAGATGGGCGTTGTCCCGTATAGATAAGACAGTGGCTAGGGAAGCAGCTTTCGTCCAAGGCTGGTTTTTTCCTGCCACTGCGGGTTTGGACGTGGATATTACAGCTTCTTATCTCCGAGACTCTTTGACTGAGATATGCAATGCCAGCATGCCTCGGACTCGTCGTCCTCCACCTCGTCGCGCTTGTTATTGGTGGTCAAACGAGATCGCTGATCTCCGGGCTACATGTATTGCAACTCGGAGAGCATTTACACGAAGTAGACGTCGTCGCCGCCGAGATCTCGATAATGAAGCTCGCTTATACGCTTTATATCTAGAGGCTAAACGTATTCTCAAAATGGAAATCGGGGCTGCAAAAAAGAGTGCCCGCGCAGAGATGCTTGAAAGTCTGAATCAAGACCCGTGGGGGAGGCCGTATAGGGCTGCGCGACAACAACTGCGCCCCATTGGTTCCCCACTGACAGAAACTCTTGAGCCGGGTCTTCTTGATAATGTTGTTCGGGTTTTATTTCCAAATAGGGACCCAAATTTTGTTCCACCAACCATGAATCCTCCTCTGGAGACAGTTTCAGAAGTGGAAACCATTCCTCTTGTTTCTTCAGAAGAGTTTAGTACGCTAGCACTCTGCCTTCGCGCCAAAAAGACGGCTCCTGGTCCTGACGGAGTTCCAGCTCGAGTAGTGGCATTAGCAACTGTTCAAATGGAAGATAGGTTTAAGGACATATTCAACTCCTGTTTTTCGACCGGGAAGTTCCCTAAGCCCTGGAAAGAAGGGCAATTGTGTCTTCTTAGAAAAGAAGGACGTTCGCCAGATTCCCCATCAGGTTACAGGCCAATTGTCCTTTTAGATGAAGTGGGGAAATTGTTTGAGCGTTTAATAGCCTCCAGAATTAACGCTCACCTCAGAGATTCAGGACCAGACTTATCTGAGGAGCAGTACGGCTTTCGAACGGGGCGGTCAACCATCGATGCCCTGTCCCGTTTGAAATCATTTGTGTTCGAGTCCTGGGAGAGAGGAGAAAGTGCATTGGCTGTATCTTTCGATATAGCCAATGCATTTAACACTATTCCCCACGCAACTATAATGGAGGCATTGCGTTTTCATAGCGTCCCTTCATATTTACAAGTTTTGTTAGGTGACTACCTCTCCAACAGAGAGGTTATGTGTGTTGATCGGAATGGTCGCCTACGACGCTATGGTGTTGAGTCCGGTGTTCCACAGGGTTCAGTTTTGGGCCCACTCTTATGGAACATTGGCTATGACTGGCTCTTGCGAGGTGTTCTCCTACCAAATATGGGTGTCATCTGTTACGCCGATGACACTCTTGTTATAGCTCGGGGGAGGACTTTCCGTGCGGCAGCTTGTTTGGCTACTGCCGGTGGCACGATGGTCGCCAGACGTATTGGTTTGTTGGGTCTTGGGGTAGCGCTGGAGAAGACCGAAGCTATTTATTTCTACGGTCCTAGGCAACGTCGTCCTCCTCCTGATGCTCATATTGAAGTAGGAGGCATTAGAGTTGATGTCAAAGCCCAAATCAAATATTTAGGTCTTATACTGGATGCACGATGGCACTTTGGCCCGCATTTTAGTGGACTTTCATCGCGTCTTCTAAAAGCAGCTAACGCATTTAATTGGCTCCTTCCAAATATAGGGGGGCCACGGGTAAAATGCCGAAGACTTTATGCTGGCATCCTTAAGAGCATGGCTCTTTACGGTGCCCCAATATGGGTCGATTACCTTAAGAGGAGAGATAATATTACAAATTTCCGGCGTCCTCAGCGGGCGATCGCTCAAAGAGTAATTCGCGCCTACCGTACAGTAAGCTTTGCCGCAGCTTGCGCTCTAGCCAACACCCCTCCTTGGGAGTTTGAGGCCCAGGTCCAGGCTAAGGTCTACCATTAGCGGGCAGATAGGAGGGCCTCTAGGGAACGTTTTTACCCGGAAGATCTAGGCAGAGTCCGAAGAGAAGCCAAAGAAGAGCTGGTTCAAGATTGGTTGGAGTCTCTTGTTAACTCTACATCGGGTAGGCGAAGTCTTGATGCACTTGTGCCAGTTTTCCAACGTTGGTTTGAGCGCAAGCACGGCTACCTGTCTTATCGTTTGGTGCAGATACTAACTGGACACGGGTGTTTCCGGAAGTATCTGTACCGAATAGGGCGTGAAGAATCTCCATCATGCCCCCACTGCGGTGCGCCCGAAGATACGGCAGAGCATACACTCTTAACGTGCCCTTTATGGACGTCAGAACGGTCAGAATTGACCTCTATTGTCGGACCGAACCTTTCACTCCCAAGTATGGTTGAAGCCATGCTTGGGAGCGAAGAGGCCTGGGAAGCTGCCGCCTCTTTTTGCGAAAATATTATGTTGCAAAAAGAGGCAGCAGAGCGAGAGCGAGAGAATGATCCTCTTGCTCCAGCGCTCCGCAGGCGAAGGAGGTTGCGGGCGAGACGAAATTTTGCCCGCCTTATCCCTCCAGGCGAAGACCAGTTGGCTGCGGGTGTGAGGGCACCCCGGCTAACATTGCACACGTCTTCCCTGTCGAACGGGGGTGGTTCCATGAGACCGGCCACCTCTGTCAGTTCCTTATAGATTGGGGGAAATGTCGGGGCTGCCCAATGGGGCAGCCGTTTCGCCGGTGATGTTATGGTAGTTCAAGGTTGACCCGGTTACCCATGACATCACCAATTACGGCGACGAGGTCCATCGTGGGTTTTTAGCGGGTAGTCCCCGCCCTTTTCAGGGCGGAGCCGGGGTTTGGTCTACCTCTGGGAGTCCCGCACACGTCGTCATTCTCCCTCGGATGGCGATACGGTGCTTCAATGCATTTCCCCACGTAAAAAAAAAAAAAAGGGCCTACTATAATAGGATCGTCGAGAAGCGATACACATATGACTTTCTTTATTATTTTGTAGCCGAACCGGAGGTACCTTCATTTGCATTGTTATAGAGACGATTCATAAGTATTAACTACTCATGTAATATAAATGCGTAAGCTAAAACGACTGACGGACTACTGATGACAGCTGATATGGAAAGTAAATTTGAAATTAGAATTATCGACTCGTAGAAAAATGGATAGTAATTTTTGACATATTACGCATCGTAAAATATTGGAATCGGGCATAAGTAAGTAATCGGGAACGGCAGGTACCATCTAGAAGGCATCGTCGATAAGGACGTCACGCGACTCGGTATTCAACGTATTAGGTCGATACGATCAAGTCATTAACTCCCTCCTCTGTGACGATTCGCAAATGCAATAATTATCTCGTGTTTTTTTAGTAAAATCGTTTTTTTATAGTGTAATTACAAGTAATTTGCATTATTTTCCTGGCCGAAACACCGCTTTAGTCCGATTTTTTTTGTTTTGAAACATGGATTTTAAGTAGCCAATAGCATAAGTACGCCATTTTATGTGCAACTGACCAAAATTAACCAATAATGCCAATCGCTAACTACTGTAAAATAATAGTTAACCAATGCCTGATGTACGGAGCGATCAGTAAAGTAACAAAATAATTTATTTCTATTACCACAATTAAACAATTCAATGTAGCAGTAATAAAAATATATTTTAAAAACATACACTTTTTAGTTGTACTGGTCTGGTATGTCTAAATATAAAGTACAGAATACAAATAAGTACTAGAACTTCTAAGTACATTTTCGAGATTATTGAAAAGCATACAATAAAAATATGAACAACAATTTTTGACACCATTCACAAATAATTTTTAATTGTAAATACGGAAAAAGAGGACTTAATATTACATCAGCCATTTTGATTCTTTGCAAATTATCTTTAAAATGTAATTTTAAAATGTTTCTAAACTATTTCATAATCAGTGAGTTGATAAGTAAAGAATGTGACGTCATAGATTACTATCTTCATAAAAAATATTAAAGGTACATATCGTGTTTTGACAGGTATTTAAAAGTATCTCAGTCTAGCCAGTCAACATTCCTTTCACTGAGCAATTACCATCAGCCAAAAGTAAGGTCTTTAGCCCATTGTTTTAATGTCACTTACATGTCATAAAGCAGGTTAGGCTCATTTTCGATTATTAATTATAAAAAAGGATAAAACCTGAAACCTTTACGTAATTTGAGATCCCAAGCGGTTTTGTTACAACTGGTCATCATTTTCTGAACCAACGATCACAGAAGGAATGATAAATTTGTTATTTACAAACAATTAAAATTTAATATCATGATTCTTTTTATCACATTACTTCAACAACAAAGCTTAAAAGTAGGTACATAAAATACACAGTAAACATTATTAGGTTTTGTTAATTTCTTAAATATTTAAATACACGCTTTATCGTAAACAAGTGCCGTATTCATCACAAAACGAGCAAGAAATTAAATGCCAGCTTTTTAAGCTGCTAATTTTGTATCCATTTACACTAATACTTATTATTTTCAAATATTTTGTAATTAACAATTAAACTGTCATATAAAAATATTAAAAGAAAACAAATTATAATTTAATATGGTGCCATAAACAACGACCAAACATAAGTGGCAATATCTGAAATCAGTTTCTACCGATTATTCACGAACAAGTTACAGCTAGGTATTACTTATGAATCTAACAGCTTGTAAATAACAAAAAACAACTCAAAGCTATACATTTTAAGCCCTAGACTTGTCTGATTTGATGAACTTGTCTAAGTCTGCATCGCTGTTGGGGTCGACCTGCGAGAGTTGGCGGAAGCTCTCGTCGTCCACGAAGCATATCTCGTGGCCATCGGGGTCGGCTAGGATGATCACGCGCACGGTTGCCTTACCAGGGGTATCTAATGAGATGAGAGGCGTCAGTATGGTCTCGTTCGCCTCCTGGATCTTCTTGTCGATGATCGGCTGAACATCGAAAGGACACGCGAACGCGATACGGCCGTACGCCTTCGCGCGATTCACCGGTCCACCTGTAACATGACCGTATACGAATGTGCTAAATGTCAATTGCAAACAAGGCATGACAAATCATTACACTGTTCATTATTTCATGTTCTTTTTTTTTCAGATAAATTCATGCTTGTACTAATAATTCATTGTTTAACTTGTCTTTTGCACCCGACTCCCAACCAACCTATATATTTGTCATAAATGATTTCATCAAATGACCACAATGTTTTATACAGTAATAGGAAACTTAGCACAATTAACTGAACAAACAATTCTTTGTACTTATTTTGAAACAAAAAAATCACAATTTTGTCTTTAAACCCATGAATACAGCCGTCCTGTTGTAGTTCACCAAACTACTATTCAAGTGCTAAAATTAAAAATTAAAAATATGTTTCCCGAAGTTCAATTGATATGCAATTGATTTACAAATCACCAAATACTTGAATGCTCCCTCTCATATACAAAATATATTTCTTTGATTAACAAGTAATAACTATGTTTGCAAAGTATTTATCTAACACTGTCTCTTACCAATATCAACTAATTCCAGT
The DNA here is from genome assembly GCA_037074685.1 of Glyphodes pyloalis. NCBI lineage: Eukaryota > Metazoa > Arthropoda > Insecta > Lepidoptera > Crambidae > Glyphodes > Glyphodes pyloalis. The sequence goes on from JAYKKO010000002.1 coordinate 6,913,123, forward strand.
TTGGCTTGATCCTCACTAAATCCAAGAACGACTGATTTGTCTTTTTTCTCGAAGATTTTCAACGTGAGGAGACCATTCCAGTATGCGATTGACCTCGCCAGATTTGAGCTCGCAAGGGACACCTTCACAACTGGATCTGAAAAGTGATTTAGCTTGATGTGAGAATAACATTAACATATGATGTCAAATGACATAGGTGCTCATTAAGGTTCATTAATGTTTGTTTTTATAGCCGCGGCTTCGTAAGCTTACGATCCTGGTGATTGTTTACAAATCTTGTTATGACAATTACGAACATAATAAAACAGATAAGTATCGAATTTGGTCCAGTATTTATTGAAGTTATGGGCGTAGATACATACAGTATAATCTATACAAATACTTTAAAGCTTAAGAGTTTATTTATTTGAACACGCTCATCTTAGGAACTAGGTACTGGTTCCAATTAATATTTTTTTTTGTATTGGGTACTCCATTTATCTGCAAAGGAGAAAATGTTGTATTCGGGAACTACTGAAGTAAATAAACTTTACATGAATTAATTTCGATGTTGTAAATGATTGTCAGATGATACCCGTTAAGAAATGCAGGGTTAAACCTTCAAATCCCATAACTCATCACTTATGGGTACTTCAAGAATCAATTGATTTCCTACTGTGTGTGGAATTTTAGAACTAGCTAGGTTAACAAACTCCTTTTTTATTGGTTCTTATTGACAATAATGGTATTCACATGGATGTATTTTGCACAATCCATACCACAACAAGTGTACAAGTAATGAATGTCCTCATTGTAATGCATGTTTTAAAATGACGAATAATAGGCACTTATGTGTGCAATCTTCACAACAATCATGTGGCCTAGCATGCACTGACTGACAGAACAGATATCACTGAGCCATGGAATATTTCACAGATAAAAACAGTTAACATGCATAATTGAATGTGTTTTGCCCAGACAGTGATAATCTTTCATATTCTTATCAATGTTAAAACACTTGAGGATAAGACTCCTTCTTAAAACAATATACTTTGTTTAAATGCCTTTATTGTGAAGATAGTATGGTACTCAAGCTACTCGTTGATTTATAAACATGACATGTCAGCAATGTATGACTATATATACTAAATCAGTGATTATCTTTTAAATGTCTATAAAACTGATGATGATTTTTTGAAAACCCGTTTTTTTTTAAATATTCAAACCTTTAATCTCGGTAATCCACAATTAAATTTATCTACCATTCGTCTAATAATGATAAAAATGATAAAAAGGTAATTATTACTTGATTATTTTGACTAGATTTTTATCTTTATTGAACCTTAGAATGGAACTTAACTATTGAAACAACTAATAAGGTACATGAAAAATGTTTAAATTTAAAATGAAAATGTGTTGAAGAAGTCCATCTTATTAATAAACTAGCAACAACATGGCATGAGATTATTAATTACAGCTTTCGTTGCAGTAAAAAAAAACATTAACTCACCTTTGTTTACAGGCTGCGGCTTATCGATGATGTAGAATTTGTAACCACCAGGAGCCTCCAAATACTTTGAGCCATTCTCTTCTTTCACAGGCCAGTTGTTGGCAGCTGCCCTCTTTAAACTTTCACTGGACTGAACTGTGATACCAATGAAGTCATTTCCTTGGTCGTAATGAGTGATGCCATAGTTGTATGTCAGTTCTACTACAAAGTGTGAGTCTTCTGGACCATAACCAATCATGGTTTTGCTCCATCTGTTTGCGTAGGGTCTGGAATAAAAAAGATAAAATTAAAAAAAAATTTGAATGGAGGCATGGAATGCCATCAATGTAACACAACACTTTTAAACTGAAATAAAATTAGTTGAACTAAAATTTGTAGACCCTATATATAAGATTTTAGTAAAAGACTAGCTTTTGTGTCTATCATCTGCTGCATTACTATTTTTTATAAAACATACCTTTCAGGATAACAATTAATTTAGGTATAATAAGCATTCTAAATGGTAAGAATTTCTTGATATCTTTTTAAATATATGTAGATATTACATACAAAGTTGATTACTTATGTAAAATAAGTGACATACTTTCAGTAAAGGCTGATGATATATTCAGAAGGACTTAAATTTTGTGAGAAAGTACACCATAAGATAGGTATAGCTATTACAAGCCAAATCACTCACCCATTACAAGCTGCCTCACAACCTTCACTGAATTCCTCATGACGCAAAACCTGACAACAAAAACAACATAGTCATACAAAATAAGAAGTATTTAATAACATAACCAGTGACCAGTTATGCCTACTTCACAAAGTAGTACAAATGCCACCACATTATAAACCTACTTTAAGAAACTTGAACTGCCATGTGTACAGAAAAAATAAGATTAAATGCCGTACAATGCACTACAAATCATTTTTAAAGAAGAAGGTGCAAAGAAACATATCTCATAAGCTACAATAGGCACTTACAAATTATAAATAATTACCGGCAACTATATCTAACAAGTGAGATCTGACCTTGGTCACGTTTTTACATAAAACTTGTAGAGCAACTCAAAGAACAATAGAATATATTAAAATATATTTTTAAGAAGCTTTTACGTTAATCAAATCTTTTTTTTGGGAGACTTTTTCTTTTACTTCATAAAGGAGATGTAATTTCATATTTTCATACCTTCATTCCCAGGACATCCCTGTAGAATTTTGCGGTGAGAGTCCTATCTGCAACTTTGAACACGAAATGTAAAGCACGTCCAGTAATCATGTTGGAATTAAGTAAATACGGTATTGTTGGACAATCCAATCTAAAGAATTGAATAACCGGTTAAACTAAAAATCGAATAATGAATTCTTAAAAAGAAGTCTAACACAACCTTTACGTCTCAGAGGAAAACGTCAACTAATTTGTCATCAGTTTTGGCATCGTATTTATTTGACAGATTTTCTGTCAGCCTTCAAACAACTGTCAGCTTATTACCGGAAGTCACCTGACAAATGGGTGCATTCAGTTCTCAACAGTATAAATCAGCATGGTTCTGTAACTACTGTTAAGAACGAATGGAAATGATAAACATTATGTGGTCCTTTTCGCATTGCTTGTTCCTTTATAATTTGCAGGCATAGCATACGCAACGCGACTAAATTTTATCGCGCTCTTATCAAACCTCAACTGGAGTGGGCGCTTGCTAAGGTTGTATGAGTGTTAAATAAATGTTGTCGATAAATAAAGGTTTTGGGGCTGCGCAGTTCCATTATACTTTAGACACTGGAACCTGTTACGTTAACTGTGTTTTGCCTCCAATCTAAAAAATATCCTTTGTCCGTGTTTTAAAAATTTGGTACTTTCCAGACTTTTTGAGTTTTAAGTTCCTCCATGGCTACATGTCGCAAGGATCGCTAAGCCTTCATAAGGTGCAAGGGTGTTTTTTTCTTCTCGTAGTAGGTATCTATCTGCAGACTTCAGTCACCAGTTTTATTTTTGAGAATCATACACCTGGTTGGTTCATCTAACTCACTTTGTAATTGTTAGCTGCATACCTAGCCTCGTTTTTTGCGAAAACAAAAATGATTACCTAGATCAATTTTAAAAAAGACTGACTTGTGTTTACGTTACCATTGGCTTAGCTAAATTTTTTAGACGACATTTTTGGCTCTTGGATGAATCCTTAGAATATTATCATATCTATGGATGAAATATCACATGAATTCTTTTTTATTGGTCAAATTTGTTTCTGGTCATAATTTTTGCGCGGGCTTAGTATTAAACCAGTTTGAATGAATAAATTAAGTGTGATAAAAATTTAGTTTTATAACTTTACAATGTGAAATAGGTATCCTAGTAAGTAAATTTATATTGATTCTGTTAATGCATATCGTTTCACATTAAAAATATGACGATACACTTTATTATACGAATAATCTAAGTTTTCTTCACTTATCTAATTTAAAATGTAACTAGGTTCATACATGTTTGTATCGTTGATTTTAACCTCGTATGGATTTTCGGCAAGGTGCCCAAAACCTATTGGAGCGATAATTTTAGTTACAACTTAGGTATAAGGCAACTTAAATTTTAAGAATTTCTATGCGGATCACTAGTTAATTATTCCTAAAACCTGTGAATGTTTTGATTTGCTGGGACTTTATTGAAATACCTAAGGTATATATTTACCCTCTACAGCGACTATCAAGCACAGACATATAATCTGATGTCAGTGATATCAGGACATATTAGAGGAAAAGGAATAAATAAATCTTAGGAAATCAGGATACTGCTTGTCTTATTCCCTAAAACAATTTAATAATCAAAATCCATTATTCAATCATTCACATAAAAACTACATATAATTTCATACAGAAATACGGTTAAATATATTTTCTCTTAAGTCTATTCTACATTTATAATTTCGTGGGTAGGTAAGTAATATTTTTTTTACATTTTCCCATAATATGCAATAAATATAATCTTATACAAATCTCATACGTACCTATTAGGTTTTAAGTATGATCTATTGTTTGCTACTTTCTGTAAATAGTTATCTTGATCTCATAGCATTTGATTATTAATTATCAGGTATTCCGTTCGTTCAGGATATGATTCGGCGATGACATTTTCATGTCTCTTAGCTTAGTTTGTTGATGTTCATATTTTATGATTAACAAAATAGTTATCGATAAGGTAAGTAATTAACATTAATCATAATTTACTTAGAGGTACATAGTATGGTTTACAAAAGTAAGTTGTACCTAGAAAGCGAATTAATGAATGACTTTACGATGATAACAGATAACAGTTATTAACATTTACCGACTAGGTCAATTCACAGCTACGCGCATCTCATGCGCTTCAACAATCCATAGAACATGCCATTTAATATATCTCCAAAAGCTACAAGCCTCTAATCAGAACAATAAAATGAACATTGATACGTTAACAAACTTTGGTCATGATGACTATTTATAAAAATGTTTGTTGATTATTTACGTTTTAAATTTTCTATAAGATTTAAATGAACACAATGTTGCGATAGGTACGTTGACATAAAACCGTTGGGTATCCAGTCATTTAAAATTAACAGTAATAAATGATAAAGAAGATGGAACAAAATTAATATGCCCACAGTATCAAATATGTGGAAATTAAGAAATAGATTTTAGACACCGTTACAATTGACTATGATATTTATAGCAGGCAAGCTAGGCAACTTATTATACAGGGTATTTGTTTATTCAATCTCTAAGAGACCTAAATGTCGTGGCTAGTTCAGTTCCATCCTACCAGAAAAAGAATGAAGATTACGAAACAATTCATATCAATATTTTATCAATCAATTTTTATTCATCATCTCTCATTTTTTCTGGCAAGATAGTCCATAACCTAAAGTCATAGCAACCTACCGATTAGAAAGAATAAACCAACACCCTGTACACATCATTTAATTTAAATTAGATAAGAAAATGTTTTACTTTGCAGCAGACAATTAACACATACATTTGAGTCTCTAAGTTCTTATGAAAATATTAATAAGTGATTTTTGCAGATTAAAAAGCTTTCCTAAAAAAATATGTACCTACTTAGATTTTTGACACTGTGTGTATTGTGACGAAGATATAAATAGGTTCTCATTATTTGGCATTACTTAGGTATTTCATTTAGATAAAATGTATATTGGTTGCAAATTTTGCTTGAAGCAGATTATTTTATGAATTATACTTTTGAATATCATAGTAGCAAAATACTATTCACTTAGATCCATTTTTATGTCAGGTAACTTGCAATAAAATTTTGTAGGTTCCTTTTTTTCTTTTGTCCAATTCTCGATATTTGTGCCACCCAGTCATTCAAAACATTAAGACAATAAAAAGAATACATTTACTAGGAATTTTGTATTGAAACTAAGTATATAAAGTAGGTGATTAGGCCAGCGCAAACATGTATAAGGTCGCTGAACAAAGCTCATATATAATACGCTGAGCTTTTGCTACCAGAAACAGTATAATATAAACGTAACCATTTACACAAAATATATAAATTCAAGCGTTAGCAAGCAATACAAAAACAATAAGTACGTTCTCACAGAAGAGTATCCGTTCTAGGTTGAAAATTAAGTTGTATATGACTTCTATGTAATAGGGTCCTAAAATCAATCAGGAATATCTGTTGTCTCAGGAGATGGCCATTAAGGATTTTGGTCTCAAATGTCATATTAAAGTTTTAAGTAAATGCATAATCAAAAGTCAAACAACACTTTTAATTACATGTAAAACATTGGTACCTATCTACTAATAAAAATGAAGTATGGCGTGCCAGGATGTCTACATACTGCTATGACTATAACCTAGGTATGTGCAAATGATGATGATGAACCGTCACATGGCGCAAAGTAAGATGCCATGGGTTTTTTCCTCTGTCACTTAAACATTTTCGAACTTTTCCATTTGTAAGACAAATTTATGGACGTCTTTTTAAAATCTAACCACTCCATAAATGAGACTATTTATTCTTGACCCATTTATTTTGTGCTCTATTTTCATATTACCAAGCCCCTTCATTATCAATCCTGTAGTTGTATAAGATCTTTAAAAACGCTCATACCTACTATCAAAGTGGTGGCTTTTGAGTATAGTGTAAAAGTGCATAACATACGCAGTTACAGTTAAAGTACTTCAAAATTGAAAAGGCACATGCCAAAAGTTAGTGCCTAGCCTTATTGTGATTTCCAACCCAGAAGTGATACAAACATACATCGATACAAGCTACAGTGTACAGTCAAAGGAATCAAGTGAACGTTTATCGGGTCAGCGCGTTGCGGGTTCAATTGTTCGGTTTCTCTTTGTCGTTGCCGTCTTTTTCTTTTTCTTTCTCTTTGTCTTTCTTCTCCTGCAGTTGTTGTAAATGGGCCGGTAGAGCTTTCAATATGGCGTGAACCTGGTAACAACAGAAGTAGCATGACTCATAATAATCAAGGTAGGTATGGTCGTGCGTGAGCACGCTAAGGTAAACACTTGCAATACGATATTAGTTCTTATGTGCACGGCATAAAGGCGGTACCGAGATTATTACGTACCGTCTGATGTGCTGATAACCGTACATACCGTACCTACTTGGAATAAAATGTAGGATTTTAGCGTTTCGTTTCTATAGATTGGTAGATAAAATGTGTATGCGTATGTAAGGTATACGACAACTTTGTTAATATCTACATAGGCTGTTTCTGCTAATATGACAACCCTTAGGTACAACAAATAATGACTGCATACAAAACGTTTACTTGGGTATACTACAAATTACACGCAGCAAAATACCGATAATATTCAAAACTGGTGAAATACCTCCACCTTACAGAAGACCGCAGCCAAAACACAATCACTTCTGTGTTGTGGTGTTCCTATGTGTGAGTAAGGTTTCCAGGGCTCTTGGGGGGTGCTACATTAGTAACAGGGGTCAAGCCTTCAAGGTAAGGGCCACAAGTCCAGTAACAGCTTTATTATGCTGTAGGTACTTGTCGCCCTTAAGCTAGGACCTCATTAGCACTTAAAATCAAGTGGGATGAGGTCAATCTTGAAGTGTAATAAAAAAAATACATTTAGCGCATGGTGATACCGCGAAAGTATCTAATACCACAGAATAACGTTACAAAGTAGGTACCTAAGTGCTTATGAGGTAGGCTTGTAGGTACCTATCATATACAGACACAACGCAATCAAGACGTTTATTAATGAAAGGACAAATTAAAATTATTGAGTAGGACCTACGAAAATGTATAATTGTCTACTTAAAATTTTAATAGTTGGTTGTCGTTATTTTTGTTAACTAAGTACTTACAAACGTATTTTCAAATTATAGACTTTTGTAGTTATCTAAATTAGAAATATCTGCTTTGACTTAACATGGTCTTGTGATTTTGTATTCACAATTAAAAATAGTTGTAAATGACATTTTTAAATTGCCAAACAGCATGTTTCAATGTTTTTCGTTAAACCACTGTCGTAACTAGGCGTTTCTATTGGAATGTGGCGACATTTTAACGGTTCATTGCAGTCGCCTTGTCGGTGCAGCCATCTTAAGTAGTTAAATTTTTTGTCCTTTTAAGACTTCTATAGCCAATCCCATTGACAGACAATCTGTTGTCGCTACACATCTGATATCTCAAAAAATTATGTGAGTAAGTTTTATAATGTCACCTCTTCAGCAACAGCCATGAGGACGAACTCGAACTGCTGCTTCGTGGCCACGGTGCGAGGTCGCTGGTCGCGAATATGCTCGAGGGTGGCTGCGATGTCGATCTCCTTGGCGCCCTTAGCCATGCGGTTCAGGACCATGTCGATGAGGCAGTACGTCCCTGAGCGGCCGGCACCATCACTGCAAATAAGGTTATTTATGTATACCTTTGACGACCTCGGTGGCGCAGTGGCTAAGGTAGGCGGCCAAAGCGCGAAAGGCCCCGGGTTCGATTCCCGGCCAGGTAAATTTGTAAAAACGACCTTTTCTAAATTTACTTGGGTCTGGGTGTGCTGGGATGGCACCCCCAGTTAGTATCCGTCGTCTGGTGCTCATAGTACAAGGGGAAATCTTAGTTAGAGACCAGGTGAATGGTGTGGTTGTTTGGCGCATTATTTATTTATTTACCTATCCATACTAATATTATAAATGCGAAAGTAACTCTGTCTGTTTATCTGTCCAGCTTTCACGCCTAAGCCCCTGACCTGATTTTGATGAAATTTGGTATAGATATACATTAAACCTCTAGAACGGATATAGGCTACTTTTTGTTTGGTAATAAGAGGGGTAATATCCCCTTGAAAGGTTATATGGGAAAATGTTTATTCTTTAAGTTAGAGATGAAATTTGGCACAAATATAGCTCGAAACTTGGATTAAAATATGGACTACTTTTTGGTTCGAATATTAGGGGATACAGGGATAAACCGACCATCTATATTTATTGCTAGAAAATACTAAGTCCACGCGCGAGGTCGTAGTAGATTAGACTATATGATACTTTAGACCTTTTTCACAATGCTTGTGTTGCTATGCAGGCACTTATGTCACATATCACGTATCATATGTATGCATCACGGGCGAATAAATTTGTATTTTCCATGGAACTGTGAATCTATCGAATATTTAATCGAAGATTATATTTTATAATTCTGATCCGTTTCATAATTTAACTTCGCGTTCCCGATTTCATAGATTATTATAGTAAGCCGTATTCTCTCAAAAGAAGCCTATGTTTTGAGCGTAGATAACAAGGCTTTTACAATTAAAGCGCTATGGATTTATTATAATGTGGCTCAAACGAATGGAAGAAGAAATTACAATAGCAGAAAGGAGTCCAGCGACAGGATAAGTTTAATCGTTTTCTGGGACTGGGGAAACCATTTCAGAGCTACTGCTCAAATTATGTGCTTTCTTAGTGCACGAGTAAGTCCCACATGATAAAAAAATATAAATTATTGTAGCATGTAAATATAAACAGGACCAGCGCGGCAACCCATGCGTAATTAATAAATAAATATTGGACAACATCACATACATTGCTCTGATTTTGTGGTAAGTAGCTAAAGCACTTGTGTTACAGAAATCAGAAACAACGACGGTACCACAGCACCCAGGCCCAAGACAATACAGAAAAGTTCGTTTCCGATATTGACCCGACCGGGGATCGAACCCGGAACCTCAGAGATGACGCGACGCCAAAGTCCGGCACGCTCGCCTCTCGGCTACGGAGGTCGTCAATAATACTTCTTGATCTCAACGTGATATTATATCGATAAATGGCTATAAAACACAAAATATTTTTTCAATTCAAATCAGTTGCTCCTGAAATTAGTACCTATATTCAAACAAACAATTTAGCTTTATTATATTAGTATTGATTACAGGAAGTACCTAGGTACCTACCTAAGCTAATTCAGCATATTCCAAACAAAGGTTTCATCTGTTATCATGTCTGCATCTCTTGCAATAAAATAGCATTGAACCTAAATCCGCTTATTGCACAAGTATTTGAAAATTATTTCTCATCTAATCATGACTGGCGATGAAGATAATAACAATCACGTAATTGATAAGATTAGATCCACGGGATACTAACCTGATTAGGATTATTATTATGTAGTTAAAGTAAATGTGACGTCGACATTACTGAGATTAAAGGATATACGAGTATTTAGGTTCATTGCAGTCGCCTTGTCGATGCAAGAAAAGCCAACGAATTAGATATCATATCTATTTCCGTCTCAAGTAGTCACATTTTTTGTCTTGTAAAGACTGCTATAGCCAACCCATTTACTTGACAGACAACTGTTGTCGCTAGATATCTGATATGTCAAAAAAGTATGTCAATTAGTACCTATATAATCTGCTTTCTTATGTTACCTAAAATAATTTGTCTGACTATATGTATTACAAGTACCAACAATGGGACCAATGATAAATGTGACATCGACATTAGTACTGAGATTAAATTATATTATCTACTTATTTAGAACATCTAGGTGCGTGAAGGAATATAGGAATAGGTACCTCAGTTTTTTTTAATCCACCGTACGACCCTAATGCACGCAAATAATACGTTTAGAAATCGTACTCTACCTGCAGTGTACGACAATCGGGCACGATCTTCCTCGGTAAGACTTGTTCACTTTCCTGAAAACAAACATTTTGAAATGAGATCGGTCAATAAGGTCGCTTACTTACTTACTTGACTATTTTCACAAATTCATTTTGAGACCTAACTTTATGCAAGGTTTGACACACAACCTCGTCAAAATTTGTCTTTCACGTGGGTATATCTACTTAATCTATTTTGAACTTTCAGCTATAAGTTGCCAGGATTATGAAACATTTCCCACTGATTTTGGAAATCCTTTATTTTTCACTTGAACCTACCGACAAAATTATTTATAAAATGTAAAATTAATTATACTTAATATATTGGTAAATTTCATAACTTTACCCAGATCTATTTCTTAGTTAACAATTTGCTTTCTTTTTTTTTAAGTAAATATTAACAAAACTAAAGGACAGGCTAAATATAATGTTGAGAACTGACACAGTAGTAGGTATATAACAACATCCATCAATTTCTGTCATTTAATAACTAAGTGTTCTATTTAATACAAACAAAATAAAGTCATATTTCCATTGGAAAATAACAGACTTGGCTAGGTTGAAATGAAATGGAAATGTGCATGAAAATCTCGAAATATTTGAAAGGCATTTTATTTACCTCCTAAACTCGAGCAGGGCTTTGGTAGAGGCTGGTACGCCGTTCTCAGGCCAGGAGAGGAAGTGGAACTGGGTGACGGTGCGGGTCTCGCCGGTGCGTTGGTTCTTGAGGTAGAAGCTGCGGACCAGGTAGTCGTCGCACCAGATATGCTCGCTCACCAGATGGACCTTGAGAAATAAGTCCATAGGATTATAAAGCTTGTTGAGTTTGTTTGTTTATTTAAACGCGGTAATCTCAGGAACTATTGGTTCAAATTGAAAAATAATTTTGTGTTGGATAATCTATCTATCGAGGAATGTTTTTAGGCTATATGACATCACGCTATGATCAATAGGAGCGAAAAATCAGTAGAAAAAGTGGAAAAGCTACTAAATAATGTATTATTTTACAAACCGAATTTTCGCAACTTGAGGGTCAGGAGGAATCTATAACTTACTTCGTAAATGTGATAAAGCTCGGACCCCTCCTCCGGCCAGTACCGATGACAGAGCTGCTGTCCGTTCTCTGTGAGGCGTGTCAGCATGACCATCACGACGCTGCCCTGCTCCCACACCATTTGCCAGAAGTCGGGTGCGGTGTGCGCCAGCGGGCCCGCAGCTGCTATGTATGCTGGGTTACGAGGGTCGTGATCAGTCTGAAGACAACAATTTTTGATATCATTGATCAGTTTTAGAGCACTTAGAGCCACCGCGTAGCGTTGCAATTAAATTCTACCTGATACAGAGCACATATCACGCCAGATTAAAAGTAAAACCCCTATGGGATGCTACGTGTGTTGACACCCTGGAACCATCTCATATAAGTAGGTACATGGCACTGCTTCTACGAGTGAAGCGGCAGCTGAACTAGCACAAATGCTTAAGCGTCGTAAATATCGTGCTCTCATGCCACACTATGAATTTGTGGCACTTGCAATAGAGACCATGGGACATAAAATGAAGCATTTCGTGAAGAATTTGTCCTCACGTTTGATCTTCGGTTCGGGTGACCCCAGGGCCGGCGGCTAGTTTGCTCAAAAACTGACAATTATTGTACAGAGACAATGCCGCAAGCGTACTGGGCACAATGGCGCACATGAGACGTGCTAGACCACGTGTTTATTTTATAAGTTTTTAGGCCTGTCTCATTAAAATTCCTTAATAACAGAAAGAAAATGGAGTTGATGACACCATTATATTAAGTTCTACTCGTAAACGTTACATTTTAGTGAGATATATCTAACTAGATTATCGTCCCAGCGTGTCCAAATCACAACCAGAAAGAGGCGGAACGATACTCACAATGGTCGACGCGTTGATGTAGTCGGATCCGAGATGGTTCGAGAGGGTGTTAAGCGTGACCCTAGAGTGGTCATACGGCAGCACGTCAGCATAGCGGTTCTTGCCAGCGTTATCGGATTTCAGAGCAGCGGTGGTAGCGCAAGGCTCCGCTTCGTAAGCGCAGAGAGCACGCCACTCTTGCTCCAAACGGTCCTTATTGCGGAGGTGGTCTTCCATATAGGCCTGTGTTCATAAATGTGTAGATGATTCAACAACAACATCTTAGAAGTAACTTAATCACAATGCGTCATCTAGTCCCAAACAGAGGTTGTATTTTGGGCACGATATATAAATATGGGTAAGTAGGTACTGAAGTATTTCAAAGCTTTCCTTTTGGAAGACTTAATTTTCCTTTAGGAACTTTCACTCAGAACAGTACTTACTAGAACCATATGTCCAGTTGAAATATCCATATTCGTCAGTGCTGGTTCTTCGCTCCTGTAATTAAGAAAATATTTGTCATAACATAGCACTTCATAAATATTTGCTTTCTTTTCTTTCTATGTAAGTAATATTTAAGACAATTGAATCGTAATTTTGTCCAGAGATTCCCCAGGAGTTTGATCAGCCATTCAAATTGGAAACGTTTGTTGGAAGTTTTCTTTTGTTAATACAATAAATACACAATATTAAACTGGTTGTTAGAACTGTCAAGTATCGTGGTCTAGAACATCTTACTGAAAATTTGAATTTGTAGAAATGCTCGTCGCAATTAGACACTGCCTACATGTCTGCAAACCTATTTCGCTATATGTTTATCTACTTTTTACTAAAGAGGATGCGATTTTAGACTGGTGACCTCTGGAGATATTAAGCCATTTTGAAACTGTTTGAAACATGTTTGCGTAAGTCGTCATATCTGCGGCCAAACCTATGGAATACCTCTTACCAGGAAGAAGTACTGGATCTGGTGGAAGGTGAGTTTGCGGCGTCAGGCTCACGCGATAGCGACGTGATCCGCTGCGGCGCGGAGTCAGCGGGGTGCGGGGGAGCCGCGGCGGTCTGCTGGCCAGTCCACTTGCCGGACATGCGAGCGCGGCAGAGTTCCTAAAAAATAAAAAAAAACTGTAAAATTTGCTTACGAAAAAAACGAAAGGTTGTTTTAAAGTAATAAAAATTAAAACAAGCAAAGAAATTGCTGATGCTAACCGTCTAGAGGTAGAAAAAAGTCAATGAGGTTGATTTGCAGTTTTTGTTGCCTATCCTTAGTGATTTAAAACTGTAATTCTATTCTGGGGGAGATATCATAAGTAGGCAATGTGTTAGCAGTGAATGGACCACTACCAGATTCAGATATAGGTACACAAACAATTACACAAAACATAACGAATCCCCTAAATGGAACATTTAATTACAAGATAAACTAGATTCAAAGTCTATAATAGTAGCTAACAAACCACACCACTTTTACTTTTTATAGTACTACTTTTTAATTTTATATCAAATAAGTAAGTTTGTTATTTGTGGGAGGCACTGTGAGGTATTAAGTTTTATATCGGGATGGGATGGGATGTGTCAATCCGATATCTATACAACCGCGCTTATCAATAATTGGATTATGTTTTAATTGTTTTGTTGCAACGTAATTTTTATTGTAATATGTAGGTACAGACAAAAAAACGATAGACTGACTATAACAAAACTTTGGACTTGATATTGCTCTTAAGTCATCAGCGTTAGAACTAACATCGACTTACCTATTGGCCATGCCTCTTGAGACACAGGACATTTCATTTACGCGACATAAAATACATTTCTTTTGTGCAACATAAAACTACAAGTACCTACATTGAATAGAGGCTGTTACCTCGACATTAGTCGTCAGCCGGCTTGAGAAACTTCTGCTAGTACCTAACATTTGTTATACACCCCTCGTTATCTACAGTCTTTAATCATCGAGTTGAAATTAGGCCTGTACCAAACAGTGGGACGAGTATGGCTAAATTTATTTTTGTATAAAGACCTGGTAATCTCTGGTAGCCTCAGCGTCGATCTCTGCAGCAGAGGACAACCCCTGCATCTTCCTCTTAGAGTTGTAATCCCTCTTCAGAAGTACGGCGAATATCACGGCCCCCACAATCAGGACTGCCAGACTACCCACCAGAGCTAAGAGTACTGGCAACTCGAGACCAAAGAGTTTTGCCTCAGGAGTATCTACTGGACGCATTATTGGACGCTTACTCTGAAAGAAGGTTAAGGAATTTATAGTTAGAGCAAATACATGCAAATTCGTAGGTAACGCATACGACAGGGTGTAATGTTTAACTTGTTATAATTATCTCTCACCCGGTCTCCAACACCAGTCGACAAAATCTGGGCGCCAGTTTTTTGACGCAATTCATCTTTGATGGCCTCTGAAAGACAAAGTCAAACATATTTTTAGATCAATTAATTACGATAAACATATCTTTGGTTATCGGAGCAGGGGCGGTGTAGCAAGGATATGACACAAAATTCGGAAACTAAGGAACCTTTCTCAAAGGGAAATGATTCATATCATCCTCTCTTGGTAGGGACTGCGCATTTTTACCAATCGTTCAGCAGGCACAATAATTGTATCAAAGCGTAAATTGCCATTTTATGTCCCGAACATAGGTGCCAATATTATACCTGTCCTGTGGTATCAAAAAAGAAAACCATTTAAATTTGTATGATCTTACCAACGCGACGAGCGACATCATCAGCATTATAGCCTTTGCTATTTTTCTCAACTTTGAATGTCACTTCGGAACGATCAACCCTACAAATTATTAAATGATATTAGCATGTTACAAAGTTTAAAATGTAAATAATCAACCAAATCAGTAATACAAACCGTGGATTCGTGAATGTATGTTTTTCTAGTCCAAGCATTTCTTCTAGCCGCGATATAAATGCAACACCTTTCTCCCAATCAGTCAAGAATCTACAATTACAAAAGTGTAAGTGTTACCGACTGGCAAATCAGCAAGCAGTATAGTTTAACACAAGTTTAGGTGCATCGATGAATATGTATTTTTTTTTCAAGAGTATGTATTTACCTGTCTTGGAATAAGACGTAAGCATAAGATGGGTCGTAATCATAATCGTTATGATCATGGTCATGTTCGTGCGAGGACTTCTGTGCACCTGGAGATCCATGAGCTGTAATGAAATAAGTTACCATAGAATAAGTTCCGTATTCTAAAACAATGATTTTAAAACACCCAATAGAGAATTAGAAACATGCGTGATTTATAAAAAAAGCTCGGTATGTTTATTTGGTAGTTTATGTTTGGTATTGATTTTTATATCAAAAATTAATTTAATTTTAATGTTTTACAATGAAATTCATAAGGGGTACAAAAGCTGTTTTAATTGAAAAAGAGGGTAGTTGATGTCATGAGCACCAATTAGTTTTTAATCAAGCGTTATGCACATCTAACATTTATAAAAAAGAAAAATGAACGACATGAATGTTTTAAAATGAAAGTAACAAATAAAAAAGAAAATGGACAGACAACACTCAAATTTAAATAGTTTAAAGAATGTGTTAAATCAGTTAATAATATTCATGCCAAAAGTGATAAAAAAACAAGAAGGTGCTCACATAGGGAAACATTTAGTGCAGTGTTCTAGACAAAATGTAGAGTGCATTGACTTCAGGAAAGTATGTTATTTTGTTGGAATATAGCTTAAAATTTCATTATCTGGAGGGTACATCGATATCTAAAACAGCTACCTCAGGCCGTTGTGACACTAACCTGTCACTGACTTATTGTGGTACAAAATCTTTAACATTTTCGCATCCACGCGAGGCCCGGGCTTTTTAACATCGTCTCTTTCCCTACGTTTAAAGCCCCATTCATTATCAAGAAAATCTTGGATATCTTCGGAATAAAATTTGGAATTTTCACCTGAAACATCGTTGGTATTTGTAACACCTCAACTCGGTGTGATTATCGTTTCTCGGAGCTTCTCGGGTTTAGAAGGCCTATGTGACAGATTTAGTCAAAAAATAAAATAACCGATCAAATTAATAAATAAACTCAGGATAATAGTAAACGACTTAAATTTGATACTTTAGATAATGAGTGAGACAATGCTGTTGCATTGCTAACCTATACAGCAAATAAAACAATGAAGCAACATAAATTGTTTATCTTTACATGATATTTATTGCATTATTTTAATGAGGCCACATTGAACTCACCCTGTAAATCATCAGCTTTTAAAGGCCCTCCTTCGGAATATAAAGCTGGTTGCGATTTAGTTTTGGATTCAATTATTTGACGCCAATAGTTCATCAGATATTGCATATTTTTGGAAGGTTTGCCATCTGGGCCAGCAGGACTACCGTCTAAAACAAGCAGCAAATTAATGATTAAAAAATGATAAAATTTAGTTACTTATTCGCTACACTACGTAACAAATGACATAATAATTACCCTTCAAGTGATATGGATCTAACTCGCCACTGCCACCATCAAAAGGATTTTCGTCAATGTCTTCGTCGAAGTAAATTCTTTGTTCTGGTATGTCGCTGTATTCAAATGGAAAATTTTTCTCCACAAAGCTCTGCTTAAAATTTTCCAAAGCATTTGATCGAACTTCAGCATCTAAAGGCGATAGTCTGTTCCCTGTTATATACTCAGCAGTGTATGGAGGTGGTTTGGTCTTAATTTTTCGGAAATGAGCGCCCAAACGCTCTTCATCCGTAAACGATACAGGGTCATTGTTATTGACTTCGGGCTTTGGCAATGATTTTTTATCTTTGTCGATGATGACACTTGGAGCTGCATCATCAGTATCGTGTTTAGCCTTCTCAGCTTGTATACGTTCTCTGAATCCTTCGAAAGGCAGTATAACGGGTGACTCTTCTGTTTCTTGTTCGCTCATCATCATCAAGTCACGTAATTTGTCGCTGGGATTTTTCCCTTCTATACGAGGTTCTTCAGCATTATCTGATGAAATCAAGACTTTTAAAAAATGAAAATGATTGAAAATATAGTGTATAAAATAAATTGGATGAATCTAAAATTACCTTTCGCCATCAAATAGGCAATCGGGTCTTCATCAGGAGTTAATGGTGGATTATACACTTCATTCGCATAATCTGAATCGGTCGCAGGGGAGTTTGGGGTAAATCGAACGAAGGCCGTCTCGTCAGGTTCGATCTACGAAATAGGTATTATATTCAATTTCTCAAAATGACTGTTAAAAAAAAATATCTTTGATTTGATGTTGGTTACCTCTGGATCAGCTTCTGCTTCTTCATCGTCATCGTTATTAAGTTTTGGGTCTGCAAAATGTTCACATATTTTCGTGTTCACAATCGCTGGGTCCCTATAAGTAAAGGTTAGTTAATGGCGATGCGCAGACCAAATTCTTGACCAAGAACGACCAAGATGAAGTAAAGGTAGGGAGATAGATGAGATAGGCACTATATACTCTAGATAAGATGTCTCGAGGTTGACTAATAGGTAGTGGTAGCTAGATATAAAACCCCTAATGATATAACAGACTATTCGCACTTAGTCAGTTTCATAATCTGTATTTACTATCTCTACATAAGAGCCAAATTCGAAATAAGTATTTATCTGGAGTCGTTTTTAAGCTGTGAGGGCATCAAAACTGTCTGGTGGATAGACACGGCGCCGCTGCTTGCCAGTTCTGTTAGCAGTTTACGCGGCGTGTCTACATACTCACAAGTTCTGTCTTAGCGTGTAGAGCATGGCTTGTAACACGCATTGCGTGTACGCATGTTCCCAGCGGTAACCGCGAGAGGCAAGACGCTGCAACTCGCCCTCGAACCACTGTAGCTGACCCGAAGACATCTCATACCTGGTAGTAAAGTTACAAATACCACATTAAGAATTAAACACTACCGTATACCAGCTCCGGATCGATGAAGGGAGGGAGGAGGCATGACCCGGGCAAATTGTAACTCGGAGACGATTCACAAGTAAACACATATTAATCTAGATACCGTCATCGTGTCACGTGTCACTCATGAAGGATGTTAGCCACGGTTACTGAAGTTCGGCTCATCTAGAAATAATATCTAGGGTTGTCTGAGAGCTATAATGTTGATGAAAAGAAGAGAGGGGGAATATTATTTTCAGTTTTGTCAAACACAATTGTTGATCGCACAAATGTTTGTCTTGGGTGGTAACCGAACGCACAACTGTTTGTTAAACAGCTAGGGGCGCTTAATTGTTCTGAACGGGCTAGTGAAAATATACGTAATGCTAATTTCTGAGTCATAAAATAATCATAATAGGAAAGGAAACTCTTAGATTAGTATTTTTCTCATTTTTAAAGGTTTATATATTTTATTAACCATAACGGTGTGAATAATAAAATTGTTTGATGCTTAATACATGACCTGCTCTACTACTGACTATACCTAAAGAGATAAATAAATGAATAATAGTGCCGAAGCCGATGCTTCGAAGTAGAAAAATAAAGGTGAAGGTGAACTTTATTTTTGGAAGATTATATAAATATTTATGATCGTTGGGCATTATTATGTACCTACTCGTATTTGACGAATAATACATTTTTTAAAAGTCAAACTAAACAGATCTTGTTAGTTTAGTGTTATTCCGTCCGCGATATGTGCAAATTTGAAGGTCTCCAAGACTATTTCAACCTAATCCGAATGTACTTAAGGACATGTGTAGGTGTATGTATAACTGGGTTTATTGACCTCCCATACTAAATTATATAGTTAGAAATGCACTTGTTAGGTGGATGCACAAATTTAACAATAAAACTTTAATCTAGACAACTTAAAATGAAATCAGCTTTCGAGTAGGTATTTATAGGTCTCCATGCTACTAGTAACGTACAGACAAAAGCACATCTGACTTTGCACTTTGGACTTTGCGTCGCCTTTATATTGTGCGTAAAAGAACTAATATCGAGCAAGAGTTTACTTAGACGTGTTGTAGACAGTAGGTACGTCAAAGAAGTTTTTTTTATAGTAGCGCAGTATTAGCTCCTACCAGCCTGATGGCAAGCGACAGAGGAACCCACATCACGATGACAATGTGATTTTAACAACACATCATTTTCAAGTCGGCTCATCTTCAAGACTTACCTACTAAAAAAGCTAGCTGTTCGATGTGTGTGTGTTTGTTTTACCCCTATCTGATGAATATTTCAATTATAAATTGATAAATATTTCAATGATAAACATACACGGACATGATTGTCTGCTTGCTCGCACACCATATTTTTAAGTTCAAAATATTGTAAAGATTATGATAACTACTGAGTTTCTTGCCGGATTAGATTCCGAACCGGCTGTAGCTTCAATTTAGGTTTATATTCATTTTGACGATGCATAAGCGTTACTTATAGCCAACATGAATAAATGAATTTATTATTATGACTAGCTTTTGCCCGCGACTTCGTTCGCGTGGACTTCAGGTTCGTCCCGTCTAGTCTAGTAATAAGTAAGAAATACGGTAACTAAGCACTGCAGAGCCCTAATCATAGGTCTATAGGTAGCTACTGCAGTATGCTCCTATAAACTATATTTAACGATCTTTTTCCTTCAGCATAAACATGCAGATTCTTCGCTTTGGAAACACGTGAGCAAGCCACATAGAGCTGACCGTGAGAAAAACATGGCGTGCCCAAATGTAGGCCTGCTACCTTCAAGGTTTGACCCTGCGATTTGTTGATCGTCATCCTTATACTATATTACGACCGTACGTTTTTATCAAATCGCTAGTGCCTTGAAAATTCGCAAAACAGACACAACTGCCCTCACGCGTCTGCCCGCGTTCGGGTCGCGCACTCAGCGATGAGCCACTTCTTCCCCACCGCACCTAC
Source organism: Glyphodes pyloalis (assembly GCA_037074685.1). NCBI lineage: Eukaryota > Metazoa > Arthropoda > Insecta > Lepidoptera > Crambidae > Glyphodes > Glyphodes pyloalis. Next base: position 6,933,470 of record JAYKKO010000002.1, read on the forward strand.
CCCGCTCCCCCCACGCCCCGTTAGCCTGGCACCGCTGCCGGTATTTATCACCGAAACGGAATTTATCGCCGAAATTGCTATGACTCTGCATTTTAAATCTGTGATATCTTCGAAAATATTTATTTAATTTACATGCTGTAAAAAGCCATATTGATCTTTATTAAATGCACAATGTATTTAAGATACTTAATTGGATAAGGATTAATACTGTATTGCTTAAAATCGCTTCGTAAATAAGCCATTATTTCTCGTACAAAGTAAAGGATATGTGCTATTCTGATGTATAAGCTATAAAAGCTGTGGTAAAGTTTCATTCAAATCCATTCAGTAGTTTTTACGTGAAAGAGTAACAAACATCCATACATCCATACTTACAAACTTTCGCCTTTATAATAGTAGTAGGATTATCTCCCCTAATATTCGAAACAATAAGTAGTCCATATTTTAATCCAAGCTATATTTGTGCTAAATTTTATATCTCTACTTAAAAAATAAACATTTTCCCCTATAAACTTTCAAGGGCCGTATTACCCCCATCTCCTCTTATTTTCAAAACAAAAAGTATCCTATTTCCATTCTAGAGGTACCTGTACCAAATTTCATCAAAATCGGTTCAATAGTTTAGGCGTGAAAGCAAACAGACAGACAGACAAAGTTGCTTTCGCATTTATAATATAAGTATAGACAGTTACTCACTTGTACAGCGCCCCCTCATCCGGCTCCTCGTAGATCTGTATGCACTTCCCGAAGGCGTAATCTAATTTTTAAGTAGGTATTAGTTTTATGTTCTTTGAACATTATTATTATTCTTTCTTATCTCAAGCCTAACAACATAGATACCTACCATCGTAGCACCACTCCACTTCGTCAACGCATAGAGATGCGCTGAACAAGCAACCTGTTGGAAAAACAAATAGATAGCATCAGGTAGGTAGGTGATAAAGTACCACTAGCTTATTTTTTTGAGGGTTGGCCTTATTGTGAAATTAAATAGAAGCTAGTCTGATAGCAAAAAAATAACTTCTGCTAAATTGCGTTTTCTAATCATTAGAGCTAAATTAACAGGATGAAACTAAAGTTTCGTTACCAAATAATTAGAACTAAGCTTTTTACTGCGCATTAATACTTGATTATTAGTATTATATTATTAGAAGATTTATGTTGCTTAAGGAAGTTGCTAGATGTTCATAAATTATTAGAAAGTACATTTGGTAATCATATAAGATTCCTAGAACCTTGTGTTCAAGCACAGATAATGTACACGTAAATGAAATTTAGTGGGTCTACCTTGCCATATGCCTTCTTCTTACTGATAAATAGTAAGACGTAGGTAAGTATTACCCGTGCAGAGCTTAAGTATGGAAATAAACTACGTCATATGCAGAGCACAGGTCTAAAACCAAGTATTTTTTATGATACTTCTATGTCTGGTAGTAGTCGTCACTTCTGAACTATGAGTATTCACGTCCTGTGCACTGCAAAGCCAGTTTTGTTAATGAAACTTATCTGTCGGGTAGACTTACCTATGTTTCCATCGGCGTGCGAGGGCGCCAGCGAGCTTAGAAGCGCCAGCGCCCACAAAGCCTGCCGCCACTGGAGGCGGCACATCACATCTGCACACAAAACAATCAGTTAAACCAACCACTTCGACGGCCTCCGCAGCCGAGAGGCAAGCGGACTGGACTGGCGTCGCGCCATCCCTGAGGCCCCAGGTTCGATCCACGATTAGGTCAATATGGGAAACGAAATTTTGTACATTGTCACGGGTCTGTGTATTGTGATACCGTCGTTGTTTCTGATTTCTGTAACATAAGTGCTTATGCTACTTACCATAGAATCAGAGACATATATGTTGATCCATATTTATTTATTTATTTATTTAACTAGAAAGGACGAACTGTACACGTGCGACTCTATCCACATTGTTTTGGGGTAAAAAAATTAACCTTAAAGTTACTCTTATAGTTTAACAGATTTTAACCAAGATTTAACAATCGATTCTGAAGTTTTTGCGTTGTTTTATAATTACATAGTCGCATTTGGTGGAGGGCAGTGGTGGAAGGAAAAGCACGACCGATCCGTTTTATTAGTGTTTAATTATCATACGGTGAACTATAATGACGTGTTAATTACTTCATAATGATTCGAGTGATACATTTTAAAAAATATAAGGACCGCATCGACTGTCGTACACAACGTACACGACGACAATCTATTTAAGACCCGTTTGTGCCTTATAACGATTTGAATGATTGAATAGTGACGCGAAATTGTCAGACATAGATTTAGCCCAAGAAATCTAGTTGCCATTTACATAAAATAATGAAAAAGCTAAAGCCCGTTTTTTCAATTCTCAGATAATACAAACAGTATAATATTTTTCAAAAAGTAAGTAGTCATTATAACCAAAGAAATGTTATCGTTTGTTTTACAGAAAGCATGTATGTATGTAGGTACCTACCTACGTACCTACGTGGGTGGACACTTGACAGAACTGTTTAACATCGTGAAACAATACTTTCTAGGTTTCCCCAGGAGAGGTTCTGTGCGTGGGTCAATTTTCATTACAGAACTAGGTACCTGTTGTTTGTTTAATGTAACCCTGAACAAACCCCTAAGGGATAATCCCATTTACTTAAAAAATCGCAGTTAGACGAAATCTAATATTGTGGTGCAATTATGTAATAATATCTGACATTAAATAAACCTTTTAACCTACGAAAAAGGTACGGTCAAAAACATTTCACCGTAAACACATGCATGTCGATATTATCTCTTAAACTGATGTCATGTGTAGTGGCTATAGCTTTTGACTGTATGTGTATGTACCACAATCTTTTTTGCCAATCTTCGTTAAATATGTCAGGCATCATTAATTTTAAGTTATTAAAATCATAAATAATATAAAAATTTATTACAAAATACTCAAAATATCACTTGAATATTCGCCAAAGTCATCATATTTCTTAGTGGCATAAAAATACTGAAGGAATCATGTTCAGATAAGTTTACATGATCTCAACTGACTGATTCGTATAGTTAAATAGGTATCGGCAAAAATCGGACAAGTAAGTTCGTAAAGTAGCTTAATAAGGAAGTGATAAAGACATTATCTAGAGCACAAAAGTACCAATATCAAGCATTTTCCTAGTGCGATGTATCTACGTAATTCAGGTTAATTAATGTTGGGACCCATTGTCCTTATCAGTAGAGCTTCCCAAACTCAAACATGTTGAAACAACAACCCAATTCGAAACTGGAGCATCTCCATAGTCGTAAATAGAGTGGGCAGGACAGGGCTGTACCTGTTTAGGCATTAAGCATCTAGGGCGAAATTCTATAAACGGTGTTTAGGCTCTGCCTAATACATATGCCCTCATAATTTGAGGACTGCTCAAAATAGCTTAACTTTAGCTTAGAAATCTATTTTAATCTGGACAGTTTTAAATACGTATTTTTTCTCATAACATGTATCTTGGTTGTGCATCCATTACGGAAGCCAGATTCCGCAAAAGATTTTGATTATCATACAATCTGACTGCTGCAATCTCCAAAAAAATAACCAACATATTTTCATTTGGTAATTTCGGTCCCGAAGGTTTAACCTTTTAAAGCATGAAATCAACAATCTTGTAAAATCAACATTTATTAGGCAATTAGGCGATTTTAGCCTTTTTAAAGGAAAGGAAAGTCATTGAAACACCGTAACGCTGCTTCGGGGAAGGCAGCAGCGTGAGATAGACTCTCCCGCTCTTCCAGAGCGAGGACTACCTACCCACTGAAACTTCAGTCACCACCACCTCTTCACCGCCTATTAATGGACCCATGGGAACATGGTGAAACTATAGCAGCTACAGTGCCATGGGTGGAATTGCTGCCCTTGCGGCGACTTCGTTTCCCTATGTTAGTCAAGGGATGACGCGAACGACCGAAGGTGCTGAGCCGTTTCCACTCAAGGTGATTCTACCCTTCTATAGCCTAACCTAAAATATGGTAAGATTTCAATTAAAGAATCTATAAAAGATATCATAGATCATGGTTGGCTGCCCTAGCAGAACTAAATATGTACTTAGTTAGGTACGATGTTTGTGTGGCTCGGAAACTCCTATCCGCAAAACGAAGCCAGCTACGGCCCTTGCTAGGTTGATTTAAATCTCAGGCCATTTATCTTTGTTCCGTGTTGGCTTTAACACACAATATGTGCAGTGTGTTTAATTTGTCCTATGTAAAGGAAAATAAGGTATACCTTTTCTCATCCGAACCATTTGTATTTACGGATTTCAATGTATTCCGCTTGAAATTTTAAATATTATAACTTATTTTTCATTTCCTTAATGGCAATGTTTTAATCAATATTGTTTGATTCGTCAATTTCAGTAAGAGGTATGATTCAGTGCTACGTCTTGGGACTACGAAATACCTACGTCGTAGCTCGCAGACCGTAGCACAGGGGACAAACATCGATGAAACTTTTAAAGGTCGCCTTCAAGATCAATATAGTAATAAATTAGTTTAAATTTTACTCATGTAAAGGACGTCGTCCTGCAGGCACACATTTTAAAATCAGTTCCGTTACAAGGTGACAACAAAACAGACATACATACCTATGTGGAATAAACATTAGCCTTCCTCAGTTGACAAAAAGTATGGTACCTGAAACGAGATCAAACAATACTCTTCCCGACTGAAATCCCTTTTGTGTATGTATCTATCTCCCATTACACTGACCGAATACTCCTCGAGAGTGCTAAAGTAAAGTATTATGTTATTCTATTATCCCAAAGAGGCCAAGACCTCTCACGTGAATGGGATTGTTACTGTTAAAGTACACTCGAACTCGTATATTTATACAACATATTTATACAAGTATATATATATACCTTACTTACTACAATACAGAACGCTTTGCAGATGGAGTAACAGGCAACTATTAAACTAACAAATTTTATCTCCAATGGAAAAGTGAACACGTCAAGTGCAGGAGTACCAGTGCAGCAGCAACAACAGTTACCAGTTGACTTAATCAACAACTAAGTTTCTTAGTGCCCACAACTAGCGAGTATTGACATTCAAAACTGACCGCTGCGAATAATTTGTAAAAGTATTTTGTAATACGTCTTTAATGTGTTGTTCGTGTTTGTTTTAGCTTCTTAATGAAGACCTCAGAAACAAATAGCTCAAATCAACGCGCAGTCTCCTTTTGCGACGTGTCTCTAAACACTTGACATTGACGGAATCACTGCGCTGTTTTTAAACGGATAGAGACCATAATTAAAAAAATATATATTTATAATAAATAAAAAAATATTATAGTATTTCACGACGCACTAGCAAACTTAGCGTAACCCCACACTAGCGTTCTTTGAGCGTCGACGCCCACGGAACGCTGACGCGACGCCGACGCGACCTATTTGACACATGGCCCGAATGGGCAACTTTAGCATTTATTTTCTCGAAAACTAAGAGTAGGTACTTCATTGACAAGGGGTTTCTTCGGCAATATGAGTTAGTATTTTAAGCTATATCCATATTTGCTATCAGCTAAAAAGTCTTCTACCTAGTGATTCTAAAACACGGGCGGGCCGAAACAATTGAGTTGATCATTGTACTGTTGACAAAATAAACGCTGCGCAGGCGCGGCGTCTGTGTAGCGCAGTCCCGGCGTTCGTCACTTCAGCAAGCTGCAGCGCCCTATTCTACCGCGCCGCTGCGCAAGCGTTGCGTCGGCGTCGCGTCAACGTCGCGTCGACGTTGCGTCGGCGTTGCGTGGGCGTCGACGCTCAAAGAACGCTAGTGTGGGGTTACGCTTAAATTGCAGTTTGATTTTAGTTCTTATGGCTGGGACACAAGGGTGGTACAAAGTCCAAAGGGCTTTCAATCGTACGTACCTACATTGAGCAATTCCACTACATACAGTCTATTATCTGGTTGTAGTAACTTTTAACTAAAGGAATCCAGTATAAAACTTGTTGAAAGTTGCTTTAAAATAGCTCCAATTGCAAATCGCCTTGGTATATAACGTCTGTTGCTGTTTTGAGTTTGATTGTACCTAATCTAGCAATGGCAAAAGGCGTATTTACGGAGCGTAGGCGTAGATGGATACTATCGGCCTTGAGGTCATCGTACTTAACGCTATTATAGGTAGGCGCAACTGTACGTGGGTTGATATTTGTCTCGTTCGTTGTTCATTTGGTTTCTGTGCCCTTGCTTGATACGGGCGGTCGAATAGGGGTGAGATCCTTTCGCTCTACCGAAGGTTCGGTGAGGATGACAATGCTTCGCAACCATCATCGATAGTTATAATTTCTCTTATCTGCACCTTAGTTGCCTTTTGCTTATTAAACACTAGCTGTGCCCGTGACTTCGTTCGCGTGACTACATCCTTTCATAGTCGGTTTTACTATTATCTCCCCTAATATTCGAAACAAATAGTAGTCTATATTTTAATCAAAGTTTCGAACTATATTTGTACCAAATTTCATATCTCTAACTTAAAAAATAAACATTTTCACATATAAACTTTCAAATGTGGTATTACCCCCATCCACCCCCCCCCTTATTTTGTAACTAAAAGTAGCCTATGTCCGTTCTTAAGGTTCAACGTATATCTATACCCAATTTCATCAAAATCGGTTGAGAGGTTTAAGTGGGAAAGCGTAACAGACAGACTGGACAGAGTTACTTTCGCATTTATCATATTAGTAGGAATTTACAGTTTAGTTAGTATATTGAAATCAAAAACATTTTTCACAAATTTTAGGTAGCGATAACACCTGGAGTAGTACACTAGGACTGTTTCGCAAATGTTAGATGATAGCGGTCAAAGTTCATAAACTGTTTCTTTAACTCTTATTATAATTTCGATACTTAGTAATGGCGGCCATCTTGGATTTGAATTTTGTAGTGTTTTGAAGTTTTTTTAGTTTATTCCCATGTCCGTCTTATGGGAATTGGTTGTGTCAAAATATGTACCTAATCCAACATTATGTTGCTGCCGCCATCTTGACACGACTTCTATTTAACATAGTTAAAAACACTCTCGACTAAATTCACCATTCAAACAAAAAAAATAGGTTCATCCGTTTGTGAGCTACGATGCCAAACACAAACAAAAACACAGACAGACAGACAATCACATCAAACTGATAAACCACGTCGTATTTGCGTCAAGCTTAAAAAAAGATATTGCAAACGACTTCGTTCGTTTTAACTCTCCTTAAGGGATGCAACGGATATTGGATTTCTTTTTCTTATTAGATGCCTACTTTAACTATCCTTGAGCAAAATTTTATTTCGCGCTCGCAGCGCAATCATTTCTGTAATTTGAGCTGTACCTAGGCACTAAAAGTTATATAGCGTTGCAGTTAACATTTATCTTTTATTACATTGAAAGATATTCTCGACTTATATTGGAAAAATCATAACGGACATTAAAATCAAACTTTATTAGTTATTTAAAACTTGGAATAAGTAGGTACTGTATATATTTAACTGCCCGTTGCTTTATTTTGATTTCAGCAGAAGTCGATAGTCAAGAATGAAATATAATACCTATGTGTTCACATAAAACATGTAGTTTTAAAATAACTCTTCACTGTTGATAAAATCGATCGGTTATAAAAGTAGGAATCTTTTATATCGAGTTGAATAGACGCCCACACTCGTTTTGCAGGCAGGTAGATATGACTTGTAGGTAACAGGCTCTCCTGAAGTAATTTTAGACGTGGGAGGTCCAAAGAACAAGGGTATTAATAATCAACGTGATAGACGTCCCAGATTCGCTCATCTATAAACAAGTGTAGCATAATTAATAAACCACATTATGTGCAAAATAAAATTGTATTTCTTGAAACACGGATGAAAACTACCGAAATATTAAAAGGATGATTCTTCAGTTTTTCTTAAAATGACATACCTATTAACATATTTGAATTTTAACCTACAAGGGTTAACCTACAATCAATTTTTATTGGTTCATAAACAATCCTATCAGTAACCGACTGTAACGTGTAATATTAATCGTCAGAAAATTTTTAAATAGCCTAACTTATTAAAATAAGCCGAATGTGAAAATATATGCAATTATGCAATTGAGCTTTATTCGATGTCTGATATTGATTATGTTAAGTTAGAAAGGCTAGGAAGTTTGATACAATAACAAGATATCATAGAGTGATGTGAAAAAGTAGGTCTCCGAACTAACAGGTTGCCGGATTGTTTTGCTAAGTAATTTTTATGTAAGGAAAAGTTGAAAAACAAAGGTTTTTCGAATGAGATGAAAACACAGCTCCCACACAGTGGGAATCATTTAGCGCGACACTCTTTAGGACTGAGCTGCGCGGCCCGCGGCGTGAGCTCCTCTCCTTTGAAGTTGCCACGACAACGCAATTTATTTTTAAACTACAAGGATCGATAGAAAGATATCCATGTTAAGAACTTGGTCAAGCTTCCGTGTTTGTTTTCTGTTTTGTTAACATGAATTAATATAACATTCTGGCAGATTTACAGTTGGTACCCACCATATTCATCCAAGCGACCCCGCTATAAATACCCTTTTCTGTAAATACACCTTGGTGGAGGCAAGTAACTTTACATTAATCATTGAGATCCACACCGAAGTGAAAAGCTCGAATCGCCGCTGATTTATTTGCTTTTTTATTAAGAATTAAAAATCGATTTTATTATTTTTATAGTACTATACGCCGTACTAGCGAACTTTAAATATTAGAAACAGAAAAATTTTATCTCCCCTTGCGGTGCGGGAATTGAACCCACGACCTTCACGTATCGCGCGTGCTGCTCTTACCAACTGAGCTAACCGCAAGTTATTGTAGGCGATGAAATTTTTCTGCTGTATCAACCGTTAGCCTTTCGGTAAGTGCCCTCTGCCGAATATGTTTAGAACTACATACTTATCGGTTGATACAGCAGAAAAATTTCATCGCCTACAATAACTTGCGGTTAGCTCAGTTGGTAAGAGCAGCACGCGCGATACGTGAAGGTCGTGGGTTCAATTCCCGCACCGCAAGGGGAGATAAAATTTTTCTGTTTCTAATATTTAAGAATTAAAAATGTTTTTTCCAAGTTGGTTAAATTAGTAAGAACACTTTTGAATGTCATTGAATACAACACAAAGTTCATACAACCGGTTCGGTTGCAGCGCAGTTGCAGTATCAAATTTATTACTATGCGTAAATATCTTTGGGTCATATCATACAACTTTGGTTTATTATTGTATTAGCTATAGGTATAGTTTTAAGGTAACCTAGAGTAGACCAGTCTCCAAAATTGGCACCTGTTTAAAAGCATCACCTGCCAGCGATCGCTACACTCAACTATGTTTGTAAGTAACCACTTTGTTTTTCGTTTGTAATTTACTTTACATAAACCAACTTTCTTATTTACCTACTCAAAGTTACTCAAAATTAATTCTGCTAATAGACAAATTTGTGTGAACTCGTTAATTTCGGAATACCATGAACGAGGTCGCAGACAAGAGTTAGTCATTAATAAACCAATATGTAATTTTACTACACTCGAAAACCTAATCTGTCGACTGGGAAGACACCAGCAAGAAACTCGATAATGTTTTTTTCAATAGCAGCTAAACTGACTTTGTACTAAAACAAGCGTTGGTAAATAGGTACTAACAGGTTTTTTGCTAAATGTAGAAATATGATTATTAAAGTTCAAAGAAAATAAAGTCAGCATAAAAATCGTATAAGGAAAGACTATGATTTTCTAATGTATATTAAAAAACAAAGCATAGTTTTCGAATTGGAATCCTCATGTGATGAGGTTGCTCATAGCTGCGCAAGAATTTCAATAAGTCAAATGCTCTACATAGCAATTAGTAGCTAAATATAGGTTCAATTTCAAATTAAATTCTTGCTTACATACGTTTTATATTACTTAGTAAGGATCAGTTATGTACCTGTATTTACAATGACTCTACACTTTAATAATTTAAAAAATAACCTAGGCTTTTCCCTTGGGCTTAGTTGTAAAAGTCAATCAAAAAAAACAAAATGACTTTCCTAAAACACATTAACCATATTTTCTAAAGTTTTATTTATTTTTTATTAACAGTTAGGCAAATATACTTAGTTATGGTTGTAAGGTAAAAACATAGCAACTTAAAAAACGAGTCAACAGACAGTATCAAATCGAAGTACTGTAAAAAATAAAATAACCCTTGATTATAAAAAGTAAAAGCACTTCACACCATAGGTAGCTACACAATGGGCTTTGTACTGATTGGTACAAATACTAATATCGGATCGGACAGTTAATGGGCTCATGTAGATACATCACATCTACCGTTGGTACCTTTTTTTAGGAAATAAATGCTGAGATGCACCTAACCGCCGCTTGAGTAGAAAAGCGGTGTGTTAAGACTCCTCCGCCATGAAAAGAGTGGAGACTATAAAACACCCTCGCACCTTCATCGCCTAAAAGGTGGGGCCATGGGAATATAGATAAACCATAACTTTCACAGTAGCCTTCACAGTACCTCAGTCAATTGTTTTAATAATAAACTTCTAGATTTAAAATATCAACGTAGTTATAGAAATTTACAGCGCTGGTTTTCAACTTCCACGTCAAGCCAGTTAGGGTTTGCCGTCGTAGTGCCAGTAAATATCGTACCTATTGATTTCTTATGCACAATATTCGATTTTAAAATTAAATAGTCATATTAAAAAAATATGACAACGTATGTTACAGCCAGTGAACGGAAAAACAGCACGTGAAGATAAACACTTGCAGTTGGATATTATTTCTTATGCGCAGAACATAAGGGCGGTGCAAAATCCAATATGCGTAGTGGGACGTGCTTATGTCTGTACAACATGTTCCCATTTAATATTATTTGAAAAACGATTTTCCCAGGCGGATATAAGGTCTCAATTTGACTAGCGTTTAATTAATTTACCGTTACTTTTGTTGTTTTGTATTATCCATAAAAAGACGAATAATGCCCGGTTCCAATATTTTACGATTCGTAATGTGTTAAAAATGACTAAGTACCTATCTGTTTTTCTACGAGTCGTTAATTCTAATTGCTAATTTTCTTTCCATATCAGCTGTCATCAGTCGTCAGTTGAACGTTTTTAGCTATACCGTTTACTCCTTACTTCGTTTAATTTATTACTATCCGTAAGTATATGATCTAACGTACCTATTACCTAAAAATAATTAGGCTGGTACTATTTTTCGTTACTGTTTCAAATTTGCTTATCTAGTGATAATAATTACTAGTTAAACTGTACTGTGTAACTGAGGCGCAAATTAAATCGTCTGGGTTAGACATTTTACTTAAATAACAAACAAAGTATTCAGGTATGTTTTAGAATTTAATTAAGTAGATAGTAGAACATTGACATATTATGTAGGCACCTACACCACGGTATCTCAGTAGAAACAATTTCCTACGGCAATATGTTTTAGAAAAAAAACCTAAGTTCTACATTTTAAAGGTTTATCAACACATTTACGTTATCTAGTCGTAGAGTTTGTGGTACATACACCTATCCACTGAAATTGCAATGATGAAACGATCGAGCTAAAAATATCCTACGACTGTTACTTGCTGAAATTTGTCTATGTTCTGAATACAAATGCAAATATAGCAATAAAAATATCGATTCGTCCTGTCCTGCTTAGTTATGTAAGGATCGATCGCAGCACAATAAAGATTCTGTCCAAACAATCGGGTTCTAACGTTTCTATATCTTGTTATGTCGAACCTCTGACGTAGGCACCCATGCCCTTTACCTCACCCACGCAATCCTGTCCTGAACCCGGCTTGGCATTTTGTACATACTAATTTGCCCTATTTAAATTCTAAATTAACAACGAAGCCTGAAAATGAATACCAAAATAAATTACTAAGCCCTATTCTTGAATTACCGTAAACGTTATCAAGTATTAGCGCAATTAACGATGTCACAATCGTAATTACGCACGCAACACAACAAAACAGCATAGCCAACTAATCTGGCGACATTTTAAGAATAACGCGACACTGTTTGCATAGATCATTAGTTGACAAACACGTTTGTTTAACGCCAACAGCAATGAAATTACTGGGTCCGCGTAACAGGTTTCGAGGGGTTTTCAGACATGGCGATCGCGTCTAGAAAGCGGGTGATATAGGGTTACAAAATGGCGTTGGGACTTACCGTTTAGAGCCGTCGTTGCGGGAAGACCATGTTCGAAGTATGGCGGAGCACTAGGGAGTCACAAACAGGCACTGAGGCACAGGTTGGGCGATTCTCGAGCGGACGCTATGCCGCCAGCTGTGATCTGCCGTCACGGGCCTGCGCATTCGGCTGTATCGATCTCCCGACCGTCCATTCACGTGTTGCCACTTCTACCGCCTACATAACGACGCACCGGCGATGTTAGACACCAATCATCATTAGATAACGCGATATTAGCACTCGGAGCTTCCACACTTGAAGTACTCGACTCGGACACCAATTAAAAGCAGAGCGATAAAGTTTGGCGCGGAAATATTTTTGGTCGCGTTAACGTTTATAATATTTCGTATTGGTATTTTTTCGCTAAATGCACAAAAATACGGGTGGTCGTGTATTTAAGCCGGGCGTGTATGGCGCCCACGCTCAAAATTATCGCAGAGCCCTGAATACTAATGACGCTGTTACTTGTAACGATACCGAGCTGCGGTCGATGACGGCGCAATAATACAGCTACTTACAGCGATCTAGATAATTCAGTTAAACATCACAACCAAACTTGAAACCTTCATAGTTTTATGTTTGAAGAAGGCCGGCAAGATGAAAATATTAAAAAACATTAAGCACGGCTTTTGATTGGTTTTATTTAATATTTTATCTGTTTTATATCCTTTAAAAAAATTAGGCAAGGGCACGTGCTATTTCCGACATTGGATAGTTTAATACCTACTTGTAATTGCCCACGTATGTACTTAATATGTTTTTATTTACTTTACGTTTAAAATCGTAACGTAGCTTTAACTTTAGAAACGTATAATCTTCTGGGTGTGGTTACCAGAATTTTCTAAATTAACGGGTTACATATTTTAAGGACCTCACTTGGCCCTTTGGCTTCACATGAAAAGGGACGGTATGACCTAAACCTTGATCAGTTGAAGAGAAACAAAACTTCGAAATTTTGGCGCCCTTAGTGACCATTGTTTTTATAAAGTTTTATACATGGTTGTATTTTATTCTTGTTTTGGAAAAAAGTTATAGGAAACCAGGAGGGCTAGTCCAAAAAACGAAATAGGTATGTCGGAGCCGATGACAAATAGCAATTTTAAATTCACATATCTAATCGTTACCAACTCACTTCGAACGCGAATTAAACGTTTTCGGAATCAAAATTTTATTTAGGCAAATCATAAACCCCGTTCTAATTCCCAAACTTTTGAATTACCTATTTTAAAAAACGAAACCTAGGAATTTATTTATTAAAAAACTTTATTGCACAAAATAAAAAGTACAAAAGGCGGACTTAATGCTAGAAGCATTCTCTACCAGTCAACTGTTGGGTCATGCAGATAGTTCGTTTTATGGGTGCGGTAACAGTAAAAATGTGAGTATGGATTACAACAAAAATAATTATAACTAGCTTTTGCCCGCGACTTCGTCCGCGTTTTCGTCGTTTTTCGTAAAAAAGTAGTATATGTCCTTCCTCAGGGTTCAGTGGTTTTGATGTGACAGACAGATTAACTTTCGTATTTTAGTAGGGAAATATAATATGTCAATCCACAATACTGTTAAAAAATATCGCAATAAGGAACCGCAGAATATTATTATTAATAGCTGTGCCCCGAGACCATCAGCGTGTAACTCCTTGAATAATTTTTAATTTGAACGAATATTTTACAATATAACAACAAAAGAAATCTTCGGACCTCCCGCCTTTTTATACCCTACCGCCGCCGCGACCCGTGTCGAGCGCGGCAACCGTTACACAAAAATAATCCTTATAGCATGATTCAGTATTCACGTGCGACGGCGCGATGGCTTATTTCATGTATAAGTTTGGTGTTTCTATACCGATTTCTATGATTCTTTTTTAATTGAATAGGTAATAATGATAACTTTTTTAAATTAGGGATGAATGAGAGTATTATAAACGTAAGAGTAAACAAATATAATCAGAATGCTCCGAACTGCTAAGCTATCAGGAGTTACACGTGTTATTGTGAGTCAACCATAAAAGATAGACATATGCTGTTGCGGGATATTTTTTAGTCAATTTTATGTAAAATATTTCTGTCATACATAATTTCTATGTAACTTTAACCATTAAGGCTGCACACGCGACGGAAGCTTAAAAAATGGAGTAACTTCTCCCGTTTTCCCAACATTTCCCTTCACTACTCTGCTCCTATTGATCGTAGCGTAATGAAAAGTATACTATAACCTGCCCAGAAGTATGAAGAATAATTGTACCAAGTTTCGTTAAAATCCGTCGAGTAGTTTTTGTTTCTATGAGGAACATACAGACAGACAGACAGACAGACAGACAGACAGACAGACAGACAAAAATTTTACTGATTGCATTTTTGGCATCAGTATCGATCACTAATCACCCCCTGATAGTTATTTTGAAAATATATTTCATGTACAGAATTGACCTCTCTACAGATTTATTATAAGTATAGATAAATAGCAATAATTTAAACACTGGAATAGAATATTCATACAAAGGTACATGGTAAATTAATATAATAATAAAACAAAATCGTTGTTCGTTTCGTTTTAGGTAGTAGGGTAGTAGGTAAGTGTTTCCGGCGGTTAATGACTAACGCCCGAAATGGAATTGCGTTGGGAAAATATGTTTTGTCTCTTTCTTATACAACTAAGTACCTAGATATATAGGCTTCCAATATTGAAATCATTTTTACGTTAGTGAATAAAGGGGCAAAAATATAGCGGTCACGGAAAGACTTCTGCGGGATTACTTAGTTTACATCCGCTACGGGTGAATTTTTTAAAAAACTTCGTGATATACCTAAGGATACATGAATTTTGTAGATAGCATCACTAGGTAGCTAGGTAAATACTTAAAAACGTTGTTGAGTCGAAGAAGATTTAAATGAAGTCAATGATACGAAACAATTAATATTGTTATTAGTAGGCTTAACGTACACATTTTCAAACTGTTTTAAACGCTACATTTGTAAACGCGGTTTTAACAAGATATTTCAAATTTGGGGGCAGGCTCGCCGTTAAGCCGTATATTTCCTATAATTAATAGGGCCGGGCCGGGCTGTTAGTTATAAATAAAATAAAAACCCACAACCCCACACTCATACATTTTACCTCGTGGCACACCATTAATCAGTAGCAAAATAAATAAAACGAAATGACTTTGCAAACACGAGTTTTAATATCTCCATATAAATAATATCATACATGTAAGTAACTAGTAACTTATTACAACTGTACATTTTTACATGCTCTGTATTTTCAACAAAATTGAATGTATATAAAATGGCTTATTCGGGTAATTTTTTCAGGAACTAAATAGATATAAGGTACGCAAACCAATGTCATTTAAATTAAAATAGTCTAACTAATTATTTAAGAGTCATTGAGACACACATGTTAGTTTGGCTCCATTTAAACTTTCCATTTAGGGTTTAATTATTATTTTATGCAAGTATTTCTTTTTATCAGACTAGCAAAATTAAATTAAATTAGAATCATTTTTCACACCGTCAATGGGGACTTCTGCGTATGAAAAATCCGCTAGATGGCATTACGTGAACGGGGCGTCCGACGTCCAACTGCCACTTGATTGGCGATTTACAAAATGTCACGATAACTTTTTTGTCAAAGTCCAGTTAAATTAACCAATCACGTTGCAGTTAGACTTCACGTACTGTTCCATAAAGTGGATTTTCACACGGGGTAGTGGTCCCCATTGCAACAATGATATCAGAGTGACTTTGACTTAAAGCTACTTAACGTAATTAACTTAAATTTTTGAGTTTTCTTACTCTTATTTTACAAAATTAGATAGATATAACATGCAGAATTGAGACGGATGCAATAAATTCAATTTGTTATGAGTATTCAGTGATTTTAGAGCAGATTGATTCTAAGAACAGGTTTACTTCGCTTTGTTGCCAGTTACGATGACAAACATAATGTAGACCATTTACAATGAACCAACTTAAGATTTGATAATTTTCAAATCCCGCCTCCTTATTCACAAACCGTCGGGAACGAAAACCGTTATTTGTCTCTATCTTAACATAAACGATTGGACAGAGACAAAACATAGTCTTTCCTTACCGGTTTCCAATGTTTGAAAACAAGAGAGCGGGACTACTGAGAGTTAAAATTGGCACGTCAACAGTTTCGACGAAACTAAACGTTACAGCTTAAGACGGGGCTATCGCGTTAGAAAAAAACACTTGATGGCAAGAATATCCAAGGATCGATCATAGAATTTGTGATTGGTCCATTTGAATATAACACTGATAATTGCGCAAATATTTTAAAGCTCCAAGAGAAACATCCCACATACGTGGCCATTGGACCTTACTTAAAAGGCGTAGTCTACCAGTTTCTAAACGGTAGATTTATTGATTTCAATTAAAAATCCTACTACACATAGGGAAAAACTTTCCTAATCTTGTTAAAAAGCTCTCATAGATTATCTAACTTTTATAATATTAGTATGATATACAGTCAAAACCACGTCAGACTATCACACTTTGGAATTCGCATCACATTTATGATGTGGCAATAAGAACTAATATCGAACTGTAAGAGTTTGCTTTGATGTGCTGTTGACGGTACGTAATTGTTACTTTTGACAGTCCTCGAGCTAAGTTTGAAAGATATAGATACCTTTCATGTTCCCAACTTTGTAGATTACTAGTTTTGTCTATATTTCATAAATGTATATATATATATATATAATATTTTAGATGTAGGTACCGTGTTTCCTTACCGTTAAATAAATAAATAGTTGAAAATTTCTCCAAAAATATAATCCGTCCTAGCTAAGTAGCTTTCTTTGCTTCCAAATCGTGAAGGTGAATTTATATCACTACACTATACCCCTACAGTAGGGTGGGTCAAAACATTTTTTTTTATGTGATCGATTTCTAATAGCGATAATATGTTGAAGTAATGAATCGTTATGAACCCTTTAAAATATTTTTGAATTATTGTAAGTGGAACAGCCCGCGCAACGCGCTTGAAGTTTTGAAAAAAAAAAGTTCAAGTACCCACTTTTACATTTTAACTTACATGTTTGACGTTGGGTATAGTTTAATATTTTAAACAGTATCCAGTGAAATACACGTTACTTTTGTTAAATAAGCTGTATTGTTTATAAAAAGAAGACTTTTGAAGTAAGTACATTCATATAATTCATGTATCCATGAGGCTAGTTTCTTGTGAAATCTTGTGAAATTGTAATTTGTGTAATTTTTGTTTTAGGAATTGGAAATTAATTTTTTTCATCATGTCAAATAAGAGACAGTCATACAAGTGCCCCATATTTGGAACTATAGAGGATATAAGACCAAACATGTTACCAACATACCAGGATGTAATCAAATGTTACGAGTGGAATAGACTACAGATGAAAATTAAAAATGGTAGTAACAAAGAGCCCTCATTTTCCGAAATTGCAGAAATTGTAACCCAAAAAGTTGAAGGAGTGTGGCAAAAGGCATCAATCCCTGTGGTCTCGCATATAAGAGGCATTCAGCTACTAAAAGCTTATCATTTGAAAATTAAATGAACTGCCTTTGAGGCATTTGTTTGATTACATGGATAGTAAAACTTCTGGTCCATCTACGTACATTGGTCCTATTGGTAAGTTGCTGGATAAGTGTGAATCCCAAGCTGTAATTGAATTTGAGTCAATACCAGGTCAATTACCAACGCTAAAACCTGACGATTTAAGTACAGACCAAAAATATTTGTATGAGATTACTTTAGCAGTAATTACTGGAAGATGTTCAGATGACTTAGCAAATAAATTGCCTGGAAAAATGTCACATGCCCGTTGGTTGACTAAGGCAAACCGGATCTTGCGTCTTTATATTTCTACGCCAACACCATCAGCCAATTTAGTTATTTTGGCTCAATACATTGTAAAAGTATATGCCCCTGTGTGGTTCCAAATTAAGACACATTCCTCATGTAAAGACGGATCACGACACCTGTGGAAATTGATTGAAAGTTCGCGATTTTTGTCAAGTGCATTAACAGCAGTCCTAGACCATGTTATTCAACGAAACGCATATTTTGCTCACCCTGAAAATTTACTATTGGCGATGTTAACAGATAAAAAAAAGCATATATGAGAACTTGCAGCTAGAAGAATTTTAAAAGCACGTGATTCACCTACAACCGGAAAACTACGCACTTTTTAAGTAGCTAAACTTCATTTTGAAGATAAAATCTTACATTGAGCTAATAAACTGGCAAGAAACCAACTTAGATCCACCTATTCTAAGAAGCCAAACGAATGAAGAATTTCTACAGATAATAGAGAAAAATGGTGATGAAAGTATGCTGTTTATTAGGCTGCCTTGTCATACACAAGCGGTGGAACGCAGTGTAAAGATAGTAACAGAAGCTGCAATGGCAGCTTGTGATAAAAAAGCAAGGGATGGCATGATTCATGCAAAACTTGCTTCGAGGAAAGTTATGCCAAAATTCGATAGTAGGCGCGATTTTTCGTATAAAAATAACAAATTTTTTTGATAACCTATTATGGTAATTTGTTCAAGTTTTTTGTTTTACACATTAATATATGTCTTTCGTAAAATATTTGTTATGTTTCTATAGTATTTAAGAAGTATGCCTTATAGTAATACGTGTTTTTTTTCAAAAACGTATAGTTTTGAAGCGGATGCGCGGGCTGAAGATATATGTTTAATTATCCGTTTTCTAGCTAAAACCGTTTTTTATAGTACACTACAACATAATATTACTATTAGAATTCGATTCATCAACTTATTTTTTTTTCCATACTAGAGTAACCCACCCTACCCTACAGCCATCTAGTGGATTTTTACAACGCGTTTTCCAATCCCAGAAATAATAATGTAGAGAATCAATTATTAAAAATACATACTCATAATATTGTTTCGTGTATTGCAGCACCATTGTAATAAAATACTAATTTTACCTGGAAACATCCTCAGTGATGACCTCTTTAAAAAAGTAAAAATTTAAGCTGTACAAAATTGATATGTGATGTTCATTGACCTTACATAAAAAAGTAAAAAACTCTAAAAATTAATATGAAAGCATTCAAAGCGCAATGTGTACTCGCATAAATAGGCAACTAGACTTATTTGCGAAATCTATTTTTGCCATAATCGCGTGAGAATTTACAACATTTTTCACGATTGAACACCGCTGTTCGGTAGTTTAAAGAAAGAGAAAAAAAATCATCTCCTCTTGCACCTTCACGTATCGCGCGTGCTGCTCATCCAACTGATAAGTATGTAGTTCTAAACATATTCGGCAGAGGGCACTTCCCGTAGGCTAACTGGTTGATACAGCTGAAAATGTTCATCACCTACGATAACTTGCGGTTAGCTCAGTTGAAAGAGCAGCACGCGCGGTACGTGAAGGTTGTGGGTTCGATTCCAACACCGCAAGGGGAGATGAAATTTTTCTTTTTCTTTAAAATATTTAAAGTTCGCTAGTGTGGGGTAAAGCACTATACAAATCATAAAAACCGTTGTTCGGTGTTCCATAGCTTCTCAAGGTACGTAATTCTGTAATTATTTGTTCGCCCACACAGTGGTGGCAACTTATGACTAAATGCGCTAGACACGTTTTAAACGTGATCGTTAATATATTTTGCTTAGGTGAGGTCAAAGATGATGGTTCGCTAAATGTAGCTATGTGCTGTACAAATATATTGGTTTTATTTACTAAAATTATTGATTACCCAGACTGTTGACAGAAGTCAACAAGATGATACACAGTTGATTGTTTATACACTATACTCGTTTCTACGAGTATAAGTAAGATCTGTTGAATAGTGTAGAAAAAGCTTGAAATAAATTTTGTAAATAATTAATTCGTAAGTAATTCCAAAGTAAGTACCTTAAGCACTCGTGTAATGGAAACACACGTGCTCAATAGAACCAACGGTGGTACGACAACATATAGTATTAATACATTTATAAACAACGAGACACAGAGAAGAACACAAATGTTCATTAAACATTTAGACACAAAACAAACATAAATGTTCATCACACCATGGTTTGTTTGATAAACATTTGTGAATGGAATATTCTAATTTATTCCTTACAATACTTTCAGATAAACATTTAACAATACATTTAATGTGGTAATGACATACTGTAACGTTTACATTAGAGAGTCAATACAGATCGATATGAAAATATTTATTTCCTCCTTTCCAATTACTTTCATCTCATCATCTTATCTATGACCCACTTCTGATATCAGAATAACTTGCCTTAAAGCTACAAGTTTAATTATACGACATGGAGCATTTTCTTTCTTAAACATCGTTTATAAAATAGAAAATTGTTTACGTATACCTATGTACAATAATTTTAAATGATGTTATTTAGGCAAGAATTTTTTTTTTCTTCAATATTATTTGCTAGGATATTCAAATCGCTATTTAGGAGCGAAAAATTCGATTCGAATTTACCGATAATTTTAGGGCATATCCCTTAAATCCTGACTTAGAACACAATAATAAAGAACATGTACATTTCACAAATTAATTTGAAGTAGAAATTAAACAGACAGCTAATTATTCTAACAGGTACAAAATGGTGTGGCACCATGATAATGTGATGTTTTGAGTTGCTTCTATTGACTACCTATATTGTTATTAGCACTACAGTATTTTGTTTGCAAACTTAGGTAAAACGTAAAATTGTAAAAAAAAAAACTTACTTATTAATCACTGTAAAATGTTTTAAGGTAAATTATTTATTTTGCGTAAAACAACTAAATAAAAAATCTTACACTATAATTTCAGTGTCAATAAACATATTATGAGTTAAAGACACACACACATATCAATCAAACCGAACATTATTTTAGAGAAAACCTGTACGGTAAATAGAGTTAAAAAAACCTAATATTATTCATAACATATTTAACCTTTATTGAGGTAAATAGATTTGTATATTCAATGTTTAAAGAACTTTTTATTACGCATTGTAGTAAAATTTCGCGGTCTTAAGTTAAATTGCTACTAAACAACGTAAAAAATACGTTTATTAGCTGATACTAAAAAAATTGAGCCACCCCGTAGCCACCAAAAAACTATCAAAATGTTTTTGCCCTACATAATCCACACAATTTCTCGAAAATAGTGGTCAGTTTGTACACAAAAATTAAAAATCTAACGAAACACACCGATATGCATTGTTTTACAATAATTTTCAATCTAGAATATATCACAAATCACAATAATTGGAGTGCGAGTGAGTTGCACACTTGGTTTGACCATAAATTTTAACTAATGGTGTTAATTATAATTCGAGACAAGTTAGTGGGAATTAGTCTTATAAAACAGTATTAGTAAAACAGTCTATTTACCTACTACAAACTAAAGACATTAAAAAAACTAATTCAACAAAACTAAAGTAATCATTATTTCCATAATATTGTAATATTTTAGCGCAACGTTCTCTCGTAGTTATTTCTAGTATGCAGCATTTTGATCGTCAGGGGACTTTTAACTAGAATTCAGGTTTATTTAATCCCGAGCTTAAAGTACAGCTGACCTTAGGCCATTGATTAGGTTATCTTAACACTCAACATACAACATCGAATAAGATAACATCACACATATTTGACCTCGTCCCAAAGTAGCTTAAGCACTTATTATGGAAATCAGACCCAATGGTGGCACCACAACACATACTTAAATACATTTATAAACACCCAGACACAGAACAAAGACAAATGTACATGACACGCATGTTTGTCCTGGGTGCGAAGCGAACCCGCAACCCTAGGTTCAACAGTCAAGAGCACTAACCATCGTTTCATCGAACTAGTCCTAGTATTAAGGACTACTAGATGTCTCTCCATAAACTGTCTAGATTATTAAGAACGCAATGATTATATTTATATTTTTGAGTGTTTGTTCAATAGGAAAGCGGACTGGGTCAAAAATACCACATTGTTTATAGTTTGTCAAGCTATTAAAATATGAAAGCCCCGTATTTTTTTATTTGCTAGATAAATTAAAAATACTGAGATAAAAACGACGCCAAAATACGGAGTGGCCCGTGGAGGCTCGTTACGTGACTGGTGACTAAAAAAAGAACCCACTTATGACGTCATACGACAATTCAATGTATTAAATGTCGCCGTTAATATTTGATTAAGTGGAAAATGCAAAAATACGTGTCCCATATTTTCATAGATTTATCTAAAAAACAATTTTTAATCCGCTTCCCTATTGATCTTCAAATTATAGACTGTCAAAACATTTATTTTACATTTGACGGCTGGTTAAGAACGAATCTGTTCGGCAACTGTATAAGGATTCGAAAAATATCAAATCTAACTAACGTTATGAACGCCAAAGAAGTATCTTGATGAATGTCTGTTACTCTTTCACGCAAAAAATACTTAACGGATTCGGATAAACCTTGGTAGAAAGATTGTTCGTATGATATAGACAAAGATAAAAGTAAATTTTATTTAGGTTCAATGTAATCGAGCATCAAAAAATACTTCACTAACCTAAATAATCGGTTGGCCACAAATTTAATAAGTGAGCCACTTGGGCGAAGGCGACTTGTGGCTCTGTCATTATTTATGTCGCCCAAATTAATAAAAAGGTGCCTGTGAAATTATTTCTCATTTTGTTTCACCTGTTTATAAAAAAAGTGAGCTATGTAAAAAAATATTCTATACATATATGTATAAGTCGATTATAGTTTAGTACAATTAACACATATTCATCTATCAGATGTAAAATAAATGGTTCGACAGAGTATATATACCTATAAAAAACCACGGCCCTTACAAATTGTGACTTTTGCAGCGATACGCGCATTTAACAGTCGCGCGACTGCATTACAACGATTATTAACAAGCATTTGCA
The DNA here is from genome assembly GCA_037074685.1 of Glyphodes pyloalis. NCBI lineage: Eukaryota > Metazoa > Arthropoda > Insecta > Lepidoptera > Crambidae > Glyphodes > Glyphodes pyloalis. Next base: position 6,956,570 of record JAYKKO010000002.1, read on the forward strand.
TCAATTCATTAGTGCGTTTGTAACGATATAAACGTACCATTTTTCCTACAAAAAAGCACAAGAATAAAGCTAGTATTCGCTAAAGAAAAAAAACTAATCAATCGCGACTGAAAGACGATTGTATCGCTGCTTTAACAATCTCGTGTAAATGAGGGTGTCCATGCATGAAAAATCCACTAGACGGCGATACGCGAGTGTGAGGTCCAACTACTATGTGATTGGTGATTTAAATGTCATGGTGACATATCTGTCAATATTATGTACACAATAACTAATCACTTAGCAATAGAACTTTATGCCTACATATCGCCATCTAGCGGATTTTTCATACGCAAACACCCTCATTGGAAGAATAATTTTTATTTGAAACTGTCAAATGCAAATTGCATTCGAATCCTTTTAAAACAAGCCTCAATTATCACACGTACAAACGTGCGTGGGTCTTACCAAATTTGGGTAGCCTTTGCACTATAGACACATTGGAAATAAGAATTGTTTAACTAATTATTTAAATTACTTCGGTTTTGTGGGACATGGTGGTGCGGGCCGGTGCGGCCGCGGCGTTTCTTCCTCGTACACTTCGTCGTACAGATTCGTATTAAATTGCCTACTATAAATGCCCTGGTTACTCGACTCACCGATCTCACTGTAAAAATTACTGGCAGTATCGTTTACCTCGTCGTACATCCCCCCCGCGCGCGAAGAAGACGCACCGTTGTATCCGTAGTTGCCGCTGTAAACCGAATAATTACCGTAGTCCACGTTCTGATACTTCAAAGCGGAATAATTCTTCGAATTCTCCAAGGAATCGCTGAAATTATGCAGCTTTTCAACTTCGTCCTCATACTTTGGCACGTAAATGTTCTTCTCGTAGTCGTTAGCCGACTTCACTCCTGTCGGCGTGGACAGTTTCGTGTAGTAATCCTTCGTTTCCAGTATGAACTGTTCCTGGGCAGGGTTCATTTCGAAACTGCTGTAGATCGGTATGTCCTTATACCTGTCGTTAGCAGTGCTAGCGCCGGTAGCGGACGTCTGTCGCGTGTCGCCGTACAACACGCTGCTGTTCGAATAAATATTTTCACTGTTCGTGTTCTTCGATCTGAGATTCAAGGATTCGGAGATTCTGTCGTCCAGCGACATCGCGGCAAGTGACGCTGCGACACTGGATTCGTTAACGTTATTTTCTAAAGATATCGTGTTACTATTCGCGTACGTAATAGGTAGCGTGCCGTAGGGCGAGGAAGTGTTATTGGGTAAAGTGCCGTAGGGCGAAGAAGCGTTATTTGGTAGCGTGCCATAGCTATTGGTGCTAAGAGAGTTGCTCCCACTTGGCGTCATATTGTTGCATTGATTTGCCTTTTCAGCTGCCTTTTTGGCTTCGTACTGTGCATACCGTACCATTTCCTCGGGGGTCGGACAGTGCTCGAAATGCCTTTCATAAATAGATTTACTAGTACTCTGGACGGGCCAGATCTGCGACGTATCAAACGGGTCCGTCTGCGCCAGCGAGAATTGACTAGTGCTGGGCATCGCTAGATTGTCTAATGATTTAGCACCGTATAGATTTGTGTAACTTTGCGAAGTACGATTCGTAGAATACGGAAGACTATCAATGTTTGGCTCACCCCATGCCGCATCTTGACCTGAAATTAAACATCAAATTAAAATAGTTTCTATTAATGTACTTACATGAGTTACAATTATGAAACGTCTTTATAAACCAAATAAAAATCTACCACTGCATCGGATCCTATATCTACCTATTATAAATATAATTAAATAAATTTAGGTACATTTTAATACTTTTGAATCATCATTGCGACCAGTATGGAACTAATTTATATCGTGAAAATACCATTAAAACAATAGGTATGTTATATAGGTATCCTACTTCAGATACCTAAATTATAACTTCGCATAAATGACTTAGAATCAAATCATACAGCTTAGGTTTCATGAGTGACAGATAAATATGTAGGTTTGAGGCAAGGTGAAGTCAAACTGCAATGTTGCATTACGAAACCACTTTGCACGAGAATATAGTTGAGGTTTCTCTGCATATCCTACTAATAATACCATAATACCACACCAGTCGCCCTTAGTTCAAGAACCACTTTAGGCTAGTCTCCCTCGTAGGTAATTCAATTTATATAGTACTAGCTGTGCCCGCGACTTCGTTCGCGTGGACTACATCCTTACATGGTCGGTTTTACCCCTATCTCCCCTAATATTCGAAACAAAAAGTAGTCTATATTTTAATAGAGCTATATTTGTGCCAACTTTCATATCTCTAATTTAAAAAATAAACATTTTCCCATATAAACTTTCAAAGGTGGCATTACCCCCCCCCCCCCCTCACTTTCTAACAAAAAGTAGCCTATGTCCGTTCTTGAGGTTCAACGTATACCTATGCCAAATTACATCAAAATCGGTTGAGAGAGACAGACAGAGTTACTTTAGCATTTATAATATTAGTAGAGATGCCTATGCACAATACGTCAAATTTCTTGCTTAAAACGACAAAAGTTTCGAAACTGTTAATTGGCTAATATCACCGCACTCGTATTTACAGCCAAGCAGCTGACGCACTGAATTTGATAATTTGTAACATTAATTAAGAGCGCGTGACAATTTTCTCGCGTGACTAATTTTAAGCGGCTATGACTAATTTAATTATACCGAAGGGAAATTGTGTTCAAAGGGAAAAGAAATAAAATATGTCTAGAAATCAGAAACCTTAATAAAATAAAATAATAAAAATTAGCATTTAAAATACTTGCAAGGTAATCTATTAATCAGCTATGGGTATTATATTATTTTTATTAATTTTATTACCTATCTCTGGAACATCGATCGGCTCGTCCAAAATTGAGATGTTCTGGTTGACCGGCCTCTTCGTCGGGGAGGACAGTTTCGTACACGGCGGGAGGTCTATATCGATTAGCAGATCTTCTTTTACTGAAACAAATGTATTATTGCATTTCATGAAATGACACCAATATCTGTTGATTGTCACTCTAGATCAGGAGTTCCCAACCAGGGAGGCACGCCTTTTAAGGGCGAAGAGAGATGTCAAGGGGGCGGAAAGTTTGTAATTTTTTTTAAACCACCAACGCAAACCGGCAAGAAAAAAAATTAACAAATAATATTTCAACGTAATTTTTGATTTACACGCATAAAATTAATGTATTTAAACATCATACTGTTACGAGCTTCGGGTTCGTGACAATAAAAACAGCCGATAAAAATTACCAAAAGTCACACTTTAATTGAACGCCACTAATTACAACCTCAAAACGCACTAATTAAAACAACAATCGCTCCCAAGTCGCACTTCAAAATCGCTTTCGAAGTAATCACTTGTATCGCTAATTCAATACTGTCCCGGTCGCGGTGAATCCCGGCCTTTTATATTGCCGCGGCCGTTCCCGAACCTTCCAACGTAGAAACATCCGGAACATTCGCGCGCAGTCCGGCCTTGACCTCGTACGCTCGGTCAAGGCCATAGTTCTAGTAAGTTCTGGCGTACGCGTCTCGACTCTCTGTAGTCCCGCCTTTCCACACTAGATGGCGCTGGTTACTAAGAACGTTAATCGTGGCGCGTAACACTGCCCCCTCCTAAGACATGCTCGTCCCGAGCATTTTCGGCTCCATAATAACGCGCCAATCGATCCACATGGACGATCTTAGGAGTACCCCTCGCACCTTTTTGTATCCGGTAGGTTACGTCATTGATCTTAGTCACAATTCGATACGGCCCTTCCCATTTCGCCTGAAGCTTAGGAGATTTCCCCTTGCTGCGGATTGGATTGTGCAACCACACTAGTGAACCTTCGTCAAACTCTTTACTGTTCATTTTGCGGTCATAGCGGGTTTTCATTCTTTCAGACATTTGCTGGCCCGATTGTCTCACGTGCTCACAAATGTCATTCATTTTGTTCCGCAAGTTATTTGCATAATCTGTTATACTGCATGGGGAATCAGGTGGTATTCCGGTGATCAAGTCTGCAGGCAGTCGTAGTTCTCTTCCAAAGTTTGCGAACGCTGGTGTTACCGATGTACTTTCGTGAACAGCGCTACGATATGACAACAAAAATGGTTGTATGTGCTTGTCCCAATCTCGTTGCCGATTTTCCACAACTTTTGCCAAGTACCTCTCTAGTGTCTGATTAAATCTTTCCACCATTCCATCCGACTGTGGGTGGTAAGAAGTTGTTCTTGTTTTATGAGTTCCCATAACTCGACAAGTTTCCTGGAATATTTGGGACTCAAAATTCCTTCCTTGATCACTGTGGATTTCCAAGGGAACTCCAAAACGACAGAAGACTTCATAAACTAACTTATCAGCAACTGTCGAGGCCTCTTGATTTGGAATGGCGAAGACTTCCGGCCACTTAGTGAAGTAATCCATCACAACCATGAAATATTTGTTACCACTTTCACTTTCCGGGAACGGCCCCGCAACGTCAAGGGCTATCCTCTCCCATGGTGCGCCCACATTGTACAGCTTCAATGCACCTCTACTACGAGTCTGAGGTCCCTTTACAGCCGCACAACTTGTACATTTGCGACACCAGTCCTCGACATCGTCCCGACAGTAGACCCAGTAAAACCGTTCTCGTATCTTCAGTAATGTCCGTTTTACTCCCAGATGACCTCCTGAACAACCATTATGGTACAGCTGTAGAACGTCCGGTACTTGACCTTTGGGGACAACCATTTGCAGATGACAGCTGTCTCCACGAGCATTTTCCCATCTACGGCACAGAACTCCATCCTGAATCACCAAGCTGTCCCATTGGGCCCAATAGCTCTTTGTGATCGAACTCATCGCTGAGACGTCGCTCCACCTAGGCTTAGGAACTCCGGCCTTCATCCACTCCAGAATCGGCTTGATGTCCGCATCCTCCTGCTGTGCACGTTGTAGGCTTTCCTTCCACTCGTTGCTAAGGTCTGTCTTGAGCATCCTCACAGGAACAACTTCTTTACTTTCTTGCCTGGTACAATGCTTGCAGTCTTCAGGACAAGGTCTTCTTGACAATGCATCTGCGTTACCATGAGATTTTCCGCTGCGATGTTCCACCACAAAGTCGTATTCCTGCAGTAATGCAATCCATCTCGCAACTTGTCCTTCCGGATTCTTGAACTGCAAAAGCCATTTCAGTGCAGCATGGTCAGTTTGTATGTGGAATTTCCGCCCCAGAAGATATTTGCTAAAGTGCTGCAACGACTTTACCACAGCAAGCAGTTCTCGTCTCGTAACACAATAGTTCCTTTCAGGTTTCGACAAAGACTTGCTGAAGTAAGCTATCACAATTTCTTGATCGCCATTCCGCTGGGATAATACACCGCCAAGTCCTATGTCACTTGCGTCTGTGTCAACTATGAATTCCTTACTCACATCAGGGTATCCCAAAATAGGTGTTTTGCACAGACGGTCCTTTAGCTCCTGGAATGCGATGTCACAACTTCCATCCCAGCAGAAATGTCGCTTCTCCTCCGTTAGCTTATGCAGGGGTTTTGCTATATCTGCAAAGTTCTTAACAAAACGCCGATAGTAGGAACACAAACCAAGGAATGCTCTGACCTGCGTCTTGTCTTTTGGGATTGGCCAATCCTTTACAGCAGTGATTTTCTCTGGATCCGTGCTGATACCTTCTTCAGACACTACATATCCCAAAAAGCTAACTTGCCGTTTGAATAGTGAACACTTCTTCGGGCTTAACTTGAGGTTGGCACTCTGGATTTTTATGAGCACGCGTTCCAGATTTAGAAGATGTTCTTCAAACGTACGGCCTACGATGATTATGTCATCCAAGTAGACTAGACAGGCATCGCCAATCAGACCGGTAAGTACAAGTTCCATCAACCTTTCAAACGTTGCCGGAGCGTTGCACAATCCAAACGGCATGACTTTGAATTGCCACAGACCCTTTCCTGTCGAGAATGCAGTCTTCTCCTTGTCTTTAGGATCAATTTCAACTTGCCAGTAACCACTTTTTAAATCTAGCGTGCTAAACCACTTTACTCCAGTAAGCATGTCCAGCGTGTCATCAATTCTTGGCAAAGGATAGCTGTCTTTCTTTGTAACGTCGTTCAGACGACGATAGTCAACACAAAACCTCATGCTACCGTCTTTCTTTCTTACCAGCACTACAGGTGAACACCATGGACTAGATGAAGGTTCAATAACACCATCCTTCACCATTCCCTCAATCATGGTTTCCACGTCCTTTTCACGTGCTACGGGCAATCTCCTTGGCCGCTGACGGATAGGCAATTCTTCTCCTGTGTTAATTTTGTGTTGAACTAAGCCAGTCCTTCCGATGTCAGCATCGTTTGACGAGAAAACGTTGGCATACTTGAGCAACATTTGTTTCGCCTTGACCATTTCATTTTGGGACAGAGCGCTGCGGCAGTCTTCTAAAAGTGTGGTCACTCTCGTTTGTGTATCTTTGCTGACGGTCCCGGTCGATTGATGTTGGCATCGATGCAACCAATCCACTTCCTCGCAAGTACCAACTAGTGTGCCTTTTTCTATAACCTGTTCCTGGTCACAAAGGTTCAGCACACGTACCCCTGAGATGTCGGTGGCTCTAACCAAAGTGCGTGCCACTTTCCATGGAAGGTCATTTTCTACCCTTTCCACAAGTACACAACGTTGAGTTTGCCCAGGATTCCGTGGAAGACTAACCGGCACAATCGTTTCAGATCTCGGCGGCAGAACAATCTTTTTAACGCTGTATACATTCCCTGGTAACGCGCCTTCCACGAAAAGTTCCTCTTGTCCACATTTCAGGACACCTTGCTTGACGTCAATTTCGCAACTATTCTTCCTCATAAAGTCAAGGCCCAATATGCAATCGTCCATTATATCCGCCACAATGACATTATGAAGGTAGATTATGTTGCCTAGCTTCAGTCCCATCTTCTTCTCTCCATGGACGGGTATGCGCTGACCGGTGGCTGTTACCAAATTAATGTGTTCTCGGTTGTATGCAGAGTCCCCAAGGGACCGTCTCATAATTTGGGAACTGACAACCGTGCGAGAGGCTCCAGTGTCTATAGTCAGCTTACACGGCGTTCCGTTTACCTCACCCTGGATGACTAGGCTGTTCCCGTCTTGGGTTTGTTTGATCGAAACCCTTGGGGCTCTTTGAACCTCAGCCAGCACCCGCCCCGCAGTCCTGGCTATTACTCGTTTCCCTGCTGCTGGTGCTGGGCGGTGCTCTTAGCTGGACTGCCGTCTTCTACTTCGGCAGTTCGCTTAGGGCAACTGGATCGAAGGTGGCCCCTTTCCCCGCATCCGTAGCACCTAGGGCTGTAGCTTTTATTGCGGTCGCGAACTGAAACCGCTGCAACCTCCCTGACGCGATGGGAACGATGATCCTGCCGCACAGCTTCCACCTCCAGTGCATGGGCTAAGGCATCTTTAAGCGTCCCGTGGTGCCCGAGTCTGACAGCAGCTCTAACTTCAATGTCACGGATGCCATCGATGAACGCCTGCACAAGGTTCCCATCAATAAGCGCTGGTACGGACTGGTAACCTTTACGCACCAGCTTCTCCACTTCAAGGGCCCACTGCTGCAGGTTTTCGCTACTGCGTTGCACGCGGTCCCTGAGCTGTGCGCGAAACACGTGTTCCAGGTGAGCGTCGCCATATCGAGCCTCCAAAGCCTCAAGGAGCTGCTCGTAAGTCACTTCCTTACCAAGAGCTTCCAAAACTGATAAGGCCTGGTCACGAAGGCCTAGGGTGAGGGCAGTCATGGCCTGATTTTTATCCCAGCCGTTCGCTTTCATGACTGCGTCAAATTGGATTTTGTAGGCCGACCAGGAAGAAGTTCCGTCGAACGGTGGCACTTTGAATCCACGTAGCGAAGGTGTTGTAGCTACGGGAGCTGCAATTGCTTCTCCAAGTTTAAGACAATCCAGCGTTTTCTTAACGTCTGCCATCACGGTCTTCTTCACATCAGCCACTACGTAGTCAACCCGATTATTGACTTGGTCGATCCGTATTTCAGCTTCCAACAGGCGGTTGTCATGTTGAGCAACCTTATCCTTCACCTCCTTTATGTCTTTCCCGAAGGTAGCGTGAAGGTCCTTCAAAAGAAGCATCTGCTCTTCTTGGCGGCGAGCCTGTTCCTCCTGGCCGCGAGCCTGTTCCTCCTGGCGTCGAGCCTGTTCCTCCTTGTCCCGCTGAAGCTGTTCTTCCAATCGACGAGCCTGTTCCTCCTGGCGGCGAGCCTGTTCCTCCTGGCGGCGAGCCTGTTCCTCTTGGCGGCGAGCCTGTTCCTCCTGGCGGCGAGCCTGTTCCTCCTTGTCCCGCTTAAGCTGTTCTTCTAACCGACGAGCCTGTTCCTCCTGTCGGCGAGCCTGTTCCTCCTGTCGGCGAGACTGCTCCTGCAGCATCATCATCAGGGCTGCAAGGTCTGGTGCTGCCGATGTTGCTGGTGTTGCTGTGGACGGGCCAGCCTCCGTGGTTAATAACTGGCTCTCCGATTCCTGCGGCAAAGCTCCACCAAAACGTCTCTGGTCCGTATCCAGTTGGCGTTGACTCCGGGTACGGATACCCTCCGTGTCGTCTTTAGGTACAATCGGCATAATTTAAATCCCACTTCTGACACCAATTGTTACGAGCTTCGGGTTCGTGACAATAAAAACAGCCGATAAAAATTACCAAAAGTCACACTTTAATTGAACGCCACTAATTACAACCTCAAAACGCACTAATTAAAACAACAATCGCTCCCAAGTCGCACTTCAAAATCGCTTTCGAAGTAATCACTTGTATCGCTAATTCAATACTGTCCCGGTCGCGGTGAATCCCGGCCTTTTATATTGCCGCGGCCGTTCCCGAACCTTCCAACGTAGAAACATCCGGAACATTCGCGCGCAGTCCGGCCTTGACCTCGTACGCTCGGTCAAGGCCATAGTTCTAGTAAGTTCTGGCGTACGCGTCTCGACTCTCTGTAGTCCCGCCTTTCCACACTAGATGGCGCTGGTTACTAAGAACGTTAATCGTGGCGCGTAACAATACTAACTCTATAGTGAACTGACAATGAGACATTAACCTTTAAACGCGAAGCCCGCATTATTTGGTTTAGATCATTGATCCTTATTTACGTTGCACATATTCATTTTGCAATTTGAAAATGTGCAAAGTAGTGGTGTTGTTGTGTACCAAATTACTTTTAACTTCATTTCCATATTTCTATTTTAAGTTACATATTTTTTTGAGTGTGATTTTTTTGTTTATGGCATTGGAGCCTCCAACCACTCTTCTACATCTTATTTATCTTATCTGATTTATGCAATACTAGTCGAAACAATTTTATTATTAGACTTATGTTTACAAATACATAACGTTAAATCGAGCTCTTATTAAACAATTTAAATTCATCTACAACCAAGGTTTAAGTTTTTTAACATATTGGATACTTTATATCTTGAAATTAATAAAAAGAGCTTTCCGAATAAAAAGGTATCATTTATGTCAACCGAACGTATTTTCTGTTTAAATATTATGCATTCAGAACTTTTTGCGTGAAACAGTAACGAACATATATAAAATCATTCTTACAAACATTCTCGTTTACTATAAAAGAAGGAAGAAGGATATCGAAATTAAAAAAAAGTAGATAGTGTTAAAAATGTATCCAACTGACTATCGGTGATGGCTGCCCAACCTAATCATCTTCACCGAATTCGTGAGTGAGTGCAGAATACACTTACAGTTAATAAAAACCCCTTTTTTCCTAACTAATATAATGATGATGGCCTCAGACTTGATGGCTTGACTTGATGGCCTTTTCATCTTCACCGAGCTTGCGGGTGAGCAAAGGGTTAAACCCCTAAACTTTAACAACTGCAAGAGGGCGTCCCAAAGTTAAACTTGAACATCGGCTCGGGCTGTTGTTGAAAGAGGTAACTAATATAAGTTTTTGGGGACAAACAATTCTCGACACGTGACGAGTTTCTTAAAAGATTCCTACTACTAGTGGGGATCGCGTCATGGGTCGTCGCTGGCGAGGACGGTATAGCGGTTGTGTTGTCTAAACTCTCGCGAGCTGTTCGGCAACCCCGACCACAGGGGTCGTTGTAGGTTTAGGGATCAATTTGGAGTTGGGCCAGTTTCAGGCCTAAATCGCGGCTTAACATCGCTGGGCTGCCTTTGGCTTATTCTATGTCCAATTAATAATAATTAATAGTAATAAATGCGCCAGACAATCACACCAATCACCCGGTCTCAAACTAAGGTTTGTACTATGAGCACCAGACTTCGGACACTAACTGGGGGCGTCATCCTAGCACACCCCGACCCAAGCCAAATTAGAAAAGTCCGTTTTTCAAATTGACCTGACCGGGAATCGAACCCGGAACCTCACGCGCTTCGGTCGTCTACATTAGCCACTGCGATCGTAAGCTCAGCAGTAGTCATGTTGGTACAGCGACCTTACGCGCTTCGGTCGCCACTGCGCAACCGAGGTAAGCTCAGCAGTAGTGATGTTGTTAAAGCACCAGCTCACCTTGGCTCAAGCTCTTCGCGTACTCGTCCCTCGCGGCCCGCGAGCGCCGCTGCGCCGCCGCGCGGTCGTTCACGAGCTTGTTGTAGTTGAAGTGCTTGCTGCCCGTGTTCCCGGCGCGGGTGGACGGCGGCTGCGTCGACTCTATAGTGCGCCGCTTGCGCAGAACTATGTCGAGGTCGTCCGAGCTGCCGTTTGGGGTCGCCGTGACCGGTGTGTGTGCGCATGAAGCTGAAGATAGAAACGGATTGGTTAACTGTTGTGTACTAGACCAAATCAAATATATCTGTATTTAAGCAGGTTACATTTTAACACTTATGAATCGTTTTTGAATACAAAGCAAAGTGGCTCTTTTTCGGGTAGGGAACCTACATCTACTATTTTCTACTTAGTTCTTACAAAATCTACTTAATTTCCGATACTAAGTACGGAGGCACTAAGTAGATTAGTTTCAATATCAGTAGCTAACTCATTGCTGTATGTGATCACTTTGGATCAAGTCATACAGTTTATTATTATACTTTTATTTTATATGTTTTTATGAATTTATTTACGTTTATCACATTATGGTGTTTTGACGATGAAGAACTCTAAATTTATGTGTTGTACAGCCGTATACAACACCCGTTTTACGTCATCTACAATTTATTAACTTAAAGGTTGTCTGGAAGAGATAGCTTACTAGCGATAAGAATAGAGAAAAGAATAGATAAGATCTGGAAAACTATTTTGGTAAATGTTTTGTGCTAAAATACCTCATTTATCTATATAATCATAATATTTTTAGAATACAATGCTCATCATTCACCTTGTTAAATAAAAATATTGAAACAATGTGTCATCTTCATATTTTTTTACATCTACGGCAGTCTGAATGTACTAAGATATGACTGAAAAATTCCACATGAATCATGATACAAATATTACTGATAGGTATTTATCAAAAGCAAATGTTAGAAGAATAGCAAATAATATATTTTCATGTCAATAAGTAATGTTTAAAGAGGAAGTAAATACTTATGCATTTAAAATATCGTACATAAATAAAAAAATATGTTTTTGTAGTATAATGGCTCCTCCCAGCCGCATAGTAAGAAAGAGATGAACCTACATTGTGATGTAAACAAATTTGTTCTATCCTATCCGTTAGCATCGCCATACCGGTCCGCAAGATATTTCTTCACGCTTCTTTTGAAGGAATTCATATTAAAGGAAGGACGAAACATATGTGTTTCGTCCTTCCTTTAATATGAATTCCTCCTGGAGTTATGAGCCGGCAGCGAGTTCCACGAGAGTTTCGATGACGTTCGCGTTGGAATATTTTCCACGGTGAATCGATAAAATCGTTGGCCAATCGACTTCGTTGATCGAATCGAATCGTTAGTCAATAAATTAAATATCGACTCTTGTAGATTTATTCAAAACTTTTCTACAAGTTTTAAATCAATAATTAATTTGCGTGAAAGAGATAGAGAAGATATCTACAGACACTTAAAATCTATCGCGTTTGTAATTAACACGTTCCAAACATTGATTTGCTCAATTGATTTGCTTTATTTATTCACTTGTTTGCATATATTTATATATATTATACATATATATATATATAGTTTAATTATTATATTTATTTATCATGAACCTATGTATGAATATTCTATTCTCGTGTTTAATTTTCTACTATTTATGATTATTAATTTTGTTGTTATCCATACTCACATTTTTACTGTTACCGCACCCATAAACGCACTATCTGCATGACCCCACGGTTGACTGGTAGAGAATGCTCCTAGCATTAAGTCCACCTTTTGTACTTTTTTTGTGCAATAAAGTTTTTAAATCAATAAATAAATTGATACAACTATAGTCAGCTACAACATCAAATGCAAATTATGCATGTTTATTTGGAAAAAACCTAAGAACAAAAAACCAATGATCACAAAACAACTCATTTTTTTTTTCTAGCTCGAGACAATAAATAAATCAGTGCGTTTACGATTGCTAATGTGTGGGGATTCACGTGTAGTATGTGACGTCACAGTAATACCCATTGTGTGACGTTATCTTTATGCATGTTAAGGCGAGTTGTTTACACTGGTGGGTCGCGTCGCATAACTCAATTGAGTCACTGTTTACCATTTTATCGGGCGGCCTTCAATGCCACGTGACATGATAGAAGAATTATGATAGTTCTTTTGTTTGGAGGCTTTTCTTAGTTTATTAAAATGAGGAGTGGTACTTTTGGTCCTATGCGCAGGATTAGCGCCTGATTATGTTATTCGAAATATATTTAAAAGAAGTTAACTAACGGCATTTTTATAACAAATATTTTAAAAACTATTGAACACATTAATAAACCGCCTATTTATTAATTTTTGTTCAAAATCTTTATTGCACAAAAAAGTACAACAGTTGGACTTAATGCTAGAAGCATTATCTACCAGTCAGCCCTTAGGCAGATTGATAGATTTTATTTATTAATATACAATACAAAGTTGAAACTCGCCCACATCACGGCTGCAGCCTTCTTTGTAATAGAAAGAATAAGAGTTTCTTGCTAGCATCTTCTCTGTAGTTATAGGTTCCGAATCGGAGGTAGCATTAAGTTTATATACCTCTAGACGATTCATAAATAATACTGAGGTAATTTACACAACTAAAAATATTTCTGATTTCTGAGCATACTCGAACTAGCCCACATGATACCAAATCAGATCTACCTAAATGCAAAATAAATTTGTAAAGAGATTTATGTGTAGAAGTGTGATGTCACTATGCTATTGTATGACGTCATTCGTCAGACGTTGATAATCATTTCATTAAAGTTGGCGCGAAAAGGTGCACTGTTTACACTAGCTGACCGCGTCGTATAACTTAATTAGTCATGTTATGCCATATCGATAACACTACCTTTACCATTGGATTAGCAGTTTTCAATGCCAACAAATGAACAGTGGGTACTAGAGTAAAAAAATAAATCGCGTTTAAGTTTTTTACATTTGAATGGAAAATTAAAAACTTTTCTTTATTTAATAAGCATAGCCTAGTAAGGATTTTTTTAAACTATGTCAGATTTGCTCATTTGCATTGCTACTGCGTTTGATGAAAACTAAATTTCATCAATTAAATATATAAGTGGAAGTGGCTTCGAGATTGGATCTTATGCTACTACTAAAATTACACTTGGGAAAACACTAATTTTTTTGAAATATTTACGATTACAAATTAATATATATTTATTGTATATATATATATGTATAATTTCTTATATTAACATGTTTATTGCTATTCAGTCACAAAGCGTCAAACATACCTACCTATTTATTTACACAATAAAAACATTTATTTCCCCACTAATACGCGAGATATTTATAATAAAATTGTCTAAAACTAAATAAAATTGTGAAAAATGGTTTAAAACAAATATGTGCCTTCTATCTATGACATAACTGCTATTACCATACTAAGTTTGTACTTTACCTATGAAAGTAAAAGTCTATGCACGCACGCAGCCCATGACGATTGTTACTTACCGTAAAAGGATTGCTATCGTAACAATTACAACGTCGCGACGACTCTAATCTATGAATTACATTAGAGTCAATTAGCGTACATAACGTTACGCAGAGGAATCGAGTATTTACGTGCGAAAAGAAATCTAGAACTTAAGAGATGCGAATCACAATGAAAATAATCTAATAAAATATTCGGGCGCCAATGAATATAATATTCAAGCGCCAATGAAGTACTAAACAAAATGTTCCAGTGTAAAAAATCTTGATAAATAAGGCGTTCCTAATCCTTTTCTTTATATTACAAAATTAATGAATACTGGATGACACATAATGGTTGAACACTATTATCCTTGTCTCAAAAACAGACAAAAAATATTAAATTGACACGAATTATTTTGTTGTTATATTATATTTAAACTCTTTAAATATAATATCAGTAAGTATACATACAGGGTCACTCTAGATACGACGAAGAGACCTTTTTAATTTACTCTTTTAATGATAAATAATAAATGTTTAAGTAGTGAAGGTTAATATACCTTACAATATACGTACCTCTGCGAACAGGAGAATCTGATTGCGGCTTCTTGCTGACTGAAGCACTTTTGCCTTTTCCTGACGATACCAAGGTACTGCAAACAAGGTAAATATGTAAATCTCATTTAAAAGTGGTACCTATGTTAAAACTCCATCAATGCCTGAAGTCTAAAGAGTTTAATAGTGTTGTCGTGAATAGTGAATAGGAGTGAATCTTTATGTTTTGGAGCCATATCCCAAAGATGAACTCTAACGAAGATAAGTACATACAAGATTAAAGTCGTTGTAAGAGCGTCGAAATTCAACAAAGAACATAGGTTGACGTTGGTAAAGTGTTTAAAGTGAATTCCAAAAATAAAGGGAAAAGCGCTATTAATAAATGAAATGGAAATAGAAAATGTCTTTATTCATGTAAACTTTAACAAAAGCATTTATGAAGCGTGAGATTAAGTCAATCTACCGCTGTTTTCGTAATGTAGATGACCGGCAAGAAACTCGATAGTTACTCTTTTCTAATGTTGGTCAAGACCAGGAAGTAGTTTGGTTGGTTGGGACCAACGATTTGTTTGGTTGAGATAACATTGTGCAGCGGGTGACCAGTCTGGTCTAAAGATGACAGACAAAAGACTGAGAAAATTGGCGCATAGAGGAGGAGGCCTTCATCCAGTGGGAGACAGGCTGATTAGATAAATGGATTTGTGTGTTCAATTTGAGCGGTCAAAACCAAATAAGTATTTAGCAACCGCAAATTGGTCCGGATAAAATTCGGAGTCCATCGCGAAAGTTTTAAAAACATTTTCTTAGCGGAAGCCTTTTTCACATGTGCAATATTTCAGCTCAATTCTTTCAGTAGTTTCACCTGTGTTTATAAATCAGTCAGCAGTGGTTGCTGTTTATTTTATACAAAAGATTATTACTGTTGTTGTAATTTGCAAAGTAATCGTCATTTACGTCGATCATCATCATTATCAGTTAAACTCAGTATTCGGTTTTAAAGTGCTACTTATTTTCTGTTGGAATAAACTAGTTTAATTAATTACCTATAAATACGTAAGTACGCTTCTTTACACTTCAGTTTTTGACTTGTTGATAGGTGTGAGTGTCTGGTGCATTAATTTTAATGAAATTTAGTTACCTTGGAAAAAGTCCGACTTCCAAGGTCCGCTGGTTCTGTCCTTTCCACCAATGCAGTTCAGGCCTTTTGTCAATAAGAACTATGGCATCGCCCGCCTCTATGGTCATCTGGCCTTGTCGCCTATAGCTGTAGCAGGAAAACAATAAGGTTAATAGGCCATTAACTCGGCCTCATGTACCTGAGGTTTTCAAGATAATCCTATTTCCTATATTATATCAGTAATATGTCATCCTAAAGAAGAAAATAAAATGATAGAAAGAAAATGAATTAAAGATCTTATTGTCACTACTAAAATACTTTGCATTAGTCATTCTTGATAAAGTTTACTCGTCAAAAACCAATAAATTAATTCGTTCCTGGAACTGAAACTTATGCATGTGCAAATTAACAACCATTAAATTAAAACAAGTCTGAAAGAACAAAAAGACTTTAAATTACTCTCATTTTTATCTTGTATTGTTAACATTGTCATTTTTATGATATGATTCAGTGCTTTTCTATCATCTGTTTTTGCAAACGATGCTATAACTCACAGCAGATATTTATCTAGAAAGTGTTTTAGTATAAATCATAAATACACAATAAGGTTTGACAAAAAATATGATAAAGGTTGTAATATTTCAGAGTATTTGAAGTTGTTTTATGTTTTGGTTTTGAAAACAAATTCCATTAACCAAATGGAACTAAGCTATCGATTTGAACTCTTGTAACACATTTAATTGTTTTAAAAGTCCTTATACATTTGCATGAATGCAATAAAAAATGCAAATTTTTATCAGGTCTATATTAAGGACGGTTACTATTTTTTGGTAATGTCGTGTCGTACCTGAGTGCAGCGATAGCTGTCTCCGACTTATTTGTGTCCATGTATCGCATGATGCCCGCAAAAGTGGGCCGTTCCTTGGGGTGGATATCCCAGCATTGCATCATCAGCATATACACGTCAGGTGGACACGCATTAGGCGCCGTTAACCGCTGACCTTCGCGCATTATTAGACGTAGTATCTCTGACCCATTCAAGCCTGAAGGAGGTCAAGCAAAAAAGTACTATTATAACAGCACAATGAAAAAGGATGTTACAATTAACAAACAAACAGACAATCGAAAGTTTTGGAATTGCACGCGCGATCAGGAATGTGAATACGTAAATAGAGATTTCTCTTAATGTGATTGTCATGATTTAACTTGTATCAGTAACTGGATTTTTTTAAATAAAAATTCATGTAATTATTAAAAACAAAAGCCTTTGTTTTCATTATAATTATCAATCATAATAATTAAAACGAATTAATGAATTGTTTTCAATTTTAAATTATATCATTAATTATTAACTATTATTAATTAAGATCCAAGTAGTTACTGTTGTTTACCTATAACTATAACATGTTTGAGCTACTTAGATCCAACTAAAATTTTTATGATGCCATTTGTTCCTGAAAAACTTACCCATCCAAGGCTCCTCACCAAAGGAATACATTTCCCACAGTGCGACCGCAAACATCCACACATCAGATGCATGTGAGAATTGCCGATTACGCAAGGACTCTGGTGCACACCACGGGAACGGTACCCTCCTACGCTCACTCATCACATAACAATCGTCAGCATCAGGCAGCGCTCTCATTAAACCAAAGTCGCCAATTTTTACCTGTCACCAATATCATATTGTTGATTTGTAAAGTCTACATTAGTATCCTCCACAGACCCATGACCATAGCCAAACAGTTACTAAATTTTTTGCCAGAAAGTATAAAATAGAGCTAAGAAATTGTATGAGAAATGAGTAACTTTGTAGGCTACAAAAATGATTGAAAAAAGATATATCTAAAATTCTTATATGTTCATTAATTAAATAGTTTATTTTGTTTTCATATCAATCAGAATAAAAGTATGAGACATACTTCTACTTTCAAAACTAAACACACTTTAAGATAACAACTAAGTTGGAATGTACTGACATGGTAAAAATATAAATAACAAGTGATAAATATGATGAGTAAATATGAAATTTAATCTGACTGTATTTAAATAGGCTTAAATTTTAAAACAGGAAACAAAGATATCTGTAAATATAAGGAACATAAAACTAGATTTGATGGAAAAGCTTATGATGTGAACAATATAATAATGTTGTAAACATGCAATATTGAATGCAACATCAAGTTATGAACTTTAAATAAAAGGTAGCTGAAGATTTCATAGATTTGCAACATTATTTGTGTGGCAATATAAGACACACATATAGAATTGTGACATATTCACTTACCAGTTCCAAAGTAGACAGCAATATGTTTCTACAAGCAAGGTCTCTATGTAAAAATCTGTTCTTTTCTAAATATGCCATTCCAGCTGCCACTTGACCAGCCCATTTTGATATAAAGTTTAGAGACACTTTTCCATTTTGAGCTCTAAGGTAATCCAACAAAGCTCCCATTTGAGCTAATTCGCAAACCATCATGAGTGGATGAAATACTACCCCATGCAGTTTAATTAGATTTGGGTGTTGCAGACTATGCATTGCTTCAACTTCTCTACGGAAGTCATCATAGATTCCAGGCTGAGAGAATGCATCTGCTTTTAGAACTTTCACGGCAACTGGGATTGTTTGTGCTGCCTGGTTTGAAACTTTCCACTCTCCCTTTTTCACTACACCAAATGACCCATTACCTAATTCATTGTGTAATCTGAAAAATCATCACAATTTAGATGTCAAGCCTCACAGATAATTGTACAATTTTTTCATCCAAAGAAGTGTGGAAGAAGCTTAAGTAATTTATAAATACAGGCTTACTAAATCCACATGGATTTTAATGAATTAAAGGAATTAAAATTTCAGCACTTTAGAACTAATAAAGTTATAATTGCTGAGCAGGTATTATTTTAAAATAACATTGTTACCATTGAATGGGTTTACATAGTGGTAACTAAACTGTTAAAAGATACAGCCTACAGCTTAATATAGTATTTTTGATTTAATTTATATCTACTTACATGATATCCTTCTCAAGGATTATACAAGTTGTTCTAGGTTCAGCCTCTACTGCTGGTTTCAAGGCTATATCAGTTTTTTCCTTTGATAAAGAGCTTGAGGATGAACCAAACAGTTTGTTCCAAAATTTTCGATTCCATAGCTGTAACTTCTTCTTTCTCACAGCATCTAGCAACCTTCGAACACCAGGTTTACTGATACCAATCTTCTCCAAATCCTCAGCATGTACATAATCGAAGTGAGCTAATCTTGTTATCTAAAACCCACATACATTAATTGTATTACACAAAATAGACATCGTACTCCCCCAAATCAATGATTATGAACCACATTTGTTTACCTGCAGCTGATCTCTTATTGGCAAGTAGAACTGTTGCAGTTGAACATTTTGAAGAATCTCGCAAAGCCAGTCTGTGCCTGACTCCATCCTAGTATGCTAATTTAAAATTGTAAAAGATAGAAAAGGTAGCATCTCAAGCAGGAAGTTATGAGTTACGATACGACTGCGGAGGATGTGAGAGCACCGTAGTAATTGCAACAAACAATTCATGCACAGTTTATAACACACTCGCCACTTCGAACTAAACTACAATCAATATTTTATTAATTAATACCATAATGAATTACACAATATCGTTTTTAAATAAAATTCACAAATAACAAACGGCCCGAAGTACGAACGAAAGCATTTCTTAAGAATTGTATTGACTTTACTGACAGAAAAACCACAGATAATTGCAGGTGTAACTGAAATGTCAAATAGGTATGGATTGTCCGAAGGGGATTAACAATTTTTCCGTGATGCCACTAATACACTAACATATTATATTGTAAGATGTGTGTGAGATAAAGAATGTATATCTTATTACATACCTAAGACATTCAATAAATGTTCTAAGCAAATGCCTAAAAGAACGCGTCGTGCATGATGGAAGAGCCATTCTTTTATCAAAATTTAGGATTTTACAACCAACAGTAGGGAAACCTATTTTAAAGTTCAACGGATCTAAATTAAGGATGAGGGTACCGAAACCTAAATATGAAGAAAATGATTTATTACGGTATCAATTACTTGTTCATCTATGCTTGTAGTGTTGGATATGAAGGTAGTTTAATAAAATATATATTATGGATACGAAAAACTCCATAGTTTCTTCATAGATTGTCCCATTACAATCAATTAAAATACATACATACCTACCCACCTATATCGTTATTATCTACCTAAGTATAATTGTATGCATATCTAAAGAACTTAAATTTATGGCGCAGAGCTCTCGACTTGGTTCAAACTTTTTATGCGCGTAGTTCCTACTTCAGTAAATTGACGTAGGTAATATTTAATGTCAAATATTGCTTAAAGTTTATTAAACTAGTGTGACTTCTTTGAAATGTTATAGTTGTTACGTTACATTTCACAATATGCAGAATCTATCAGATGATAGTGTGAGTTCGATCAAAGTAGTAGATTTCGGATGTATCCCAGTAGACACAGTTGCCGAAAAACACATCACTGTACAAAATTTATCAGAAGTAAGTGTTTTTTATTAATTTTGTTATGGAACAGGACCATGGCATCGGTGGCAAGTAACACCTAAGTATTGGTCTACTCCCTAACATTTTGGTGTTAGTTGCCACGTGTATCTTCAAGTAGGTACTGATAGCGGGTAATTTACTTGCACACATATAGAATTGTGACATATTCACTTACCAGTTCCAAAGTAGACAGCAATATGTTTCCACAAGCAAGGTCTCTATGTAAAAATCTGTTCTTTTCTAAATATGCCATTCCAGCTGCCACTTGATCAGCCCATTTTGATATAAAGTTTAAAGACACTTTGCCATTTTGAGCTCTAAGGTAATCTAAGTATTGGTCTACTCCCTAACATTTTGGTGTTAGTTGCCACGTGTATCTTCAAGTAATTAGGTACTGATAGCGGGTAATTTACTTGCACGAATAAAAATTGTTATTTTAGTTAGGTACACGTTATATGTATTTACCTATATATTATATGACAGTTCAAATTCCTTCAGAATGATTAGGTACGTAACGTCTGCTTACAGAAAATGATATCCTATAGAGTATCGCTGATGTACATTCTGAACAGCATCGATAGAGTATTCAAGTTAACCATTACCTCGACACCTGTGAAGCCAGGCGATTGTGCGCAAGTGGCAGTCATTTTTCGACCGCATCTATCGGGTCAATCGTACACGGATTATTACATCATCGAGGATACTATTGGGAGCGTTTACAGATTGACTGTAACAGGCAGATGTTTTGGTAAGAAGTCGAACTTCTTTTACGGTGAAATAATGATCACTCACTAGTAATCGTTAGTTAGGTACCTACCCCCCAGTTATGATGAATTTCAGCATCCTCGCACGGAGACTGCCCCCCCCCCCCCTAGTTTGAAGTACCTTAGTGCTTCGGTCTGCCTCCATAACCTACAAAAAGGAATGAACTACATACACCTTACGTCCACAAAGCTACACCACTATATTTACTCAGCGGAGCGTAATGCCAATGGACACCACTTTTAAGTAGCAACGATCTGAAAAATAAATTAAAATTTAAGCGTTCCAAGACGTGTTCTGTTAAGAAAATTCTAGTGTTGGATGGGTGACTATGCTGAACAAGTTCTTCTCCTTCATCACAATCACAACGTTACTAGTGCAATTTGGCGACATGAAAATCTGATAGTAAGGCCTGGTGACGCAACCATCCCACCTGTCGGCCAGGTAGATAAGTTGGAAAATTTACTTTTAATTTCCATTTTAAAGCTGATATGCAACCCTGGTGTTTCATTTCGTGCCTCTCACGGTTTGGTAGCTGAAGACATCACAGGGAAATTCTATAAAATCTCTTTACAGAATTAAACCCCTCACCTCATTCTAGGAGTTAAGTAGGTACCAACCTATCAACCAAAGAGGAGGATTCAGTGCGGCCACTTAAAAATTGAAGAGATAATTTTATTGAGGTCTACCTAGAAGGCGATGTACGCAAGTGGTACAAAGCCGAGAGTTATGAAACTCTTGAGGTCTACCTAGAAGGCGATGTACGCAAGTGGTACAAAGCCGAGAGTTATGAAACTCTTGGGGAGGAAGCCTTTGTGCATCAGAGGACGTCCTTCGGCTTGAATTATGATGATGTTAATAGAATGAATAAACTAATTTACTTAATCACTTGCAGCAAACACAAAAAACAGATTCTATTTATCTTAGGTCGATACCCATTTGTCAAATTTCGTTTTTATCACGCAGGACCAGAAGTGTCGCTCAGTAAACGAAAGCTGGTGTTTCGTATTTGTAAGAACGTCTCGGAACACAGGAAGGCAGTCATAAATATAGTCAACAGATCGGCAGTGGAGACTACTTACCAATGGCTTTTGCCTTTAGGCGGGCAGGGTTACTTTCAAGTAAGGAAGTTTCCGTGAATCATACCCTAACGAGTTTACTTATACCAATTTAGGTATTATAAAAGGTATTAGAAAGTCTAGACATTATGTCTGTATAATCGTACAAATTAAGAAAGAAACACAGTTATGTTATGTTTAGTTTCGGAATTCGAATCTACTCTCAAAACAAATCGAACAAACGAAAGGTTTCGTACGTCAAAATCGATTGAAGTCAGTGCGTCAGCTGCTGATTGACTGAAAATACGAGTTTCAGCCAATCACAGTATCGAAGCTTTTGTCGTCTCACGCGATAAATTTGACATATTGCGTATGCTAGGAGATGTATGAGAATTAAAAATTGCTATCCGTGATCGGATCCGACATATTTCGTTTTTTGGGAGTAGACCCTCTGTTTCCAATTTTTTGTGATTTGGGGGCAGGCCTGTAACAAAAACGTCATTTACCTAAGCTAAGTAGGTAAGTTACATGACCTCTTTAACAAAAAAATCTCAACACCTATTCCTACCTGCTTTAGATTCCGAACCGGAGGTAGCTTCGTTTGCTTTATATAGAGACGTCATATGTATTACTAATGTAATCTATGTGACTAAAAAAGATTAACTTTGACTTGACTTTAGATAATTAGTATCTTTTTTTTTATATTGCACTTCAAGATTGACCTCATCCCACCTGATGTTTAGTGGTATTGAGGTCCTAGCTTAAGGGTGACAAGCATAATAAATATGTTACTGGACTTGTCGCCCTTACCTTGAAGGCTTGACCCCTGCTACTAATGTAGCACCCCATTGGAGCTCTGGAAACCTTACTCACACGCAGGAACACAACAACACAGAAGTGATTGCTATTTGGCTGAGGTCTTCTGTAAGGTGGAGGTTTTTCACCAGTCGGGCTGCTCCAGTTGGAGCGATAAATCGCTATGCCCTACCTCTCTTAAAAGTCCGAATCTATCTTTAAAGTCCGAATTCCGAATCGTTAGAATTGAAAAAAAGTACCTTAGGTAGGTACCTACTCACCAGCGTAACATCCTTGCTCGGGTGAACATCCTCTAACTTACCTAAGCTCCTTTTATTACAGATATCCACTGGAAACTGTGGCTTGATAAGGGCGTTCGAAACGATCACAACAACTGTTCTATTTTCTGGGATAGCTCTTGGGATGTATACGGCAGAGCTGGTTTGTCTAGTTTTGAATCAGGTGGTTAAACTTAATACACGATCTAGGTTATTTGGCGTGGACCTTTTTTACTAACATTTAATATTTTCTTAGGAGCCCCTTTTTATCAACGTCCTAGCAACGGTAGTTCTGCCTGGCAACCCATTATTCAATATCAGCGATCATGTCTTCGAAAAGAACTGGAAGCGCAAAAGTCGTTTCACCCATCTTATGGAGAACAGTCTAAATCGATTGACTTACATACCGGCTGCGTCGGTATTTGAGCGGTACCTAGATTTTGGGATGGGTAGCGTTTCTGATGTCACCAGAAATATATCGCAGACCCTGTGCGTCACGAATCATGAGCCGGAAGAGGGTTTTATGCAGTGGATACCAGGTCAAGTGAATATTACTTACCTATATGAGAGAGCCTTATTTATAGCTTAATTACTGCCAGTCGCCTTCTCATTTTTTAACAAATTTCGTCCCACGTGCATAATGATTCACAAAACGTTGAGATCGTATTCAATATTCAATATTCTTTTATTCATGCAAATTATACCAGTAATATTTATGAACGTATTGTTGATGTACCTACCTATACAGTGAAAAACACTTCAGAACGTTGTGCCACCCCGTATATGGTCGGCACAAGAACCAATATTGAACTAAGCAGTGGCGGATTTACACTTATGCCGCCAATAGGCTATTCAAATTATGCCGCTCCTTCTGATCTCTGCATTTGTATACACCCCCCTCCCCCCGACAAATTTTAGAATTAAAAGACCAAAAAATTATTGTATTAATTAAAAAAATCGACTGTATGGAGTTTGGAATTGTATACAAACGTGCTGAAAGCGCGTGAGCATCCAAAACGAATACCTACATTCCTAAGATTTAGGTATTCATTTTTTTCTATTTCTGTAAGACAAAAAAAAATTGGGGCAAATTTGCATAAAATGCCACCCTAGGCTCCAGCCTACTCAGCCTTCTGGTAAATCCGCCACTGACTGTAAGTGCTGTCGTACACAAAGTCAAATTTAATTTTCAGATCCTGATAACATCTTCATAATTGACCCAATTGACGCAGTAATTCCTCCGAATGAATCTAGACTATTCACTGTTAGATTCAGGTATGAAACCTTAATGCTCAATTTCTTTAAACTAACCTAAGTATGTTATAAAATAGATTTTTTTATTGTAGGCCAAAAATAGGAAATGAGGTGTACGGTTACCTTATTTGCGGAGATTTTCAGTACAAAAAGTATGATGGCGAAAACTCGAGCATGGTCAAGTTGAAGCATACCTGGTTTCGAATTCCTTGTATCGGAAACACTTGGTCTCCTTGCACGGAATGGACTACCGAGTGGGAGTGTCCTATTGAGGTTATTTTTTACCTTAATAACTATGGTAGTAGCTAGGTCAGCATAACCTATCATCTGTAACGTCATTAGTATCACTTCCCTTAAATCATATCATCATTCTTATTAACGAATTGATGTGACAAATCGAAATGACCAATGATGAACATTGCACCATTCAGGTACAGTCAACTGCACGTCCAAGTAAACACTTTCACTTCGATATTAAATCTTATGCGCACGACTTATGAGCGGTGCAAAGACCAAAGTGTCTGACTTGCTTTTATCTATACAATACCAACCGCAAATTTAAAATATTTTATCTATGATTTGATTAGTATTTTAAGTTAAGACCCCATCATCTAGTGACACTTGGTGGCCATTACGCCATGAAGAGCGACAAATATGTACCTACCTACCTACCTATGTCACAGCCAACTGTGTTCAGTTTATTACCCTTTCTCCTTTTTCTAAATAAATATGTATGCTTTTTCATGTTTTTTCCCTAACATCTATTTTCTATGCATAGTAATCTACTTAATTATGCGTAAAGTTTTTCGCAAAAAAATTACCTAACACTAATAAAAAAATCGATGGAATGAAATATCTAACAACTAAATAATCGACACACCGTGTTAGTTAAAATAAAAATCGAATCGTCAACTTTTGAAATCATGTAACTATCTACGGAACCCCTGAATGAAGCGAATAAATGTAAACTCGTGCTCGAGTACCATTGTAGGTAGGTACTTACTTCTAACTTACCTTACTTGACATGATGGGCACCAGTCCTCGCTGTTTCTATACGGTATAGTATTCGTTTTGGACATTGTAAAACTAACTTTATGTGCAACGTTGTGGGAAAATAAATACGTAGGTATTATTATTATTTACACATTCGGCATACCTACAACATTTTTCCTTTATTTGATTTTCCTTATCGCAGGTTGTTTTGCCACCCACAGTGCCCGCGAGGACAACTTTTACAAATTTTATGTTGGCCAATAAACTAGATATTCCGATGTATTTTAAATTTGAAGCACCGTATGCCACGTAAGTGATGATCCGTTAATGTCTAATTTGCAAGGAATGTTTATTAGTTATCCCTTACCTTAAAAAATAATTTGACATCTGGTACATAACTAGGTTCAAAGGGGCTAAAATAGAGCGCCACTCCGATGTTATGTCCCTAACTCCGAATGAAGTATGACTATGAAAACTATGGAATAATATTAAATATGAAAAGAAACATTATAAAGAAAAAAACGTTTTAATATTAGATGATGCGGAGGAACGGATTTTGTTGTACTTACTTCGTTACAAAAATTCGTTGGTCCCTAATTTCCATTTAATAATAATGTTGGCATTTCATAAAATTTCTTAACTCAATCGTAGAGTGATTGCTACGCCGAATTAAAGGCATTTTTGGATTTCCGGCATTCACCAACAATAGCATCATTTTTTTAGAAATTTCGTGGTTCTTCCAATGTGCGGTATCGTTCAAAGTCGAGGATGGCAAATAATTTCTGTCGCGTTGGAGCCAAAGTCATTCGGGGACTATTATGAAACGTGGGACTTGGTAATCAACAAGGTTCAAAAAGTAAGTTCTCAGTGCACACGACATGCTTAAAATCCGAACGAAAGACAATATGAAAATATTGAATTATTTGTAAATATTCACGTTACCTTTATTGTTTCAAATCAAGGTTACCTAATTTATGTCATAACTGTAAATCGTTGTGAAACGGGTAGCTCGAAAAGACCCACACATATCATTCACTGTAAAATAAGAGACAATGACAAATAAGGCTATAAAATGCGTTAGCAAATTTTTAGCTTGGGTATCACTTAGAATTAGATAATTTTATGCAGCTCTTTGCAATCTTAAAAATCAATAAACTTAATCTCAATTAAAATCATTGAAAAGTAAGAAAAAGTGCATTAATTGGGCACACCTAATTTCAAACCCGCAAGACGTATTATATGTAGGTAGGTATATGATCACTATTTCTTTGAAACAGTTAACGGTATCAATGAAGAGTCATAATAATAGTAAAAAATATATATTCATCTCTATAACTTGTCTGGCTTCATGTTTACGATCAGAGTCAAAACGGCATACATCAAGTCGATTTTAAAACAATTGTTTTGTTATAAGTTCCCTTTTAAGCGCAGACTCGTCAAATTAATCCAGGTTAACTTTTTATCGTCAAAAGGCCCGCATCTGCCTCTGTGGCAACGCGGAGATCAGCCAGGTGGAGGTAATGTCGCACGGGTACAATCCAGCTACGCACGCTATGTACGAGTTCCCACCCACCATCACTGGATGCACCAACTATTGCACCGCGTTCTTGCACAACGTCACTAGGATGGAGATTCAGTAAGTGAGGCCATCATTCAGCTTAAATATTTAACCAAGCTGTGGTATGCCAACTTAAATGGCATACCACACTTAGGTAATATTTACCACATAGCTCTAAAAATTGCAAAACCAGAAAGTGACAATGGGCAGGGCATAGCTCGTTGAATATATCGTGATGGCAGTTGGGGCAGAAAGGTTCCCGCACAAGATACATAGCCGACCTAGTTACCTTCTAGGTCATCATTAATAGTCAATACTCAATACTCAATATTTTTATTGCATCTTTAGTGTTTACAAGGTGGTAACTTAAAATTTGATCACTAAATACCCTGTTAGGGCACTGCAATTAGAGAGAGGACGCTCACTTTTTAACTTTTAAACAGAAAGAAAACAAAAATAACATTTACATTGGAATTAAAGTTATTATAGCTTTGATTATTACATAATTAATTATATTTATGTGTTAATGCTACTCTAGTTTAAATAATATCAAGATAGGTATTCGCTTATGGTATAGTACGATTTTTTAATTAGGAATTGTTTTAATGTGTTTATAATTTTTTTGTTATTTATTTCTTCTTTGATAGTTTTAGGTAGTTTATTATGTATTTTGACCGACATTACGAAAGGGCTATTAGAGTAGAGAGTCATTCGTGAGGTTGGCAAGTTAAGTTTATTTCTGTGGCGCAAATGGTAAGTGGCAGGGTTATCTTTGCGTTGTGTGTAGAAGTTTGGATATTTTCGGACAAATTTTCATGTTTCCAGGATATATATGCATGGAAGAGTAAGGATCTGGTAATTTTGAAAATAAGGTTTACAACTATCGGTTTGTTTTATGTTTGCTATTATTCTTATTAATTTCTTTTGGAGAGTAAAAAGGGTGTGCGAGTCTGTACTATTTCCCCACAAAGAGACTTCATAGCTCAACCATGCATACGCATAAGCGTAATACGTTACCATGGCAGTCTCTTGATTCATCATTTAAACAGTAGAAATATAGACCAATATTATAATAAGTTACTTAATCTTTTTCCAGTCTCCGAGTGTTAAATAGTGTACCGTGGCTTGGAGGCGACAGTTGTGGTTCACTCGTTCTGCCTCCGAAAGAGATCGTTCGCTACCACTGGTGGTTCTTCCCGAAGACCCCTAATAAGGTGTACGAAACCACGGTTACTTGCTCCTGCGTTTGTCTCATCGATGGCAGGTGAATTGGCCACTTATGTTTATTCGGTTTACAAAGTTGTATTGTTCGGTAAAACGTTATATAGGTAGGTAAAGTACACCACCGATCTAGTTTCTGAGTCGTATACAGAATCCTGACTGATGTGCGGTTGTGCGGGAATGACGAAACAAGTCAGTGGGAGCTAAGGCCCCTGCCGGCCATCGAGCATTGCTCGGTGCTGAAGGCACACGAGAGAGTGCAACAGCACCGACCCGATCAGGAATGCGGAAATCTTGCATCACACATTCTACAGCTTAAAAGATAATGAATTTCTCTTGTTTCTTTTTCAGGCCAGTCGGCGAACCAACAGAAATATTCATTCACATAACTGGGTTTTCTGAACTACCAGATTTAAGGGTAACTACTAACTTTTTATTTAAACATTTACCACGAACGAACATGATGCTTGAATTATGTCTTATCAATGTCGCAAAGTGCATTTGCATTAATCTCTCAAAGAATGCCGTATTAAACAAAGAATACGACTAATAACAACATTGTATTTCCGAGGCTTTTTTTTTCAGGTATTGCCAAAGACGACGAATCTTCACGACGTTGTAGTTGGAGAGAGCTCGACAGTCTCTGTTACGTTGTATAACTATGGCTCCTGTTTCTTCACATCTAGGTTGTTTCATCAGATCGATGGTATGGGGGATGACTTCAGTGGGGACAGATTTGAGATAGACTCTACTGTTGTAAGTGAAATTTAATTAAGTCTTAGTGTATTTGAAATGGAGCATTAGAGGAAGCCGATGAATAATATTTACAGCATTTTGTACACCTAGGAAAAATAGACTTAGATATTAAATTTAAATTAACTCTTATCAGCCTAAGCCTGATTTCAGGATCCCGGGAAGTTTTCATACTATAGTGGTATTTTAAAAAAATATTTTGTTGTATTAAGAAGTTTTACACTAACAAATAAAACATAATCAACTACTGTATTATCTGCTTTATTCATGTTGAGCCCACTTGATATCTAAATATTAATTTGGTGATGCCCGTTTATTTCCTCTTTGCATGAATAGAACAGTTTGAAACCATCCAACCATTGTGAGGTGAAACTAACTGCAACTCCTGATGGGGCTGGACCGAGACAAATTGACATCAAGTACACAGTACTCTTCCGCACAGAACACGATGAGATTGAAGAGATTCAGCCCATTACAAAGACTATTTGCATAGTTTGGTACGACGGCATTTATCCTACACTCAAGGTAAGAAGATAGTACCTATAACAATTTCGTCAGTTCGTTCAAGTAAGAGTTCCTGACGGATTACGTCGGGAAACATATTCATTCGGGAGAGAGTGAGTTTTACTAAAACTTTTGGAATGCTTTGTTCACAGATTAAGCGCACAGTTTCTGTGAAATGTCCAGTCATATTGAGTAACCATTGCGTATGGAATATTGTAAATGTAGAAGAGTTAGTATGGCATGATGTTTGTTTTGTATGTTTATTGTATGTTTGTTTGTAGTTAGGAAACGTTTGTCTTCTTATTATTATATAATATTCTATACTAATAGGTATTATAAAAGAAAAGTTTTGTTTGTATCCATCAAATAATCAATTGCATTAAATACACTCTGAAACTCCAGAACGGTTTTAAAAATTCTTCCACGGTTGGGAAGTAACACTGTATTGGGGTGACATATTATATTTTATTACTGCGTGCTTGCCTGATCTGATAGTTTAATAGAATTAGTACCGAAATAAAATCATTTTGACTTTGATTGCAGACTTAATAAAGCTTTTGAAGTATGTCGTCCACACAATCCGCTAATAGTGAACCTTTACACCCCGGATCTGTGCGTCCGAACAGGCTTAGTAGAGTTCATATTTGTGATGGGCTGTGTGAACGCCGCGCCCGTGCCGTGGAGTTTACGCAGGGAAAAAATCTGCGACTGCAATATGATCGAGGTCCAGATTGGGATATCCATGTACGAGATGAGGCATAAGTGCATTCATAGATCATTGGTGGAGCTCTCGCCACTGAATGGAATCGTTTCGGTAAAATTTTAGACGACTTTCTAATGTAGGTATACCTAGTTTAATCTTGAATTAACCTACTAAAGTATTCAAGGAGAGTAGATGCCTACCTATACAATACCGTAACAAAGTGGTTCGCATATGGCAGTAATTGTAAACAATACTGAAACTATGCCCCCCTACAAAAACCGTTTGTTTTAAAAATTTGGTGCAGGGTTTATTTTTAATTCATGTAGTATGTACTTTGGAGGCCTTAGAAAACAGATATACAGGAATTGTTAGAGTGAATGAAAAATAAAAGTATCCTTTAAAGTCAGAAGAATAATGCTTATCTCAGCTTCTGCAAGAAATTGATCATACGTAGGGCTGCCATCTCTAAAATCTGCCTCCCAATACCGAAAGCGTATGTTCCCCGGATTTTGGAGCTTTCACCCCGGACATTTTACTCAAAATTAGGACAAATCCGAAGAAACCCGGACAGATGGCAGCCCTAATCATACCGAGCAACATTGCATTGTAATGTTGAATCTATGTGCCCTTAAGTGCTTATTTTTATATTTGTGTGTGTGTTTTATTTATTCCGTTTCTATACAGCAAATCAATAAATAAAACCCATAAAACCTTTCAGATGGAGTCTCCAAACCTGTTGCATCTAAAATTTAATTACTCCCTTGAAGGACAGAACGAACTGTGCTATATCATGACAATGCCAAACAACAGATCGATTTACGTGTATTTGAACATGTACGCTCATCAGAATACCAAGGGTGTTTTAACACCTCTACGGAGGCCGGTCGGGGTGTTCGAATACTTGGCAGTATTGGACTGCGGCAGAGTACCAATAAATAACCTGGACCCAGTGATCAGGGTGAGTTTTCGTCAAGCCTGGAAGAGAATTTAGAGGTTAAAGAAAGATTGGTATTTTTGTTTGTAACAAATCAAACTTATGGATTGATTTCAGAAAATATTTTGCGTTATTCCTGATTACATAATATAATACCTACGCAAATTGTATCAAAAAAATCCATGAGGGCCGCGGGCAAAAGCGGGTATTTTATATTTCACTAGCTATTGCCCACGACTTCGTTCACGTTATTGAGTGATAAAAAGTCTCCTATCCTATATGTTAATATAGTGTCTTATCTATCTTTCCATCAAATCGTATCCAAATATATTGGTTAGTATTTGCGTGAAAGGGTTACAAAAAAAATATCTAGGGGTCCATACGCTCTTACAAACTTTGCGTTTATAATATTAAGTACAATTTTTGGTTTACTATTGTTTAACAAAAAACGTATGACAAAAGATCATTTTATAGGTATTAGGGCGACCATGAATAAAACACTGTATTAGAAAATTAGACTTTTTCACTGATCACGGTTTTCTTTTGATACCTACTTCGCAAAAATACAAATTATGTATTAAATTCAAGTATCGGGCAATTCCATTGGTTAGGTTAGGTTAGTGACCAAAACAAAGCGCGAGCCGAGCGTTGTTTAAAAAATTATGAATTTGTAAATTATTGTTTAGCATATGAGTTTTTTTTTTGTAAATATAATTTCTAATAAGTAGTATATTAAACAATAGTTTGTCAAATAGTACATTCATCAAAAGTAAATTTGTCAAATATTATTTTTCAAATGAAAATTTATCATTTGTTTTTTGTCAAATGATCGGACACCAGAAGTTTTATATTTTTTTAAACCCAGGAGCTTGTAGAAATCTAATTTTTTTCAAAGTTTCAACTCAATCAGTGATCAAGCAAATGTTGCTCCTTACAGATCGTTTGGCTTTACAACCCAACAGAAGTATTCACGACTTGGCGTCTACTGCGTGGCAACACTATATCTCCAGATTCAGTGTTGCGTTGCTTATTATACTTCGCAGAAGTACCGCCACTGGGAAAGTTGGCTATTCCCTTCGCTTTTATGCCCACAGAGATGGTAGACTATGAGGTAAGGATCATCATATAAATATCAGTTTCTTAATCGGATTTAAAAGTTGGAGGTATTTTATAAATCGTAAAGAAATTCTACAGAAAAACGTAACAAATTATTTTTTTTCGCTTATATTTTAGCTAGGTAATTGATAGCTTTCGTTATGGTAAGTACCTATTATAACATGGTGGTAGTTATTTGGCATCTAAACCTTAATGGTATTATACTATAACTTAAAAAAAATATACGAAAGTTAAAAGCGAGGTCACGCTGTCTTCAATTAGCTGGTAGGTATAAATATTTAAAAAGGAAAATAAAAAATAAAGTGTGTATTTTTGGAACTTAAGTGATTCGTTTCTTTAACCAAATTACCAGCTAAACTAATGGAGCAGCAATTGGATAATAATTCATTCTTTTTTGCCATATTTAACTTTTTCAATTTACCAGTAACTGCTTGTTGCAGATGACATTCCACTGTTCTTTCGGATATGATACAGTCAAGATCTTGGTGAAAGGACAAGGCGGTTTGCCAAACTGCATTGAAACAAGGCTGGATATACCATCCTACGTAGAAAAAGTCGTAAGATCTGCTTACAGAGAAAATGTCGTATGTATTTTGCTTTCCAATAGGTATAAAAATCTATTAAATCATGACAATCTTCCCGTATTTTAAATCTTCCAAGTCAAGATTCCTGTAGCCATTAGGCATACAAATGTATTGAAACATTACAGATATATCTGTCATTGGAACACATCACTATACCACCGATGCCTACACACTCGCTGTCAAGGGATATTATATCGTTGTGCAATAATACTGATCATATTATGCGTTTCATCTGGTTACCGTAAGTGGCTATAGAAATTATATTGAACTCAAGAATATTTCCGTACCTACGAACTCTAACGCCGCACTAGGGCTAAACCGCCGCCAATTTTAACCGCCTGATTTTGTTAGTTAAAGAAACTAATGGAAGCGACCGCACTGATGGTTTTTTTCCGCGACGGATTTTAAAACCGCGTTTTGTTACAGAATGTTTAGCCGAAAAACAACGCGCCAATATTTGTATTCCATAGAACTTATATTAGCGTCGCGGTTTTAACCGTAGTGCGTGTCTTTCGGACAGCTTAAATTCGCAGTTTCACGATTTACCGTTTGCGAGGAAAAACCGTAGTATGCGGCCTTAGCCATAGGAAATATTTATTTTACTTGACATGATTCTATGCTCATCTTATAGTGCCATTATAAACAATTTTTGACTAGTTCATTGGAACAATGGTCTACAGACCGGAGTAGTAGTAAAGAGTCGGGAGTTCGATCCCCTCCGACGACAAATGTGATGAACCTTTGTACTGTATATGATACCACCGCTGCTGCGCAATAGTTACTGATTTCTATAACATAAGTGCTTAAGCTATTACCTAACTTCAAAGCACTTCACACGAAAAGAATGAGACAATGTCATTTATTAAGTAGGTATTATTTAGAAACACATTTTTGCAGAGGTTATATAATATAATAACACAATAAGAGGATAAAAGATTAGTCAGAACTTGTTACAGTTGATAAAGAATTATCGATATGATTGAATTTGTACAAAATTCAATCTAATTCTATTTATGTTACAGGGAAAGGATTGCAAATATTCTGAACATAGTTATGACCCCGTGCTGGGGAGTGATTCAGCCAAGATGTAGTGAATGGATTACAATGACAGTATATACGTTGCAAGAACCGGCGACTTTCACGTAAGTAAACATGGGCTACTAACTAATCTGTTTATATTAAATAGTGAGACATGTTAAAAAAATAAGTTAAATAAAGTGTGTGCATGAAGAGCTTTAGATTTTCTATGAAAACAGCAAAAAAATATGATTTTTGTATAGAGATAGAGCTCACTCGTAGAAATTGTTGTTTTTGAGGAATCGTCTATGAAAACTTCAACTGTCAATCACGGTTTATGCTACAGCCTGACGAACGGACCACGGGCGGACGGCGAAGTCTTAGAAATAGGGTCCCGTTTTAACCTATGGGTACAGAACCCTAAAAATATCTAACCTAATCCACAGAACGACAGTTGCGTGCGAAATTTTAGATTTAACAGATCGGAGGCGATACCAACGCAATGAAATGTTAAGAAGAACTAAAATAGAAAAGTGCAATCAGGAGTTTATCATCACCGAAGATGGACTTTTCCATCCTGTGAGCAAATTAAATCTGTAAATATAAGTACCTAAGATAAAAAGACACTCATCACGAATACCATATACCTACCTACTGCTTCGACGAACGGTCAAAATCACGTCACGATTAACGTTTGCAGTTTGAAATGGCTTTTACCTATAATACCTATGACCAAGCAAATACAAAGTTTAAAGTGTATAAGTGTAATATAAAGTGCGTTGTTTTTGACTGTGCAATGATAAAATTTAGCAGAGAAAAAGTTATAAGCTAATAGACTTTGCTGCTATATCGGAGGCTAAGACATAGGGTAGATGAGCCATCGAAGTACCTAAGTAAGTAGTAGGTAGATTTTGCGACAGAGGCGAGATAGGAAGATAAGTAGGGGACATAAGCTATGAAATAATTGTGTAATAGAGCTAAAACTCCTCGTAAATAAAAATTTGTAACGTTTCCAGGGTATAAATGACTTTCCACCATTCGTGGAAGACATAGAGAAACCGCAGCCGTATTATTTGTCTATGACCGTCTCTGTTTCGTCCAAAGGTCAACGAGACGGTTTTCCTAGAATGCTGTTGAAGCAAATGTGGGAACAGGTAGATATCATTCATTAAAATTAACGATCTATCAACACTTTACGAAATAGGTTACAGTCTCAATGAGAGTTATCCACCAGTTGAGAGTAGGTACCTAAGTAGAGTCTAATGCTTCGTGATTGATTCATTTTTAAGTTCATGTCGAATACTAATTTGATACTTTGTGCATCATTAAAATATGAATGAAATAGTGGGTCACCTTATCACATTACGGAGTTCTCTTTAATATCCTTCATTTAGAAGTGTCTTTCACGTATGTGGAACTCGAAATGGACTTCGCCGATGAGCTTAGTTGAAATTAAAGATATAAACCTTTGAACCTGCTGTCTCATAGAATTACTTTCATTCGAGAACTACATACGTATAAACGCCTAAGCTTTTATTCCTCGACCATAACTTAAAGGTCTTAATTAGGTTATTGTAAACTTCAGACTCCACCATACGATTTGCTGTCTTCTGACCTCAACGATTACGGGGGAAACGATCGAGGCTCGGGCAACAATATGCACATGAGCGATATCATACGGATTATAGACGGAATTCTATGGTAACATCACTTTTTTTTAACATTTGCTAAAAGAAAAGGTTTACGATAAATCAGTGGCGAAGCGTGAGCTTTCGCCGCCGGGGACCAACCTGAAATTTACACTCCTTATAAAATAACACAGTATTTGAAATATGCATTTCTGCAGTAGGACAAGGAGAGCCGTCGCGACGTTGTCTGATGCCCTGTTCCAGTATTTGAAAAAGATCCGTTCTTGTTACGGATAGTAATAAATTATACGAGGCGTAAGCTAAAAACGACTGACGGACGACTGATGACAGCTGATATGGAAAGTAAATTTGAAATTAGATTTTGTTTTTGGACACATACATGGCTCTGATTCTGTAGTAAGTAGCTTAAGCACTTGTGTTACAGAAATCAGAGACAACGACGGTACCACAACACCCAGACCCGAGACAATATGGAAAAGTTCGTTTGCCATATTGACCCGACCGAGGATCGAACCCGGAACCTCAGAGATGGCGCTCGCCAAAGTCAGGCCCGCTTGCCTTTTGGCAACTTAGGTCGTCAAACCACTTGTTGAAAAACGGACAGACATTTTAGACACATTACGAATCATAAGTAAGTATAATATTGGAACCGGGCATAGACGCAGGTCAGTGGAGGCGCCTAAATGCCAATGCCATTGGTCATGGAGAGTACCATAGCTAGGTATATTTAATCTGTTCATCAAACTGTGCTACATCAAATCTCTTGTCACAGGGACGCGTTACATAGCAAAATGTTCAGGAACCAAATTGAGTTTTACGCGAAAGAAGAGATTCCAACGTATTCACAACTTCTGAAAGTAATGGAGACTGATACGAAGTCGCGGTTAAGTAGACGGTGAGTAGAATTTTTGTTTTCCTCCTACTGAACTGATGAAAGAGGATATTAGTAACAGTATGGAATACTACTACATATAGACCAATGTTTATCGTTAGATTCATATATATCCCATAGACTAAGAACCCGATACATATACCTACCTACATTCTTCTGAAATATAAAATGTAGGGAATCGAGTAGTATATACCTACAATGATGTATGCCAGCATACCTGCTAAGATTTATGTCTGATAATGAGTATGTACTTATAAAAATTAACCATTAGAAAATACCGTAGGTTAACCTCATTTCCAGTCAGATTTTGTTTTTTTATATTGCACTTCATGTTTGATCTCATCCCACCTGATTTTAAGTGGTAATGAGGTCCTAGCTTAAGGGTGACAAGTACAGCAAAATAAATCTGTTACTGGACTTGTTGCCCTTACATTGAAGGGTTGACCCCTGCTTCTAATGTAGCACCCCCCAGGAGCTCTGGAAACCTTACTCACACGCAGGAACACAGCAACACAGAAGTAATTGTTATTTGGCTGCGGTGTTAAAATTTCCTCACATTTGGAACATAAAATAAAATACTTATCTGGCATCTCTAGGCCCTTAAACTTAAACTTTTTAACCTAATGTCGACATTTTATTGTTACAGGGTAACTTCGGGAATATGTGACGCTATTGTCAACAAAGCAATATTCCACGTATACGGTCTCAACCCGAAGCATGACGTCTCCATATTGGAAGCCGAGTGATTCATTTTATGTAGATATTTATGACATTTTGTGTTATTTTATGCCCAGTACCAATACTAAAAATCAGACGTTAGGCTTAACTACCGCGGATTTTACCCGCCTGATTTTGTGAGTTAAAGAAACTAATGGAAGCGGCCGCACCGATTGTTTTTTTCCGCGACTGATTTAAAAACCGCGTTTTGTTACAAAATGTTTAGCGGAATAAAACGCGCCAAAATTTGTAGTCCATAGAACTTATATTGGCGTCGCGGTTTTTAACTGTAGTGTATGCATTTCGGGCGGCTTCGCGGTTTCACGATTTACCGCTTGCGGGAACAAACCGTATCTAGTGCGACCATAGGCTTAGGAACTTTTGGGAAGTCAAATTACACATCGCATCCTTAGATTAAAACTTCACGAACTCAAAAGTATGCATTTCTATTGAGTGGCGATTTCGAAATCCTCTCTCGAATATACGCTTCGAATAACATAAATAAGCTAATTCAATGATCTGAAGAAAACGTTACTTCTAGAAAAGTCTCATCATAACTAAAGTACTTATATCAAAAATGTTTTTAACATTTCTATAAAGGTCTTTTTTGATTCATGTAATTTTCATCTAGAGTGCTATACCTATATTGGTACCGGGCATTACGTGAGGACGAGTTACGTTAAACGAATAAAGTTTATATCAAAAATATTCTTATTTACTTTACATAAACAAAACTCGATAATAATCACAGCGACATGAATGTTCAAGTACTTACACACTAGGTTAACATATATAACCCTATGGTGGGGGTGACGTCAGTTCAATATATGTATCAGTTTCAACTGGATCTTGTTCGCCTTTACGGACGGTATCACGGTAACTGATACCTTATCGCCTAGCTTCGGAGTCTGGTTGCCGTTTAAATTGCTTCTATGGATCAAACCATTTTCGCTAACTCCGCAGTCGACGAAACATCCAAAAGGCACGACGTTGCGAACTACGCCTGGAATAGTAAAAAAATTATTATATTATTGTTAACACATCTCCGTGATTTGGGAAGTATGCTTGCAAATGCGATCATTCATTTTGAGCCTTGTAAGGTTGTTCGGAAGAGGTCGCTTTAATAGGAACGCCTAAATTAATCCATAAATTGTCTATCAAACGAATGTCTGCTAATGTTTCGTGCCGAGTTTTATATCATTAAAATATATTTCCCGATTTAAATTGAGAGATGCGCGGTACGCCGGTCAACGTTAGACGTGTTATTGTTTTGCTCCGTGTTTTTTTTATTCCTTACATGTAGAAAAAGTTGTTCATCTGATTAGTAATTAGTACCAGTTTCTAGCCTGTAAATTTTCCATTCTAACCGTGAAATCAGTTTTCCAATCCCAATTCTAGTAGTGAAGTTATAAGCGTTTTCATTTTTAAAATTATAATAAACGGCGCTGGGACCCTGACCTACGACAACTCGCACGCTTCCCGATCGCCGCGCTTCGGTTAGACTCGGCCGCAGCGGAATATCTACCTACGTGCCTCGATTGTGTACAGTGCAGCCAGCGCGACTACTACGTGAGCTATGTGTGCGTCACACCAGCGAGACCTGAAAATGAGTGAAAAGTGTGCAGGTTGCGGAGACTCAATCCGAGACGCGTACTACATGGAATGTTCAAAATGTAAGAAATACTATGACCTGTTATGCATAAATTTATCAAAGGAAAAATTTAATTCTATAAGTAATGCTCAAAAAGGTGTCTGGAACTGTCCTTCATGCATATGTTTGCGACCCAAAGGAGATAACTCTTTGACCCCAGTAAGACCCTCGATAACTGCCACAACAACCACTTCAAACAATAACAATACAAAACCGATCTCAAATGTGAACACAACACGCGGAAGCAGCAAGCAGGCCACTAAAGTAAAGCAGGCAACTGAAGACCCACATACTGATTTGGATATAACAACATTGTTACTAGAAATTCGGCAACTCCGACAGGAAGTGACAGCGGTAAGACAGCAAAACGCGGAAATCAACGATAAAATGTCATTCATATCAGAATCATTAACTCTAACGGTCCAAGAACATACAGAGCAACTCTTACGCACTGAACATGAGATTGCTAGCCTACGTATGACAGTAGACTGTTTACAGCAACAACTTGCCAACCGAGACCAAGAGAGCATGAAAAACGATCTTGAAATAATAGGGCTTTCAGAAAATGAAAATGAGAACCTGCACCATTTCGTCATGTCGACATCCCAGAAGATAGGTGTGCAGCTGTCTGAAACTGACATTGCAGAAATTGCACGTGTGGGTCCTAAATTACGGAAAGGTGCAAAATCTAGCTCATCTCCTCGTCCTGTGGTTCTGCGTCTTGTAAGAAAACAGAAAAGGGATGACTTGATCAGAGCGGCAAAATCAAGGCGTAACATTACACCTGATGACTCGGTTGGCGTACCACCTAAGCCAATATACTTCAATGAGAGGCTCACCAAAGAAAATCGACGGTTATTTCGCGAATCCAAAATACGTGCCAAGGAACACCAGTTTCAATATTGCTGGATTAGAAACGGAGGCATTTACATCAGAAAAGCTGATGGCAAACCAGCAATGCGTATCATTTCCATGTCGGATCTCGAAGCAAAAGTTGGACCTCCAATGTTGTCTGGACAATCCGAGCCACTGGTATGATCCGTTTCTGATCTTGTATGCGCAGTTTGCATTTATGTTTATCCCTCATTCATACACTTATAATACACATACTGATTTACCTAAAACACACTCCCAATACTTGCATATAATCACTTTTCTCACTCACTCAAACACACAATACACCCACACCTTACCTTACACCTGTACTAAGTTTTACCTTCACACAATTTCCCACAAAAATGAACCACTCATGGCTAGATGTTGCCGAACAATTATTGCAGTCCAAAGAGATTCTGAAGTACCGAAACCTTTTTTAAAAGTATATATTTACATCATAAATTATTTCATCTGACATTTCTAAGGATCTTGACGAAATTTTATCAGTAGACTGCAATTTGCTTGACAACATCGACGCTTTTTCCCAGTCTGTCTCAAGAAATCATAATTTTTATGCTCTTACTTTTAATATTCGTAGCATCCAACACAATTTCGACGCATTTTTGGTAACTTTACTACGATGTCAAATACAACTAGACCTTATTGTTTTGACTGAGTGTTGGCTTAATGAA
This sequence comes from Glyphodes pyloalis, assembly GCA_037074685.1. NCBI lineage: Eukaryota > Metazoa > Arthropoda > Insecta > Lepidoptera > Crambidae > Glyphodes > Glyphodes pyloalis. Next base: position 6,996,809 of record JAYKKO010000002.1, read on the forward strand.
AACACTGCCATTCCACAAATACCTGGTTATGTTTCATTTCACACACAGAAATACATAAATAAAAGTGGTGGTGTGGTGGTATATGTAAGGGAACTTTGGGATGCTCAAGTAGACGAACCTATATGCGACGACTGTAATTGTCTTAAGATTAATATACATGACAATCTAGTGGCACTGGCCATATATAGATCTCCCTCAGTTTCGAATATCTCTAATTTCATTGAATCGCTTGACAAGGTTATTACTTTAATCGGCAGCAAGGCGTCCGTTATTCTAACAGGCGACTTAAACTTAGACCTTTGTTCTGTACCTTTGAGCGACCAATGCGTTGACTATGTTACCTTGCTAGCGGAACACCAGCTTTTGCCTGCTATTACTGTGCCGACCAGGCAAAAGGCATGCCTAGATCACTTTTTTGTTAAAACGCCAATACATGCCAGAGGATTTGTTTGCTGTACAGACATAACAGACCATTATATTTGTTTATTGAGTATGACCTTAAGAGATATAAAAGGATCCATAAACCGAAATCGTTTTAAAGTTGATAACGACAGTGTGGCAAAGGAGCTTTCTTCTACAGATTGGTCTGCAGTTATTAACTGTACTAATGTAAATGAAGCAGCAGATCTTTTTAACAATATTATCACTTCGTCTATAAACAAAAACTCTAAAACAGTAGTTATTCCCCGCTCAAAATTGATCCTTAAACCATGGATCACACCAGGGATTGTGAAATGTCAGAAGCACAGGGATCGTCTGCATATACAAGCTAAAAGGAACCCGTCAAATTGTACTATTCAGATAACATATAAAAGATACCGTAACTTTCTCAATAACCTCCTCCGCAAACTTAAAACAAACTATGAAAATCAATTACTTAAGTCTAACAAAAACGATCCGAAAAAGCTGTGAGATTCTATCAAGGAAATTTGTCACCTAAAAAAGCCTCGTAAAAATCCTGTGGAACTTCTAAAAGGAAACTCGTGTCCTCGCGTTGCTTTAAACTTTTGCAATAGTTACTTCGCTAATGTAGGCAAACATCTTTAGGCAAACACCCGTCAAATTTCAGACCCATTTCAATTTTACCTACATTTAGTAAAATTTTTGAAAAAATAATTTCTGATCAGATACTAAGCCATTTCACTGTAAATAAGCTATTACATAAAAACCAATATGGTTTTACTAAAGGGAAATCTACAACAGATGCAGGAGTAGCACTCATCAAGCATGTGTTTGATGCATGGGATAATAAGCAAGATATCGTGGGTGTTTTTTGCGATTTATCAAAAGCGTTTGATTGCGTAAATCACCAAACCTTGATTTTGAAATTGCGGCATTATGGTGTATCTAACAATTCACTTGATCTAATTAAGTCATATCTGTCTGACCGAACTCAAAAAGTCAGTGTGAATGGAGTTAATTCGTCCGGTACTCCATTATTAATGGGAGTGCCCCAGGGCTCAATATTGGGACCTTTGCTATTTTTAATATATATTAATGACCTGCCATTCTTTACCAATGATTTATGTGAGATAGTATTATTTGCCGATGATACTTCTCTAATGTTCAAAATTAATAGACAAAATGAAAATGTTGATGACATTAATTTAGCTCTCAGCCAGGTACTCAATTGGTTTAAAACTAACAACCTTTTACTTAATGCCAATAAAACAAAATGCGTAAAGTTTTCAATGCCGAATGTAAAGCAGGTCAACACTATAATAAAAATTAATGAGGAACAAATTGAACTCATTAACTCTACTATATTTCTTGGCATAAACTTAGATTCTAAATTACAATGGTCTCCTCACATAACTTCTCTTGCTGGAAGACTGAGTTCGGCGGCATATGCTGTTAGGAAGATAAGGCAACTGACTGATGTGGAGACGGCAAGATTGGTTTATTTTAGCTATTTTCACAGCGTCATGTCGTATGGTCTGCTCTTATGGGGATCTGCGGCCGACTTACAGACTATTTTCGTGTTACAAAAGAGGGCCATCCGAGCCATTTACAAGCTAACACCACGTGACTCGCTGCGAGAATTATTCAAGGAAATCAACATCCTAACAGTCGCATCTCAATACATTTTTGACTGTCTAATGCATGTATACAAAAACTTGCATACTTTTCCTAAAAAATCTGACACTCATAGCATCAACACTAGAAATAAACACAAGCTTGCTGTCCCTAAACGAAGACTTCATAAGATTGGTAACTCATTTGTTGGTTTAAGTATAACTTTTTTTAATAAATTACCTCAAGTTATTGTTGATTTACCTTTGAATAAATTTAAGCTAATTGTTAAAGGTTGTCTTTTGAAAAAAGGGTACTACAGAGTAGAAGACTATATTAATGACAAAGAAGTGTGGACCACTAACTAGTCTGTTCGCCCTCACATGAAAAATTTCACTAATTATATTTACTAATTGTATTTCTATTTATACAAACTCAGCAAGAGGTACCTATTTCTTTACGTATTTGTCAACTCGCAAGTTGGCAAAATTCTTATTAAGCACGAATGTGCATTAGGACCTACAGTTTGTTTAATTTAAATATATACATTTTTTAATTTTTCTTATTACTTTGAATCAATGAATTATTTTTTACAATTTACTACATTATTTTATCTAATTACTACACTGTATGTCTTAGTGCAAAACTAGTTATAAGTTCTGCTATATTTGTAATATGAACGACAGAGTTTCTTGCCGGGATCTTCTCTGTAAGTTATAGGTTCCGAACCGGAGGTAGCGTCATTTGCATTATATAGACGTTTCATAAATATTACTGGTGTAATTTACATGAATAAAAGAATATTGAATTTGAATTTGATCTCGCCACTCAAACCATGATTAGAATAAACCAAACCCAAGAATCACTAGCCGCTAAATTCAATAATAATAACAGCCCCTTAAATTCATTTTTCATGCTTCCAACAGACGAAGACGAAGTGTACAGACTAATAGCCGATCTAAAGACAGACCGTTCCCCAGGAATCGACAAGTGTCATCCACTATTAATTAAACAGCTACGTTTATCCTTTATTACACCTTTGACACATATCTTTAATCTGAGTCTTTCAACTGGCATATTTCCTGCATGTTGGAGATTAGCAATAATTTCACCAATTTATAAGGGAGGAGATAAAGAAGATCCCAGTAACTATCGACCCATTTCTTTGCTTACCATATTCTCCAAACTTTTGGAGAAGGTGGTGAACAAGAGATTGGTGGATTACCTGGAATCAAACCAACTAATATCGGATAATCAATTCGGTTTTCGCCGAGGCAGGTCGACTGAAGACGCAGTTCTGAAAGTAGTCAACACAATTTCCGCCGCCTTGGATAATAACAGACATTGTATAGGCGTCTTTATTGACTTGTCCAAAGCATTTGACACCGTCGCATTACCTATACTTTTAAAGAAGTTAAACGTATTCGGGATTAGAGGTACCGCTCTGGAATGGTTTACCAGTTACCTGTCCGACCGCAGACAGTGCGTCCGTGTGGACCTTGATGTTAGCGACCAACAATCTATTTTATTTGGTGTACCACAAGGCAGCATCCTTGGACCTACTCTTTTCCTTATCTACATGAGTGGCTTGTTGGAGATAAATATTAGGGATGTGGATATAATAGGCTACGCAGACGATACTGTTATCGTGTTTCAGGGCTCATGCTGGAATGAAATTTACAAGCTGGCAGAGAATGGTATGACTAGTGTGAGTGAGTGGCTGGATAGTAACCTTCTTACACTCAACATTAGCAAGACAAAGTATATGGCATTTCATAAAACATCCGCCTCACAACCACCTCCATCAAAACAGTTGACCTTACATCGTTGCGTGTCCGGGACTCTAGTCTGTGATTGTCGTCCCATTGACCGCGTAGAAAGCATTAAATACCTTGGGGTGCTGCTCGATGATAAACTAACATACAAGTTACACATAAGTTGGCTAGCGAATCGGATTCGAAAAACCTTATACATTATAAAGGGCCTAAGACAATCAGCATCCAAAGATACGTTAATAATGGTATACAAAGCGCTTTGCCAATCGTTACTTTTGTACTGTATTAGGGTCTGGGGCGGTGCAGCAAAGTCCTTACTCATTGAGATTGAAAGAGCTCAGCGTGCAATCCTTAAGGTGATGTGGAAAAGACACCGTCGATATAGCACTAATCAGCTGTACAAGGACAGTCTTGTCCTGCGAGTTAGGCAGTTGTATATATTAAGAGCAATATCTGCAGTACATAGTACTATGTTGAATTCACCTGATTATGACCGCATACTTCAGCAGCGAATATATAGAACTCCAGTCCCTTTTGTCCACACTACCTTTGCAAAAAGGCAAGCCTTTTCTCGTCTTCCACGCCTTTATAACACAATTAGTAGAAAAGTAGATTTAAAAAATGTATGCTCTCGAATGGCCATATTGAACACGGAATCGTACCTGTTGAAACTTAATTACGAAGAGACCGAAAATTTAATATCGTAATTAGAGAAAGAGACAGAAACCGTAGATACAGATGTAGAAACACACACACTCCAAACACACACACACACACACACACACACACACACAAACAAGCACGTTAATCACGGGCTTTACTTTTGCTGTAGTTTTATATAAGTTTTTATCTAAGTGTAATTTTTTATTTTTTCTCAGTTTCCTCATTTAATATAGATATATATATATAGTTTTAATTTTTTTTTCAATTATATAGTTTATTAATTTGTATACCGGTGTACCGTGCGTTCGCACACTAATATTTCGTTAAGAAATTATTTATTGGCCGCTGCGAGACAAGCCAGTTGCTTAGTGCAGTGACCGCCTGTTAATTGTACAAAATGTAACCAATGTTTCAGAAAATAAAGATTATTATTATATTATTATATTAAATGACGGGCTGCGTTCATATGCGTTCGGAAACCAAAACTGCAAAGTATTTTTTTTAATTTTAGGGAACAAAATATCTTACTGAGATACCAGAAAGCTATCTAAATATAAGATAGTAGCGACCCGCCCCGGCTTCGCACGGGTGCAATAGGTACTAAAATATATACGTATTATACATATAAACCTTGCACTTTATTTTATTACATTGACTCCTCCCGTACTCCAATGACTCTTACATGGAGCCTACATCGCATGCTGGCTAGATGAGCGCGGTGAGCGGCAACCACGCGACTTTTTTCTAATACTTGCATTTTTAAACTCATGATATCTTCCGAATGAAATGTCCGAATTAAATAATTCAAAAAGTTATATAAAGGTATTGAAGCCGTCTTGAATATAAATAATTTATTTTGATAAGTATTCATAGCAAGATACGAATAAAGAGCCTTTTCAATCGGCGGCATATTAATTAAATTTTTAGAATAAAAAACTACTTACTGTGACAAAACTATAATATTTAGACGTATGCTATTGAAACATTTTTTGTAGATAACGATGAGTTCTGCAAAGTCGTAGTACATGATTTTGTTCTATAATCAATAGTTATCGCAGCGCACGCGATGTAAGGTTTTTTTAGGTCACGTTGGGTTACATTATTGGAGTATTAGTAAGGATCCCTAATTTTTTTGAAAATACAATATAGCCTATGTTACCCGAAGATAGTGTAGCTTCCCAACAGTGAAAGAATTTATGAATTCGGTCCAGTAGTTTTGGAGCCTATTCATTACAAGCAAACAAATCTTTCCTCTTTATAATTAGTAAAGACAAAAAAAACAACGTGTAAGTAAAACGTATTTCGTATCTTGTATTTGTATTTAAGAGAGTTATATAAGATAAGTCATATCTTTACTAATTATGAATATTGAATTGTCTCCCATTCAATACCAAATAATAAAGAGAGGTAGGGCATAGCGATCTATCGCTCGAACTGGTGCAGCCCGACTGGTGAAATACCTCCACCTTACAGAAGACCGCAGCCAAATAACAATCACATCTGTGTTGCTGTGTTCCTGCGTGTGAGTAAGGTTTCCAGAGCTCCTGGGAGGAGGAGATGCTACATTAGTAGCAGGGGTCAAGCCTTCAAGGTAAGAGCGACAAGTCCAGTAATAGATTTATTATGCTGTACTTGTCACCCTTAAGCTAGGACCTCATTACCACTTAACATCAGGTGGGATGAGGTCAATCTTGAAGTGCATTATAAAATAAAAAAAAATACCCGACCATGGCGTGCATAGATACCCTAACTTTCGTAATCGTCTCAAACCTTTGCCGTTTTCGGGCCACGAACATGTTACAATTACCTGTTATTGTCATTCCAACTTCTATCTGGTCCTTAGCTTGCACAGCCACAGAATAAACGGGTCTGCAGAAGGTAATAACGTTGTCTTCATAAGATTTCTGCTTAAACGCGTTTATAATTAACTCCAGCGTGCTCACGTCCGTTCCCAGTTCTTTTCCAACTCCTTCTAAATTTAGGGAGGCTGTTTTAGACTCGACTAAACTGGGGAACTGGGGCTGGGTTAGGTCTTTCATGTTCACGCCTATTTTCTTTGCAAACCTAAAATTATGAAAATTTGTTTAGTATAGAGTATGTGTTAAATTCAGTCTACACAGACATTAATAATAATAATAAAGTTTATTTACTCTTTACAAAAAGGTTTATAGTACATTTTTATGATGCTATGATACTTAAGGAAGGTCTAAACCTATTAATGTGAGAGTCTAGCGCCTAAGGAGTTTGTTTGCATAAAATGGTTTCCAAACTACAGAAAAAATATATTACTGGTGGGAAGGTAAAATATCATCGGAAGGGTATAGCTTACTAAAAAGTTATTTTGAAGAAACAGAAAATGTTTATCTTCTCTGCGGTGTGGGATTCGAATCCACGACCTTCAAATAAAGCGCCTGCTGTGAGCAGCATGCAAAAGCATGCAGGATGAATCCTGCATGCTTTTAAACATATAACATAGACTATTTCTGCATCGAATGTATCACAGGCCGATAAGGGTAATTCTAAACTCATACGGCATAGGGCACATACCGAAGGCTAACGGGTCAAGTATTTATTGTGATAGATACTATCGTTGATTCTAGTCGACTCAATAAACAAAAAGATATATAAATCAGTCTCTCAATCTAATCAATCTTTTAATGCGACTTACTTTTTAGCTACACTGTAACTCTCTGGATGTATAATCGTGGCATCTAATGGTTCCGCTCCCCCCAGGACCTTGAGGAAACCAGCGCACTGCTGGAAGGTCACCTTCCCAATGCTGCCGACCTTCATTATTTCTGCTCTGCTCTTGAAGCCGCCGTTGTCTTGTCTATACGCAAGCATCTTCTTAGCTCTGCCTTCGTTTAATCCAGATATTCGTCTAATAAAACAGATTCGTTAATACTAGGAAAAAACAAATTATAAAGAGCTTTAGATGACTTAAAAATTAAGATCGGTAACAGAATACTAAAAATATAATATTTTTATCATGTAGACAAAAACATATGAAGATACATACAATGTCACTAAAGTGATACCCTAACATACAATGTCACTAAAGTGCCATTGTATGTAGTATGTATGAAGTACGTGTGAAGTGACATTGTATGTGTGTCCTATTAAACTAGGTGATTTAACATACAGTTTTAACGAATTAGTGACGTAAATACAGTTCTTCACAGAACTTTGATGGGCTGTATCACCATAAAGTTTTTTTTATTTGTTGAAGCAAAAAAAATGGTTTTCATTGTGTTTTGAAAATGTACTGACTAAATAAAAATATTATTTTTATCCCTATTGTTTGACCAGTATTCGAAGATGACTGACTTAAATCATAAAATGCGTTGGAAGTTGAATATATAATACACAAACTATTGAAGCTAGAGCTTGGAATTAGAGATAACGAACGGAGATTTACCTCAACATAGCCTGGGAGGCTGTGTTTAAATCGACTCCCACTAAGCTGACCACTTTTTCGACAGCACAATCGAGGGCCGACTCCAACATTTTTGGGGGTATGTCATGTTGGTACAGACCAACTCCCAGATTTTTTGGATCTACCTGTGTAATACAAAAAAATCATGACTAGGGAAGGTCGTAATATTTAAAAATCCGAAATGTGTTAGCGTGCGTGTTGCAGTATAATTTACTACTCTAAATATTTTAATAAGTTGTGTGCTGTTTAAATTACAATACTGCAAAGAGCTTATACTTATGTGTCGTATTTGTATGTAATTCACAATTAATAGTTCAAAACTAGTATTAGTAAAGATTTGAAAAATAAAGATTTTAAATGTGTCATCCAAAAACTTACTTTAATCAATTCTCCTAATGGATCTAAAACTCGCCTTGCTATGGACAAAGCTGATATTAAATTGGGATCCATATTGGGGTGTTCCTGAAAATTTGGATTAATAATATATATTTTTTTATGTTGCATTTCAAGATTGATCTCATCCCACCTGATGTTAAGTGGTAATGAGGTCCTAGCTTAAGGGTGACAAGTAGGTTTAGCATCATAAAGCTGTTACTGGACTTGTCGTCCTTACCTTGAAGGCTACACTCCTGCTACTAATGTAGCACTACCCAGGTGCCCTGGAAACCTTACCAATACGCAGGAACACAACAACACCGAAGGGATTGTTATTTGGCTGCGAACTTCTTTAAGATGGAGGTATTTCTCCAGTCTAGCTATTTTCGAAGAACTATCATTTTTTCAATGCGTTTCGTACGTTTGGTTAAATTTAAAATATGTTATAACTATTAAAAACGTACCTAATTTTTCTAATCAATAATATCATTGATACTTATGCAAAGCAATATTATCAATAGATAATGAGTTACAGTGAATAATTCCATGTAAACCTTTACTCCTACTCTAGATTGATTGCAATGCAACAAACCTTAACCTCAATATTGTAATAAGTTAATTTGTATAAGAATACATATTTTATTGAATGAATGTTATTTGTAGAAACTTAAATTTTAACAGGAACAATTGTTGAACATTTACAATTATGCTTCTCAAGCACGTTTTGTAACTGGATCCCTAGTGCATTGCTTCCAGTACCAATAACAATAACAATTCGAACATGACCTCGTCGCTTTCTTAGCTAGTACTTTTTTAGTACTAGATTCTAATATGTTTTATTGGTATTAGGGAATTGCTTGTTACTTGTTTAACTTGAAACGTACATTTTTGCGTTAGCCCACTTTATGTGTGATTATAACAAGAGACAATAGCACACTTTATTCATTTTTGTACGGAGAAGTATTATCTTGTTCTCCACCTATAAAAAGAAAGACAGGAAACTGTACGTTCTACAGCACTTCAAGGTAAACATATTCAGTTCGATATTCGTTCTTATGTGCACGACATAAGGTGGTGGAGCAAAGTCTAAAGTTTATAAGTATGGCGTGCATATGATCGTACCTGTTTTCTTTACAACTAATATTACCTTTTGCGCTTCTTTGCTGATAGAATATATGGAAGCTCCCTGTTCAGGCACAATTACTATTGGTATGCGTTGTGATATATTATGAAACTTCAACCAGGTTTCCGTTTCGCGACATGCAGTGCCATTGCCTAAGCCGATCAATTCCACACTGAAATCATGAAATTTTGTGTTTAAAGTTTACACTAAAGAACTTAATATATGACAATCTTTCTTGAACAGGATGAGGTGGTAATATGATGAAATTTTTATGAAACAATTTTACAATAGTTCTTAAGATCCGTATGTAGGTGTCGTATCTAATTGGTACATGGACCTAATATAATAAACAGGACTGATAACTCTGAAAATTTTCATTATGAAAAATGAACACTATTGCAATGCAATAAAGTATTAATTCCTGTGCGCTTTACACAGATGCAAATCCGAGCCGACAGAGATAGCCAGGCCGGAGGCGTGTGTCTCGTTCTTTGATCTTTCTTAGATCTTGCCAGCATAAAATAATATTTCTGATCTAAATTTTGCCTGATCAAAAACTCAGTTTATGCACTTGTATTTAATTGTTATTTCAACAATTGTAAAATAATAAATTATATTTTAATTTATTTCTTTGATTTTATACATAAACTATAAAGAAAACGTAAAATAGTATTTGCTTATTTCTAATTTCCTAGTGGCAACCCTCTAAAGCATCACCATGAACTGTCATGGTGTCAGTAAGTCAAACTGTCATTGATTGAGTTTATCAAAATTTTATTCTTAATATAATTCTTAGGCACCTTTTAAGATAAAATGGTGAAAAAATGTTGCGTTTATACTTGTTCAAGTGAATCATATAGTGATTGCCATATATCGTTCCACAGGTAAGCTTAAAATAATCTTACTGTAAATCTTACCACTAGGGTACCCATAATTCTCGTAATATTTCAATTGTGTGCTCGAGTTAGTTCTTCACTGTTGTACATTTATTTACAGTTACCTACCTTAAAAATGAAGTAATGCGACAAAAATGGCTCAGCAATATACGTAAAGCAAAAAATCACTAAAAATTCTGTCGTATGCAGCCGGGACTTGCTATACCTACGATTTCTCCTGTGGTAAGTATTATTAGTAATTGTTTATCATGCTTCAACGCAACAACACACAACAAGATTTAATTTTAGGAATCTTTGTTTAAACACCTAATCAAGTATTTTAAAAAACACTATTTGTATATACACTATACATAGTCTTTTAGGTTCCATACCCAAGGGGTAAAACGGAACCCTATTACTAAGACTTCGCTTTCCGTCTAACTGCCATCAGGCTGTATCTTGTGAACAGTGATAGTTAGTTATAATTTTAATTTTTTGATGCCTTTATAACAACATCAAATACTTAATACTAAAAAACAAGATAATATACGTATGTAAAGGGCTCCCATACAACATACGTGATTTTATAGCTTGCCGGATATTGATAGCTATTACAGTTAGACACTTAAAATATTGACGAAATACACTTTATTTAAAGACAAATAATTAAATTGAAATAAAATAAATACTTAAGAAGGATTCGTTTTACAGTCAAATATAGTAAAACCTTTACGACTTATGTACTTGGCCCGGTTTATTTTTACTTAATTCTTTATATGAGTATTATTTTGTAGGTCATAAACTGGATGTAATATGTTGCACTAAGTTAACTGTAATGTTTATTTTACAGACCAAAAAAAATAAGTTCTCAGTAATACATTGAGCCACCGACCACTACCAGACTCTGACGAAGAAATCCTACATCCTGCCACCTCTTGAAGATATTATTATGTTTAAAAAGTCGTTTAATCGATCAAAATGTTCAAACGATGTTTTTTGGTTAATATTAATATTGGCACTGAAAACAATCTGTTGCCCACCGTGATCAGAAGTTAGGTAAAAAATCGTAGACATAGACTGGCGTACAATTATTACAAAAGCCATTCATTAAACATGTAGCCGAAGCGGCTGTAATTGTACTTACTAGCAATTATTTTAAGCATTGTTTCAACTATATTTTCTTGTCATCTGTATCAACCAAAGCATGCAAATGGCTAAATATAATAATAATAATAAATAAATTTAGGGTTATTCTCGTTGTCCCTACCAGGCGCGTCCCCAGCAGTAGGGACAGTGGAAAATTCAATAAATGATTCAAATTTATTGCCATTGTCCCCATTGGAGTAAAAGGGAGTAAAATTATACATAAATTCTATTGAAATAATTCAAGATAATTTTTTCAAACCTATAAACATAAAAGTAATGCTGTCCCGGTTGTTTTCAACAGTCAAATCTGTCCAGACGATAACTTTGGAACATGACGACCACCGTGGCCAGATGCGAGCGGGCCGGACTTTGTTGTTGTACCATCTCTGAGGTCCCGGGTTCGAACCCGGTCGGGTCAATAAGGGAAACGATCTTTTCTGTATTGTCTCGGGTCTGGATGTTGTGGTACCGTCGTTGTTTATGATTTATGTAACACAAGTGCTTTAGCTACTTACTACAGAATCTGAGCAATGTATGTGATGTTGTCCGATATTTATTTATTTATTTATTTTACTAGATGTAGTGGGGACAACGGGCTAAATTTTAATTATTGAATCAAATGTCCGTTATCAAAATAAATCTTGTTGTCACCCTATTAGAAAGGGACACGCGCCTCTGTGGTAGCTATCTCGCTCGGCTCGTTTTTTGGCTGCGAGTGCTCGGTCCTGTTTATTATACTAAGTCCATGAATTGGTATGATGATTGGCAAAGTTATCTATGACATAATGAAATTGTAACGTCATTCATAAAGCTTCATAACAAAACGCACTATTTTTAATTCGCATACAATTTAATAAAACTTTATTCATCAAGCCACTGATTGATTTTAATGATGAAATTCAACATATTAAAGTATTTCCATCAATTTACAAAGTCGCTGTAAAGCACGAAACACCGCCATTAGTAGAATAATTTCAGAATCAGGTCAACATCACAATTTAAATTAATTTAACGAATAATTGTTCTGTGGACTGTCATTCAATCATGATAGTATTCTGGTGTAAATTCACAATATTCACATTTATGCAAAGAATTATAAACATCAGCTATTATTATTAATACACAATATCAACGAAAACTTTTATTAAAAATGCAGTAATTGGCTAATTGTTTTTTCTTTTTAACACAAAGATGAAGACGAAAAAATCAATGTTTAGTAGAAAAGCAACTTACTTGTATTTGCTTAAAAGATCTTTTAATTGTTTTGCTGCTATATCATTCGGATTCATGTGACGAAAATTTGGATGAATAGCACAAGCATCTAGTTTATCTCCATTTGGGTTTATTATTCCGATCTAAAAAAAAAATACATATCTTTTTTATTCTGATTATTTTGTTAAATACATACACATACCTACATCTCTTTAATCCCTACTAATATTATAAATGCGAAAATAACTCTCTCTGTCTGTCTGTTATGCTTTCCCGCTTAATCCTCTCAACTGATTTTGATGAAATTTGGTATAGATATACGTTGAACCTCAAGAACGGACATGGACTACTTTTTGTTAGAAAATAAGGGCGGTATGGGGGTAATAGCACCTTTGAAAATGTATATGGAAAATGTATATTTTTAAGTTAAAGATATGAAAATATCTATTGATATGTTTTGTTACGAATATTAGCGGAGATAGGGGTAAAGCCGACCATGAAAGGATGTAGTCCACGCGAACGAAGTCGCGGGCACAGCTCAGGTTCTCATCACACTGATATTCATTGTTTGTTACGTTTTCAGCTTGGAAGCTCAACGTAATATTCACTGTTGTGGAAGGCTGGATATTATACATAATGAGTTATGTACCCATTTTTGTAACTTTCTTTCATGAGCATTTTGGGGTGTAATATGTCCAACACCAAAGTTTAGTTAATCTAAGTACTTTCATAAGTGAAAGTCACCTAAATATGTAAATTGCCATGCAGATTAAAGTTAGTTGCGAACTTATTAAGTAAAAATAAGTTTCTATTTTAAAATCAACTCATGTACTGCCATACTTGTATTTCATTTTAGTGACTATGGATCTCAATATGTATTATAATGAAAGACGTGGCTATCACGTTTGAATGAATTAATTAATGTTGTTTATTTACTAGCAAAGAGTTATTTTGATAAATGCTTCCTTACCTTACACCCTGCTTTAAATCCAGGGTCTAACCCAGCTATAGTCCTATTTTTAATTGGCTCAGTAAGAAGATATTTCTCCATGTTGGTGGTGAAGGTTCTGACAGCTTCTTTTTGCGCAATTGCAGTGAGGTCTGATCTCACCTGCCTGGACAGCCAAGACTTGATAAGACGATTATAAGCATCGGCTAGACCTTTTTTCACCCAAAATGGACTTTTCCACAATGATATACAAAATCTGTAAAATTGTTTTTGAATTATATTCTAGAAGTCATGAGAATAAACACTATCGAATTTTATCATATAATCTATAACCAGATAACTAGAAGCGTTTGTGGGTAAGCGAACGGATTAGCGAACGGAACTGATTCTGAATCTTAATCAAATTACATAATTTCTGTACTGCCAATAAAAACAAAGAGTGTTATTATAATGTGATATACCACAATAATAAAATGAAATGAATTATAGTTTCACAAAAGTTTTATACGAGTGTCCTTACTTCTCCAGTTTATTATAGAACCAATCTGGTACAATTACTTTTACTGATAGAATTTTTTCATCTTCTCCTCTGTTAATTGCTAATGTCTGATGTGGTTTTATGAAATTACTTGAGCACTTCCAATCAAAATACATTTTATATGTCTCTGGATCTGATTTGGAATCAACTTTACCAATGTTTTCCTTTTCTTTTGTTGAACTCTTTGTCCTACTGCTTTGAATGCTGAAGTTGGTTTCTTCTTTTCTGTGCCAAAACACACGTAATTTAAAAATCGAATACACAATATTTAGTTTTTTTTTTTCAAAAAATATCTTAACTTGGTGCATCCATATTTACACAATTTGAGAAATGAGAAATACTTATCTTACCTTTATTGTTATCAAAATAGCAACAATAATACAGTTAATAGAAATTTAAAATATATTATGGACCACAAAAGACCATACCTTTAAAATGTAATTGTTAAAACATTACTTACAAAGTCCTCATTTGCTCAAGTACCCTTGTATCTTTGTAAATGATATCGGCTACTAAATGTGTTATGTGCCCATCCACTTTATCTGGAGAACTTAATTCTTCATTATAGCTGCACAGGGAATTCAGATTTATAAATTCACCATTCAACGCCTGTACAGCATTTGGTTCCAAACCTAGTTTACGAGCTTTTTCAGCTAATGAGAGTGAATTTGATTTCAATGGTGCATACTGAGGAGCAAAATTTATTAAAAGTATTAAGGTTGATTAGGGAAAACAATGTAAAATGTTTTTACTATATAAATCATAAGTGCAGAAATTTCAAGTTTGAGAGCAAATCACTATTGCAACCTTTTTGTTAAATTAAACCAATTTCAATCCAATGTCTATGATTGAATGTGGATTGAAAGAGATTTGGAGGTAGGTACATAAAAGAATAAATATTTTTACTTCTGTTAATTCAGTAGTTTTAATTTTGTGTTCTGAACTCTGGTTGAAAAATTACAATTATGGTCACAAAGAAATAAAACTACTTACCACTAGATCCAATTCTGATAAGCTATGAGCATTTAAAACACTTTTTTCAATAGCAGGAGTCAATTTCTTAGTTTTCTTTAGTGTTTCTATCACTGTTTTAACTTTTTTCTTTAATTGTGTTATATTTTGATAACTCTCATATAGGTCTTGGAGTCTGTAAAGAAAGCATGTCAAAGTAAGAGAATAGCTTAGAATAAACTGAATACAATAAAAACCCGTTGATCAAGATCAGCCGACTTTGTGAAAAGCCTTCTTCTAATAGCAGTTCCTTTTCACAACTTAATTTCATCAGCCATGAGGTGTTGTAATATTATCTATATAGAAATAGAAAATAGATTGTATCTGTTAAAGATCAGCATTCATATAAATGAATATAAGTTTTTGAGATTGCCTATTTAATGGTTAACTCCTGTCTACTCCACTGATGCAATTTTAAAAAAAAAAATTAACAAGTGCAAAGCTAAATTTTTGAGAGGTAGGTACATTTTGTTATGGGATACTTTTTATAAAAGGACAATAAGACTTAAGACTTGGCCAAAAGCTATATGCTAGATATCAATAATAAAGACCCAGTATTGTGTTACATTATTATGTCATAAACTACTTACTTGTCAGGCATCAAGAAATCCACATTAGTTTTACGGTATCTAGCAATAAATGGCAATGTACATCCTTCCTCCAAAAGAGAAATGAAGCTTTGGGCTAATTTCTTTGGTACTTTCTGCTGTTGTGACAGCATTGATGCATCATCCCAGAGCATAGAGTGTGATTCTCCATTATCAGCTTCATTGTTACATTCAATGTCTTCTTTTTTAGGTTTCTTTGGTGCCATTCTACCCTTTGATTGGCTTTCTACTAAAATTGCAGTAGTAGGTAAAGTATGTTTTTCAGAAGTCAATTTCATTTGTACAGAATTTGTGGTGGTATACTTACAATTATTACTATCAGGAGTCTTCCGGCTTTTAACATGCTTCTTCTCAGTTGAATCAGCATCATAATTATTTTTTACTCTAGGTTTCCTGGTTTTTATTTCGTCTTCACCTTTTACTACTTTTGTTTTAGGGTTCCTCTTAGTTTCAGGACTATAGTCGCTGTCACTGCTATCTGATACCTTTCTTTTCCTTCTGGTCGAAGTTTTCTTGCTTGTAGGATCCATATTTTTATTTTTCTTAACACAAGAGAATACAGTATTCCCCATTATAAGTTTGCAAATTTTAATAAAGTGAAGAAACTCCAATGTAAAAACGTGATAATGAAAGAGCATTCAAGCGTAATTAAAAGGTAGTCTTTAACTGTATTATTAACTGAATTCTAAATAGACAAAACCAACTGACCAAAACTTCAGTTTTGAATTTATAACTAACAGTACGATTCTATGATCATAAAATTCTAAAAGTCTTCAATAAATAAACCACTATAAGAAACAGAACCTTAAAAAGATAATATAAAAAGGGTTCTCCTGAGAATAATAAGAAGCAACTGAACGTGCAGGAAGCTACGTGTAATAGGCAACACGTTGCAAGCACTGAGCCATAACACAATAACAAATTACTCAGTAACTACATACCCGTTCGTATAATACAAGTTAGATTAGGTACGTAGTCGTATTGCACTCTACAGTTGAAAACAATCCAAAGGTAAACAAAGCGAATTTCCAACAGCTGCTCCGTTGTACAGTTTTGAATGAATGATTACTATTGTCAATGTCAAACGCAATGTCTCCGAATTCCGAATCTATCCGTCACCGTCAGTGAATCTTTTATTCTTGGACAAACAAACTTCTTCCCTTAGAACTGCTCAGAACTTCACAAATAATAAATTTGTGAAGTTCTGAGCAGTTCTATGTTCTATGTTCTGAAGACATTTTGTTTATTATTATTTGTTGTACATCTCACCGCACCAGCGAACTTAATATGTTTTTTAGAAACAGAAACATGTCACCTCCCGTAACGGTTAAAGGATTAGAACACACGGCCTTCACGAATCGCACGTGCTGCTGTGCTGGTTTTTGTAGATGACGAATTTTCCGTTTTAATTACCTTAAGCCGTCAGTAAGTCCCTCTGCCACCGTATTAATTTTGATCTACATCAGCCCATGTGAGTTACTTTGTTTATTTTGTTAATTTTTCAATGTTTATAGTGCAGAAACAGACAAACACTCAAGTTTATCTTAAAGATGAGCAAGTATACCAAGTTACCTTTTTTTAAATTAACTACGTTTTCATGTAATATTTGGTCACATTACCTATGTATATTTAAGCCTCATAAATCTATACAAATATCTTTAGGACTATATCGATAACTACAACTAGGCTACTTGACAGT
Organism: Glyphodes pyloalis; assembly: GCA_037074685.1. NCBI lineage: Eukaryota > Metazoa > Arthropoda > Insecta > Lepidoptera > Crambidae > Glyphodes > Glyphodes pyloalis. Next base: position 7,014,232 of record JAYKKO010000002.1, read on the forward strand.
TTTTGAAAAAGTATTGTAAAATGTGCGCCCGTTCATTTTATATCCCAAGCAATTCGATTTATCTGAAAATAATCTAAATAACCAGAGAAAAATAAGATTTTGTGTAACACATTTAAAAAGCGCGCGAAAACGCCTTCACTGTTGCATTTATGACGTCAACGTCCTAGACAACGAACCGATACGCATAGGAACGACTTAATTAAGATAAACGGAAAATGTTTCAATAAATTCTTTATACGATTAGAGACACAATAATTCAATTTAATCGGTAAAATAATCATTGTTTCGCCACATTAAAATAAATAATTTTCGCCGACAGCTGTCATTTCCGAATTGCAATGGTGGTTTCCGTTTCGGTTCTTTTGTTCCACAGATAAAAAAAGTAAAATTTATTTTGCAAAAATAAAATACTAACTATGCTTTTAAATAAAAAGTAAAAATGCAAAATGATTACTTAATATGCTAACGTATCTAACACTTTTCATATTTTATTGTTAACACTGTCAGTGTTGCTTGATGGCCTGTAATTATCTTACACGTAAAAAATGTAAATGCATAGTGATGAAATATACCTATCTAATTGGCATACGATTGGCACTAAATTTCCACAAATGATACTTTGTAATGATAATGAAAGTGACTTCATTACCATTACAAAGTTGCCAGCGGGTAATAGATAAGTAGTAAAATTTAACATATCTAAATGAAGTACATACATAACACATAAAGTTCGAATAAACAAACATTTAAATTAAATATTAAAACTAAATAAACCTATGTTATGTATATTTATTTAGTTTTAAAACTTTATCTCAGATATAATATTGTATCATCACATCGTCTACGTGCTGAACAAGGAAAGCACGCTTTTTATGAGGACACATAATTTATAATCAAGTGAAAGTATCAGATAAAATCGGACTAAGTTATCAAGCTCTCAGCAGAAGTACTATTGACAAAGATTGATCTCTTCAACAGATTTATTTTATTCTTTTGGGCTCAGTTTTGATATTAAGAAAATGTTGGAACCATTAAGCGATCAAATTAATCTTCTCAATTTAGTTATTAGAAAGTACTACAGAGGCTGTCTTAGTTTGAACTTAGAGGTAAGTGTAAATTATAACCTAAAAATTCAAGCTATTTACAAATACGGTCCGAATTACTTTATCCGTAACTTTTTAGTTTCCACTTAGCGTTGTTGTTTAAAAGTAATTTGACCATCATAGATTATAAGAGCTAAAGAATCTTCACCGTTCACTGGCTAATTGCACACCGCACTCGTATTTTCAACCAATCGGCAGCTAACGCACTGACTTCAATCGATTTTGACGTTTATTGAGTGCCTCATGTTCATGCTAGGCCCGTTTGTCACCATGTTGAGAAATTAAGATTATAAATGGTGGTAATGTTATCCTCGCTGTGCTAAGCCGTATGTATTATTAATTGTAAACAATGATATTTAAAAAATAAATTGTAAGTATGATTCATCATACGTCTTAATCATACTTTTATATTCCCTTCATATTATTTATCTTTCAGGCAGAAAATATTCAAGAAATGACATGGAATTGGCAAGAACAGTTTTTAAACCACACTGTTGAAAGCCCATTATTGAAAAAATATCCAGTTAAAAATGATTTTACAAGATTGTTTTTAAAACAGTTAATAAAGTGTTTAGAAGGAAGTCAAGAAATCCATGATGGATTATACACATATTTGTGTAAGTCAATGAAGAGCGCTAAGGATGAAAGTTTTTGCTATCGTCATTACATAATAGGAAATAACTTGAATAATATTGTAACTATTAGAGAAACAAATAATATGGTGATAAATGGTACAACAGGGATGCGTACTTGGGAGGTAAAAGGTTTTTATTTAGTTAATCCAAAAACTAATATTTGTTTTATTTTTCAAGCCCGTTAAACACTTCAAGGAACACAGGTTTCCGAACATTGACCATTTTCAAAGATCCAAGGCTTGTATCTAAGGCTCATTGGATAGGGCCCATAGTGTTCTTACTTTTGGGAATTTTATTTCAGCAATTGATTTGATATTAATGTGATTCCAGGCTGCCATTATGTTGTCTGATTGGGCGCTTTGTAACATTGAAGTATTTAAGAAGAAAAAAGTTTTAGAGTTAGGTTCAGGAGTTGGATTTACAGGTATCACAATAGCGAAATTTTGCCATACTGAAAGTATCATGATAACTGACTGCCACGAAGATGTAATAAATGCAGTAGAAAATAACGTTGCTCTTAACTTTCCCTCTTGGGATTGTCAAAAAACTACAACTATTACAACATTTATTGATACAGATAAAAAAATAGGTAACTTTTTGGGTTTCTTTTTGTCATTTTATTATTTTTATTCTCAATCCAAACATATTATTTAATCACGATACGTTTTTCAGGTATTATGACTTTAGATTGGAATGATATTAGTAATATACCTTCTGCATTGTGTCCAGATGTTTTGATCGGCGCAGATATTATTTACGACCCAACGATATTAGAACCTCTAAATGATGTTATTCAGAGTTTCCTACAAAGAAATGAACAGTTGGAAATCATTATAGCAGGCGTCATACGAAATGAAGAAACGTTAAATACATTTTTGGAACTCTTAGGTGAATATTCTTCTTATAATTTTCTACTATCCTATACTTAAAATAAATGCGAGCGTTTGTATGCATGGACAAATACCTAGATGGTCGTTACTTTTTGATACAAAATTAGCCTTTATTAAGTTTTGGCGTAAATAACAAGGATATAAAAGTGAGACTAGATTAAAAAATAGGAACCTTCTTAACCTAAAATAATGCTAATAGAGATTGGATAATAATTTGAAATAAATATGTGTTTTAAAATTTCATTAAGACGTGAATTATTTCTTTCAGATTCATCGAATTTACAGTATAAAAAAATAGTGCAACGTGAAAATAAATTTGTAGAATGGGATTGTAATATACCAAGATATTTGTTACGAATTAATAAATATGTTTAAACTTACGAATAAAATGGTTTTTATTCACAAAAAAGGCATCATCATTTGCATGGAAAATGAATAACAATGTATGTAGGAGTGCCCTAGGAGGCACTCCTACATTAACAGGGCTCGGACTCGTATCTGACACCGTGGAACCAGTAAAGCTACCCTCTATTAACTGAGTCATTTTACAGGCCTAGCATATGCCATGCGACTAAATTTTATCGCGCTCTTAACGAACGTCGAATCGACTGAAGTCATTGCGTCAGCTGCTGATTGGCTGAAAATACGAGTGCGGTGTGCTATTAGCCAATTAACAGTATTTAAACTTTTGTCGTCTCATGCGATAAATTTGGGGTATTGCGCATGTTAGACCTGTTAGGCTGATTCGGACCATTGCATATATTTTTTTTACAGTTGGCCATTAAAAAATAGATTTGTCAAACTAACGTCAAACCCAGCTGATCCAAATTATAATTACAAATTGTCTCTAACAAAGATTTTCATTGAAAAAATATCTATTTCATTTGTTGTTTCGCTTTTATTGAACTTCAATTTAATACTTTAAAAAGGATTTGGATGTAAATATTCGTATTCCATTTATTTAAAGATAGTTTTTTGTGATTTTTTGCTTTGTAGGTTATGTCCATTGGTTAATAATAAAACATCTATTATGTCTGAAGATATTTTGCAAGCCACTTCAACGAATCCTCCGACGTCTAACGTGAATGCTGGAAATGAAAAACCAAAAGATAATAAGGCTGCAAGTAAGAAGGAAGAGGCCTGGGGTTACGACTTGTACCCGGAAAGGAGGGGAACCTTCTCTCCGAAATTATCCAACATTCTTGTAGGAAAGGAAGGAAAAGAAAATATCGACAAATTAAAATGCGAGAAAAATGTGTACAAGTGCGTGATGGACAGTAAGTAATACATCTGAAAACCGGTGTCTTCTCGGTATACATAGATTCTGAACCGGAAGTAGAATCACTGTGCATTGTATTCAGTGACGATTCAAAAGTGTTACATGTAACCTACTTGAATAAAGAAATATTTGAGTTTGAGTTTGAGTATATTATATCAGGCAGATCATTTTTATAAACAAACTAGCTTTTGCTCGCGACTTCATCCGCGTGGCGTGTCATAAAAGTGAGAACTTTGATATGCATATCAAATTTCAAGCATCTAACTTATGCAGTTTAGATTTTTCAATAAAATTTTTTTTCCCGCTAACTCACGAGAGTTCGGGAACGATCCCGAGGGAATTTTTGAAAACACTGCCATAACTAAACTTTATATTTACTAAGGTATGCATGCATGCTAGATTGAAAACATATCTTACGTGATTTAGATTTTTCATACAAAAGGATTTTCCGCTAATTCCCCTTCCCGTGGGAATTTCGGGAAATCCTTTCTTTGTGCACCGTAAAGACGGTACCTAAGCTACGTCCCTTCCAAATTTCAAGTGCCTATGTTTAGCCATTTAGGCTGTGCGTTGATATGTCAGTCAGTCAGTTTTTTCTTTTTTATAAATTTAGTAGATAATATAACCATTTAGACGGTCTTATCGCCAGGTTGTATTTGCCCAATTTGCTAATATGTTTTGATTGTTTTTACTAATAATGTCTTTGGATATTGTAAAATGACTTTAATTAAAGTCATAAAATATCTTTTCATGCATATTACCTATCTTTGTATTTATGTTATACACTACATGTTGTCAAGTCTTATTCTTTTTTCTCATGAATTTATACCATATTTAAGGTCCAATAGTAAAAGTAATGATGGCTGCTCTAAAAAGTTCTGGTTGGTAAGTTTTTTAAACTTCTACTTTCGTTTAAGAATTATATACCTATGTTCTGATAAATTTGGCACTTGAATTAAATGTTTACTTATTTCGTATTCAACCAGTATATGTAAGTATAATATAGGTAACCTACAACATGTTAAAGAAGTAAAGGGTTTCATATATACATAGGAAGTATTAACCTATTAGAGATATTTTAAAGTGGATACCCACTTTAAAATATCTCAAATAGGTTAATAGTCAATTGGCTAGGCTAAAATGAATTTTCCTATTTCCAGTGCAATTGACATCAGAAGACACATTTCATGTGAGGTTTGTGACTATTCAGTCAGTGGTGGCTATGATCCGGAATTAAATCAGGTAAATAAATAAGTATTTTCAAAAGTACTGCCATAAATATTATTGCTATGCATTTGTTAAGTATGGTTTGTGTTACAAAAGCAAAATGTTAAGGTGTTTGAACTAATATTTAATAATGTATAATAATAATGTCAAAAAGAATAGAAAAAATAACAAGTCTCTCAGTAGTTTGCCATACATATGTATTTGCATTAAGATTTTTCTTCCTAATGGAATAAAAAAAAAAGTTTAATTTTAAAAATATTCATGCTTGGGTCATGCAAATGATAAACTTCTAATTGTATGTTATGTATTATTGAAATTATTTTGTGGTTTAGTTGCACACGGTTAAGATACAACTGTGTATTCCATAATGTTTTGTCCCATCAAATGCTTGCATGTTTTCTGTTTTTGTATGTGCTAAGCTCATAGATTAAGTATTTTTTTATTTTTAATCTTTCTAGATTGTAGTATGCCAAAATGTATCAACCAGAAAAGGAATGGTTCAAGGTGTCCTAGCCCACGAGATGATCCATATGTTTGACTACTGCCGCAATGAGTTGGACTTCAAAAACATGGAGCATCTGGCGTGCACGGAGATACGCGCGGCGAACCTCACCCACTGTTCCTTCACCAGCGCTTGGTCGCAGGGTGACGCTTCCTGGACGAAGATTAAAGAGGCACACCAGGTAAACATTTTGTTTCAAATGCTGAGTGGAACCTGAAATGGCCATTCAGTCAATCAAATATTTCTTTATTTGAGTACACCATATGTAAAACATTTGAATTGGTATATTAATGTGTAGTCGTGCTAAAAGGTGTAGGACTACACATTGATACACTAAACTACACAGAGGTTAAATATTATTAAAGTGATCTCATTTCTGAATTTTAACTCTATTGTTTAGTATTTAGTGTGATTTGAAATATCACATAAATTCCCATTTGCTTTTTCTATTTTTTTTTAAAAACCTTTGTGTACAAAAAAGTACAACAGGTGGACTTAATGGTAGGGGCATTCTCTACCAATCATCTCTCTGCATAGATAGCTATAGGGGTAACATTATTAACTATTAAAAATTAAAAACATTATTAAATGTCTTATTGTTGCAAAATCTAAGCTGGTTCAAATCTTTATTTCAGGACTGTGTTAAAACAAAAGCCTTGTATTCAGTGATGGCCGTCCGACAAATAAGCAAGATGGAAGCCATCGATATCATAGAAAAAGTGTTCCCCAAGTGCTATGCTGATTTGGAGCCTATTGGCAGGAGGATCAGAAGGAACTCCGAAGACATGGCTAGAGCTTTCAGAGAGGCTTCATACTACGGCTATGAATAGGCAATACTGATGTAACTTTACTCTATTTAGTTTAAACAGCTCACAGCAGATTGATACAGTCTGGAAAACTTTTTCTTGCATTTTGCAGGAGTTTTTAGATGGCCTTATTATCATAGTGAAAAGATTTGAATTCCATTGTTCTAGTAGTGTTCTTCTGTATCTTCTTTATGATTCGTCTTTAGAAGCAGTTCCACAGCTGCAGGATATCTACAGACGTCAGATTACACAGTTTGGACTTTGCACCGTCCTTATGTTGTGCGCGTAAGAACTAATTTCGAAGTGTTAACCTTGATGTGCTATCGACCGAAGGATGCGCCGTTCGATTAGGGCACTTGTATAACGATGACGTCATGATATGACGTGGCGTGGGTAGCGAGCATATCATGTGCATCTGTGGGTCAGCGGCTGTAAATTACAGACTAGTGCTAGACTAGTCTATATTTTAGTCTAGGTCTACACCTAGACACGAAATAACTGAATCATATTGTGCTTTCGAAATATACGTACCCAACTTAAGGGCTATTCATACAATTCAATATTGTCCTTTCCGGATTAAGATAGTAAGTTGTCTGTCTAACTTTGATATTCATGTGAGAGTAGTGTAGAATTAAAACTAAATTAAATACTTTTGTAGAAGAGTAGATGTTTTTTCGGAAATTATATTAAAAGGTTGTTCTTCACAGATTTATTAAAAATGTAGATATTGTAAATATCAGTTGTTGAATAATACGCATTTGAAATGATTTAAAATAATGTCTTTTATTTCATTATTTTTATTTTACACCTATTACAAATGTCTAAGACGCGTGAAAGTGTAAGAGTAGTATTTAATACTGACCTTTCACAATAATGTATCAAATATTGCATTTTGATATTAATAATTCTATAATTTATTGTATTAAAATTTTAAAACACGAGCAAAAAGGCACATAGTTGTGTAACACTTTACTTTTAGGAGCGCAATCACTTAGAAATTACTATGAAATTAAAAACTATATGAATACAGCAATTATGTACAGTATTTTACAAACGATTGAAGGTTTAGTAACTATCCTTTCGTATTTAAACGTTTTCCATGACAGTTATATTTTGTGCAATTATTTTATTTGTGCATCAGAGAAAGAGGACCGTGGTAAATACATTTGGTAGCTATGTAGGCATAACTGACTAGAAATAACGTCTTTCAGGCCTAGCATACGCAATATGTCAAATTATTCGCATGAGACGACAAAAGTTTCGATGCTGTTGATTGGCTAATAGCACACCGCACTCGTATTTTTAGCCAATCATCACCTGACGCACTGACTTTTATCAATTTTGACGTTTGTTAAGAGCGCGATAAAATTTAGTCGCGTTGCGTATGCTAGGCCTGTTGGTAACATAATCAATAGCTGACGTTTAAAATACGTATTTGAGGTCAAGACTTCAATTGAGTAGTGCGGTCGAAAAATTGAAAGAGAAACTGATAAATTAATAAATCCATTTTAGAAATGGTGATTGTAGATATTCATATAGGTACTATTTTTGTCTTATCGCTCTTGGCCTATCCCACGGTTTAAAGGTCGACCATTTTAAAACATATTGATGATTGTTAAATTACGTGCAATGTAGTACCATACGAGGCACAGTCACGAGCAATGAAATGTAAACACTTAGTTCTTATGACGTAACGGCAAGACTCATTTTAGAATTAGGTTGTATTCGTATTAGTGTACGTGACTGTATCTGGTTTAGTTCGACAGAACAGCATTTATAAATTGTAAAGGTCGTAGATTCGGGCCTTTTTGTAGCGAAACGATTTCTATCAGATATTTAATTCAAGATACCAGGGGTTTCGTATTTAACTGACCAGTGGTGCAGTGTATCTGTCAAAATTACAAAGCTATGGCCTTAAAAAGGTCTCTGATAGAAAATATTAAAACCGACATATTCAATCATGATTTACACCAATAAATATAAAAGTCGACAACATTGCAATAAACTGTACAATTAAATAACATTAAAATACGATTTTGTATCATAGGAAACTATATCTAATGGCAAAAGTTTCTTTGAAATAATATTAAATAGGCTGTCATTCAAATATTTATAAAATTTTACTTAATAAATTTTACCAGAACATTCCACATTTTTAACGAAGGTAAATGTTTAATTTTATTAAATAGGTCAACCGAATATATTTCAAGCCAAGTGAATGTTTCTACTGTCCGTAGCATTTTTTATAAAAGAAAGCAATTAATTACTAATGTAAGTAATGTTTTTACACACGAGCAAAAAGATAATTCTTTACAAAGAGTAAGCACATTTGTGAAGCGTTCGTGTATAATGTTCAATTTCGATTTAATGTTGATCATTAGGTAAGGTACATGACCATTCTTCTTCCCCTACTGATAAGTATGTGCACATTGATGGACAGATTCGTTGTATTTTGATACAACTTGTAAGATCAATTACACGTATATTACAGATTGTAAATAAATTAATGATAATTAAACATTAGACAACATAATAAAATTGCCCTCATCATAAAGTAGGTAAGTAGTACATCGCTTCAGTGAACGAAAAATACATAGAAGCATTTCCAGCTCTTAAAAATGGCACCACGAAAAGTAAGGCACGGTGGGCGTGGCTTTAAAATAGTGAGCTACCGCGGGAACGAATACCGTTTCCACAGACGCAGCGTGTCTCAGGCATGGACCAATTGCAGCGCTTGTTCCATCTCACTCTATGAAATGACGTAAGTAACGAACTGCCTATTTGTCGATCTGAAAGCATTAGCCTTAAAATTTTTTTTCAAGTGTCGATACTTTATTACGTTATTACGTATCTATTGCTTGTTTGCTTCATTATTGTGTGTTTTGGTGCCGATATTCGAATGAAGTTAGTATGAAGGGAATACTTCAATGATTTTCGTTCACTGCATCGCTTGTATTTTGGAAACCAAATACGGTTTCCTTCTTCAACATTGCATACCTACCTTCTTATAAATACATTTTTATACCCAGGCATAGAAGAAGTGTTTACACACTTGATTGTCGTGAGTGAAGTTCGAACCCACGATCGTGCAACGGCCAGAAGCGGTAAGCATTGTTCCCACGGGTCAGACAAAATTGTTTGACTCTTGTTACTGTAATGCTCCCAGACTGATGTATTGTACGTTACATTAAATTTAATGCATGCATTAACGTTACATGAAATGCTCCACATGTGGACAAACCTCAATAAAATTCTGATACATTTTTTCACAATAAAAACGACCGGACTTCTAGTCAAAACGGACGGCTAACAACTAGTGAATACTTTATTGAATAAATCCTTTACTCTACTTAAATAAGTAGAAATGGAACTGGCTGCAGTCGCTAAGTATTTTCTAATTAAATGTAGGTATTTAGATATCAGACACTAGATGATACAAAATCTATTCAGTATTTTGATGTTAATATCTATAACCACTTTCTTGAATGTTTAATTTAAACATAGTGCACATTGCAGTTTCTGAATAGCGTAACTAAGATATGTATCTTAAGATCAGGCAGCCTTTAAAGTCGTTGTAATCCAACCAGTCTATAAAACTAATTTCCAATGATTTTTAACGACTTCGCTGACCTAAATGTTGTTATTTTATCTAAATATTTTTAACATATATAAAATCGTTTTAAAGTTTCATACCTACCTTTTTCATCTTGTAAGTACATATGTATTTTCAAATGAAGGTAAAATGAGCACTACTGTTTCAAAATCTTAAGTCTAACGATCTTAAAATCTATGAAGGCATTTCATTATTGATAAAGTAGGTACATAAAAGCTAGATAGATTATTATTTAAATAGTTAAGTATGGCATTTAATGTCATTCAGAATAAGTACATATTAACATTTCGAACTTATTCAAATCACCTGGCTAATGAGCGATTGTTTTTGTAAAATAAACAGTAGGTAAATTTCAATATTTTATACATTTCTAAAATTATTTCCCCTAGCACTCTAGATGGCTTGTAAGGCAGATTCGGACTTGAGACACTCTGGTATCTTATCATTATTTAGTAAAATATCTATATCTGTCTGTGAGAGACAATAATAAGGTACGAGCAATTTAGTGTAAAGGCACGTTATCACTTGTAAATTTCATGTTTCTTCGCTCAATTATTATGGTCCCTGTGTAATATGTATAGTTTTCTTATATGTGTCGATTGTTTCATAGGATTCTTAATTTAATCGTTTATATGTAACGCAGGTAGTAAGTAACAAGACATCCTATGTAGCATGATAAAATATCAAAACAAAGATTGATGATCCTATATTTTTACCTAAACCAAAAAAAAAAAAAAACTTGTATCAATAAAACGAAACAATTCTTAATTCCATATCTAAGTTTTCGTATCTATATAGTTACGAAGGCACTTGCTTCGACGGAATTAAGTTTTTGATTTTTACCTTTATAGAAACAATGCAACATTGAAGAATAAGAACCAAATTCAATGTTGGTACTGTAAATAAGAGCAACTTGAACCCAAGGCCTACTATCATAAGCTTGTTTGAACTGCTCCAAAAATATTATCTCGTAGTCATATTTTTTAAAAGATATCTTATCTAAGCATCAATAGTATATAATAGATCAGCTAGTTTAGTTTTGTAGCATTTCAAAATGGTTTAGGTATGTTCTCACTTGCTATGTTTTACCAATAAGATCAAAAATAATATTCCTAATAAACTAACAAACAGATGATAAATTAATGTTTACGGGGTCACACTATTATTTATGTACTCGACTAGCAATTTACCTAATATTTACAAAAGTATATTACACTGTCTGAACAGGCACTAAAATCACACAACAGCAACGATAACGTTACTTTAAACTTGAATTGTCACATTTACATAATTGTTTTTCACTCATTTACTTCGTGCCGCCTCACTTAGGTATGTCGTCCAATATATTATGTTGAAAAGGGCGAAACATACAGGGAAAAGTATAAGCGAAACTTTGTCGAGAGCACCATGTTGGGCGCCACAGAACATTACTCCGTGGTCCACCATCGCCGCTATTCCCGCCAAAACACTCGTTGGCCGATCTCCCGCAGGCATCGTATCCAGAATCGGTGAATCCTACCAACATAAACAACAATGTTGAATAGGAACAACAAAATCTTAAAATACATTTTCAAGAGACGTCTAAAGCAATTACTAATTTCTAGACTAACGCGGACAAACATCGACTAACTACACACGCGACCCGGCTAGCATGCGCTTAAGCTGTGCAAACATTTCATTCTCCGGTTCAAAAAGTTACTTCTAAAGTTAAATTTAAGCGTACGTTCTTAAGGCCAGGTTTTGAATAAAGCGACTCGAATACCTTAATAATAATTTAGACACATAGAGCTACAATATTTATTTGTAGGTAGGTAATAGGGGATGTTGGAAAATAATATTTGCGTATATAAACAAAAAGGTACCCATACAAAGATATATTTCTGGTCGAATGATTCAGAACACATCTAAAAATTACAGTGATAATGATAACATGCCTATTCAAATTACGGACATCTACTAAGTACCATCTAAAATAGCGGTTACATCCCAAATACACGTAGCTTTACTATAAATTTGCCTACCTGCCTATCGTGGCCCGAACTAATCAAACATAGCTTAGCACTAGTCACACACAGTGCAGTGATCAGTTTGATATCATCTTTACCTTGCTAACAGACCTTGATTCACATCCAACCTTATTTTGTCTCCAATTCCTTTTTCCCGAGTGGGACGACTAAAAATTTGTGTCCTAATTTTAATTATTATACCACGCGTATACGTGTTTTATACCTAAATGTTATACGTGCATTGTACAACACCGTACAAAGTTAGTACATAGAATGCTGAAGCTTATGGCCCACATCAGGAGTTGTAGTACATACCCTTTGAATGGTCTGATGAGAGAACTGTTGTTTTAAACCTTCGTCTTCGACGCTCAGTTGCGGGGTAAAAATTCCGCCTTGTGGTGTTCCCGTAACTGGCGTGCTTAATCTCTGCGAAAAGATAATACAAAATGCATGTTATCGATAGCATCCGTGGCCAGGACTTGGAGACAAAAACATGTGTAAAGAATCACTGAAGACTAAATCGTTTATCATTAGTTGTGAAAACCAAACAATATTAGTAGGTATCATTAGGTATATAACTATCTATTATGCTAGCTTACATTGGTAAAGTGCATAAAAGTGTGGATGCATTACGTCGTGCCTAAGTATCTAGGTGTTTCGCAATCTCATGCATTTGGAAAATTAGATTATACCTACATATAAAACGACAATAAACAGTTTTATTATAATCATTACAAATCTTGAGATAAGCTTCATGAGTGTCTACTTAAATTATTTATAAGTAGTTAAATCTTTAAAGGGGACCCCATTCCAATTTGTTGTGTGGTAGGTACCTGTGAATGATTTATATGCAATGGCGGCGGCGCCAGCTGAGCTGCGGAAGCTGCTCTCCTCAGGTCCTGGCGTCGCCGGCACCAGTTTTTGTCATACCGGATACTAAACAACACAACGAAGTACTCCAATAGTGCCAGGAACACAAAGATGGTGCATGAGATCAGCCACACCTCGATGCACTTCAGTTCGAGCGCGTCGGGGGAATTCGTGCTGTGGAAAGAGAATAGAATTACATTAATACTCAATATACGACCTAAAAATATTTCATACTTAATTAAATTTTCTGTTTCTTTGAAAAAAAAAATCAAATTCAAATAAGCTTTAGAATCAAACAGGTGATAGATTATTTTAAGTGTAATATTTATGATTGGTAAAGTTCTTTTTTGATATCAACACCAAATTAAATCTGAAAACATTAGATTTAGTTTTGGTTGACTTGAAAGAACTTTTTTGCTTTCCATCAGATTTGGAGCGGAATATTCAATAGTATAAAGTTACTAAAAAAATCTGTAAAATATACTAAAAGTCCTAATAAAACCTATGCCTTAGATTACGCCGTATTTTGTTTTTGAAAGGGGTTGCCTGTCGTAGTCTATCCGTTCGATGACTACTAATTCATTTAAAATCTTTATTACATGCCACATGGGGTGAAAGTTGTCATTCTTCAATTCCTACTGTAAATTCAACCAATTTAAAGTATGATGAATTTATAGCCTGAACGTATGATTTTCTCGAACCGCTTTTAAAATAAGGATCTATATATGGTCGCACTAATCGGTGAAACTTTGACGAATTAAGCGCTTGTTTATCATCTAAATGTTTGAATAATATTATATTTATTTACCTGACTGTGTCTATCATGGTGACCAGTGACAGCAGAGTGGTGACAAGTAGCACCATGCGACCGGGAACAATTTCTGGGATGACGCAGAAGCTGCCCCAGGAGATGATGACGAAAAGGGTGGAGGGCAGGTAGCTTTCTAGAAGGTAGCTCCGCAGCTCTCTCCTTAACTTGATTTGGAGACGAGCAGTAGAATGCTCGCCTGGAATTGAGGGAAATGTAAAATGTCATAACGAAGTAAATTAGTGTTATGTAGATACTTATACTGCTCATTCGCATTTAGAAGACTCGTTCTGTATGAAATAAGTTGTGCATAATGGATGAGCCCAAGGTACCTAGTGATAATACTTATACTAACTACTTTTTTCTAACGTATAAACATTTAAAATCATACATATACATGCAATTAAATTAGGTTAGGCTATGTTACTCTTATAAATACTATTTACTGGCCAAAGTATAGTGGTCATGCGTCTTTTGAGGCTACTTAAAAGATTTCACGAGGTGGTTGCCTGATGTTCAATAAAAGTTTTTTCCCACAACATTATAAATTTTACATAAATTTCTATTCTTAAAAAAATTTGTATCATGATATTAAAAAGAGGTTTTCTTTAATGTACGGTGGTAAATAAAACAGCAACTTAGTATACCTACTTAGATATTATCTGTAAAAATCTGTGCATTCAATGCACAGATTTTTTGTGCACTAGAAGCATTAAGATTCTAAAAATAATTTTAACTGTCCTCAAATAAAGGTGGTCATTTAGTAAATTTGAATAGTCAAAACACAAATGGTTGATGTGTGGGAAATAGGTACTGTCCTCTACAACAAAAAATGCAATATGACGCATTGGAGTTGTTCAGAACTGTGCCAAGTTAGAAAAACAAATCGAATAGGTAGGTCTACTTACCTAAAACTATACCGCCATTTTCTTGGAATCGCAGAATGATACCAGGTTCTTACTACAATTTTGTACGTATGTCACTTGGTTTTAGTAGATACCTTATTTAGGTGTATACTTTATTGCTACTGGTCGATTTCATGACCTCAATTTTTACTTCCAGACACCAAACTATCTAAAGGGACTAACTACAAAACAATCTATCTAGGAAAAACCACAAACATAAATAGCCTACACAACATATTAATTACTAATAATTAGGAACATACAGTTATGTAATCACGTAACAATTAGGTGTGGGGAAGGCTTGACCCGGATGTTGTACTTATACCCTGTGAGTATGGAGCGATCTGACATTATTTTTCTCTTAATGTTTGAAGAATGATAAATTCAAGTACAAAATAAAGTATCAAAAGTTATTTGTACTTTGGTAGGAGTGCATCTTTTTTTTCGATATTTTGTAGGTACCTTTTTATTAGGTCTCTATCTACTTATATATATTTCTTTTATTTTCTTGTTTTCTATCTTTGTTTACTCGTATTATTGATCTAAAGAATCTAAACAGATCAATTATAATACGATTATTCCGTATTACGGAGTGGTGGCAGAGAGCGGAGAGCCTTACTTAAATTTCGCATTGCAATCTTCCACGATAAAAATAAGATAAATTCTACTAGCATAAGGTTTGTAAGGCATATTTTTCCGTAAAGGAATCTATGTGACATTACTGAATTCTGTTTGAGAAATCAATTTAGTGGCAAAAATCCACTGCTAGGGGCAGCTAATGCATCATCATTCGAATTTCGTAATATATTTACAACCAGCATCTTGTTGTTGATTTAACAAGGATACTTTACAACGAACTAGTTCTAATTGACCGACTCAGATAGGATGCCCTGATTTGCGACCAGACTTGCGTGCGAAGTCTGGCGCGTTACCTATTTTCCTGACCGTGTGCTCCTTACTCATGATACTTACGAACTCAATGGGTTTGATACATTGTATCATGTTCACATCCGCGCCAAGCGTGGCGTCATGCCAGCGAGCGACAATGCGTAGCGTTAGTAGACAGTTAGTACAGGCGCAACTCAAAGCGCAAAGCCATGAATATACATTTACCTTCACCATAATTGCGAATATGATTACTTTTGTCCGTGAGAAACGTGACTACGTATTTGGGCAGACGGAACTCTTTGCGTTGGTTGGGCCCCAGCCCGAAGCCTAGCCAGGTCTCCACGTCTCGCCACTCGAAACGGACGTCTTGTGTTGTGTACTTATCTAAAAAAAGATAACCATTAAACATCATTATGACTGGCCGAATAATAAACCTGTTTTATGCGAAGCAGATGGTTACTTTGGACTTATGAAAACTATTGTTGGAGTTACGTCAATGTCGTCAATTAGAGGATCGCTTTTTCGCAAGCTTTAGTTGATTTTGTTTTAATCTATAAAATTAAAGTTTTACGTAAAGAATATTTAATAACCTTATTAGATACGAATATAATATGCGTTATGTCCCTAAACATACGACAAGTATTTTGTGTAAGTATCTACGTACCTACAACACAAAATACTTCTTGTAGGTAGGTATCTACAAATCCACGAGAAGTTATTGAGCATAGAAGACATACAACGCTGTCTTAACGAAATGAACATGTTTATGGTTTCTTTAACAATTTAACGAGCTACTTTCAGAATTGATTATCTAATCATATTGTGTTAAATAAGTAGAGACACATTTAATAAATAATAGAACAGCTAGTTAATATACTGTTAAACAGATCTTGTCACTGAAAGGGGGAAAGTCTCTACGGTTCGTAGGCGGGAGCCTATTAATTCGTTGCGCAACCAAGTTGATATCGTCTAGCCCCCATATGCACAAAATATAGGTTATTAAATATTCTTTACGTAAAACTTTAATTTTATAGTTTTATGTTAAAACAAATGTCGTTATGAAATTTGGTGTTAGTAGATTGAAAGAAAGTCAGAGAATTTTTTATTCCTAAACAAAATTTGCAATAAACATATCACACGGAAAATAAACAAGCGAGGGTGTTGAACGTAAGAGTCTGTGATTTTTTTTACCATGCCACTTTTTTACATTTATAGTTTAAATAAATCCCCCCTTTTCCACAAACGTCCAAGACGTTGTTTCTGATACGAAAAGTCTATGCTTTGACACTCTCTTAACGTGAGTAAGGTTTCCAGAGCTCCTGGGGGGTGCTACATTAGTAGCAGGGGTCAAGCCTTCAAGGTCAGGGCGACAAGTGCAGTAACAGCTGTATTATGCTGTTCTTGTCGCCCTTAAGCTAGGACCTCATTACCACTTAAGATCAGGTGGGATGAGGTCAATCCTCAAGTGCAATATATATGTATATATATAAAAAAAGGATAAAAAAAAAGAAAAAAATCCAAATTCAAATCCCTTTCCGACTTTTTATAATTTAGGCAAGGTAAACCTAATCATAGATTTATAGCTTCTTTAATAGATTAATTACACCTTCCTTATTCTAAGGCTTCCTAATAAGGAAGCCCTTAGAATACTAAGGGCCTAAAGAAAGAAGTTATCTAACTTCAACAAGTTTGAAAGTGACATTTCAAGATCGGATCGGATCGAGTTGCAACTTTTTCTAACTATCATATTTTCCTCCTCTAGATATATTTTATGCCTCATAAAAGTAAATATGAACTATACTACGCCTGCAAAGTATGAAAAAAAAACAATACTTTATCTAATATACTTACAACTACTGAAATCTATCTCACAATTCTGCACATCCAGGGGATATAGAACGAAGTCCATGTCGCACTTTATTGTGATAGTGGCACTGCGAACAAGATTCGAATTTAACACAAACATTTACACACTAAATGCCTTGTAAATTGCGTCTTAATCCTACCAACTGATCATTACGGAGAGCAGACGAATAGTTTATCTTTCTACGCGCTAAGTATTTGAGGACGTGCTAAATTTTATTTAATGTGTTTGTCTAGCGTTCCCGCCTTTTCTATTGTGTGGCTTGCCAATACTAACACGGAACATTTGGGGATATACTACGTCAGATTATGTAACCGAAAAAAAATATTTATGAAATTAAAAAGGTAGTTTTTTAATTTATAAACAGACCTTCGGAGATTTTGTAGATACACAGTTGCAGTCAAAAAATGACACCGAAAAAACAAGGCCTCACACAGTATTAAACCTTTTTTCATTTTTTTTCTTATTCCTATGATCATAATAAAGTTCAAAATTCGCGTTTAACGTTTCATTTTTTCAACTTCATTTGACTGCAATTTACTACTGTAACTATTGATAAATCAATCAATCATAACAATCAAAATACAAATATTTCACGTTTTTTTCTTTATAAGCTGTTTAATTGAAATTTCGATATTATTATTTTTTATAAACCTATTAAAATTAGCAAGGAAGCGTTACCGGTCATGGTTTAATAGTCAGTGGGGAAGACGAGCCTGATACTAAAAAGCTTCTATTATTACGCACCTAATGCTAAGCGAGACAGTCCTGTTAGCATACAGCCTCAGGGAGGCAATCTCCTGGAGTACAGAGAGAATCCGCATAGTCTGCAGCTGCCAGATGTAAAGGTCCGGCATCCATATCAGCTGGCGGTACTCCCAGGGCAGGTCGAGCAGCGCCGTGCCATTCGGCATGCCAAGGCGCTGGTCCACCCATGACACTTGCAGGAACACATCCAGGGTTATCTCCTTGAACAATACAATGTACAGGTTAACAATACTGCTTTTATGTTGCAGTAGTTATGGATTAGTATAGTGATCCACAGATTGAGACAATGTGAAATCAAATTGGCCGAATGTAGACGTAAATTGAAATCGTCAATCAAGTGATTGAATGTACGGTCGACAGCGCAACAACAAGGTAAACAATTGCAGTTGGATATTAGTTCTTATGCGTACGGCGTAAGGGCAGTAAAAAGGACGAAGTTTGTCTGATGCGCTTTTGTCTGAAGTATTGGTAAGGGGGCCTATCAAACTAGTAGGTAGGTGTGATCTTGAAATGTAACCTATACATTGTAACTTGCTCGGCTTATTGAGGTTTCTGGTGACCGGAATGCTGGTAACTACCTCGGCCAACGCATTAGTCTGGCTATCCAAAGAGGTAACGTTGCCAGCATCCTGGTCACCCTTGATACCGGAGCGGACAACCCTCTGTAAATATTCTGTACATTCTCTTTTGATTATTTTTATTGTTATAATTTTATTAATAAGTTACCTTAATAAACTGTGTATACATCTACAATAATTATGAAGCTTGTAACTTGTGGAATCAATATCAATGTTCGCAAAATACCACTTGGCTAGGTCCCAGAAAAATTTCTTTAGCAGGTACAAGGCAACATTATGTCAGACTATTCCATAATGATGGATGGGAAACTTTTGACCCTGTTATTAGTATATGTATTTAAAAAAAATGTATTCGGTACATTAAATTTCGTGCGTTTTTAATGAAGTTTTGATTAGGTACTTCACTTGATTAATTTTCAATAACCTTTTTTGCACTCGTTTATAAAACTTATCATAATTTGCCGATCTATTAGTACTAAGACGTTCTTTGCTTTTATAGTTAAGAAGACTTTTTATTATGAGAATAAAAAGTCTTCTTAAGATCAATTTATCAACAAAAATCCATCCAATTCCCTTGTGTAGCTTTACATACATACAAATATTGCTTTTTTTTAAATATCTATTAGTAGATATTTAGGATAATATCATTGGCAGTCTCGATTCGGTTATTGTTGATCGTGATTGACATTTAGAACGAGCACTGTCATATTTTAGCGCAGTGGCCTTCGGTTTTTCTAGGGCAATGGCGCTTTGCCATTTACCTATTTGTCTTGCCATAATTTAAACAGGCAATCAATTTCTCAAGTCACAATATTTTGATATAAAGTACCCAAATTCAAATTATTTTAACTTGTATTTTTAGCAATTTTAGACATAGAGATAGGAAAATCTGTAAATGTACGTCAATCCGCATAACTCAGAAATGTGCCTGGGTTTTTAAACTTACTAAAACACAAAATAAGAAATGAACAGCCCACTTAAAACTATCATGAAAGAATTTCATCTAGTAAAATAAGCAAGGATGATTATTAAGCGGTAACAGTAACAATTCAACAATTCGTGAACGTTTGAAGTCGAAATTCATAAATCAGTTTTCATTTGAGACAAAGAAATAGTTATGTGAGTTAATTTTTTTTTAAATGCGGCTAAATACAATGGATTTATACATTGAAGGGGGAATTTCTCCATGTCTGATTGAGTCATGGTTATATTTTTAAGTACGTATTTTTAGAGTACAAAACTTACAAAACGGTTTATAAATGATGTTACTATCTACCTGTGCATTACTAATATAATACTCGTTTCTAAAACAAAAAGTATTTTATTTTCGGTTCAGTTGTCAAAAAGTCGCCATAAATCTAGACATTTCAGAGAATCACCGCGCATTTATTGTGGTCGAGAATTTACTTAGTGCAAATAGGTAGTTATACTTAATTCAATTCTATATATTCGGAGCCAAGGTTCTAATGCGTTGTTATTTAGTTCTTTTTATTGCTTCTTATATTATATATGGGTTTAGGTAGGCTATAGGGTAATAACTAGTTCCTACAAGATGCTCTAGGGTAATCAGTTAATGCACACGGGCGTTTCAATTAACGGACTAAAGTTAATATTATGACATGAAACAGCAAACAATTTCGATACTCCTGATTGGCTGATAGCACACTTCACTCATATTTTCAACCAATCAATAGCTGATTTTGATATTTGTTAAGAGCGTGAATTTTTTTAAGCCTGGCGCACCTCATGTCACTCACTAGGTTATGTCAAACGGTTGTTGACCTCCAAAATTTCACATGTCTATTATGTTGTAAACAAACACTAAAAACAAATAGAAGAAGTAAATGGATACCTACATACCCCTTTGTTCTCATCAACTCCAGACACTCTGTTGACGTTCACACCAATGAAAACCGTCGTGTTTTTACCTGAAACATCGCAATTAGTTTTAATTATGTGCTATTTCAACAGACCTGTATTTTATAAATATAAAAACTATAAGCATTCAAAATTATCATGATCGTTTCTGCAATTATTTCCATGAGTAAAATAATTTAGCGATGACTTGACAAACCACCAACGAAATATATAAATATCTGTTCATATATATAAAAATTATAGGCGCGCAGAATACTAAATCA
This sequence comes from Glyphodes pyloalis, assembly GCA_037074685.1. Classification (NCBI taxonomy): domain Eukaryota; kingdom Metazoa; phylum Arthropoda; class Insecta; order Lepidoptera; family Crambidae; genus Glyphodes; species Glyphodes pyloalis. The sequence goes on from JAYKKO010000002.1 coordinate 7,035,115, forward strand.
TTTTGTATTTGTCCTTGGACATGACAAGAATTGGCGACCTCCGTAGCAAAAAGGCGAACGGGTCGGACTATGGCGTCGCGCAATCTCCTAGGTCCCAGGTTCGATTTTCGATCGGGTCATTATGAAAAATGTCTCTAAATAGACTTGGGTCTGGGTGGTTTAGTGCCGTCGTTGTTTCTGACTACTGTGCTAAAAAGCTACCTGCGAATCACAAGAATGTATGTTAAATATTTATTCATTTAAGATGTCATAGGTGTATCGTAGACAGCTTATACTGTACCAACCTTTTTTGGCTCAAGGTATCTAAGTAGATTTTACATGATAAAAGGATAAAGGCGTACTTTTTTTTAATGTTATCTGACTCTTGGACTAGACAAATTTTTAGTCATCTACCCTATTAGGTAAATTTTACCTCTAATAGAAGCAAGAAAGATTCTTTCAATTCCCCCGAATTATGATAAACTACTGCGAAATCGTAGTAATGAGTATGGTTTCTTTCGGCGACGTCGCCGTGTTCCATCGTAGGAATTTGTGTTCGCGCTGCCGTACCCACCATCTTCATGTTTATTGTGAAAGTTTTACCAGCAGACAGCCAAATGAAGGTAAAATTGTTTATTAAATTTTCACTAATTTGAGGTCCTGTTAAAAGGTGAGCTCGACCTACATTTCCTAGATTTTAAACCGAACTATAACTAATTCAGTTAGTCAGTCTAGGATTTACGTTTAACATAGTTGAAATAGGTGAAATGCAAGAATTCAAGTTAATAACTTGAGTTCTTGCATTTCACCTATTGTCTTGTCTACTACAGCGTTATTTTGTTTATTGAGTTTTAGTTTCATATAATTTAGAATGGTAATGTGTGCCTAGGCATAGAAAGGTAATCTCAATAGATAATTGTTTGATCCGCTTTTAGTTCATGGCTGGATCTAAGACGACTAGCTCGCTAAAAATTTTCTATGTCTCGAAGTTCGATAACAATGAATATTACCAAGCGTGCATTGTTTTAGTAAGCGGTACCACGGGATTTTTAATAAGGCACATTTATTAATATTAATTTTGGAACAATAAGTAGTTGTGGGTATGATTTTTACAATGTAAACTTATTGAAACCTGATTTTGTGGGATCAAATGTCTAACTTTTATTAGAAGGTCATAAGAAAACTAAAAGTAATTTGATGAGGCAAATAAAGGTTCTTTTTGAGATTTAAATCAATTAAGTACGGGATAATTTTATTGTTTACTTAGACTAGCATATTTATTGTTCAAATCAGAAATAAAGAAAAGCTAAAACGTCAATTGGATGAGTACGCAGTGTAACAAAACAAATGCAATGCGAATCTTTTGTCCGAAAGCTAATTACACATTTAATCAATTAAATTCGCTTTAGAAACTTAGGTAGCGCTTCTAATATCCTAACAATTTTAACCAAAATTCTGTCAGAACTGTCAGGGCGTCATCTACGATGGAATGACTGATGAGCAGGCCACTGGAACTGCTGAGTAACGTCCGGCGCTAAGTGGATAGCGGTTATCGTATCGCTGAATCTCGTTGTGTTGTTATAAATACCCGTTGTTTCTATATTTATTCCCAATAGTTCTTGATTTGGCTAGCCAGGCCGCATAGAATGCGCCATACGAGTAAATTTTATCGAATCAGTTGGTCATCTGTTTGGCTGAAAATACGAGGATGGTATTATGTATGTAAGTAGCAACCAATCGGTAGTTTAAACTTTAGGGGCGTCTTATGCGAAATAGCTCGCATAAGACGCACAAATCGTCGTAATTGACTGCAATTAAAGTAAACATTGTTTCTTTCTTAACATAAGCGATTGGATAGAGACAAAACACAGACTTTCCGAATCGGAATCATTTCTAACGTGTGTAAATCAGTTCCCTGGTCCGTGCGTGCCTATTACGATTTGGCTGCCAATATACTCTTTGGAGGAAGTGTGAATGAACATGGATAATTGGGTGTTTGACTATTATGTGGTAATAAATTTACGTTTGCTGGAGCTAATTATCGGCTGTGTTATTGCACATTGTTTACCCGCCTCGAAACTAAATCAAAATGTTGCACATGGGGATCGTGAAAGAATTTGTTAATCGGACTAAGGAGGAGAATTGAATTTGTGATTTGACTAAGATTTGAGAGCGTGGTAATAAAGGCCATTGGAATGTGTTTTCAGTTTTTAGAAGAAATAATAGAATTAAATAATATAATTTTTTAAGGAAAATATTGTTCCATAACCTATTGCATTTCTTTTTAATAATATTTCCAAAAGACTTATCAACTCCATGGGGATGGGGGACCCAGAAGCTGGTAGTTATCTCGCCCAGCGTCTCTTTATCGCCATTCCGTGAGGTAATGCAGCCAGCATTTTTGGTATCGTGCCATAGGGACTATCTTTCTTTAATTACTTTTTTTTTCATTTAAATAGTTAATAACTTAATTGTTGCAGTTATGAGAGATAAGAAAAGGAAAAAGATTTTACATAAGGAAAAATACATAAAAAAAATTACGTAATAAGTATGATATAGGGACAGCAAGGAAAAAGAAACAGAAAAGTAAACTAAAAAATATATCAAAAATATACATAAAATTATAAATCCTAATGTAAATAGAAAAATAAGTAAAAATAGCAAATAGGTTCGGTTGGCTACATTAGTGTCCATTCATTTTATTATATAATATTTTTTTTATTGACAAGTTCCAACAGTCGTAAATCGATTGTTAAAAATAATTCTGTGACTTACCAGGTGGAATGTTCCTATTATAGTCTGTCGGCATTTTGTAGATATGCTGGTCCAGGTACAGGATCTGGCTGAAAGAAAGGGAAAACGAATAAGACACCGATAAAAGAAATACATTCAAAATTGACAAATAAAAATGGCGGCATTTAAAAGAAATGTAGCAGTCCAGTATTTTTAATACATTAATCTAAGTCTGAAAATCTATAAATTGTACTTTCACATAAATTTTATAAAATATGTCTCATGGATGATCAAAGTTTGTTTTATTTTTTAAATCCGCTTGGAAAAAAAGTGATTCTACCGCCAGTCCGGAACTTATTTCTACGGAGAAATCTTGGTAAATATTAAATATGGTAGCAGTATGTGACTTACACAAATTATTTAAGACCAAATTTCCAATTCAAATTTCGTTTAGGTACATAAGTTTATGATATCAGAAAACACAAATCCTAGGTAGAATAAAAAAATAACAGAAATTTATTCATGACTTGATTACTTCTACATTGTTATTTAAGTAATTAGGTCACTAATTAGTTTCCTAGTGCACATGGATGACCTAGAACGATAAAAATGTAGTAATATTAGTGTTTCCTTTATGACACGAGTTCGTGTAAACCCAAGACATGCGACTTAAGCCAAGTTCTTAATTGCATACAACTTCTAATCGTTAGGTCAAATAGGGTTGACCTGTGATGACGAAATATTAATACACACTGAGTGAAATGAAGCAAACAGCCCGAAAAGAGATTCAGCTAACTGATTCCGTAGTTATGTACCTGGTTTATTCAACTTTGTTCCTTCTATGGAATGTTTATATGTACTGTACTTTATGCAAAAGCTTTCGAAAACCCTTGAATTAAATTATTTGCTGCAATTGTGTCGTAAATGACAACTATTTACCATATAATGTTTGTTGAACTTGAACCCTCTCAGCTAAGACTAAAACCTGATTTCCAAAAATAAATATAACCCAAATGCATATTGAATTTGCCTGTTGAAATTGAATAAATTTTGTTTCGGCGCACTTCCAAATCTCTTGTTTTTATACAAATTTATAAAAATGTTTTGGACAATTTCGAACGAGATGTGGAGACAACGATGATTTGAACTTAGTTGCGGATAAATCCATACATATTTAAATAAAAGCTGCAAGTAGTCGTTTCATTTAGTAATCAGCTATGATCTAATAAGCGTACAGAAAAAATGCAATAGGTACCAGTATGTATAGTATTCCTAGACTATTTAAAAAATACTAATAAAATAAAGGTATCAAATGTTAACCTTTTCTCTTCACTTTCATATACATACATCCCTAGTCAAAGGTTAATTTGAACTTGATGCAGCTCCATTAGTTGCAAACAAAGTCATTACTAATGCAACATCATATACCACAGACTGTAATGTATGCAGAATACAGAAAAGTTTTAACTACTTAAAATTCCAAGTAATTTTCCTAAGACTGCAAATTAAAGTACGACTAGGTAACATAGCTGTTCAAATATGGCAAGGAACGATTGAGTAAAATTAAAAATAATATGCAGAATGCTTTTGATTGAATGAATAATTAAATAATGTCTTAAAGAAGCAAAATTTCTTTTGGGTTTTTATAAAAAAGGTCAACTTTTATTTGAGCTCTTCTAAACCACCTCAACAGGATACGATGGATCAAGTAACCCTGGATGGACGTTTGATTTCAAAGCAACTTTTCTATCGAAAAAAACTAGAGATTTTAATTATTTATTGGAGAGAATATATTTGAATTTGAATTGATAGTATTTTCTTCGATTACCCTTCATCGATATCCTTTTTGCAAGGTTATGATCAGGTCAAAAGTGCAATGTCGCTAATCGTAGCATTAAATTTATTTATACTGCAAACCGATAGGCTTACACTTGTCCCTAATCCACTCGATAAGTGCTTCACCTTCACTCTTAATTGTATTATCACCGAGAGCATGCTACATGTATGTTGACCTATGGGCATTAGCAAGAAGCTAAATGTATTGTTTTTTTCACTCTTACAAAAAACGTTCAAATAGTCACACATCAATCTGTCATCCCTGGTCTGTAAAAATGGATGTCCTTGCTACGAGTTACACATCTGCTACGTCGTAGCCTACGGAAAATGCGCAGCCAACTTGAAATATACTTTCACGATTCCCGTAAAAACGTGACAGTTATTAATCCATTGAAAAACTTAAGTGCTAAACATTTTATAAGTTTATTTGCACTATCCAAACTCCGACCCAAACGCTATCCATAGATTTTTGGTCGAAGTTTGTCTTATAAATGTAAGTGTATCCACAAAACTTAATTAAAAAAAGAGCCTACATATATGAATGAACTGGAAACCTATATATGTTGTGCCCAATGTATGTGACATGTTTGTGTTGTGTAATCTAAGACAACAAACAAGTTACGACACTTGGACGATTGGGCGTGTTGGACACTTAATACAGGAAATTAGATAAGTAGTCGTAATTCTTTGTCGTACAACATTATACATATTTGTATATAGAATATTTTGTACCTTCAATTTTTATGAACGAAAACAACAAAATCGAAGCTACAAAAAGGGTCCAGGCGTTAGGGTGGCGCGCGGTTGGGCAACAGCCTAGGGCGCTCGGACTCGAACGGGCGCTAGAAAGCTACCCTGAGGTACTCAGATGTATTGCCCTAAATCGATGTATTGGTATACGCTTTTACAGGGGCGATGGCGGAAATTTGTCCAGGTTGCCAGTAATGCTAGAACCGGCACTGAAAGGTCTTTGTGCATATCGGTAAATAGTACAATCATTCTATCTTTTAAAAAAACTTTATCAAAATACACTCGTAAGATTTAAGCATTTATAGGGACAGGAAAATGTGGTGATGTTTTTTTTATTATTCTGGTATAATGTTGGTTACTGTTCCCAACACACATGTACCTGAGCAACTTAATTTGGGATTAGATTAATGTTTGTTTAATTGTTTGATATTTATGTAATAGTTTCTGCACACCTCGGTACCTTGTTACTGCAATTATTGATTCGAGAAGCAACTATGCGGGCTAAAACATTATTATAAAACAGCCCACTAAATTTACGAAACACCAACTTTATAACACAATAGCAAATGTAATGTTACAGTACATTTGCTATTCAAATTAATACATTTTCTGAACTGCTCATGAATTATATAATCATTGTACACAGGCTAAAACGGAGACAACTAAGATAATGCTCTGAACTGAATTGGTACCCAAAAGACTAGCCCATAGCAGCTGAAGATTGAGAAGGCTAAAGAAAATAAGAAATTATTATTCCAGCAGTGGAACATTATGGGGTCTTAATAAATACTTATTCACCATATTTATTTATTTTTTTAGAGTCATATTCACTACGCCATGTATTAAATCCCATCCTCTCCTTTCCTACACAGAACCACAAGAGCCGGCCAACAATGTCATCGCTACACCGTGGAAAATATTTCATCACAAGTAGAAAAAGTTAACAAAAAGTTCGGTAACTCTTATCTTTGCCGGACTATAAAGAAGTGGAACTCGTTGCCGGCTCATGTGTTTCCTTCTTCCTTTGACATGGATTCCTTCAAAAGGAGCGTAAAGAAACATCTTGCGGGCCAGTATGGCGATGCTAACGGATAGGATATTTTGATATCAAATCCGTTGTCATCGCGATGTGGGTTCCTCTCTTGCTTACCATCAGGCTGGGAGGAGCCAATATACTGCGCTACAATAAAAAAAAAGCCTCATATACCCGAATGATAAATATTTATTACACCTTGATATTGATATTTAGATGCGTGCATTTTCTTCGAATGTTACCTTGAACACTATAGATGCATTCTTTTTACTAAATATATCTAATTCCGGATATTTAGTACGCACAACGGAAATGCAAAAGCGTTCATTATACATTGTGATAAGAAATGCGTGTAACGGAAGCATGAGGAATTACTGTAACCGGTTCATCGTTGGTTCGCGTGCGTTCCTGAGGTATGCTGCGTTAACGGGTGTCGTCGGCATTAAACTTTGTTGGATAAATCGAGGTTAGCCTTTGTTTATAGGATCACCATTTTGAACTGATTTTGTTTGTTTTTGTAGCAGAACTGATGAAAATTGTAGCAGAAGTAAGTTTTATTTTCAATATATCAGAATCGTTTATAGTGTTTGAAAGGTGTACAAGGAATATTCATAAAGTTTTCTCTCAAATGTCGTTTGTTTTATCCTTACGGTCTATATAAAAGATGGGACATAATAAAATTGTTATCACGAATTCATGTGGTTACCTAGTGCGTCGGAATTAAGTCTATACAAGTCTGAAAAGTATTAAACATTTTGCTGATTAGTTTTATGGATGCTTTTATCTAAAATAAACGAAATTTAATTTAAAAATTTGTACTTAGCCTTAAGAATGTCAACTTTCATCCCATGTGACATGCAATAAAGATTTGAATTTGAATTAGAAAACATAGATTGCTGGCTTTTCAAATTCATCAATCAGAAATATATTTTTTAAAGTTTACCTAAAACAATCGCTTTTTGTCAGTACACAGTAAGAAACTTCTCAGCAGTGTTTCATTCCACAAGCAAAGATTATCCTGCAAGGCAGGAAATAGTGAGCTGTTAACTGACCAAGCGGCGCGGGCGTATCAGTCCCTAAGTCTATGAAATGAGGAAATAATATCTAATTGTACCCATTAGCATAAGCTCATTGAGAATTAGCCACCCGAATGAAAAACGGATTCTGTGGTAAGTAGCTATACACTTATATTACAGAAATAGGAAACAAATACGGTACGGCAACGCCCAGATACGATACACTATCGAAAGGTTATTTTCCCATATTTAACTAACTGGGATTCGAACCCGGCACAGAGATCCAACGTCAAAGTCCGTCTTGCTCACAAATAAAAAATAAATGCCCTAAAAAATCAAACCAATCTACTGACCCAAATCTAAGTTTTCCTTGGTATAATGAGCACCATACAACGATGAATTATACTGGATATGTCAACAAAGGACGCTAAGACACAGGCTAACTTGGAAAAGCTATTTCCGAAATTGAGTTGACTGAGAATCAAACTCAAGGCAAATTGAAGCAATAGCTTAGCAAGCTGCGTCGCCGAAGTCTTCTATGGCAAACAGGTAAAAAGGTAGTTTAAGGGAGGAACCTACATGTTCATTTTTTGCACCCGGCTTATAAAACGTAAATTATGTGGTTTGTTACTTATACGCATTGCGATAACGGAAACATAAAATGCGTGGTGTTGTGGCAACAAAAGTCTTTGTGGTCTACAACAGTCGCATCCTGCCGAGGTTTATCGTTAAAGTCGCTACAAGTTCGAAGCAGTACTACGTGAATGATTGGAAAGTAAAATGAACAAAACAGCAACCATAGGATATAAAATGGATGGAAATAACTTCAAGGGTCTGAATAACTTTATATGTATCTGTGGTGTCATTTTTATGTGGCGGTCAGATTAATTTGTTACTATTTTTGTAATTAGTAGCAGTGGTAACCATTGTTTTCTAATGTATAGCTGACAAAATATTATGTTTTTAAATATTAATTGTTTTTACCTCAGACGCAAATCAAATGAATATAATTGACAAGTTTTGTTTTGTTTTCACAAATTACAGCAAAACGTAGACACATAGATGCATGTAGGAAATGTTTTATGATTTATTTGGTCATTATACACATTCATTTATTGGGTACCCATTCCTTTTGTCTTCATCAACATTTTGTACAATCGACAAACAAAACTGTGTTATGTCTTAGTGCAAAATTAGATTTCAGCTCTCTTTTTAATAATTAACAACAAAGTTTCCTCTCGTTATCTTCTCAGTAGAAGTTCCCAAACCTGTTACTGATTTAATTTACATTGTAAAAATATTATAAATTGAAATTAATTTTATATATTTATTTTACATTGTGTGGCACCCAGTACTAGTGATAGCAAATAGGTATAAGATATCTCTTTCTTAACAAGCCTCACAAAGGGGATTCTAGCCTCCTCCTCCGTTTCCAGACCAGTAGCTACTAAGTACGCCTCGTACGGCAAACCGAGAGCCCGCGGGAGTTCTTGATGTCTAACTTATAAACCATTTATAGTCATTATAGAATAGCCTGATGTTTTTCCCCCACAACATACCAAAATTTCAGTTGCGATACATAAAGTTTAGCTGTGTAAGATACATTGATCTTATGGACGATATTTAGGTTATTTTTTATGCCTTGATCAATGTTTCTGCCAGTGAACAAATAATTCCGTAGTAAGGTCCAAGGCTTGCGTGATTGACGAGCGGTAGACAGATTTTATTCGCTTCTCAAGTATTGCTGTTTTATGAGAAAATGGCGTTTTTCATGTTTTGGTTATAGCCTGTGGTTCCTAGACAAAGGACGGCTTATAAACATTTCAAAGTTGTCTTGTTTTCTGTAAAGATCGTGGTTATGGCATATTACTCTGATCTTCGTGTTGGTATTCGGTGAAGATTTTAGGCAAATTATAACGCATCTATCTGTTCTTTAGTTCAAGTTCCAAATTTGGATATGCAGCAAACAATACAGCTAGTGCAGCTAAAGAATCCTTCTTGACAGGCACGTATCAAGTTTTGTATGTTCGGTTGGTTAATAATCAAATAATCTAATATTAAATTGTACTAAGGACAATACCTATGTTTATACCTAAAACTATGTTCTGTGAGTCTTCTGTGCAAGTAATATCTACTTATAAGTTTACTTTTAGTTCCAGATAAAGATTTGAATGAATCTGTCATAACTTTTATAGAAATGGTGAACCGACCGGGGATCAAAACCTTAGGCGTCACGCCGCTAAAGTCCGGCCCACTCGCCTCTCGGAGGAGGAGGCAATGGATGTTCTGTCGAATAAAATGTGTGTTACCGCCTCATGAAAGGTGTCTACTCGTAGGCATTCAACACTGTGCGCAGAAAGAAATGGGTATCAAAGATTTTTTCATTTATAATCTCATTTAAAATTTGATTCAATAATAATAGATTCAACTAGCCATTGCGTGTCCAGAGTGGGAGCCATTTGTGGCCGTGTTCGCACGTGATAATATTGGCCGGGAGCCAGATTGTCTGCCGAATCCTCCGACACACCGAGCTGTAAAAGTATATCAATGGTACCTAGTGATTTATTCACCTGAGACGAAGGTTAAAGAACTTTTTCAATTATGATCCGTTTTAACTGTAAAGCTTTTAACAAATTCGTGTAGCTATTAAAAAATTCTAGATTAGTGTCAAGTGGAATTTTTAACAAATTGTAGTTATTTTAATGTTAATACTTTCGGGCCAATATAAAAAACGAAATTTGCTGTATTGTTTTGGATCTGAGGGTAGTGGTATTGGCGTTGTTTCTGATTTTTCGAACTCAAGTGCTTTAGTTACCTACTTAGCACAGAATCAGAGCAATGTATGGCAAATATATGTAAAAATACAAAATACATTAACGATTTGTTCACTTTTGGTTTGCAGATTGACAACGACAATCTTGACTTGACGGTTGCATGTGTTTGTTTCAAATGATTAAACACTCTTACATTGGGAAATACTGCAGTTGTTGTTTTAAATTACATTTTACCTCTTGGCTGGTAGGAAAAAGGCAATGCCTGATTTCCGGAGATTAAGAGAGCTTTCGTAAACATCAATCTCATAAAGTTGAGAAAGTATAGTGTTGCGTTTGATTGATTGTTTTCGTCTGATACGTTAGATATTTTTAAGCAAAGGCGATGTCTTCTTGCAATATTAGAAACAGACAGTCCATAATTAACTAACTTCCGCCAGAATTGAATAGAATGTTCATGAAATAGAAATAGAAATAGAAAATGTCTTTATTCATGTAAACTTTTACAAAAGCATTTATGAATCGTCAGATTATACTACCACCGTGTTCGGAATGTTGCTTCTATCGAGAAGAACCGGCAAGAAACTCGATAGTTACTCTTTTCAAAAACTTACAAAAATGGTAACATGCAAAAAAAAATAAAAATACATATAAACAACATAGCGTATGACTATCAATTCCAAACATTTTTGTCGTTAATATAATCTTCTATTTTATAATATCCTTTCTTCATTAGACAATTTTTGATCAGAGACTTAAATCTATGCATAGGTAATGCAGTGATCTTTTCTGGCAGCTTATTAAAGATCTTCAGACTTAACCCCACAAAAGAATTGCTAATTTTGTGAAGTCTTAGATGTGGAACAGCAAGTTTGTGTTTATTTCTCGTGTTAAATTTATGACATTCTGACTTCTTAATGAAGGAATGTAAGTTTTTGCGTACATATACAATACAATCAAAAATGTATTGTGAAGCTACTGTTAAAATGTTAATTTTTTTAAATAATTCTTTGAGAGAGTCCCTTGTTTTAAGACCGTATATAGCGCGTATGGCTCTCTTTTGCAAAACGAATATAGTCTGCACATCGGCTGCAGACCCCCATAGTAAAATACCATACGACATGACGCTATGAAAGTAACTAAAATAAACCAATCTTGCCGTTTCAACATCAGTCAAACTACGTATTTTCCTGACCGCATATGCAGCTGAACTAAGTCTCCCTGCCAGGGTAGCAATATGAGAACCCCACTGTAATTTTGAATCAATAGTAATGCCCAGAAATACTGTAGAATTTGTAATTTCTAGGGGCACACCGCTAATAACTACATTTGTTTTCTCTTGTTTGACATTTGGCATTGAAAATTTTACACATTTAGTTTTCTTAGTATTAAGTAAGAGATTATTTATTGTGAACCATTCTAGTATTTGAGATAGGCTATTATTTACATCGTCAAATGTTTTTTTTTGTCTGTCAACTTTGAAAATGAGTGAGGTGTCATCAGCAAATAATACTATCTCACAGAGGTCTTCCGAAAAGTACGGAAGATCATTTATATAAATAAGAAAAAGTAAAGGTCCCAATATTGAACCCTGGGGTACTCCCATAGATAAAGGTGCACCAGAAGAGTTAGTTCCATTAACGCTTACTTTTTGAATTCTGTCATGCAAGTATGAATGTAGTAAACTAAGTGAATTGTTCGTAACACCATAATGTCGCAACTTCATCAGCAATGTTTCATGATTAACGCAATCAAATGCTTTAGATAAGTCACAAAAAACTCCTATTGCATCCTGTTTGTTTTTCCACGCGTCAAAAATATGCTTGACTAGTGCGACTCCCGCATCGGTAGCGGACTTGCCTTTCGTAAAACCGTACTGCTTACTGTGGAGGAGACTATTGGTAGTAAAATATGATAACAACTGGGAGAATATAATTTTTTCGAAAATTTTGCTAAGTGCTGGTAGTATGGAAATCGGCCTAAAATTCGAGGGATCATTATTATCGCCTGATTTAAATAATGGGATTATTTTACTCAATTTCATCAAATTAGGAAACTGACCAGCATCAATACATTTATTAAATATATATGCTAAATGGGGTGCTATTTCGTGGATTATATTTTTAAGAATATCTACAGAAATTCCCCATAAATCTTCAGTTTTTTTCATGCTAAGATTCTTAAAGTTCTTTAAAATTTCAGCAGGACAGACATATGTAAAACAAAAGACGTTTTGACAAGCATCCACTCGCGATTTCAGGATCGACTCAGCAAGATGGGGGTTGGAGTTTAAACTACATGTTGTTGAGACTGGGATTTTAGAGAAGAAAGACTCAAATGCATTTGCCACGTCAGAGTCGTTATCAATCTTGGTGTTGTCTATCTTGAGAGAGATCTTGTTATCGTGTAATTTATTTTTGCAAGTCTCTATGTTAATAATTTTCCACGTGGCTTTACTTTTGTTAGAAGCAGATAAAATCTTTCCCTTTAAATATTTCGACTTTGCAGATGCACATACCTGCTTAAATAGCTTAGAATATTTTCTAACATATTCTATAACGGAAGGATCATTTGAATTAGCCTTAATTTCGTATAATTCAAATAGTCTTCTTCTACTTTTAAAAATGCCTGGGGTAGCCCAGTTACTAAATTTGAATTTCTTGTTGTGATTAATTTTCACAGTTTTTTTCATAAATGTACTGTTAAATTCTTTTTCAACTAAATTGAATAAATCTCCATAAAGTTGATCAACTCCCTTACCAATAAAACTAAGATGAGGTAATTTAGTACCAACGTTATTCTTAAATTTATTTATTTGTGACGCAGTGATTGGTCTAAAAACAATGCTTGACAAAGCCGGGACAAATCGGCGCTCAAATATAGCCATCTGTCCGCTATGGTCTGAATTTATAAAATTTATAATTGAATGCGCTACCTTGAAAACAATCAGATTATTTTACTTTTTTCTAGAGTAGGTAGACTAGGTAATGATTTAATTCATGTAAATTTTACAAAAGTATTTATGAATTTCTGAACATCTGACCAATTTTGTTGAAATAGTAAATGGTATGAAGTACTTCCAAGTCTACATATGCGTGTTTTCGCATGCTCATTTTATGATCCAAAGCTTTCCAATAAGAGTAGATATTCTATTTATCCACGTTGAAATATGAAAAGACGGCAAATAAGTAAATTGAAGAAGTGGCAACGACTCAATATTGTAATGTTTTACGATCAATCTTCATCCAACAGTTGATTTTTTTATACTGCCTTACGCTACACTCGCTAGTGTAGTGTAACATAAAATATATTTAAAGAAAAACATTTTTTTTATTTAAAAGTATTCGTCCAACAGTCTCACCAATAACTATCATAATATTCAAAACGAATGATGTGGAAATTCCATTTTGTTAGACCATCAGGTTAAAATTTATAAGGGTTCCAATTATCTTTCTTACATGCATTCAGAAATTACGTTCTATACCAATCGCCAAAAAACAGTCATTGATAAGACAAACTAAAAAATATATATTTATTATATTTGATATTATGACCAAATACGTTACTATTTATGATCAAAAGCACATCAAAATTTGATTGGACTTTGCACCGCCCTTATGTCATTGGTATAAGATCTAATATCGAACACTTGCAGTGTTCACCTGGACGTGCTGTTGACAGTATCTACATAAATTTATTTGCAACAACTAAATTAGTTACACATTCATCACGTGGTTTTTGCGACCTTGCTACAGTAACAAAAACCTAGTGGGAAGTCCCACACGCATGTAACATTACAAATCTCACGTGACCAGCAATAGTGTTTTAACTGCTATTTTTTGCATCACCAGTCGCCTCTCATCAGTCACATATGAGGGCTATTATCGTGATAAACGGAGGGTATTCAAACTGAGGATTGTCGTGCTGTTATGAACGACCTGTCATTACACCTTGTCACGTCCGGTGGATCGGCACGAGTCTGATCATATGACGTCTAAGACATTGATACAATAGCTTTAATGATTGTGCACGTTTTGGGTTCCGTGCTGAGGGTGGTGCTAACATTTAGTGCACAGGAACAGGAGACATATTCAGAAGAGCAAGAAGAAACGGTAATTGTTGAATAGGAGAGTACCTACTCACTTTTCTTTTTAGAAACCTAAATCGAACGTAAAAGATAAATTATTTCACACTTTTTTATTAATTTGGGCGACGTAAATATTGACTGAGCCACAAGTCACCCTAGTCCAAGTGGCTCACTTATTAAATTTGTGCCCAACCTTTGTTTAGGTAAGGTTAGGTAAGTATTTTTTCGATGTTCGTTTTAATAAAACCCAATGCAAAAATGTTAAGATTTTTTTGGAGGTTCGAACTTTAGGTACAATATTGGGCCATTATCAATACTTAGAGCCTAAGCTCTACTGATGATTATTATTGTTGTGTCTGAGCTAGTAATTCAGATAGATCCTTCCCTTTTTGACAAACTGTGTGTCTTAGTGCAAAATTAGTAATAAGTGTAGCTTTCATTTGTAAAAAAATCTACTGAGTTTCTTGCCGGTATCTTCTCTTTAGTTATAGGTTCCGAACCGGAGGTAGCTTCATTTGCTTTATATAAAGACTATTCATAAGTATTACTAATGTAATCTATGTGAATAAAAAAGATTGACTTTGACTTTGACTTTGACTTTTTTAGAGACTCCTGTCATAAGTCCAGGAGGCTTACCACTAGCTGTCAAAAATACTTATTCTATTAAGAGAGGCGTGACACAATATTGCACGAACAGCGTCTCGCTTTGTCGAGGGGAATACATTTATAAGGTGTCATATTTAAAGAAAGTTATTTGTTTTTGCTCTATGGCAAAAATACGTTAGCTATAAAATATTTATGTAATGTTACACCGAGAGTCTCAATCATGTGATCACTTTATGGTTACAACAACGGATCCTGGCTATATAACCAGTTTGGACGAACGCGCATGTACAATTACAAATAGGAGCTTCGTTCTTGAAAATTCACTTCGCAAATCGAACCCAAGATTCCAATACAAAAAACTCAATTCTTAAATCATTAGCCTAACGAGGCCTTATTGCTAGAATATGTAAGTAACATCATCAAATTACTGTGCATAAAAACATGGGAACCTCAAAAGTTATTTATTAATTAATAGATACAATAAGTAGCGAAGCATATCTGTGATTTTAATGATGGAAGTCTTAAACGACATTAAGCAAAGACATTAAATAAGACTTTTCTTGATTTTATATGCTTGTTTAGAAATCATACTGTGCAATTTCCATTCACACTTAACCTGTATTTTCAAGTCATTTAATTTTGATGACGAGCGTTCTTGATAAAGGTATTATGAAATAAGCAGTTTTGATAATAAGTAAGTTGAGTTGTTGAGGTTTTATAAGAACCTGCCATAAATATGTGTGTACAAAAAATTAACAATGACAATTTGATTTTTACACTCATCTACCACATAAAAAACCAAAAGTCTCTCAGAAATATCGGAGTACGTATTGACGAATTCAGATTGCATTTAAAAAAATTTATGTGAAAAGGAAACATGACCAATGAAATAATAAAGTATTTATTGTCTAGTAACTTTTTGAACTTACATCGGCATTCAATTTTTCGGTATTTTGTTCCATGAATCTAATGTGTATGCGCTTGCATACTTTTAACTCTACGTACCTACTTCACTTTTAAAGATGATAAATACACGTATTTTTAAATAATGTAAAAATACATAAAAGCAAAAACTTGCAAAAGAATATAACGGTTATTCAATGTTATTTATTTTATGGCATATTTAATTAACACCCATGACAAACATCCCTACTAATATGTAATGCGAAAATAACTCTGTCTGTTACGCTGTCCCGCTTAAACCTCTCAACTGATTTTGATGAAATTTGGCGTAGGTATACGTTGAACCTCAAGAACGGATATAGGCTACTTTTTGTTAGAAAATAAGGGGGGAATGGGGTAATACCAACTTTGAAAGTTAATATGGGATATTTTTTAAGTTAGAGATATACTATTTGGCACAAATATAGCTCGAAACTTGGATTATTTTTTGTTTCGAATATTAGGGGAGATAGGGGTAAAACCGACTATGAAAGGGTGTAGTCCACGCGAACGAAGGGCACTTGTAGTTCCTTATATATATCATTAAAAATGTTTGTATGGCCCATTTACCAAAAAATAAACGCAGGTACTTTTTGCAAAAGTGACATTTTGCAATTAGTATCTACTCGTAGACGCCTTGACCGCGCGCCGAACGCGCTCTTTTAAAAGAGTGTTTTTATTTTCGTTTAATTGTGAAAGTTTAAAATACTAACATTTAAAAAAAGTGTGTTTATGAAACACTGCAGTTTGTAAAAAACACACATTTATTTGAAGTTTCAGCAAGTAAAGGCTCTGATTAATTTTTAAAAATAACGGAAGAAAAAACGAAGAAAAACATCAATACTTAATAAAATAGGGCTTTGCCCCGCCTCCTACAAGATAACTTATTCACTCCCACTTATTTAATGGGGATAAGGTTTAAAATGGAGCAGTTAAATCGTCACACACGCGTCACAGTGCGTCAAAAGGGTAGATGCGTGTGCATTATGCAACCGTGTCAGTTGCAGTTGGAATTCGGATCGTCTATTTCAGTTGTCGCTGATACAACTGTGTGGTATATTTGGGGTATCAGTGACGCAAATAGCTGTGATAAATGGGGTTAATTTCGGCCAGCCGCTTTTGAATCTATTGTTGTCTATAGGTCGTTACGAGCTTGTTTACTACGGCATAGACTACGGATAAGTAGATTATTGGCTGCCTTTCCTTCTGGCAGTTGTACGTATGCCTCATAATTTCAAGTTTGTTCTGATTTCGGTATTGATATAAGCTGTTCCTTTTTACATTTTCAAAACATGGTGTTCTACTATTCACTTCACTAAACAAACCGTCTCTTACATACAACATACATAGGTTTAAAAGAAAGCTTCCAAACTTCAAGTGACAAATAAAAAAATAAATTATTACATAAATATATTATTTAAGGGGCAATATCAGTGTTGCACCATAATACAGATTTTTATAGCACGATAAGCTTATTATTGCCTAGCGTTGATTTTAATGATATTGTTTATAGTATTATGTGCCACCGTTACTTTGTTGGTGTCAATGTATTGTAAAGAAGAAATATAATTTTTCCGTTTCCAACGTAGCAGCGCGTATATTTTGTTTCAATGATCTTTATAAAATTATACATATTTAATGTCATAATCGAGTCTTTTGTTTTAACAAAATATGTAAGAGCAAACCGGCTGAAAATTCGTTTGTTATTAAAATTATGCATTTATTTTTAGAGCGTCCCCATTTAAATGTCCCTAACCTACGAATAACTCTGTTATTTTTACATTTGAACGTCTTTATTAATAAAAGGCAACCTAATTTTAGAACAAGAACTGAAATAGAAAGCTGCTTTGATTTGCCCTGGATAACTAGTCTGAATTAGGTTAACCAACATGTTTGGTCTATGTTTACTTATAGGAATTATACAAAGTTCGCTTGAGGTAGGGCATGGGTTAAAGGTATTTTCATATTAGTTTCGTAGTTTAATTGTGAAAAACTGTTTTATGACATATTTTGTTGTCTAGTTGTAATAATATTTTCACGTGCATTACGTGGTTCTCAAATAAAGAACAAAGTAAATCACTCACATTATGTTAAATAGAAGACTTATCGCGTATAAAATGCGACGTCAATAGCTTGTCAAAATTAGCAAACCATGCTCATTCGTTTTTAACGTTTGCATAACAAACATATTGTATTCTTTCTAGTGCAAATAAATATGAACACAAGTATTCAGACTCGAACTGTGGCATTTCCTGTTCTATGAATACCAAATGATGACGGGGAGCGACTTAAAAACAACCAGACTCTAATCAATTTAGAATTTATACTTGTCTTATTTAAATCCAGACATACTGCGTTTTAGCTGCGATGCTCATCATTTTGTCATTCAGGAAATTATTTGGTAAATGTAATTACCAGACTCGAAACAGATATAAATGCTCATCACATTAATGTTTAAAATAAGTGGGGTTGAGCCCAGAGCAGCCAGACAGAAGGCTCATTAGAAAATGTGTCAACGATCCAATAAATAGGTACTCAATTGAAGCATACAGTAGAAAAAGTCATAAGTTAAAAATGAAATATCTAATCTTGAAATAACAAATGCTTTGGACTGCTTTTTTTCTTCGTTGCATATCTGCAAAGTATTGAAAAATTTTTGAAACAATTTGCTGTACCTAATACCTCAGAGGTTGTAAATACATGGTATTTTGTATGTCTTTGAATTGAAAAATCGTTTCGTAATTATATGAAAAGTTCCTTGTCTTCCCCTGAACTTTTGTGTAAGGTGGATGTGACAGTTTTACTAACACAATACCGGCGTGTATCGAGCCCTATAAATTGCACTGTTTTGCACTGACATGTGAAGGTTTGGCGTTTGGCACACGTGCTGTGTAAGTCACTCCTTGAACGGTACTTTAACATTCAAAAATATATTTCAGGGTCGATCCGACGACACTCGATTGTAAATATATTTCAGCTAGGTGCAATATCCTATTTCATAAAAACTAACGTTAACTTTAAATTAGTGTTGAATGCTGGGTTTAAGATAAAAGGGGATATTTAAGGCATCAGATGTTTTTTTATCTTAGCCAGTAGATTCTTCGCTAATACTTGAAGAGGAATAAGCCAAGTTCGGAACTTACGTTTAAACGGACTACAAGTAGAGGGTAACACTGAAATAAAGCCAGTGAACAAAGTTCTCAAATTAAGCAAATGTTATACATTTCAAAGTTAAAGTCAAAGTCAATATTTTTTATACATATAGATTGCATTAGTAATACTTATAATATTAGTCTCTATATAAAACAAATGAAGCTACCTTGTTCGATCAATACAATTTTTAAAGTTCCACTTGATTTATTTTCCGAAGTAGGTACTAGTTTTTACTAGGGTCTCAGCAATATGTGGAATATTCAAGCGGTTTAAATTAAAAGTTCCTGATTATGTTTACACGAGAGTTGCCATCAATCATCGTTGAACGAGATTTTAAGTGTTTTTATTGATTAATATATGAATACCTATATTTAGCCGAAAAGGGGGTTTCACGTTTGTAAATATCAGACCAACTGGACTTTTGCTGAAAAATGTAGAGTACTGAAGATTATTATCGAAACACCTAGATAAGATGATGCTTAAAGTTGCTTTCTTCGGTTTAGCCAAGTAGATACTGAACAAGTCTAGTCTGTGACAGAATGATTCGGAAATGAAATTGAGATAACGGGCAGACGAATTCCGTTCACATATTTTCCGACTGTAAAAGTAAAGATTTTACGTGCATAGTGCAGTGTGTCGGTGTTTATGTCAACAACGGAGGCTGGTGCCAAGAGCAGGAGACACCGCGGCCCTGCCAGATTAGCGCTCCGATATGCACGCCGGGTTTATAAATATACACGCATCACGCCCTCATTACCACTCACCACTGTTTTTACTGGCCACTTAACACAATAGTTTAATTGATGAACCTATTTTCAAAAGCTTTGTCGTCGCACTATAAATCCCACGCCATAAAATAACGTCTAAAATATAATTAGGTATTAGAAGTAGCCTAATCTGTGCGCGATCAAACTTTAAAAACCTTTTTGAATTATCTGATGACCATTCCTTAGATAACGTCTGATCTTTTAACGGCGAATGTTTCAATTTCAAAACCGGTCACTAAAGTATAATTAAATAAAGAAGCTCTCGCCTCCACGGATAATGACGCAGATAAAATAATTGTTACAATAAACCAGACTGCTCGCGTGCCCATCTAAATTATTTTCGTAGCTCGAAGTCCCAGCGTCTGCGTCTTAATTAAACTGAACATTTCAAACCTCGCGCATTCGAGGAGTTCCTTGTGGGGGGTGGGGGCGTACGGGACCCCCCCGCCGAGCGCGACGAGGGCCAGCATGTGTAGCAGCAGAGTCCACATGGCTACGGTCTGGCGGGCCAGCCCCAGCGGTCGCCTCTCGCGCATCTCACAACACTCACTCGGGGGCACATCGTCGGCTAGAGCGACATCAGTTGGCGCGAACGGGCGACCTCCGGGCGAGGTCCGAGGAGGAGCGAGCGCGGCGCGGTACTGCGCGCGGCGCCGCACACGGCGGGCGCGGTCATGGGCGCAACCTTCGCTTCCGATCTCACCCTGTGACGCGCGCCGAGAAAAACTACGCAACCGCTACGCAGACCGGCGTGTGCGACGCGGGAAGTGTTGCCAACCTATTTGCACCCTTATGGCCTTAATGGGCCACTCATTTTGCAATACACCCTAATTCGGATCAGTTGAATCATATGGGGCATTAATGATTCTACAGCGAGATTTTGAACACGGAGTACTGCAAAACGTTTAGATCTTAAAAGCAATACGTCAATAGTAATAAAGACAGCAAGAAGTCTTGCGTTAGTAATGACAAACACAAGGGTTACATTGTCTTCATTTTACAAGTTTTGATGAACTTTTAAATTAGGTGGTAAAACGTTTTATTTGCAAAATTTCTTCTTGTGGCGGGATGCCGCTACGTCAAAAGGGGCTTTTAGGGAATATAGTGAATTGATGAATGGATGCGCAGGAAATGATCTTTGACTGAGCTTAATGACTGATATGTAGAAGTTTTTATTTCAGTCCAATTTCATGCACCAAGATGTTAAAGATATAGCCACTTATTTCTATTTGATCGATCGGCCATCCCATTGGACATTTAGTTTTCTATAGATGGATCAATATTCGATCAGGAGCTGTTACTGCATTGAAATTCCAAATCACTGAACCAAGCTACACCCTTGAGTACTCATGTCTTTAGTCAAGTTTATTGCAAGTATTACTGTGTAGTTAACTTGATAAAAATGAGTCCCTTAGCGGGTTGAGCGACGCGGCTCGTCGCGTGCCGGCCTGCCGTGCCCAATCGTTAGACAACGTTTTGACTTCGCAAATCTACTCGCTAACTAAAATAACAGAGGCGATTAAACTTCTAACCTCTAGGCAAATATAAAACCGTGATGTCTTTGTCAGGAAAGCGGGGGAATAACCTTCGATTGGGAAACAAAAGACGTGGAGTGGCTCATTAAATAAATCTTAATTTTTACTGTATTGAAAATTTTAACTCGGACGTCACCGCGATGTTTTAAATTAATTAGCCATGGAAATTGATTACATGAACACAGAACGGAACGAGAAAGTGCACGAATTAATCAAAACCGACACCTGTTTAAAATGTCCTGTTTCGATTCGACATCATCACAAGTGGACCTGCCTATCTAAATAATATATTTTTGAAGTCCTAGATTTAGTTGGTAGAAGCTACGTCTAATCAGCATATGCTGTCACTGTATCTCTATGGTAGTCAATATGCCTAGCCAGAGGCTATTTGCTGGTTTGAGAACATCTGGCAATAGGGTTAGTTATTTGTGTCACACAAACCACCAATTTGTAAGGAATAAAATTAAATCCTAAGATTCCTATATGTAATTTCTAATGCGGGAAAAAGAAAATACTCATACTAAAACAAACATTTGTAACCTATCCTAAGAATCTTGAGGATCAACCATTTATGCCACCAAGAAGTCCACAAATATTATCGCAACTTATGTTAACTGTACCCGTGACTATATCAAATTAAAAAGTAATGATTCTAAAGCAGTATTCTGACTTATCGATTGTCATCAGGAGTGGGTTGCGTGCCCCGATCGCGAATTTATTTAATTTGTGGCAAACTTCAGTACAGGACTGGTGTACAATTAGGCGTAGCACAGTAAGGAAAACTACAATCGACACAATTTTAAACAGTTTCCCCACTTGACTGACTTGGCTAAGGCAGGTAGTTTGCCTAACAAAATCTGATTAGATTTTAGCGTATCCAGTATATGCCAGATGGATGTTTTCATGGTTATGATCTCTTGTCTCTCTCCTCCTCCCCTATCACCGAGAGGAAAGAGATCTAATTAGAACTTTTATTATTCCATTGTTATATTAACATAAAGTAATCTGTCGGGGAAGTAAGATACCGCTAAGTACTGTTACTTTATGAACGTTTGGTGGTGTTCGGATAATTACTATAATCTAAGATTTTTAAGAATCACGTGTTCCTTCCACGGCGCCATTCTATTGATATTCTTTTAATTATACACATAATTTTGTGGAAAAAAAATATCTTTTATGCATGAGATTTTTCTCATTACGCAAGAAGACAGTTGTTAGGACACATATATCCAGCAATGTCATTGCCGTCAGTTTTGACCAGCTTAGCCAGCTGGCTGATCACCGTGCTCAGTTACCCGTCCATTATCAGTGTTTTACTATTGTAAAACACTGATAATGGACGGGTATGTATGTTAAGTAGCCGTAATAATGGTTACATTTGTTTGCGAAGATATGGAGTATTCCCTTGCCGCTCCATTCTTACTGTACTAAGGAGCCTTGGTACCTTGGTAAATTGATTGGAATGCGCGGAGGCCTATCGTGCCGCCGATGTTTCGCGGCTCAACATTAATGCTTGTTCAATGCCGGTAACGCAGCGGTGTTTTGCGATTATTTTTAGATTCCCCGCGAATGCAGGCTTCGCATGTCACGGCAGGTGACAAACGCGGCGCTGTAATACTTACTTCCCTGCGGATATGGATGCAGTAGACAGTGGAACTGATTGCATTGCTAAAAACGTTAGATTCACACGTCTCTTTGATTTGATATTGTTGTCAGAGACAAAGCCCTCTTTTGTAGTGGTGACTTTTGTAAATAAAACCTATTTTGAATAATCACAACACTGGCACGATAGGTATTAATTCCATATTTAAGCTTTAACTTTTATAATATCTATTGTCTTTACAACTCTTGTCATTCTTTCTTCTACTATTATATTACCTACCTCAAGTTTCCTAGAACTTTTTAATT
This sequence comes from Glyphodes pyloalis, assembly GCA_037074685.1. Lineage (NCBI taxonomy): Eukaryota > Metazoa > Arthropoda > Insecta > Lepidoptera > Crambidae > Glyphodes > Glyphodes pyloalis. The sequence continues at coordinate 7,058,231 of JAYKKO010000002.1, forward strand.
CGAATTCTCTTATGTGGGTAAGTTTGTACTATAAAATGTGTCTTTTACAGAGTGATTCTCTCGAGTTGATAGCAAAAGTGCATATTTCTATCTCTATGATAGATATAAGACAAAGATAAAATCGTTACTTTATATTTACTTCGAATAGCAACAAACTTTCCTGAGGACGGTTTTTATAGAAACTTCAATTAGATGGTGTAATAATCTAGACAGTTTTGTATTTGAAGAGGAAAATAGGAACATTGCTTCAAAGACAGTTGCGCAAATGTTATTCTGATATTATTAATTGTTTTTGAAAGATACGATATACATTCATAAATCATGATTCATATAAGCTGGATATTGCATCCAAATTATGGATTTACTCAAATATTCTGCACACAAACAGGTGATTAAAGAGTAGTGACGTTTTGCGGTTTCTTTTGCAGGAATGCCGCATGAATTTGGATCCATGTCTATCATACATTCTCCGTTGTGAAAATGGGTCCAAATAAATCAGAGATTTTTTTTGTTTATAAAATGGATTGAATATAAATATGTAATGTAACAAATCAAATTTGAAATTGAACTAGTCCGCCAATTATGAAGGCTTATTACCGAAATACATATTATATGAAAACCATTTTAAATGTGACTTCAGAAATAGTTTATAATTTCCATAACTATTGCTTATGGAGGACAGAGCATCACCCGACATAAAGAAAAGGTATTTTAAGGATGGACCAATTTCCTAAATTGGACATATTAAACATTTAGCTCTTTAGTCATATGCGAAAGTATAAGGTAATTAAGTAGGAAATTAAAGAAAACAAAACACGCCTCGCTACATGTGCTCTCGTAACAGGCACTCTTGCACTTGTCTGGTTTCGCCGCGCCTGTGGCCGACCACGAGGCGATCATTATCACCGCAGCACATGATTGAACTACAGTGAGGCATCGCTAGATCAGAATTGAAAGCGCATTTAATGTGTTTCAGATTACGGAGTTAATACGCCAAAAGAGTTCTTTCCGCTGAAAGAAAGAGGCAGGCTGGTCTTTTTATAAGTACTGTGTGTGTTAAAGAGATTAGCGATGACCATACTTGTACTATGATTGTTGTAATGAGATTGTTTTTTTTTGCCATTATAAATTGCCAGTGGCACAAAGTGCAAATAGCAAGAATTTTAATAACATACAATAAATGAAAATTAAGTCGTTTCTAAATTCTAGTTCAAATTGGACTACAGCTGAAACAGTATATACTTTATGAAAACTTACATTTTTTAAAATATTGTGTTTTGCTTAAGGCTTTGTAAACGCAGGCTTACTTTTGGCCTAGAAGCTTTCTTTGGGATCCCTTGAGAGTTGTGCTACAATTTCATCACAATGTGATCAATGGTATTGATTAGAATACATTGACATATCTATATAATTACAGATATAATAAACATATTAAGTTATATTGTTGAATTGAAAAAAACTTAGATATCTAGGTGCAAGATTTTCTGTTACTGTTTTTTTAATTTGTTATTTCTATTAAGCTCCAAGATAGCAGAATAACACACTGTTACTTTTATCGTCAGTGTGGACGTTCGTGCTACAATTATTACGATGCTATTTACATCCGCTCAATGGTGCTATGAGAATACTTAGAAATAGACATTGTCACTAAACAGTTAAAATGTTCTCATAAAATTAGCCTTATTTAAAAGTTAAACGATCTTTTAGAAGTTCAAGAAAATGGTTTTTTGGATATATATATAAACTCTTATAGTATACGGTGTTTGTCGGATTGTTGAGAAAGATTGTATGAAGGTATCGTCATAATTAGATATTAAGATATATTATAAGATAAACATTATTAATAATAGAAAAAAATACGCTTAATCGGGAAGCTAAAACTATAAAACTTTTTGCTTTTGATTGAGCTGAGCTGAGCAGATTTGATTTTTTAAGGGAGTTGCAATAAAAGGGAGCTTGGCGTGATGCAGGGGGATCGTGACATGGCGTAGTGGGGGGCGGAAATAGCAGCGTGCCGCGACGTGATTTATACCTTAAACTCCAACTCTAATACGCTAATTATAGCTGTGGAATGTGGATAGCTTATTATAGTTATACGTCTTATTTATATACACCTACGAAATATCGGGCGTAGCTAGTTCACAAAAAATCAAAATACTATGGGGTTTCGCCATCCATGGCCAATTGGAAAATTGCTCCCCATCTCACCCCCTAGCCTTGAATAATTTATTTTTGTGTGCCTATATCATAAAGTTAAAGCCAATCGTTCCTGTGGCAGAAAGGGGAGCGGTCGCCTTAGGCACAGGCTTTTTTTATATTACACTTCAAGATTGATCTCATCCCACCAGATGTTAAGTGGTAATGAGGTCCTAGCTTTAGGGTGACAAGTACAGCATAATAAATCTGTTACTGGACTTGTCGCCCTTACCTTGAAGGCCTAACCCTGCTACTAATGCAGTACCCCCCAAGATCTCTCTCTCTCTCTTCTAGGGACGCCTGAATTTATATGGTGCGGGTCTAATTAAGGGATACCATTATGCCAATTACAAAGTTTTGTTACTTTTACTCCACCTGGTCAATGTTTGTCTGTGTTGCGGCACACTTTGATGTGCTGTTCGGAGCCATGCCCCCTAACTACACTACTGGTAGGTAAGGCAAATGTATACCACCATAATCTTTTTATCATATAATCAAGCATGACCACATAACATACGTTCATGGAATGTAATCGAAAGTAGTAAAAACTTGTCACAACGGAGCGGGTTCTTTTGATCAATGAGTACCGAATGAAAAGTATCTAGGTAATAAAAACTGTATATTATTAATTTTTTTACAACATGCTTCCCGCTATTTGTGTCTGTTTGGACATTAAAAACAAGATACAAAGCAAAATTAGTTTGTGACCTACACGGCATTAAAATACGTCGTTGCGCACTTTCTATGAGATCCAAATCAAAATAAAACGATTAAAGTAAGAATAAAAAGCAAGAAAACTAATATTTGTATCTCGTAGGATAAATCGAATTTTTGCAAATATTAAAGAAAATTATGTTGACATTTCTCATCCCACTATTTAGAATGCAAAAAAATACAAAAAGAATGCGATAAGATCGAGATGAAATGTGAGATGAGATAACAAGAGTACGGATTGGAGCGCCCTTTGAACAATGATTGGTCCATCGGAACGACGTTCTCTGATTGATTGACTTCATGACGAATAAGATCGAACCATTCCCCATTTTGTTTTTTAAAGTGGCTTTTTTATTATTTGATGGAGCTAAGAGTGTGGTTGGACTTGAAATATAAAGAATCAAATAGTATATTAAAGATACAACGTATATAGGTACCTTGATATTTTGTTCTTGCAGCCTTCTTACTTTTTGTAATTCTGAATGCGAAAACTGACCTTACACGAGGTATCAATAGAGAGTTTGGTTGCTCGTAAGTTACGAGTTTATAATGAGAGTAGTATTGTTAGCCCTCGCCTAGCTATTAGGAATTTAGTATTGGCCTTTAGTAGTCTATTCCTAGACGTGCTTCTCCTTGATTATCATTCACTGTGATAGTTCGAAATAGGTTAGTTTTAGTCGAAATTGAATTTTAGGATGCACGCTAACTTACGAGAATACGTCATTATCGGTATACAAGTTTTATTTACAAAGGTTATTGTTTTTATTAACCTTTTACGAATAACTTGTTCATTGGACGTCTATGACCTAGTGCTACTAGGTTTTAACACCTTTTATAAAATTTCGTATTTTTTGTAAAACATAAGGTATCAGTTTACCACTGAATTGTCTTATTGGAATATGAAAGTCTTAAGATCATTGACGATTGGAATGAGAGGGTGACTCAAATTTTCTGGATGATTGGATCTCACAAAATTCTTATGTCTTAGCTATGTTCAAAGGCTTCGTTACAGAACAATATTTATTTTCGTTCATATAAGCTGTTTTAGCGCTGAAAGCAGATTTTGTAGCTTCAATCGCGACATCAAGGTACCCAGAACAGCTGCAATCCAGCGCAATCTGTTTCATCTCATGTAATTACGAGATCTGACACGTCAAAGAGCACAGATGTGTCCCATGGCCGCGGTGATCACTGGAATCGAACAAAAATAGCAAAGACATGATGAGATGTGGACCAAATACAATGTGGTCAGATGTTAGTTGTAAAATTTTTTAACGAGTTTTTGCTCTCCACAAAAATTAAACAACTAATTGCCCCAGATACGAAGAAGAGCTGGACACAGACCTTAATTCAACCATAGGATAGAACTGGTCAATTTCTAATACCTTTGCGCAGGACGGATTAGTGAAAGGGAATGTGTAAGGCAAATGGCCAACCTTATTATTTTTTTATTTTAAGTTTTTTAATTTTAAGGAGATCACAGCTTTCTAAATGTTACAGTATATTTAATATGAAATAGAGTAATTAACTAAAGAGCCTTATACAAATCTCCACTTATAAGCTTCTGATAAATGAAAAAACAGCATTAAGTGGACACAAATGCCATCTAATGTCACTTATCAAAACACAACTGTATGACCTGGTGATAGCGATTAGATTTGAAAGTGATGTTCCATATTGCTGTATGGAGCATCACTTACGTTAGATGCTGCTACTATTACGCATATACTGAGTTTCTTATATTTACTTTCGTGGTAGTTAAAGGTGAATCGGAAGAACAGTCACTTTGCAATTTTTAATGATGATTCAAAAGTGTTCTATATAATTTACTTAAATAATGAAATATCGCGAATAGGACCCCTGATCAGTCATAACGATTAACATCAAAATATCACTAACTTTACCAGCTTACCGTGGCTTTAAATGGCTCTAAATCTGATGTTATGCCGGACCGCGCATTTTCTAGTTTTATCTAACTTAGATTATACAAATGTTTTATTTGTAAGTTTGATCATCTTTCTGTAAATGGTGAAATTTAGTCAAAAATAGACAAGTTTGATAAAAGAATAACATAATAATATTACATTATAAACAGCAAATAATAGAACGAAGTTTCTGCCCAAAAGCATATCCTTAATGACCCAAAGATAGTGAAAGTGGGCAGCCTACAATTGGCCACAAGAGTTAAAAATGGAACTTGGGGTAGTACTGTGTTAATGTGGAAACTGGTGTTGGTCGTTAAAGAGGTAAACTGAAACTAAATGACGTAGAAAAATGTTATTTATTAGAATCTTCTAGTACACCTCATTCTATGCCATTTTGTGTAAAAATACTCATTATTGGGTGGCAACAAAAGCAAGGAGGAAGGAATATTGAAATTTAAAAGAAATCATTCCACTTCTTGTTATGATGATGGTGAATGATGAAAATGATTGCAAACCTCACATTTGGATCGTAGCATGCGAATGCTGATGTGTCAATAGTTTCCTAGACTCGAGTTGTTTATTTGCTTTAGAATCGCAAGATTTCTCCGTCGCCCAGACGTTTACGTTTAATTTTTCCCTCATTACGAATTTAATCGCGTCTCGTCTCTCATCGCAGCCAGGTGTCCCGTTATTTTGAGAAGCCATTTAGTTGCAGACATGGCTGGTCCGTCCGGCTGACTACGTCATCGTGATTTATTCGAGTACGCTGCTAAGAGTGTAGTTTTGTTTTTACAAACGTAAAGCTGGGATTTTGTGTCTTTCTAATGGAAATTGTCCTTGTGTCATGGTCCCTTTGAGCTTTTGACATTTATCAATGTCTTGGTGATAATTAACTTCCTACCGAGCAGGTTAATTAAATCTTAAATATTTTAATAAATGTTTATATTTTATTTGAATTCATCTTTCACAATTCTGGTTAAAATTTGAAAAAACTATTAATCATTGAATCACGCCTCACGAAAAGCAAAAAATATTGGTCATAAATAAAATTGCGTGGTTGGAAAGGTTAAGTGGGCAACGGCAACGTACATATTAAAATTATCAGCCAAGTACAACATGCGTCGATGATTAGACAACTTCAAATGCTTTCTCCAACATCTTGACCTAAATATTTTTTCAGTATTACCTAAAAGGTAAGGTAGCTGCTGTCAACAGAAAAACAATGAAGAACAGAATAAACAGTAAAGGGACAGGACAGCAGCCTTTACTGTTTCCTAACAGTGACGTTAATTTTCTACTTCATTATTTTTTTAAGCAAAATTTCTTTTATTACACTTCAAGATTGACCTTATCCTACCTGATGTCTTAGCTTGAGGGCGACAAGTACAGCATAATTAATCTAGACTTGTCGCTCTTCCCTTGAAGGCTTGACCCCTGTTACTAATGTAGCACCCCCCCCAGGAGCACTGGAAACTTTACTCACACGCAGGAACACAACAACACAGATTTTTTTCTCAAGTGCTGGATTTATGCATCTTGCATTTTATTCCACTGCTTTGGTTTTGCGGCGTTTGTCATCTAGGTTAGCCCTGTCATCTTCCGTATATTGTCCTAGCATCTGGAATATGGTCTGCCTACGCTTATTTTCCTATAGTAGGCCTCGTCATGAGGATTCTGGCTGTCAATTTCTTGTCATTGTATCTGCACACATGCCCAGCCCAATGTTACTTCAAACGAGTTAACCTTTCTGAGATGCCGGAAATATAATGATGATGATTTAAGAAGGAGTTTAATTTTCCCGCTGAATCAGTTTTTTTGTTTATTGGTGAGATCCTGATTTGGGTCGTAAGACGGAACAACTGAGTACGTCACCATATTGATCCGAGTCGGCAGATCCGCAACCGACCGCGTAGGCCGTTTTTTTCGTGATTGGCGGTCCGCCAGGTGTTTTGGCGGTCTTTGTCAATGTTGGATTTATTAATACATTGCATTGTTGCTCCGGCGAGGTTAGCGACTTCGTATGGTTTGCCATTTGTTTCCCATAACCCTATATTTCGAGTTCTGGTATTGTATTTTTCTTTTATTTTGAGGTGTTTTTAGTATTTTTTTTGCAATTTTATTTGATTATGAGAAATATTTTACTTCATACAATAACTATTTTTAATCTATTTTTTTTGTTATACCCTAACAGATACATTTTATTTTGGAGACAGTCCTTCTTTATCATTGAAATTTGTCTTTTATATAGCGATAATTTTCGTAAATCTTACATTGCTAAACATTGATGGAATGGGTATTACGTATAATATCTTGGTTAGTTGATTAGAAATATGAAGAAGATGGTAATTTATTATTTTGGACTACTTTTTTAGCATTGTCAAATGTATAATAATAATATGCACAACCACAACTGCACAAACAAGTATAATATCTCTAGACTTCGTAATATCATAACAAGGGTAATAAATTGACGCGCAATTTACGTAGCATGCATTCGTAGCGTTATACCTACGAGCTCAGTAGACTTTGATGACAGTTATTGGCGTGGGTAGAACATGATGATGATGTAAAGAGAATATTATCTCAAAACTGTGGAATCTAAATTTATATTAAGTAGGAACACGTGCCCCGATTTGTCTGTGCAAATGTCTATTGTTGTCGCGAAGCCAGACGATTTTGTTAGCTAGAGTTGTGCCAAATTTCAGGAATTTTAGTAGATACTTTAATCGATACTAGTAATTTATCAAAAAGTTATCGATATATCCGGAAATTTTAGATGTAGTTTTTTAAGAACAGTTAGGGAAGAGTAGGAACATTTTTATACGGTAGAGAAATGGAGAGTCTATTGGGGGAAAAATTGTAATATAATAAATTCAAATAAATTAGAACCGAAGCAATCAAACAAAGAAAACAAGATTGAAAGATGACTAAACCAAAGTTACTACTACGGCTGCCGAGTACTTCCAAAACGTCATATGGAAAATCAATGAGTATTAAAGGTTGTCTGGAAGAGATTGCTCTCTAGCAATAAGACCGCCTATATTGTACTTAAATATGTCTGTAAAACCAATTTCTGTAAATTTTCTGTGCAACAAAGTGTATCTATCTATCTATCTATGAGTACACGACTGTTAAAAATTATGACATAACATAATTTAAATCGATGCATCAATGCGACTGACCAACTCGAAATTCTGAGTGTTTCCTCATATCCCTAGTGGTGTGTCGCGAATCGCGTGGATAGCTATGTCAATAGAAATTGCGCAACGTCGTCTGGTATTCGAAAAATGTAATTATTTGGGTGTTGGTTGCGAGTCGCCAAAATAAACTGCGCGTGAGACTGTGCCAGAAGATCCCCGCGCCGGCGCGGTGACCACGCATGTGACGAGTTTCTGGAAAGTCTATCGATGACGTAGTCCAACTGCGGGTATCGCACATAATAGTGTTACGTTCTATATGGAAACATCTATACATTAATGATTAGGGCTGTAACTCTCCGGTCAATAACATACGGTCAAAAACACATCTGACTTTATGCATTTTCGACCGTATGCCGTTCGTTTAAAAATAATGATGAACTTGATGTGTGGTCAGCCATACAGTATTTTGGAATATGAGGCAAAATTGAGAAAATATTTAAAATTAATTTGTTCAGCAGTAGTATCAAAAGTATTTTAGTAATAAAAGATGGTATGGGATGTTTTAGTCATGCAAGTATTATGATAGATGTACTTTCATTTGGGTAGACTATTATCATTTACGCATTAGCGGCCAACTTCATATAAAGTTCCAATATCCTAAGACAAGTTTTAGTCAATTCGATGGGCTTTTTTCTATCTGCTTTGGTACTTTAACCTTAATATTAATTTCTGTTTATAAATGGCAGTAACTCAAGTAAGATTTCATAATAAATTTTACGATTTCATGATATCGTTACTGTACTCACGTGTGTGCACTGTGTTATGTACGAAAATTACCCAGTGGTGTAACACAACTAGTGTTAGAAATTGTTGTGATCCGACCTCCACAGCCCTTTTGGCTATGGCTTTTTATATGGCTTTTTATTAATATGCTTTAGTTTTATTTTTATTTGTAACCTTTTGTTTTATAATATGTTAGCGAGCTGGTTGCTTTCCAATGTATTCCAATAGAGTATAGAACGAGTTTAATTATAATGATAGTTTCATATTCCGTTATAACTAGTATCGTTTATCACATCCATTGCGTGGTGACCCTACAAACAGCGCACGCGCAGCCCGCTACGATAATGCGTGCGAGCTCCCGGATACTAATTAGACCTACGGGCAAAGTCTTAATTAAGGTAAAAACTTTAGCAAATCACAAACTTGATTTTAATAGAAAACAAATAAATAATTATTAGCGGCCTAATATGCTAAGTTTGAAAAGTAGTATTCTAGATTAGATTATTGCACATTAGGTTTCGTTTAATAAAAAAAAAATCGTGTAGCCATTTCTTAATGACTAATCAGGGAACACGGATTTTGTTTTTATACTAATAACCTTATTAATTCAAAGGTAATGAGAGGGAGAACAAATCGTTTTAACAATTTAAAAGCTTTTTAATAGACATTCATCTGATTACTTCTACTGGATTGAATGTATGACAATATGAAGATTTGATCTTTTTAAATCTTGATTGCAAAAATCAGGTGATCAGTTAATTAAATTTCGTGGTAAATGGCCCATGTTCGTACTAAGATTTACCTATAATCTGAATATCCGCGAAGCGTTTACCTACTTAATTTAAAGACGACATTCGCAAAAATAATGTAATTGCCAACTGACTACGTGTGGCAAGAAGAATTTTGCAATCAGAAAAGTTGATACAAATAAATATAATATTTAATGTGAAGTCGAGTACATTGGAAAACTACGGCAAAATTTTCGATAGTCTAAGTTAACTCAGAAAAATACCTTTATGTTTTCCTAAATATTTTGCACGGCCGCAGTCGTTTCTCAATGACAATATCTATCTACTACTTTCTCTACCTAAAGGTTGTCTTGAAGATATTGCTTTCTAGCAATAAGACCGCCTAAATTGTACTTAATTATGTCTGTAAAACCAATTTCTGTAAATTTGTCTGTGCAATAAAGTATATCTATCTATCTATCTATGTAAATAATCACAAGTTTCCGATTAGGTAGAGTATGAAAGAGCTAGTTAATTTTTGTTTAGGTATAGTAATTCTATTTATACAAGAAGCTGAGGATTTAAAAATATATTCAGTAATTATAAATAGGTGGCGCTAGCGGCGAATCCAGGACCGCACCCAGGGCATGTTTCAAAATAAACAGCTGATTTTTCGCTCGTCAGGCGACCTCGCGTGTCCGCTTACAGGTGTCCGAAAAACATGACGTGGTTCGTAGACGTGGCGTTGCGTCCTTTCAGATAAATGCGTCAATTTTTTACAAGAAGATCTACCAACTTTTGTTCTGCCTGTTTAAAAACTATTAACCCGTTTGATGTTAGAAAGGGGAAGTATTTATAATATGTCTAGCTTTAACACAGATCAGTGTTCAATATGCCGCTGCATATACCATGGACCATTGATTTTCTCTTGCGTCTATTTTGCGGACAAAGTATGGATAATAAAAACCCTTATTCTGCAGCTCTTTCTACTCTTTATTATTATTTTTTTATATTGCACTTCAAGATTGACCTCTTGTCACCCTTATCTTTAAGGTTTAACTCCTACGACTAATGTAGCACCCCACCACCAGGAGCTCTAGAAACCTTACTCACACGCATGAAACATAACAATACCGAAGTGATTGTTATTTGGCTGCGGTCTTTTGAAAGGTGGAGGTATTTTACCAGTTGGGCTGCTCCAGTTTGAGTGATAAATCGCTATGCCCTACCTCTCTTAAAAAAAATTGAACTTCTTTCAAACTTATAATAAAAGGAATTTAAAATGAGACGTATTTGTATCATTTTAATTATTAAATTTTAAGTTAGTAGCTACATATATCGACGACGTGTACTTAAGAATACTGTGTATACGGAAATTATGGAATAATGCATTACTTAAACGTGTTCGCCAAGGATATCTTCAGGGTCATGGGTACTGTTAGAAACATTTATGTTTTTTATCGTAAATTTATACCCTCAAGTAACTGGGAAAGAAAAGTAAAAGTTCGTCAAACAAAAAGCGTAAGTATGCTAATAAGTGGTTGATATTTGTGTTAACGCTTGTTAAGAGTGCAATGGAATATTTTTTTTGTAGAATAATATTTTTTTGCTTTTGAATATTTTGTATTCTTAAGAAGTACTCTTGGGTTGAGATTGTTGGTGTTCATGTCAATATTCACAAAGCGTTGTGGGGAATATTAATAAAAAATATGTTGGTGTATAAATTAATTTTTCATATTTATAACCCTTTCAAAATCACGTAAGCTTTCTGGTAAAATGATTTGAAACTTGTCGAAACGTTCAAAAAGTTCGACGACTGTCACTTGGCTATCACTTGGCCCCAGATTTATCTTTAAAAGCCGCATGACGTCACTTACCACATCGCATTTGTTTGATTTTTATTTGTTGTTGTAAATTAGTATCTTGACTTGGTGTATATAAAAAAAACCTTACGTCCTCACTTTGAGGCAAAAAATATAAAAAACCTATGGATGTGACAAATGGCTTTATTCGGTCTAGAAATACTACTAACCACAACCAACGTAACTAGTATTTCCTTAATTGTAAAAACATGTCTAAAAATTAATAAAAGCAGGAAACAAACATATTTCTTATGGAGAGGAATAACTGTTTTAATTGAGATTGAAAACTGTCATCTTTCATCAAATTTTTATTTCTGGTGATGAGTGTAGCACGTATTATTCATAAAAAATACATTAATAAATATCAAAGATACATTAATGTTTGTTAATACTTTGTGCAAAATTAAATGGACCTGGATAGGATTTAGCACTGGCGTACATATTCTGAGACTGGAAAAAGGACATAGGATATTTTTATCAAATGCTAGTTTATCATTTAATCTCAATCTATATTGTGGTAAGGAGCATTTGACAAAAATAATCTGCTTGTTAATTTTTATACCAAATAGATGTGAATAATAATTAAGTTACTTTGGTTTCGATTCACGCCCTTAACAGTCGTCCTTGATAAAGTTTCCAAGTGAGGACACATTTCGCGTGTTCGCAAGAATCACATTAGAATAATTTAATAGCTACGTGCAATGCTATATTATAATAAGTGAATAACTTATTCTTACCACAACGTGTTTGTGTCAACAGTCACATTTTTGTAAGGCTCATGAATTTCTGCGCTAGAAAGTTTTGCATTGTTTTTTCGTATGTACTAAGAATATTATTTGCTTGACATAAGTGAAAAAAAAAGAAAATGTTGAAATTCAATAATTTCGGGGTTTCATGAGCACGGTACAAAAGTTTTGAGGGATTCAGACCATACAAAACTATTTGCAACTATTGTTTAACCTAAAATGTTTTGAAATTAGTAATTTGTATCATTTCACTGACTTTGCCAATACCTACCTACTATTAAATCACGCTAAAATTAATTAATTTAAATTTATTGTGATTGAAAGTCATTATGTACTAATATTGTATAAACGGGAAAATTTTAATACGGACTTTGGTTTCGCGCAATCTCTGAGGTTCCGGGTTCGATCCCCGGTCGGAGCAATATGGGAAACGAACTTTTCTGTATTGTCTCGGGTCTGGGTGTTGTGGTACCGTCGTTGTTTCTGATTTCTGTAACACAAGTGCTTTAGCTAGTTACCACAGAATCAGAGCAATGTATGTGATGTTGTCCAATATTTATTTATTAACTTATTTATATGGTTTTTTTTATCATTTTACGTAGCAAGCATTGAATGGATTTGGATGCAATATAAAAGTTAGCCAGATATACCAGATGCTACATTAACATGTAATACTTTTTCGTATTAACGCGAAAAAAATTGTTTCCCATGAAATGTGCTGAAGAGCGTATTACCCTTAGCCACTTACAGTTAGTGTAGGATAATGGAGACTACTACCGTCCGCTGCCAACCACTCCCAAGAATGGGAAAGAGGAGACAGCCCTTGTAATTGAAATTTAAGACATCAAGTTTATTGATTGTTTTAATTGCACGTTTGTTATGAGGATCTAATTAAGTTTAGACCTATCATCATCACCTATCTATGAAATATTAAAATATAACAGTGAAAATCGCAAGTTCTCGTATTTTCAGAAATGAAAACCAAAACTACTGCAGTTGATTTGACATATTACGCGGTGTCGTGCCCCACGGAACTTAGCCTTTCACCACAATTTAAATAATACTCCAGCCTGGAGGTAAAGAAGAAACTAAACAATTAGGAACCACGTACCGCAGGTTATTCGTTTACCGAAGAACAAAAATTACAAGGTTATTATATGTGGTTTAGAAACAAATAAGCTCAAATGCATATATTAAACAACATAATATTAAACGAATGTCAGAACATACAAATTTAATTTTTTGTACGCCTTTCATAGAATGGATGGAAGAATAAAAACATCGCAGATGGTTAAAGTTTCGAGAGTCTTAGGGTGGTAGTAAAAAGAGGACTGTATCAAATCAGGCAGGTTTATTCAGTGCTTGCGAATATGGAAATTAAATCTATTGTGCTACTGTGAAGTGTGTGCCTTGCATGAAGGACTGGTCACGAATACGACAATAGTGCACTGATTTGATTTGATTTTCAAAGTTCTTTATTGCCACAAATTGTAAGATACATTATATTTTACAACTAGCACGCGTCGACTTAACTATTTCTTACTTTATATTTAAGTACTTCGGGCTAAGAATACCCTTATACCTAAGTATTACAAAAATAACGAATAAATTAAAAAAGTTATGAGGTAAAGAACCGAACGTGTTTTGGTTTTACCATGCTGCATTAACATTAAGATTGTGCGGTTGCCATCCACCATTGATTCAACAAACCTGAACTTTAAACTACCAACCTTGGATCCCGACGGCTTGACACCTGACTTTGAGTTATCGATTCAGAATTCGATGCAATCGAGCCTTTTAATATTTTATTGCAAGTAAACTTTATTAACACTTAATAGGAGCACGATAGATACGTGGTGCTAGCTCGTAATAACATCAGAAATGTACGTATACAACGTTATGGCGAAAACCAATTATTGTATCCAAAATAAGCATGAACAAAAGACATCTTTTGTAAAACAATTAAATTGCTCGTCACATGACGTCTCCTAATTAAATTTCCAGCAGTTAAGTAACTGTTTGTATGCTGAACCCTTTGATCATGTTGTTTGTAGTTTCGGTTTTTGATAAACGTCAGTAGGTACATATAGTATTAGAATATTAATTAGGTCAAAATTTAAGATTGATTTACTGGAAATTCCAGTTTCATTGTTGTTTAATTTAGAATACTGCTTGAAATACTTAGCTTTAAATATTGCAAACCTAAAGTAGCAGTGGGTAGCCACATAGCTCGTAGAAGCAGTTGGGTGAACCGGAATCCGCGCCTATGATAATGATTCGCGTCGTCAGTGGAAACGGTATTCGTGCTGGCGCTAGCTCACTTTTTAAATCACGCCCGCCGTGCCTTACTTTTCGTCGTGCCATTTTTAAACGTTAAAAAGGCTTTTAGGGTTTTTTCGTTTACTGCCCCTACGTAATTGATAAACGACATTGTCAAGGTAGTAGGGAGACAATGATAAAGTCTTGGCTTTTCGCCATTAGTATCTATTGATTTCCTACAAATGCAAGTCTCGAGGTAAATGCTTATTCAGCAGTGGACATTGTAAGGCTAAAATGATCATGAAGGAACGATTCATCTGAACTTTTTCTGTAGCTTTGTTCTTATTTTAAGGTTTTCTAATATACAAATAGTTTCATGTCACCGCGAGCTCTTTGCACCAACCTAACTTTAGCGGCAACTGATGATATGAAAGATGTCAAAACTGTCATATCCCATACATTTTGTGTCGGGCTTTCGCCTTAAATTCAGTTCCATTCTCGTAATATTAATAAGATGAGATCACAGCGCATCATTTCGCAAATTTAAATGGACTCGTTGTATTAACTTCATATTCTATTCTCATGCAAGTATGATTCCGTAGTGCTAGGGCTGGCGCTAATGAATATTTTGGCATTAAAATTCATGGCAAAAAGTTTTAAAATTGCTTACTTAAATGTTTTAGTGCCCAGAGCATTGGTTCCAGAACTAGAAGGTGATGGTTTTGAATCCCATAGGGAACCTTATTACGATTTAAAC
The DNA here is from genome assembly GCA_037074685.1 of Glyphodes pyloalis. Taxonomy (NCBI): domain Eukaryota; kingdom Metazoa; phylum Arthropoda; class Insecta; order Lepidoptera; family Crambidae; genus Glyphodes; species Glyphodes pyloalis. The sequence goes on from JAYKKO010000002.1 coordinate 7,073,341, forward strand.
TATCCGCAATATTGTTTTACTAGCTGTGCCCGCGACTTCGTTCGCGTGGACTACATGGTCTACCTTTCATGGTCGATTTTACCACTATCTCCCCTTCTATTCGAAACAAAAAGTAGTCTATATTTTAATCCAAGTTTCGAGCTATATTTGTGCCAAATTTCATATCTCTAACTTCAAAAATAAACATTTTTCCATATAAACTTTCAATGGCGGTATTACCCCCATCCCCCCCTTATTTTCTAATAAAAAATAGCCTATGTCCGTTCTTGAGATTCAACGTATACCTATACTAAATTTCATAAACATCGGTTGAGAGATTTAAGCAGGAAAGCGAAACAGACAGACAGACAGACAGAGTTACTTTCGCATTTATAATATTAGTAGGGATTAAGATGGAAACTATTAGTAACAAAACTGAATTAAGGATTTTGCATGCTCTGGTAGCAGTAGCAGGTAGCAGACGGCACTGAAAAAGGTGGCGTCAGTAATGCGCTGTATATTTTCACACTAAAGTTTAAATTTGCAATTTCACATTTGAGCAACCCGTGGAAAACAATATTCTCCGGCCTTCGATTTTACCTTAAACCTCTGAGTCGCATTAAGTTCGACATTACTAGAGTAATTTTATGCTGAATAACTATTATATTTATTAATGTGATATCTATTCATACGAAGTATAAAAACTGGGCGTGTACTCTTGAAAACGAAACGAACAAACGAAAGGTTTCGTTTTTGAAGATTGATCAAAAGTTAGGGAATTAAAACGTGATTTTTGATTTGTATAAATAATATTTTGTTTTTTGATAACGCTTTATTTGCATTCGAAGTGTGTTAGTTGCGATAATGAGCAATAAAAAATACTAAACGTCATCGGATCCGACATATTTCGTTTTCAAGAGTAGACGCCCTGGTAGATGTAGCAAAATATGGTTTAGCGCCATCTGTTACTTCAAGCCCACAACTTGTACCAAACAACATACCGAGCGCTACGGGCTACGTATTTAAAAAGTCGCCGCCGTAGCAATGTAGCGCGATTACAGACTTGTTCAGTATTTGGTTTAAATGCCTCCAAATAGATGACGTTTTCCAATGTTTAGAGTTTTCCATCCTGAGGGTCGCGTTAATAAACAAACTAACGATAAATATATATTACATAATAAGTTAAGACCCTCTCAGTGCATATTATTAATAAACTAAATTTGTTATAAAATATGTTTCATTATATTAACAGCTCGGTGAATGTTGTTTCAGGTATGGATCTTCTATTAAGAGTTACAACGAGTATTATATCAATTAATATACCAATTAGTGGTTAGGCATGGTAGATATTTTATTATTAGGGTTACATTGTTGCAGATTAACTACAGGTCCCTATTTTTAATCAATATAATGTAGCCTGGACCACCCGGGGATGGTGAAGTTCCTTAAAAATGAAATCAGTTCAGTAATTTCGACCTTCAAATCTGTCATTTTATACTGTAAGTATTTATAACCACTTTTAAATATACTAAGCCCACTTTAAATAATATAATTTATTAGTCAAGAATCGCTATGGTAAACATATAGAGAGCGTACACACTCCTTATTCTTATTTTTTTAGTTCTTGAGACCTCATATTTATTCATCTCCTCATAGGTAAACATTGTGTAGGACGACCTCCAGCTAGGTGAGATGACGACCAGCGTAAGATTGTAACCAGATTCTGAAGACAGCGCGCAATGGCTCTCATTAGGGGAGACCTATTGTCCAGTATAGGTCTAGTATTATAGTGATGATGATATAATTAATCTAACCTACTCAGGTTAGTCATTGTGTTATACCCAAGTATGTGGATAAAATAAAAAAGCAGCCTTAATGAACTATGAAATTAACATATTTTATCCATTAACACATACTGTGCGCATTAGTTAATTACAAAATAAGGGTAATTTAGGTCATACCCTTTATTTTGTTTCGCCAGGCTACATAATTGTATGGGCTACCCATTTTTTGTGGCATTGTAAAAAATAAAGCAACATTCATAATTTTTTGATTCAGACTTCAGCTGGTCTCAATTCCGATGTTTTATCATGATTAATATTTATATACTTTTAAAATTGCTAATAAAAAACCTGAAATTCCTTTTGATCTTCACAACATGATGATCAAAATCTGCCAGAGCCAGATCTTTTTTTATTTTTTATATTGCACTTCAAGATTGACCTCATCCCACCTGACGTAAGTGGTAATGAGGTCCTAGCTTAAGGGTGACAAGTACAGCATAATAAAACACGCAGGAACACAACAACACAGAAGTGATTGTTATTTGGCTGCGGTCTTCTGTAAGGTGGAGGTATTTCACCAGTCGGGCTGCTCCAGTTCGAGCGATAAATCGCTATGCCCTACCTCTCTTAAAAAGATCTGATGATGCCATACGTGCGATTCATTGAAACTGTTAAGTCTATAGCTGTGAACATGTACCTACCTAGGTATGTACTTACATATCTACAAACATAGATTTGAAGAACATGACCCGCCTTTGAAATCAGTCCTCAACATTTCAAATTAATTTATAATCCATTTCGCCAATCGAGATAGTAGGTTTTTATGTTTTCTATTTGTATATTTGTATTACAATAATATTTTTACCCATCGTTGGGTAAGCACGCTGCAGTTGAACTTCAGACGTCCTACAGATTACATCACTTACCCTCAGACCTTCTTAGAAATTCCGATCCATTTTCTCCCTTTCTTCTTAGATAATAAGTTTCTTTCTTCGGTCTATGAATAGATATGTCGGCAAAAGAGATGTAAGAGCTACTTACTTTTAAACCTCTCGGTCTCAGGTGCGTGAGACACAAAAATAGGTTGACTGAGTTCGCTGAGGCTGCGTCCTACTTAAACGATCAGAGCTATGCGATGCGATGTAATTTACTCAATCAATGAGTTTTTTTTATATATTTCACTTCAAGATTCACCTCATCCCATTTGATATGGAGTGGTAATGGTATCCTAGCTTAAGGGCGGGCCCAAACCCGCAAGGGGAGAAGAATTTTTTATTTTCCTATAAAATACGTTAATATATAGTATGGATACGATTGGTTTGACTCGTTGACTAAAAGCTGGTTATCTATGAATCCAGTGGTAGCGAGTTTGATCCCCCACGCAAAATGATAAATAAAAGAAAGACTCACAATTACCTTAATATCGCTTGATAAAAGGAATAGATAGGTCTAAGATGGTTTTTGTCATGGTGTTCATTAACTTTGGGTAAACCAACGGGGCTATTTGCATGGGGTTAATTTGGGCCTAGTTGGCGATGGGTAAAAGTGTAAGTGTGGTTATTATTTTTTTCGTTTTTCGACTGGTTATGTCTGAGGTTTCGAGTTCGATTTCCGATCGAAAACTTCGTGTTCCATATTGAACCGACCGGTCCAACCAACCAAGTCTTATATATGTATTTAGGTAAAGTGGTATGGTCGTTATTCCTGATTTCTATAATACATTTGCTTGAGCTACGTACCACAGAATCAGAGTAATGTATGTGATTCTGTTCGATATTATTTTTTTTACGATTCCTTCGATATCCTTCGACAAGTTTAAAACGTATAGAGTTGTCATTTCAAGATCATGTCTCAGTTTGTTTTAAACGTAATGTCAATCCTGTATATTTGAATATATGTATTCGAAACGATGTCGAAATTCGTTATGTACTACGAGTATGTAGTTCACTGGCTCGTCCAATCAGGGTCATAGTTGTACCGGGCCCAATTTTTTTTAGTAGATGTACAACTGAGATACACACTAAAAGGAATAGAAAGACATGAAAAGATTAAAAATAGGGATAATATAGTTTGTAATTTTCGATAGTCATACAAACCTTGTGAGCTTGATAATAAGACACACAACAACACATAATTAAAGATATAGGTAAAGCGGTGACATCATGTACAAACATACACGTTCGTATGTTTTAATTGACATATGTACCTGTTTTTGAAACTTGAAATACAAAAATATTTTTTAAAACTTGAACGAAGAATATTGGTTTCATATCAAATTTTTGCTTTGAAAAAGACAACCCGCCTCAATAGAATGCCATATTTCGCAGTGAAAATTCAAAATGCAGATGTCAGATAAAACGGGGCACCTCGCAAATCCCTGCATTGTTAGGGACGCCACGTCTAATATTCAAAATCCGGGACGCGAAAGTAATATTAATTTAATAAAATATTTCTAGAAAATCGTTGGCAATTTCGTTGGGCTTATGTTAACATGGCGTGTACGTCGATATCGTAGTGTTGCGCGTAGTCTTTGTCTTGTTTATAGCTGAATATGTTTTATTTCGACTAAGAAACATGCCTTTTAGGTGTGTTTAGGGTGCTCTAGAAAATGAAAGTACCTCACCGCTTTCCTGATATTTTTAAGAGCACAGTAAATTGGTTCCTCCCAGCTGATGGTAAGCAAGAGAGGAACCTACATCGCGATGATAACGGATTTGATACCGTAATATCCTATACGTTAACATCGCCACTCTGGCCCGCAAGATGTTTCTTCACGCTCTTTTTGCCTTCCTTTGACATGGATTCCTTAATCCATGTCAAAGGAAGTTATGAGCCGGCCACGAGTTCCACTTAATGAATTATTTAAGTTTGTTCTACTATTCATTTTTTTCCATGAGACACAGTCCAGGCGATGTACCATAAAAATTGCCCGAATTTTATTTTATTATTTTTGTGATCTTACCAAAGAAATACGACGATGAAGAAGCCCTCCTATTCTCTATAAGATAAATTAAGACAAGCTTAATCCTCTTTCCCGCGCCTTAGAAAAAATGGTCGTGAATTGATAAAGGCGTCCAGTGCCGCTTGTTGTGGCATTATGAAAAACGTATACCTACTTTTTTAAAACACCTCAACATGCTAGTATTAATTTAGACAATTTACAACTGTTTTTGAGAAAAGCTGTGCTGTGTTTGAAGGACCACCTTCTGTGTACTCAACACAACATAAGTAAAGAGTTTATAAGCGTACATCTTTGCATATCCTGTGTTCAAAACCTTGTGTGCAAAGACAGGTGTGGTACACAAATTAGTTTGTATTTTCCAACGTGTGCTTAAGTAGTTTTTTTTTACTTAATTTCTAAGTCAAATTTTTAGTGTGTTAAATGACGATTATTAAGGTAGATATTATATATATATACATATATTGGACAACATCACATAGATTGCTCTGATTCTGTGGTAAGTAGCTAAAGCACTTGTGTTACAGAAATCAGAAACAACGACGGTACCACAACACCCAGACCCGAGACAATACAGAAAAGTTCGTTTCCGATATTGACCCGACCGGGGATCGAACCCGGAACCTCAGAGATGGCGCGACGCCAAAGTCCAAATTATGCGGATGATGTCCATTTTTGTAATCTGTTGTCCGATGGAAACCTGTCGAATTATAGTGACCCTATGCATATGTTGGTTCATCGAATATGCACCTCGACTCGCCCGCAGCACGCTGCATCGCAAACTCTCTTTCCATACATTAAATATCAGATATCAGATGTTCCTTGCTGTTTGATTCGAATGAAATTCCGCTTTGCTTTTTCCAGACGGAATAATTGGAAAGCATGTGCTAGGACACTTATTGAACATCGTCAAGAATCATTTTTTAAGTAGTAATAGCATTTAGTTATCAACTGTGCTGATAATATTTTCATTTACTATCCTTTTCATTATTCTCATTCGAAGCAACGGAAGATAAAATATTTAGAGAGTAGAGAGGTAGGGCATAGCGATTTATCGCTCGAACTGGAGCAGCCCGAGTGGTGAAATACCTCCGACTTACAGAAGACCGCAGCCAAATAACAATCACTTCTGTGTTGTTGTGTTCCTGCGTGTGAGTAAGGTTTCCAGAGCTACTGGGGGGTGCTACATTAGTAGCAGGGGTCAAGCCTTCAAGGTAAGGGCGACAAGTTCTGTAACAGATTTATTATGCTGTACTTGTCACCCTTAAGCTTTTTTACCACTTAACATCAGGTGGGATGAGGTCAATCTTGAAGTGCAATATAAAAAAAAAAATAGATATTTTATAAATATCAGAAGGTTAGGATTTATAAGAACTAAGATAATATGAGACACATATATTTCATGCATCAAAAAAGACATGTGAAACACAAAAACGAATTACTTCATTCGACAGCCGTATGATTTTATATCCAAAATTGGAGACTTTAAGTTTTCATTTCTTCTATTTGATCAGAATTAAAACGACCACCTAGCTATGGCAGCGAGCCGGCCGGCCATTTTTAAGTTCCGGGATCGAATATAGAAAACAAACTTTTATGTATTGTCTCGGGTCTGAGTGTTGTGGTACGGTCGTTGTTTCTTATTCCTTTACCACAAGTGCTTTAGCATCTTACCACAGAATCAAAGCAAAGTCTGTGATGCTGTCCACTATTTATTAAAATTAACTTTTGTAATATGAACTTTACAAGGAACTTAATGCATTAACACAAATCAAAAGTGATTTCATACAGCGGCAGACCCTTTACGTTTATATTGTAGGTAGTATCAGATGGGAACATTTTCCACAGTACATTCTGAAGAGTTATGTGAGAGGGAGCAATGATTAGACTGTTACTCCAAGCTAATAATAATCAATCCTTGTCACCCCTGCTGCGTAAGCGGTAAAACACAGGCTGACATAGGAGTTGACGTCGGTTCTTAAGTCAACGCAAGAAGGTCTAAAATGGTTTGTCATTGCTAAGTCTGCCCAAAGCCCACTGCACATTTATTCTTCTACTTGTTGAGGTTTTTTTAGTCGCAAAAACCCTTAGTGGGAATTTAGTTTTAACTGTTATTGATGGTTTGACGTTGGTCGAATCACATTATTTTTGAACTGAAAGCAGTTGTATCGTCATTAATTGATAAAGTTTGATTGTAAATGTATTGTAATATAAATCACTTGCAGCCCGCCGGGACTCTTCACACGTATTTTCTCCATTTTTATCACATTTTACACAAATTATTTACTCCTATTCGTCACAGCCCGATGTTATGTTTACTAGAGCCCTTCGGGAGAAATGCACTATTCGACACTAAATAATTATTTAATTCAAACCAGTATCTCTTGAGGTTAGCGCATCAAAACAAACTCTTCAGCTTTATAATATTAGTATACTCACTAATATACATATACTCGTAATATAAAAACCTTAAAATGTACTCAATGATTTATTTATAACTGGCCAAGAAAAAGAGTAGGTTGTAACAATCATGCTTTTAATAGAAGTTTGCTTCATTTGCTTTATATAGAGACTATTCATATGTATTACTAACGTAATCTATGAGAATAAAAAATATTGACTTTGACTTTAAATAAATATTGGTCACATACATCGACCTGACCTAAAATCAAGTAACTAACCCTTTTAAAATACAATCAACAGCGGTAGCGCTATATGAACGTATGCCCGTGACTTTGCTCTCGTTATTTTGGATAAAAAATATATGTTATTATAGTATATGATCGTATATTTTAATTTCATCTACATCCATTGGAATGCTTTTACGTAAAAGAGTAACAAACATATACCTACATCCATACATCAGACATTCACACAACCAAACATTTTTACAAATTTATGCGTTTTTACAAGCTTTTATTTAGTTTTACCTGTCCCGATGTTTGTTTGCTTGTCTGTAATGAAATCTTGCGAGCTAAATTTGAGCCACTTCCCGTTTATTTCAAATTAATAGAAAATTCGTACATACTCGTACTATAACACTAGTTGATTTGCATCTATCACAGTCGCAATGAAAGTATTAAAACGAATACTGCGATCAGTACTAACAATGATTACTGTGAGCACTTCTAGACGACTTTACAGTACATTAAGCTCACAGGAAATATAAAAGTTCGATAGAATGAACACCTGAGCCTCGCGTCGTTAAGCTCAACGAACGAATATCTATGAAGTTCAAAACCTTCCTCGCTATACCTATAGACTATGTGGATCGAGGATTCCGTCACTTCTTAATTAATTAATACTGGATGAAATGAAGGCTACGCATTTATGCATTGTAGAAGACAAAATCTAGTGGTACATTAATTAGTTGATGCAAATTAGTCTCTTAAGAGCGATCAAAGCAAGAGCAATAAAAATCCTTGCGACCGAGTCATACAGTCAACGTTATTTTTACAAATTTTGGGAGCGGAAAGAAAGGTAGGCCTCCAATTTTTGCTACCTAACCAGATTTTAAATTTGTTAAAGTTATTGATATTATTTAATTCACGAACCTGGAGCTTATTTTCCAGGTTGCTCAAAGAAAAATCCTACTCAAAAACCCAACTTAAAATTCCGATCCAGAAGAACTTGCAGCCTAGCCTAATATTATCGAGGAGACTAAGGCACACCGACGCAGTTAATCCTTGAACATGTCAGAAATATGTATGTAAATCAGAATACCTAAAAGCCTATCTTGTTCAAGCAGCTGGTAGAATGCTAGTCGGGCTCCCTCGATACCGGTGGGCGAAAGTTGTGAAAGCCTCAATCATCTAAATGATGGGAGTGCTGTGAAACGGCGACAAACCGGGATAGATGGCGAGTTTTCGTATCGAAGGCCAAGACACATGCGTGATTTAGATTATGGTTCTTCTAATTCTTTACCTAAGAATCCGTCCACATATCACACCGAGCTGCGAACACGTGACACGCATGTACTGCAATGTTTTTTTTTCCCGGGAGATGCCCACTCCCCGTCAGTCTCTGCCACGGGGAGACAGAGAGTGGTGTGTCAGACTCGAAAAGATTAAAACTCCCGGGGTGCTTCTTCACTGCGCAAGTAGTGGTGGGGGCCGGTATCGACCAATGGTGACCAACGCAATCCCCCACTGTAGCGCAAGTGCCGCGCATAATGGAGTGCGTCTCGGTGTGACAGGTGGTGTTGCCGCACTACAGGGTATGCCGGACCACCCAGCATGGAGTCCCCCGAATCCTCGAGCGACGCCAGAAGTCCTGTTATGGCGCCTTCGGTACTCATGGCCCCATGAAGCCTCACACCCCCCGTCACTGTAATGATTTGGCGTAACACATGCGAGGCTTGTAAAGAGAGTGAGTTTGAACATAATATGCATACGCGCTAGGTGTAAACGTGCGCTAGAAGCCTTTTTTGCGGCCCGCATGGTGTGCCCATATCATGATATAACCCGGAAAAGGAGGTTAAGCATGGCTGTTCTAGCCTATTAGCAAATCCACCACTGGTACCTACAAGTAATCAAGGCATTAGTCTCTTTCATCACTGGGTGCAGCTCTCACAGTCGGCCGAGCATCGAATGCCTTCAAAGCCGATCCTTTCGTGTTCTCCGGTGTAAATAACCTAGCACACGATGGAAATAAGTTACAGTAGGTACCGAGTAGGTACCTATAACTCGGCAGGATCTTTGGAATCGTTGAATGAGCTTGTTATACATAAGTATATTGTATAAAATTCATTGTGGTAAAAAACTTGCACAAAACTATAATTTAAAAAAATGTTTTTTACTAATTTGATTCATAAAATATATAAACATTATTTACCCACCAATCAATCCACCAGTCAATCTTCAAATTCTATGTCATATAATAATATGTCAAGGCAATAGTCACGGTTATTCCGCGGTAAGGAAAATCAGTCGCGCCGCTATTCATTATACTGAAACATACTGAGATTGTGGGGCTCGCAGCCTTTGGCTCTTGCCAAAGAAAAAATTGAAAGATATTTTTCAATGAAGATATTTTTGTTTATTTATTATCATTGTCATGCTTAGAATAAGCGTGTTTTTGACCTAGCCTCTGAGGTTATGGTTCACACGTTATAAACAACGATCGCTGTGAAGAGCAACCGAAAGGTTATCTTTTTTTAGACAGATAGCGGATCAAAGGAAATACAACATATTTAATAAAATGAATTAACGTGGCAGTATCAAGACACTATACTAAAATCTAAAAATGACCCCGCAATCGTTGATAATAATTTATTGGAAATCTTTTTTCATAAAGCTTGTCAGTAAAATCAACTAGGATGATGCACGCCAAAATACAAAACAACATTCACAATTAGTTTAAGCTTATCCGTATCTATTGTTTTCAAAGCTTATATATTCCTAAAATGTTTAGTACGAGTCGTCAAGGATTTTTTCTTTGACTTTGTCACACATACTTTGTCAAAAGAAAGGAATTAATCCCATACCAAACCGGGGTTGCGATTATTCGATGTTAAATGAAAATTCCTTTTCTTGGCAAAAGTAAAATATTAGTCTTATTTTGCAAGAATAGGGGCAACATCATTGAAATCAAATTATCATTATAGTAATGTACCTATATTGGCTTAATAACCACTGGTTAAATGCGAATACGAAAGACAGAATCTAGTATTAAAACATGTTCGGATATAATAAGGCACGCGATGCGCTTCACTTCATTAACTATTATTTAATTTATCACTCATTGCTAAACGAAAAAACACTAAGTATACGAAAACTTATTAAATGATTAATATTAACCAATAAGTTGGCTCCACTGTTCGACTTTTTCTTCCTCTATCCTCCACCGAATCCAAATATTTTTTTCTGCGAGAGTATAAAAATAACGCCATAAAAATTTGACACTGAAGATTTATCTCGTAAAATTGCCAGCTCTCGAGCGAAGTGCATGAAATCTTTTGCGACGAATCAAAACAATTGATGTCACGGTCTGGTTAACAGACTGTCTGCCCTTTCAAAATACATTAAATATTATAAGAGACGTACCAAGTCGTTAATAAAATATCAGGCAAAGTCAATAAGCGATCGCTTAATTGAGAGAAGTTGGTTCATTGTGCGTGCGGCCTGAATTCAGGAGAGCCATTAGTTTCTTTAAGATTCGTTACTCCGCCGATTAAAAGTTTGCCGAGTTTGATACCCACGATAAGCCTGTAGCGAGTCTTTTGAACAGGATAACATGGAATGTGTATAAACAGAAGGGGCAAAAGGACCTTGTCGCCTTAAATTAAATGTCAGTTTGACTTATTACAGCTATACTGAATACTTTTAAAAGATGTTGCTAGTGTACAGTGCCGAAATTCGATGATGATTAAATGAAGCACTAACTCTTAGGCGCTATGCACAAACTGAAGGTTTTAAAAGATATAATCCTAGTATGGAGGCAGAGAAGGAAATCACACGATGGTTATAGGTAAATACTAAGTAGATCCTTTCATTTTTGACAGTCCTTAAACTTGACAATTCACACTACAAGCTTAATTTCTAGCACTACCACTTGATTATTTTCCCTACGGTTCCAGTTATAAATATAAATAAATAAATATAAATAAATATTGGACAACATCACATACATTGCTCTGATTCTGTGGTAAGTAGCTTAAGCACTTGTGTTACAGAAATCAGAAACAACGACGGTACCACAACACCCAGACCCGAGACAATATGGAAAAGTTCGTTTCCCATATTGACCCGACCGGGGATCGAACCCGGAACCTCAGAGATGGCGCTCGCCAAAATCAGGCACGCTCGCCTCTCGGCTACGGAGGTCGTCAAAGTTATCTTAATAGACAGTGAGTTTTTGAGCATCTCTTACTCTTTGCGTTAGCGATTCTTTTGAAAGTTGCTAATGTCTCCAGCGTAGGCTGCGTCTATTGAAAATTTGGGCCACCCCGAAAATCTAATTTGTATGTAGAAGCGAGGGAAATGTTTCGCCGAAAGCGGGGGCGACCGTTGTTTTGGGCCCAATGTTTTTATTACTGCTCGGAAGGTTCGCAACTGATTTGAATAAATGGGACTATTAGCCAGAGTTCATGTGTGGATTCCCAGAACTGAAAAAAAATCGTGCTTCGTAGTTTGGTTTTCTGTGAAACAAGTTTTGCGAAATTGGTTGATGTAATTACTTACGAAGCATTCTGAGAAAATTACAGGATAAATATAAACACTCTATTTCGTTAGAAACTTAAATGATGTGTTGAGTTTCTGATTGAGAAACGCCAACTTACCCTCGATTTCCATCAAATGTCATCATCAGATTCTAGTAGCCTTATAAAATCATATCACTCTTGCAATATCTCCTTTCCAACAGAAAATAAAAAGAAAAACAGTTGTAGGATTTGATAGCTAACAATACTCAGGTTAAAATCGCTTTAATTAAGAATTTTTTGAATTTTATTAGAAACAGAAAAATTTTATCTCCCCTTGCGGCGCGGGAAAGGAAAGGGGAGATAATTTTTTTCTGTTTCTAATAAAATTCAAAAAATTCTTAATTAAAGCTATTTTAACCTGAGTATTGTTTATCAATAGTACTATACGGCGTATAGTACTATAAATATAATAAAATCGATCTTTTGAATTTTTACCAAGAACGTTGAAATTCATCAGATTGAAAATAAATCCTACTCAGATCCTATTTGATGATATATGAATATTAAAACATTTAAAAAAATCTACATTATTATTTCACTCATGGTGTTTCTTGGATGATTGCGGCTTTTAGTTTTTTTTTGTCAAAATTGTTGCATGTGACAAAACCTATGTCAATTGTGGTTCATGCCTTATCCAAAAAAAGAAACCGGGAAAAAACTTCCAATTAGTAAGAATCACGTTTTCGTTTTCACTATCTATCCCACGTACAGTGAGTTGTTAAACAAATCCTGGAAATGTAGTCACGAGATTTGAATGTTGATGAAATTTATTTTTGGGAACTTCTCAGAATTCTAGCAGAGGTGGGTTCCAGGGTGCTGCCTGTGCCCAAGTGCCCACGGCCGCGTCAACATTTATCCTCCACTGTGATTTACACGCGCGTGCGATTCCGTGTAAACAGTTCCCACTTCCACGTTAAACCAAATCCCGCTTATTATTGAAACAAATCCTGGTATTCCAGGAAGCGACGGGTTTTGAATATTGATCAAATTTATTTCTGGTAGATTCCCAGTATTCCAGAGGTGAGAAGTTACATGCTTACGCGTCAACAATTGTCCTCCATTGTAAATTAAATGCGCGTGCGTTTCAATGTAAACCGTACCCAGTTACCAGCGCTGCTGCGGTGTTATATATGCCGTAGCAGCATTTGCTGAGGTGGAACCCAAGTTGGCCGCACACGATACCTTATGTTTTATGTAGACTGTCTAATATTGTGTGTGTTCAGTAATTGTGTGATCGTCAATAAATAAATTTTTCTTTCTTCTTTCAGTTTGACGAAAAAAACCCTTTAGGCTTGTAAAGATGAGGCAAATTTTTATGACGAATTTTGTCATTCGTAATAGATCCTTTACTACTGTATAATGCAAACCACGGGACCATTTGGTCCCGTGGTGGTATAGTAAGAGTAGACTACTACTTTTAATTTCGTACAGGACCTCTGCTAAGATTGTGGGGATGTTAGGGATGGACATTTAGTGCATGTGAATCATATTATCACGATATTTTTTGTATTTGCTAAAATATTTCAAAACATATCTACATATAGTACGGTCGGACAGTTTTATTATTTATATACTAAGGTTAGACCATGAGGGGGAGGGTAGGGTCATGAAATATATAACCTTCCCCTAAAAATTTTAATATATTTTAGAATAAAGTTAGATACCTAATTTTGACTCAATGTTGGTCGCTCAGAGAAAGTCGTAAAAAATAAGAAGGCAGGTTTGTTTGGTCCAAAATAATTTGTATATAAACTCTCTTACGTAAACTTTTATCGGCGGATTGTAGTAATCCTCCACAATATGGACAGGCATCCTTCTTACATCACGGCAGTAGGAAGGTGATGGAAGCCTGCGACACGAAATGAAGAAAGTAGATGTTTTGGGGGAGGCCTCTTCTATCTGAAAGATAATAATACATATTAATATACAGATAAAAAATAAATACTGAGTAATTTAATGCCACAAATTGTAAGTAAAAATACGGATCTGGCTCTAATTTATTAGCGTTGGTATTTTGAGCATGGCTACCGTTTCGAGGAACATATAAAAAGTTATCTCCAAATCATGAAATAAATCATAATTGTTTTCTAATACTGTTTTTTTGATAATTTAAAACATATAACTTTGCCCTGTTGTAAATTCTTAAATCTAGTGAGATTTATTATGCTTTACTTGTCGCCTTTAAGTTAGGACCTCATTACCAATTAACATCAGGTGGGATGAGGTCAATCTAAAAGTGCAATATAAAAAAAAAATTAAAAATCGTTTTGGCAGTGTAGTTTACTGAACCACGGAACAATAGAGGAAAATATAAAATACTGCATACCTGCATATTTAATGGGGTTCATCCAGCTTATTTTGCGTGAATCGAACCCAAGATCATTTGAAACATCTAGAACAGTATGCGGAACAATTTATATGACATTAGGAGGACGTTAGCTAGATTTGGGTCATTTTAGAGAAGCACCAGGTGTCAGGTAAGTGCCATTAACCCGCCTAACTGCCTACTTCAGAGAACGGTTTTTCTGGCCTCAAAAAGTATCCAGAGAATTACTCTAGGTATCCCTAGATAAGTCAATGAAAGTTACTATAGTGTTTAAACTGGATTTTAATGATAGTCAAGTTCTATATTAGATTTTTGGTGGTGTCAAATAATTTTGAATTTTTGCTTTTAATTTTATTTATCGCCAACAACAAACCCTTTAAAGGTTGCATCTATGTATATCGGCGCATATATTATTGTAACATACATTTTAACCACACACAGTCCGACATTACAACTTTCAATCCAAATGCATGTACTTACCCCAGGCCGTCGTCTATGAAAATGGAATAATATCAGTACATATAAAAAGTGAATTAATATTTTGCTGTTTTGCAAGAATGCCCAAAAAGCAGCTGAAACTCTATCTAGAAATGCAAATACAATTTTTTTATCCGCGTTTTTCCACAATCTAATGCTAGAATCGTTTCGTGACCTTTCGTAGCTATGCAAATTAAGTACAAAGCACGATTTTCAAGCTGCCACCATGTTAATTTTTTTATGCCTGCTATTTGATCTGGTATATTAGCGAATGCCTTTATACAATATTTTTATGTAACAGAATTTGATTAGCACTTGTATAACTTTAAGTTGCTAACTTAAAAATAGGTAGGTATATCACATTTAATAAGGAAGAATTAAATCCAAGAAAAGTCTATAGGTAAAATAGGTGCCCAATAATATACAATGACAACTGATAAAAAATATGTTGAGCAAAAAGGGTTTAACAAAAGAAACTGATAATATGAAAAGATACCGACGAATTGAGAACCTCCTCTTTTTTTAGTCGCCTAAAAATACCATAAACGATGTAGCACGTATATACAGCAATCAATAAACATACATGGTAACTTGCCCAGCAAGGTATCAATAGTTAATCTTAAGTACGAGTAGAACGAGGAGTAAATAATGGACGTAAGAAAGGAGATAAGATTTGATTATTTACTTAAAATACGAAAGGATTCATGTTCTTTTATGGGAAACGAAAGGAAATTTCACAAGCCAAAATAAAAGTTTTGATAAGTTATTTTATAGGCAAAAGTAATAAAGTTTGGATATAAAATCGATATTTGGGAATAGGTCAATTTTACTGCTCGCAACGGCGATGCACGTCCGTTCCAACTGGGGCCATTCGTTAAAAGGTATTCCGATTTTGTCGGAACCATAAAAAGGCTGTCAATCAGGCTAGCTGATGTGTCATCACTGGCGTTTGCGCCGGGTTTACAGTCGAAAGGAAATAAAACGTTATGGCACTATCGAAACTCTCAATAGTTCATTTTATACTTATTCAAGTTCATGATATATGACATTCTAAAACTAGACCAACTTATATACATGATTTAATAACAACATATATTTTTGACCCTGTATAAAGCACATTCCAAAATAGTTATTATGTGTAAAAGAAATAAAAACAGAGGGTCGAGACTAAATATTGAAAAAAAAGAAAGTTTTTAGTAGAACAGGTTTCTAAGTTATGGCATTGATTGAATGCGTAGGAAGCACATTGCAACTTTAAGCAGCGAGCTTTAAGCGAACTTTAAGCAGGTAAACATTATCGATTTGGTCGCAAAATATCAACCTTATCAATACGTAGGTATATACATACGTATACCTCGATTTAGTGGCTATTCAGTGTGAAACACTACAAATGCTTCATAATCGCTGGCATTACGATACAGTCACGTGGCTATCAAACGCGCGTTTGTATCGCTACAAAAAATGCAAAGACCGAAAAATCTGATTTCCAGTCATAAGTAGTCAAGTACAACTTGGGGTTTACGGCAATTGATATCCCAGACATTATGTGATGTATATACATATATATGTATGCCCGATAGTTGCCACGAGTACTTTATAGTTGTGTCTGCACTATGAAAAAAACCATCGCAAACTATTTTTTTAATTTAAACTGTGTGATGTAATGTTAAAAAACAAATAAACAAAGAAATGTACTTAGAGAGGGGCAATTTCATCTCTTGCCTCACATCTGCATCCACGCGCGGCCATAAATAATAACGCAGACATTTTAGCCAAGCGTAAAGCTGAAAAGAATGTAAAAACATTTTACGCCAAGTGGATTCAGTGTTCGAATATGATTAATCGATCACAGTCCGACATGGTGACTCACCTGAACAACGCCCCGTTAAAGGTACATTTAGACTCATTTTGCTCCTCTCTGTTTGTCAATTGACGCATCAATCCACAAGTTATGAGGAGCGCGAGCCCACGCCTAACCCGTATCATATTGGAACAAAAAAAAAGAAGAAAAATACATTTATTGACCATAGCATAATAATCAAACAAACACAACGCAACACAATCAATACAAAACTTAAAGGAGATATAATTTCACCAGTACTTTTTTATTAATTTTGGCGACAGAAGAACGGAAATACTGACTGAGCCACAAGTCGCCAAGTGGCTCACTTATTATATTTTTGCCAACCCTTTTATTTATGTTTCGATAGGTTAGTAGTTTTTTGCTCTATTTAATAGATTCCACTTTGTGAGGCCAATATGTATCGGATTTAAAATGTTGAAAATAAAAATGATAATAATAAATAAATATTAGAGAACATCACATACATTGCTCCGATTCTGTGGTAAGTAGTGAAAGCACTGGTGTTACAGAAATCAGAAACAACGACGGTACCACAACACCCAAACCCGAGACATTCCAGAAAAGTTAGTTTCCCATATTGACCCGACCGGAGATCGAACCACTGCAATAATTCACTAGAGCCCCATGAGGTCTTATGTTTACTACACATTACTGTTTTTATTATATGCAATAGTCGTTTTGAATCGAAATATTTAATTTTATAATGTCTTCAATCTCTGTATTGCTCAATAATACAAAAGTCCATGCAAATAAATTAAACAGGTGGCACTGAAATAAAACAAACAAATAATAACTTCCCCGCCGACCTCCACCGGGGTGCGATTGAGATCGAATTAAACATTGTGCTGACTCTGATTTGTTTGTTTCAGACCCCTCATATAATAAGCTTTTCAAACCTTCCGTACGAAAGCATAACTTTCTCAAACCTCATCAGCAAAATCAAACACGTTTAACGTCAAAAGTTTGCGAGATTTAGATTTCCAAAGAACTTTGTTTGTAAAAAGGTCTATCTATATATATAAAAATGAAACCCGTTTCCCGTTGTCGTGCCATAACATAAAAAGGGCTTGACCGATTTGGCTGAATGTTTTTTGTAGTTTTCTAATACTCTGGGTCTACTAGGTTCTTACGGAAAAAAATATTAAGAAAATCTTTCAGAAAGATTGAAAAATAAAAATTTAATTTTGCATGTTTTTAAAAACGCCCGTAACAAATGTCAATGTCATTCTCAGCTATGGCTGACTATATTGAAAGAGCATCGTTTGTTGGGTAACGTGGTTACTTAATTAAATTCAATCGCACTAATTTATTATTTTTGGAAATAACTCGCCACGATGTAATTTTTCACTTGCTAAGGCGGTACGAAGTTCGCCGGGTCAGCTAGTGGCATTATAAATCACATAATTGCCATCCGCACATATCGAACAATTGGAAGAACAAGGGCACAGTTGTCAACTGTCTTAAAAACAAAATTAATTAAAAAACTGCTAGTTCCCAATTCTTGTAAAGCATATGTCTAAAAATTATATAGTATATATGTCTTGCAAAGAAGGACAACTGTTACGAACTCCTTATGAGTGATTGGTTATGTTTTTATATTCTTTTTAATATGTCAATTTGACTTTCTTGTTATTTCCTTCTTCTTTTTTTATCTTTCAATCTAACTGTGTTTTTTCCTTTACTTTTATTTTAAATATATTTTTATTCACCCTATTCTGAGTTGCTTGTCCCTCTTTCCTTTTCCTCCGTAACAACAACTTTAGAGTAATGATAACAGAGCTGACAACATTGTCGAAACATTGACAAATGCAAGAAATATCTTATTATGGCTCTCCTATAAAATTGCAAAAACTGTAAATGTGCCCTTGTTCTGCCAAAGGTGCGATATGTGTATACAAAAGTCTAGCTATCAGCGCAGACCATTTTTGCTAAAAGTTTTTGCTTTTAAGTACAGACAAAAGAATGTTAGACTACAAATTTGGACTTGTATGTCTTTCGCATGAAAACCAATATCGAACTGCTAGTGTTTACTTTGACGTACTGCTGACCGAACTTAAAGTCAAAGTCAAAGTCAAAGTCAATTTTTTTTATTTACATAGATTACATTAGTAATACTTATGAATAGTCTCTATATAAAGCAAATGAAGCTACGTCCGGTTCGGAACCTATAACTAAAGAGAAGATACCGGCAAGAAACTCAGTAGTTTTTTTTACAAATGAAAGCTACACTTATTACTAATTTTGCACTAAGACACACAGTTAGTTTAGAAAATTCACACCAATTTTAAGTATAAAACTTGACGGAATGATTGAATGGATGCACTTTCCGTCCCACTGCTATTAAAACAGAGACTTTAAAGTAGTTTTGATTTCATATACCAGTTGTAGTGACGGGCTTAAGTTGTGTTGGAGAGTGCAAGGTTTTTTAAATCCATGCCGTATGGCAAAACGATAAACGAGGCTTAATAAATATTTACTAAATATGCAAAAACAAACTGTATGGCACAGCCTGCCGATAAAAGCTCTATAAGCCAATTTTAAAATCACCCACTGATTTAATTTCGCTGGATGTCGCAATGTCCTAAAATTGGTTTGTTTTTTACGAATGCCAAACATTTCGCCTTAGTTAAATGAAAAATCTGATCTAGGTACCCAATTAAGCATTATTAAAAATTAAGTACAAACTCAAAGACATTTTAATTAAATCCGTTTGCTTAGACCCGAACCTTTTCCACGAATTAGTTTTGAGGGAGGCGGTCCCCAAAAATTTTATTAGTCTCTTTTGATGGTTTACATCTTAATTAAATTTGGGAGGTCAGAAGTGGACCGCAAGGGTACCTCCACGTAGCTAGTTAGTGTAACTCTATTACGGCTGATTCCACAAAAGTGGGACCTTTAGATTAGTTTAATTTTAGCTGAC
This sequence comes from Glyphodes pyloalis, assembly GCA_037074685.1. Taxonomy (NCBI): domain Eukaryota; kingdom Metazoa; phylum Arthropoda; class Insecta; order Lepidoptera; family Crambidae; genus Glyphodes; species Glyphodes pyloalis. The sequence continues at coordinate 7,092,851 of JAYKKO010000002.1, forward strand.
AAGGTTTTCTTGTTTTCAGCGTTTACAGAGGAAATGGAAGAGTCTTAAATTGAGTGTTTTTTACAAATAACTAGATTTCCACACAAAAGGGCCACAAGGAATCGGGCCAGAAGCATTGAATAGCCGTCACGAAGTAACAAAATTATTACTATATAACGAGCCCATATGTGCGCTAGTTCATACAAAATATATGGAAAAATCATGACATGTGTAACAATCGACCAGTAACCTGGTTGTTCTTTTTGCAAACTTTTGTTAATTAAATACTTAACCGATATATGATCAGGGAATATATCATACCATAGACTTCTGCATAGTATAATTCAAAGTATTGTTAGGTTACTTGGAATACAAAAGTATGGCCCCTATTACGACTAAAAAGATTTAGAACAAGTTTAAACGTGGCCTATGTCATATCGAAAAGAACGTCGACTGTATTATAAGGTACTTACAAGTATACATCTATTGTGTCGTCTTAGTTTGAACCAAGACTAATCAATATAGTTTTGGGATCCTTAATGCTTTTTTCTGTATATTATCATCAGTCTGGTATATACGCTAGGTGTATGAAGCTCGTCACAAAATTACCTATCTTTTGTGAAAAATGGATGTGGAATATTCTGAAAACAATAGCGCCCTTCTCGTACAATAGAGGATGATAAATCGTTTGTATCTATGCTAGCGGCACTTTTAGAAATGAAAAGCGGTTTATAGTATATTATTTAAAGTCCTCTGAATACCAGCTTACTTTAGATTCACAGGCGGAAAAAGAACATTAAGAACTTTCTAAACTTAATGTTTTTTTTTATTTAAATTTAAAAGTTATCATCATTTTCAAGCTACTTTATGTGCATCCTATATAGTCTGGTTCTATAGAGCGTGAATTATCCACATTCGTTTTAAAATGACATTTACGGATTAAAGCAGTGACTAACTAGCAAGGTGTGGGTTCTCGCCATTTATACAGTGAGTTATTTGACAGCTATTATGAAATAGGTAACAAATACAATAAATGTCTATGTGTTTGATGTACAGCTTTGTTTAAATGCGTTTACACATTAGGTGATATGTACGTTTTCACAGTCCGGCGCCAACCAGAATTGACCTCTTCGTCTATTAACATCGCAAAGTTAGGGCGAATATAATCTATGGATCGTATCGATCGATTTGGAGAAGAGACTGGAGCAGTCACCTTAAGTACAGGTCACTAAGGAGCAAAATGACACGACGTCGTTTTAATGAAACAAATTTACATGTTTCGTTCATTATGATCATCTGTCAATGGAATGCACTCTGAAAATATTAATGAATTAGGTATGTTATTGATTACAAAAAAACTATGGTCATAATATAATTCTAAGGTTTCGATAAAGTCTCAAAAACCACATCACTATTTCTTATACATTCATAAAATATTGTCACCCGTTCAGTAGTGACACAGCCAAAAAATTACATATAACGGCGGCAAAGTGGTTTTCAAAATAATATCCAAGTATTAACTGAATGGACCTATTATAACTGTGATCAGGCGGTTTGATAATCTTGTGTAATTAGGCTGGCACCCATCCAATTGATTGCTAAGATTACTTATTTATTTATTTGGACTGTCAGAGATAATCACATGACGTTGTGCTATGGAAATTTCTAAGCGGTTCTGACGACTCCATAGATTCAGTTAGGAATAGCACGACTATAACTGAGCTTTGCAACAGTCTCGTAGCTAGGTCACCTAATGTGAAAGCGTGCTAAGTGGTAAGGAAATCGATGGTCGATGGTCCAAATCGCCTTTATACGGAACGTTGGCTGAATAATTCACAGTTCACTTCACTAGACTAAGTAAGCGAGCATGCCTCGTCGCTAGATTTCATTTTAAAGTAAGCGAAGTTCTTTATTTTCTATTAATCTGGTTTACCTACTTTTTTATTCTAAGGCGCATTTGGTTGCATACGTAGTAGATTAATTTACTGAATAAACTCACTGAAAGGGCAATGTGCTAGCCACATACCTCGTGATGGCTGCTGGGGTAGAAAATACTCAAGATGGACAAATAATCTCATCGCGGTGGTGCCAAGAGGTGATAGATGCAAGTGGCTTAAAGCACAGCATCATAGAAGTCTTCGGAGTCCGTTGAACCGTGGAAATTCTTCAGTTAAAATTATGATTAATACGAAGGCGTGTTTGACGGTGTTCTCTACGCCGATGTTTGATGACTCGATCCAGGAAAAAAACGTAATGAAGAGCTTTGTTTCTTTTTAATGGTGGTGCTTAAATATACTTCGATATTATTCAACTCTTTGATTTTGATTTTTGTAAAGAAGAAAATACTTGAGTTATTTTGACATGAAGTCGATATTTGTGATGTCTAATACTATTTTTAATATTTGTTGTATTGGAAACATTATGGGCCTATAGTTTTACTACAAGACAAATGGTATTTGTGCTTGCTCATCTTGCAATCAACATAGGAATAAGCTGCATAAGCCGTTTCTGTACAGAATTCATGTTACTTATAAAACAGTATATATTGTCCTTGTTACAAACTTCGAAAGCGCGTGCCACATTAATTAAAATTTACAAAACCTCATTTAAATAACGCTCTTTATTTACACAGAAAACCTGCCTAACCAAAACGTTTATCATTCTGGAACCCCAAATAAAACACAGGCTAGTTCCGGTGGCCATAAAAAGGGACCGGTGGAAATGGCGCGTTAGTCCTAACGAAATACATCTCCCGGCCAAACGAGGTTTGATGAAAACCCGGTATGGATTCACTGATACGGGTGAGTGGGCATCCGTAAATAAAATGTTCATGAATTTTAAAGTTACGTTTTTATCAAGCTATTTACATTTGATATCTACTGATTCTTCCGCTCCAACTTAACCTTCTGTATCAATCTTTGATCAAAGCTACATACTATTTGTTTTTGTTAGTTGTGTTGTGCCTAGTATATCTTAGATGATTAAATCAAATAAAATTATTTCACCGGAAGAATGGAAATAATTAAGTAGTTTAAGGATCAATACCATATAAACATACTCTATTCTACATGCATGGATTTGAAAATGACTAGGAAAGTAACATTGTAAGTAGGTTGGTCACAATATACTTATACCACATTCGAATAGAGTTTTAGTGGGTAGTCTCCGCTCTGAGAAAAGTCCCACACACATTTCTTTTCATCCCCAGAGACGACGGTGCATCGACAAAACAAATATGTTAAAAATAAATGCAGCTATCACATTTCATCGGGCTACCGTATAATGGCATAAGGAAATAAATTGACTTCCCACTGTTTCCAGGGAATACGAACCTTAGGCACTCCACAGATTGGATGAAGAGCATTGGCAATATAACACTACTTAATGTATGCCAGAAACCCGTAAACATTTTGTTAAGCTTTCCTATAAATCAGTCTATAATTTCAAATCCCAGACAATATGGTTGTTGAATGCCAAATATAGACAAACAGTTACTATAAGACACGACACGTGGTAGTAGGCATGGACATAAACTGAGATTAAAAAGGGAAATGGCCTCAAAAATGGCCTTATTGAAATAAAGTCATTAGAAGAAGAGATATCAAAAGTGTCTTATATTATTGATGAAGTTGTATGCCGCACTACATTTGCAAATAGCGGCATCTCGTTTCCTTGTTTGAATACATGCTTCCTGTTTTATGAGGTGCTGATTCACATAGATCAATAAATTTACTCATAATAGCGATACTTTTTAAATCCAAGATGAAGAAACCCATTTTCAACACATGTTTTACTAAATGTATTTGACCCTATTTCTAATAAAATATTACGTGAAAAACAGATTCATTTACCGTTCAACAAGATCAAAAATCCTGGGATGTTAAAGCTGAACCTATACTTAGAAACAGTTATATTTGATGAAAATATTTGTTGCTTTTGTTTCTCGCGCATTACATTTAAAATTGCCACAAAGTGTTGTATTTGATGCGTCTACGTTCATTTGTTGATTGTAAACAGAGCCGAATGTAATCGTTTTTCATTGCTGTTTTGTTTTTCCTATAAACTCCTCGCTCTATTTTTATGTAATACGTTCTCGTACATTCGGTGCGTTTTATGTTACTTTAAATTCGCGTTCGTACGTTGTTTTGCGAAATAAAGGGGTAAACTGGCAAGTTTAATGGTTTTTACGATCAAACATTTTAAGGCAGGAGTTGGGAAAGATGAGGCGCATCGTTTCCTGGTGGGAAAAATGCTTAGTGGTCTATATACGGCGGTAATTGCACCTACTCTGATCTGTTGAAATATGGATAATGGACTTTATGTGCATAAAATACGCAATTAATTCAAAAACACAAAATAGGTTGGTCAACTTGGTTGTATGAACAGAAGAAAATTAAAAAGAAATCCTATAAGCAAACGCAATTAATTTAATCAAACTGTCATTGAATTTTGTTGTTTACTTACGACTGCACTACACGGCAAACACTTGCAATTCTATTTTAGTTCCTATGCCTACAAGAAAAGGGCGAACCAAAAAATTATAATGTTGATTGTACATTTGACTACATTTATTAGCACATACTTAATACAAATTACTTGTAAATCCTTACGTGAATGAGGTCTTAACTCAGATTATTTCTTAGACTAAAAACCTTTTTCAAAAATATGAAGTTATTTTTAAATGAATGCTCTCGGAAGATTTAGGTTGTTTTTGAAACATCAAGTCTTTTATAACTTTGAAATATATCTGTCGTTACTAGCCACCTCGTTGGGCGCCATTTTAGCACTGAATTACAGCGTACTTGACGTTATGGCCCTAATAGTCTAGAAATAAATCCCAGTTATGCTTTGGTGTCTGAAATAGGGTTTTAGACACAATTACTATGAAAAAAAAGAAATAATTTCTGAAATTTGTTATTAGATGACTTATTACACAAATCCTACATAAAAATAATTAAGTATATATGAAATTGTTACTAGCAGATTACAATAGTAAGCTACATTTTGCATCCCGATATTTAACAAATTAAATGCAATAAAAAGATTTGTGGATGTAGCCTCTTGTCTGATTATTAAATGATTGCATCTTAATTATTGCAAACAGCTCTGGGAAGTAATGAAAAATTAACTATGTACATTACAATGTCTTTTATTTGTCGTATATATCAAAATAAAACGCATTTATCACCCGATAGTTACTTAAATTAGGATTGAATTCCGGAAAGTAAGTTAGTACCACGAGCAAATGAAAAAAATTGCAGGGGACTATTGATTCTTAGAAAGGTTTTGAAGTCCATTAAATAACCTTATAATAACAAAATTAAACGTATATAAATAGGTAAATTATAGTGCATTAAGGCAGTTTTATACTACGCGAGTGGTCCCTTTTTTCTTTTTTCGGTGTCAGGACCAGCTTTTATTAATGGTAGTATTATACTTCTCGTTTTTTGCAATGTCGTCCTTTTATGGTTTCTATTATCTATAAAAAAAGAGACACTATTAAAAATTAAACAGTGCGGCGTGAATTTTTTCTTTGAACCTGATCTTGGTAGGATAATATTTAAGTTTAGCCTTTCAAACGCATTTTTTTTCCTATGTTTGTAAAGTTTTTGTTTTGACAGTCGATTATTTACAGGAAAAGTTACGCAATTTATTTTACAGTTTTGAGTTTAGATGTTTTTTTACCATATAAATATTGAATACTGAATACTTAACGATTTGTTTTCATTGCATTATATTATGACTTCAATATTTAGTGTACTAGCATTGAAAAGACCTTAGAAATATCCAAGACCACTAAGAAAATTTGATTGCTTTCTATTCCAGGGAATTTTCTAGGGAAAATCCCAACCCAAACAATCAAGCATTTGTGTTCCTTGTCAGTGAGCATATTTGAGGACCTAAATATCTTAGAATTATGACCGTTGTTAGTCATCAACAAGCCAAATAAATTACCTAAGTGCCTTATAAAACATTTTCTGCGTATTCAGACTCACAAATTGTCTGAAGGTATGTACTGCGCGAGTTTCTTCGCTACGTCAAAGCGAAATGAGACGCATTATTTAGGAAAATACGCTTCAAATTACAAAAGGTTCCCACATGTGACTTTACAGCTATTATTCATGATAAATTATAGTCCGTGTGACATTGTTTTGTTGAGTATTTGTATGAGTAATTATTCTTATGTCTTTGAAATTTTATAAAGTGTATCTTCTTTTGATGTGTTACAAGTTTACGCCAAGTGGCTTAATGCTGAGTTCGCACCTCAAACTATTTTCATTAAAAATATCAATACTCCATTGATGCTGTGTATCCTTTTGTGCTATATTGTTGTATGGTTGTGACCTTATTGTATTTATTGTACCTTTCTTTGTTTTCAAATGTATTAAGTTTATAGAACTACATTAATATTATGTTGAACTTCTGTATATTTACGTATATTTTTTAATTTTGCTTTTATTCTGTTTTCAAATAAACTTTTTGTCACTTTTATATTGCGCCACTCACCACAAGGTCTTGCCTGAAAACCAGCGCTGATGTGGCATTGCGTTGCAGTAGTTCATGCTGTGGCTGAGATTTTAAGCAACATTAATGTAACTTATCTATGTAGGTACCTACTGTATGCCTATGTGTGCCAATAAATGTTTTTTCTTTCTTTCTACTACTGGGTGCTTGATTTAAATCCTAGTTTTCGTTGCTTTGATTGGCGTCACCACACTGTCCACGTTGTACACTATTTTTACGCGAATAACTAGCGCTTGAAACAAGTGCCAAAGCAATCATGAAACAAGATTCCAATGTTGGTAGTATGAGCTTTTATCTTTGATGAACAAAACCCACCAAATCAGAAAATTACAAAGGCACCGCACATGTGACTAAACAGCCATTGTTCGTGATAAATCGTAGCCCATGTGCCGTGATGAATGCTTGTTTGTTTGTTCCATCACTGCGAATGTTCCATCTGGGTCCCTTCCGGGTAGGGCAGAGGTATTAATCTTAGCTTTGGTGACATTGGCCGGCAAACGCCTCCTCGTTACGAGGAGTTCGGATACGAAGGATTCACATGTTCGGCGAGTACTCTCTAAACGTTAATTTCTGTATGTTATAAAAATAACATTATTAATGTGGATTTGTTGCCATTTAAATTATAAAAATGTTCAAGGAGTTTAAAAATCAAGCGACAGTCATTATGACTGGAAACTATCGCTCTGTAAAAGTTTCGAAGCTAGACACCAAAATAATTGAATTCATCCAAACGATTTATTTATAACGAATTGCAGTCATCCTTGACCTATTTTGTGTAATAAAAATGTGCAACAACTTATGTATTTAAATAACTGAAACAATGTTCGAAATGAAACAACGCTACATTTATTTTATTTGTTGTTCATTTAAAATTATTGAGATGTCAGGTTCAACGTTTTACATATCGTGTATTGCGAAAGTCCAAATCTGTTTTTTCTCTTTAGGTACAAAACCTACATTTTACATCTTTTGTTATATTAAAGTATTGCTGCAAGATAAGAATTGCGCGGCGGGAAAAAATTGGGGTGAAACAATAAATATTTTTCTGTTTTAATATAATTCAGCTATTATGCGTGAGGGCTAGGGGCATGCCAGGGGCGTAGTTAGGATCTGCTGGGATCTCAAATATAATAGATAAGTTATGGTGACGACCTCCGTAGCCGAGAGGCGAGCGTGCCGGACTTTGGCGTCGCGCCATCTCTGAGGTTCCGGGTTCGATCCCCGGTCGGGTCAATATGGGAAACGAACTTTTCTATATTGTCTCGGGTCTGGGTGTTGTGGTACCTTCGTTGTTTCTGATTTCTGTAACACAAGTGCTTTAGCTACTTACCACAGAATCAGAGCAATGTATGTGATGTTGTCCAATATTTATTTATTTATTTATTTATTTATTTTATGGTGGTGAAGTATAAAGACAACTAACTATTTATATGTCAAACAAGGTATTTGCTTTTCTTTCAATATGAAGCATGCACAAACAATATAAATAAGACTAATACTGTGTCGGTGCCAAATTAAAAAATCATGTGATTTTATGAACAACACTTTATTGTTTTAATCAAGCTTTTATGGTGACGAACCATTTTGGTTACTGACAGTAAATTTAGTTTAAATTTCAGCTACCAACCATTAAGATAGTATGATGATGCTCGTAAAAATTATCCCTGTTAAGGACAATTATTGAATTCTAACGATGGGGACCAGGGCCTGGCTAACCCAAGGGCGTAGTCCATATTTGACTTACTTGAATCCGCCACTGGCTTACCTCTATAAATATTATTTAATACGAGCCGCCCTTTATTTTTGAGAAGCGTAAATCACAGCGTTATTCTGTGATAAAGATAACAAAAGTGCCTTTGTTTTTATAAGCCCTTCATTTGAGTAATGCAAGCCCTTACTTCTTGAAATCTAGATATCTCTAAAAAATTACAGTTTAAATAGAATATTGTGTAGTACTCTATTCTTTTTAATTTATTTTCTATTGAACACATTACAATTGTAGCTATGGCTTATTTTATGTTGTCTGGTATGTATTTTAATCTACAACGTATAAGTTACAAACAACAACTTTACTGTGTTTTTATGATATAGTTTTTATAAATATTGCTTTTTAATAAAGCGTTTTGACTCTGTCTTTGGTAGCTTGGTGTTCCGTTCGGAACAGCAATATTCTTATTTTAAAAAGTGTTTATGGTATTGTTTATAGTATACTAGCGACCCGCCCCGGCTTCGCACGGATGTAATGTAAATACTTAGAAATATTGGCTTTTCTATTCTTTATTATACATAAAAACCTTCCCCTGGAATCACTCTATCTATCAAAAAAAACCGCATCAAAATCCGTTGCGTAATTTTAAAGATTTAAGCGTACAAAGGGATATAGGGACAGAAAAAGCTACTTTGTTTTATACTATGTAGTGATTGTGTAGATAATTGTTTTTTAGATAATTTTGTTACATTGATTTGTTTTACATTCTCGTATTTTCTTCGTCTGGTAAATTAGTTATTTAGTATGCCAAATGTATTTTAATTATTTAGATAAATTATATGCTAAATTTAATGCTCTTTCATAAAATTAAAAGAAAAAAATATGGCCCACGTTTTGCTTGAAATAAATTACTACCTAATGCAAAGTACAAAGACACCGATGACAAGGGAAGATGAATCTGTGGGGTTGACTGGTTTGCAGCGTAAGCAGATCTGAGGGTCGCTAACAAGCGCATTCAGCGGAATTTGGAGACGTTACTCTGGTTGCTGTACGAGTTGAGATGACAAAGGATTTTTTGTGAGATTCGCGATTATTATATACAATTTTACTATTTTTTTACGCGATTACCACCCAAAATTTTTCCTGTGAGTGAGACACATTTCAATTGATGTTTTGTGCGCTTAAAAACGTTTACCTATTCCATACAATAATTCATATCCTTTTTTCGGAACATCAAATAACAAAAAAATCCTAAGAAATGTTGGCCTATATTTTTTTATTAAAACGTTTCAAAGAAGGTATGAGTGTGGTAATAGTGTAACGATGACTTTAATTTTACATATTTACCATTAGCCGTTTAAGTTTCTTGATTGCAGCGGTGTTTTGCAATAAATTATATGAAATGAAATGGTGTTAACACGTGTCTGTTTTCGGTTTTTCTGGAATATATAATGCCGCAATTGTCATGCCACAGTTAAAACAAGATTCCTATCGTGTAGCGCTCAAACTATATGTTTGTGCGTACATAGATCTTAAAGTTCATTTAGAGTAAGAAAAAGTAAAATCTAGGAAAAAATGGCATACATTACAAAACATCAAATATTGCTCAACAATGAGCATTTATTTTCGCACTCGTGCAAATTAGTAGTCGACTTGTTATTTATGTGGGTGTCACATATTGTACAACGCGACAAAACAGAGATTAAATAAAACGTGGTAAGTCCCCGCAGCGGGCCGCGCGGCTGCCAAATTCAGAATTTACACGGCCGGCCATTAATCATTCTAAAACAATTTTATTATTTGTGCGTGCTATCCAATCGGAGGGTATTAATTAATGTTTCAGCAAACAAAATGGCGGACGCAGTAATTAACTTTTGAATTGGAGCATTGCGATAATGAGGGCCGTTCTACTGAACAAATTGAAGTAATAAGCTTTTGCTGTTTGTAAAAAATATATTTTAATAAAAAAAATTATATGGCTTTTGAAGTTCTATTACATTGCTAGTAAGTAAAATTATGGGAGGCTTCTAAAAAAGGTCATTAGGTAGGTAGGTACTCTTATTACAATGAAGTAAATACTCATTTAAAAAGAATTGAAGATTTTTAATGTTCTATAAAGCTGCATGTATACAAGTAATTTTAAACCGCACTGAGTAGCTTAGCAGACCTACCCTCGATTAATTTTAACGCCATCGCTCTGACCCAGTTTGAGAGTACAAATTAAGCGCATTCTATCCTCTGGTAATCTGGCAAATTTGAAACTGCGTAATTATACGGCAATTTGTTTCCTACTAAGTAGGTTTACTCTGAGCCTTTATATTAAAATTACTACTTCATTATTAAAACAATTGTAACTCCATGTGTAATTTTTTTTATGCACATACACAGATAGATTTTTAAATTTAGTAGTGTAAAGTGTAATTGTAAGTAATGTCTAACAACGTCAATTGTATACCTATTGATAATATACAACTTATGTAATCAAACTTTAACTTTAAACATTTTAATAGAAATTTTTTATCTCCTCTTGCGGTGTGGGTCTCGAACCCAAGAAGAAAAAGAAGATGTTGGAAGAGCAGCACGCGCGATACGTGACCATCGATATGCGTTTGTCACGTGCGGTTATTAAACCAGTCCTCGTCATTGTAACAATGACGTGGTTTTAGTTTTGGATACTATTATTTTGCATTGGAACAAAATTAAGCTGATTCACTTTTGCGCAAGTGAAAGTTGTATTTTATCACTCATCAAAACCAAACTTATATGACTTGGTCCAAAGTGAGCTACACATAACAAAAAGTTAGATACTGCTACTGTTCTCGGTAGATATAGGGTTACCTGCAGTAGAATCACTTTGCATTGTATTCAATGACGATGCAAAAGGGTTGGGTATCTATCTATCAAGACACATAATTTGTTGATACCGAAATTCATTTATATCACAGAAAACTATTCCATGAATATTCATATATTTTTTTCTTGATTTATCAAATAGTTAATAATCGCTGTTTCATAACATCGAATAACATTTCAGCAGCAAGCAAGCAGGCATGCATTCGGATTTCCTCGTCTCCGGCGCTGCGGGAATAGCAGCCTCGTCGCCTTTGCGTAACAAGGCACAGTCACCCAAGCTCGCCTACGCAGCTTCGGCTTGCTGGTCGCTCCGGCTTTTGAATAACACTCTATTATCGGGCAGACTAGTACCACGGCGAGAAGACCACGGCGAGTCGGATTAACGCAGTTTATTTATTATATCTTATTATATATTCATATCAGTTATGCTTTAAATTGTCTATAAATAAAGTATGCAATATAATATTAGTAACAAAAATCATTCGGCAGCACGGACTTTAGTAATGTAAAATTTATTGTTTCAACAGTTCTGCATATTGAAACTTACGTGGAAATAAAATTATGGGTAACAAAATAGTAAACTAACATTACTTCGATAAAATAAATAATATATGAAAAGAAGTAACGATGAAGTAAGTTTGTAGATAATAAGCATTCGATCAAATAAAAGTAACGTGATTCTATAATATGTTGAATATCGTTTAGAAACATCTGCGAATGGTTTTATGGGAAATGAAAATCGTCGAACAAAATTGCGATAAAGTGATGGGTTCCCAAAAGTGTTATATGTAACCTCCTTGAATAAACAAATATTTGAGTTCAAGTTTAATGGTAAAATATGCCTTATGTAAGTATATACTATTGTAACTGAAACCTCAACATCCGTATTGAGCGTCCGCAAATAAAACGACTGTCGCGAAATATGTGCCTTGTCAGGATTAGACACCTCAGCCTATCGAATTCGGCCGCCTCGGAAGATTTATAGCTGTATTTATCTTGATAATACCAATGATACTCTCGACTTGTCGGACGTAAGATTTGTTACGTGAACCTTTATTGGAACTGTTGAAATAGATTACGGGCACTTTTACCAATTGTGATACTGTTACGACATGTTAGGTACAATTGGTACTATTTCGGTGAATAGGTACGTAATAGGAAAATAAAAACGCCGGTTTAATTGGTATTTAAATTGCCTCTTTGTTATGAATTAAACCAAATGTTGGCTATTTAATCCTAATTAATTCTACTTTTTTTTTATATTACACTTCAAGATTGACCTCATCCCACCTGATGTTAAGTGGTAATGAGGTCCTAGCTTAAGGGTGACAAGTACAGCATAATAAATCTGTTACTGGACTTGTCGTCCTTACCTTGAAGGCTTGACCCCTGCTACTAATGTAGCACCCCCAGGAGCTCTGGAAACCTAACTCACACGCAGAAACACAACAACACCGAAGTGATTAATATTTGGCTGCGGTCTTCTGTAAGGTGGAGGTATTTCACCAGTCGGGCTGCTCCAGTTCGAGCGATAAATCGCTATGCCCTACCTCTCTCAAAACTTACCTATTTGCTATCTACGTAAAATATATTTCCAAACTCTGCACCTAAAGTTGGTCGTGCAGGATGTAAATTAGACGATTCCGTATTCCACAGTAAAGTACTCATACCTGGTCCATTATACAATAAGCATATGTAGTTTCTGCATGAGAATAACAAACTTTGTGTGAAGACGAGGAACATTTCTAGCGTAATTTACATCAGTTTGTTGTCGTTTGTCTGTTAGTTCTTGCCAAATACCAATTAGGTCAGTTATCAAAAGAGCTTGTGGACGAATTGAAATAGAGTTCTTAAACAGGCTCATGTCTCCCAAGTATCTAAGTAGTTGTTTTGTTGTACTCATATAACAACGGAAAGTCTGATTTACTAGTCTGATTGTCTGGCGCATTGATTTATGTATTAAAGCAAACAAGCTTTTTATTTTGGTCATAAATTATAGGTAGTGAGCCAGACGTGCCAGACGTGACGTATGTTAAACTATTTTAATATTTTTGTTATTTTCCTCTCTTTCCTTCTCTCTCTTTGTCATTATTTTTCTTACGTTCTTTATTTTTTATCGCGCCACTCAGATAAAGGTTCCGCCAGAATACCAGCGCTCCTGCGGCATCCAATGTCGTAGCAGCTTATGCTGAGGCTGGGACCTTATTAGCTGCGCAATCACTTTGTTTTTAACACGCTTTTATTAGCTTGGGTTGTATGTATCTATGTAACGGAATCTTTGAATCTTAATTTGACCCACTTCCCGGTCTTTGATTAAGATGAAATTTTGCACACGCTCTGAATTCTGATGACAATACATGACTAGCTAAGAAACGTCATTACAAATCCAATATGGCGGCCTCCCCAAGATGGCGAACTGACTGTTTGAAAAGCACTTCCATGATATGGGTATCAAAAGAAAGGGTTTGCTGTCAGGAATACGAAAAAAATAGTCACGTGATTCAAATCCAATATGGCGGGCGTCCAAAATAACGGACAGGCTATTTGAAATGCACCCCTATGATATGGGTATTAAATGAAAGGGTTTGCTGAATGGGATACGAAAAAGAATTATATAATTATTGATACATGAGAAAACTAAAAAGTAGAAAATAAAAATAATAGTATAAAAAACTAAAAAACACGCTTTTAGCTCGCACTAAAAATTACAAAATAATTCAGACATTTAAGAAAGAAAGCGTGGAGCGTTTTGTCCAAAAAGAGTAAAGAAAACATAAACGCTCTACGCTTTCTTTCTTAAATGTCTGAATTATTTTGTAATTTTTAGTGCGAGCTAAAAGCGTGTTTTTTAGTTTTTTATTTATTTTTCTTTGTTTGCTAATTTACTTTTACTTTACCTTTTATCTGTTCGTGTCTTTGTCTGTGTATTGTTCATTGATTGTGTGTGCTAATAAATAAATTCGCATTCTTATTCTTATTCTTAATTATAAAAAAATCGTTTCTATCAAAATCTGAGATAAACAGTTATGTTACGTCAAACAATAGAAGTAGGTAGTACTTTATCTAGAGGGTAATGACAAACATAATAAAAGGTTCCACACAAAAGAGTTGTTAATTTGTACTATAAATAAAAATACCTTCAATATAACTTTCGGTAATATCTGAGCATGAAAATAAAAAATGTATCATTGAAAGTAAGTACTTTGAAACAGATGTTATTTTTGCTCGAGTAGAAATTGGAAGACAAGTTATCTCTAAGAACATTTTCCAAGTCTTTAAAAGTTCTGTTCGCTTTACAAAACGTGTTTAGCAAGGTAAAGTTATTTTTATGCCGTGTGTACATCTCCTCGAGGTATGAACACACATTCGAGATAGACTAGGAAAAAAAAAAAGTGAAAAACTGGGTTTGGTCAATAATTTTGGGTGAAGCTTATTTATTTTGAATTCTAATATTTCATAGGTGCTGCGATTTGAAAGCAGGTATGTAGTCAATATTTTTAGTTTATAAACAACTCAGTGTGTACTTTGTCACATTTAGTAAACTGCCGTAATAACATAGTTAAGCAAAGTTTTACTGTAACAAGGTGTAAAGGTGTTTCCAAACGAATGTTGAAAAAACATTTACTAACAATAGTTCCCTTTTCGAATTTGAGGGCAGCTAGAAATCTTTTTTTCATGGTCTTTTTTTCGCTTTTTAAAAAACACAGTCGAAATGATCCAGTAATTCCGCCAATGTCAAGTTCTTAACAGAGACACGTTAGAAACGTTAGAACGTTTTTATTATAGTTTACCGACATTTCAGTGCCCGGAAAAATTTCAAATTAAAAAAAGATTACAGCTTATTGCTCACACATAGGCATAAAGAGGCTTTAAACGTGAATTTCCTGGGCGGATATCAAAGCCGTTTTAAAGCAAAATTACGATGGTAGCTTTCGCGTTTACTGAAGTTTTGAGTTCAAAAGCATTTTTTTGTATAGGGTCCGGACTTATATTTTACTTACTTACTATTACTTACTATATAGCTTAAGACTAATCTAGGACTTATTAAATTACGGTACGGTGACTTACTTTCACTTTGGTTTAACAGCTTGTGATAGGTCTCCTGATCAGTATGAGAGATTCAAATAAAAAATATGCTGCTCAATCACACTTATTAATTGGGGTGCATTCACAAAACAGTAACAGATTCGAACCCAGAAACAATGTTTTGTCTGTATCTTACCTATACAATTAGATAGAGATAATACCTGTAGTAAAACTCAGTTCTCCAACTAACTCCAAATAACACAGATATGTATTTTCTTAAGAACAAATACAAGTAACACCGTAGAACACCGTTACACTCTCCGATATCTATTTAGCGTCCCGACTACACGTCCGTCTCGTTTGAGCGCCAAGACAAGAATGCCCCCACTCGCCGGCAGCCATACTTTTTTGCTCGGTAAATTCAATAATCGAAGAACCGGATATCGACTATTTTTAATTTTTAATTGTGAACCTTACATACCTTAACTTTCCGTATAGTAATAGCTTCTGACATTAGTAAAAAGGGAGGTTAATTCTCGTCACTTCAACATCGTCTTTTCAACCAGAAATATACAAACATGTGAAACAGAATTTCGAAGGGCAGGCTATTCCCTCGTTAATTACTTTTGGAATGAAAGCATTCTGCGCTCCCTCAAACGTTTGGTGAAGATGATAAGGCTTGATTACTGTCATCGAAGGTAGTAAAAAAGCTTTTTAAATCAGTATTTTTTTTTACACATCTGTTGTGACAAAGTAGCCATTTAAAAAAGATAAAACTTTCTACTTTACTTTAAAAATTCGTGCCTAATAAAAATACAAAGTAATAAATAATTAAATGCATGAAATAAATTTATGATAAAACAATTCCACTATGAAAAAGAACAGAATTCGTTTAGATGAAAATTGAATTAGATGAACTGTTCGAAGATCGTTCAAACAATGTTCAGAACAGCAAACAAATTTCGTATAATAACACGAAAATCGTGAAAGGTTACAGTTATTGTAATCTAATGGAAAAAAAGAAAAAAACGTTTTTATTAAAAACTCGGTCCAAATTAAAAAAAACCTTTTTGGGTACCGGAATATATTTTATATAAATATAAAGTACGTGCCTACATGGTAGGCTTACAAACTCAAACGACTGACATAATATACCTATATAAGACATGCTCAATAAATTAATAAAGACATTTTCTATACCAATTTCTATTTCGGTTAAAATCAGACTGAATTATTTACTAGATAAAATTACTTTATTCAATGATATAAATTAAATTGATACCTGTGTATAAAATTAATAGGTCCCAACAATGGTCGAAATGTCTGATTTCCCTTCTAAATGTTGCACAATCCTGGTACATGCTCGGGAAAAATAAAGTGATTTGATTATAATTGAATTATTGACACTAGTAAAACAAAGATATTACTAAAATTCTTTCGAATCGGATGGATATGTTAACGTAATGGATACTTAGAATTTAAGTCATAAGTTCCATTTATGAATGTAACCAAACATAGATTCAGCAGGTTAAGTCAAGTATTCATGGCACTGCCTCTTGTTGATGTGTTCCATATGTTGGTTCATATTTGTGAGATTATTTGCTATATGTATCATAAATCTTACATTAAAAAGTTGCTTAGAAATAAAAGTGATATTTATAACGTTATCACTATAGCACTTGCTATAGAGACACTATAGTAACACTTTACTATATTGTCTTTATTGTAACGTAGCAGAAGGAAGGAGTTTAGCCCTATTTTTTTGAATAGTTAAAGGTATTTATTTTTAGTATACATGAACATAAAAGTAATCTTGTAAAGTGTAGTGCAGTTTATTGATTCAACATTATTTATGAGTACATATAAATAGTAATAATGCGCCAGACAATCACACCTATCACCTGGTCTCAAATTAAGGTTTTACCTTGTACTATGAGCACCAGACGACGGATACTAAGTGGGGACGTCATCCCAGCATACCCAGATCCAAGTCAATTTAGAAAAGTTCGTTTTCTATATTGACTTGGATCAAGAAAACGAACTTTTCTAAATTGACCCGACCGGGAATCGAACCCGGGACCTTTCGCGCTTTGGTCGCCTACGTTAGCCACTGCGCCACCGAGGTCGTCATATAGACGAGATAGATACAAAGTAATAATGCTACAATTCAGTAGCCAATCTCGGAATGTTATTTTCCATTTCCCGTCGAGAAAATTCTTACAGCGAGCCTAAGGAAGTAGGAGCAATTTTAAAACTTACAAGAACAAATTACCAAGCGCCTAGAACTCCGCTTACGAGGCGGTAAATATTTAAAAGGAATACGAAAATAATCATCTGGCTCAGAAACAATGAAGTAAAAAGCGAAGGGAGGAAATTGCGAGTCGACCTACTAGTGCACTGGTAACATCAGTGGGGGTGGGTGTTTATAATGGCTACCCTCTTGCAATTAATAACGGCGTATTTTTCTTGGCGTGTCATCTTCACACCCGGTCCCTACTTCTGACTGCTTGGTCATGTTGATTAGCTTTATGTTTGTTCACTTATTTAAGTAGCATAAAGGGCAGTGGGACACTACTAGCATGATCTGGTGTGTTATGTTATAGTAATCCTATTAGGCAAAGGTATAAATCTATCATTGAAATCAAGTTTTCGTTGCTACAATTGATACTGACTTAATTACCATTCTTCCAAATATAGATTAGTAATCCTGTTTCCAGGTTAAGCTAAGAGAAACCATTTCTTTAAACTTTAACATAAGGAAAAATAAAAATCAATATATGGTAACATACAATTTGTTTGTTCATATAAAAGGGTTCTGTAAAAATTGTTCAAAAGTGTCAAGATCATTAGGTAGTTAAAACTTATACAAATACGAACGGTAGTAAATGACATCAGTCATTTATCTATCACCATTACAGATAACTGTTTGCAATCGATACTCATTACCATAATACAATCAAGACTTCACGTTACTATAAAATAACACATAACACTGCGGAGTACACAATGAAACCTGTCGTATGTAAGCAGATAGTTACATAAACCTTATAATCTGGGAGGATAGACTCGCACGAACGTACATAGACAATATCCATTCTACTTCGTGTTGTGATCTCTAGAGAACGAGACCTCATGAAGTCGAAAAAACAGAAAAATGTGAAATTGGGTGCCTGTTTATTTTTGCAGGTTTATTTTCTAGATCTCTATTATTACTTTTAACATATTATGTAAAAAGCAAGTAAGAAAAAAAATAAGAAATTAAAACAAAATCAACGTTAGCCATGTGACGCCCACTGCAGGATATAATCCTAAGTGTGTGGGATATACTCGTATTAGAGGCATTTGCTATTATCGCCGAGCGAGAGGCGTTTCGGCAATAGCAGTTTAGCAAATTATTGATATGAAACGCTGGTACCCATATTATTTAGGCAGTACAAACACATAGGTATAGAATAAAAGGGGGTGGTATCACTCTATGGACAGGTAACATAAGGCACTATGAATACAATAAATAGTCGGAAACAGTACAAACAGTGATATTACTGATTTGATAGTAGTATCATATTGTTGAATATGTAATTGATAAAAAGGCAAAGATTATTTGAATATTATGTACTCCTAATTGCATAACTTAAGTATTTAGACTTGCTTATTATCTGAACAATTTTCTATTTCATATAATCGTTAAATTATACTAGTAAAATGTTAAATGCATTACGAATAAGGGTAGGTTAGATATTTTCGTTTATTGAAAATGATTAAATATCTTTCATAATATACATTGTATATTCTACATTATACATAGAAGACGTAGTAATATTGCATAGAAAACCATTTGGTCTTATGGTAGCCCCAAAAGTCACATATACAGATCTAATACAATTAAATCAAACGTATGAATATTATTCGTTTAACTTTATTATCTTAGTATGAAATAAACTATTTTTAAAACCTAAATTTATATATTAAATCTTATCCCATAACGATTCTTATATGAAATTATCTCATACTTTTTTCATGTGTATACTAAATTATTAGAATACACATGAGAAAAGCCTGAAATACGAGTGAGAACTCTAATTTTACAGTTAGACGGTAAGCGTAGACATTTTTCTCATAACTCTTAAAAATTTAATATTTGTGATATAAAAACTACTAGACGAGCTGAGTTGGGAAAGGTAAATGAAAAATATTAGCAAATAAACTAGTTGGAATCTATTTAGTTGCGCTTACTGGATGCAGTCGGTTGCAAATTACTGCTCGGCGAGACTAACTGAATCTTGGATCATTACGGTCCTCGAATCAGTTGCACTCGGAATGGAATGGACAACTCACGGAATATAGTTAGATGGAGTTTCACTATTTAATTGGAACTGTAATTAGAATTGTTGCCAATGGCTGGACAAATCGAATACTCCCTCTCGCTGTGTCTCTTATCACGTCGGGATTACATTTATAAGCGGTGGCAGATTCTGTTCCAAATATTATTAGCAAAAAGAAGCAAAAGTTTACATTTTTAGGACATACGATCTTCTCTCCTAGTGTGTGCAAAATCTTTATGTTACACGTGTGATGTTCTTCCAACTGAGCTAATTGCAAGATTTTATAGGCAAAAAAAGTAGTAATTTTATGCCGTTGGGACGGAACTCAACACCTACCAGTGGGCACTAGCGTTACTTTTCAAAATATGATTACCTATACAAAAATTGATCTAAATAAATTTAACTCAAAGGTGACTGTCTGACTGACATAGTGGTCTATTAAAATACCGCCCAAATCACTGGACGGATCGAGGGGAAATTTGGCATGCAGGTAGATGTTATGACGTAGGTATCCGCTAAGAAAGGATTTTGATTAATTGTACCCTCAAGAGGTTAAAATAGGGGTTGAAAGTACTAAATCCACGCGTACGAAGTCGCGGGATACCGCTTGTAAAAGAATAATTTCTCATTTCGAGAGAGAGAAATCAGTACTTTGTTAAACACCATCGATCTTTCCTATAATGCAACTGTGATACGATGCACAATGTCTCACTAGGATAACGAAAAAATGCTTGACTAGTTTCAAATGTCGGCATAATAGCGAACGTCGCAGTTTTATTAACTTTTGATGGAGTTTCCCCGCTGTAGTATTTAAATATATTTTTGAACATTTTAGTGGTTTTAAGTTTACTTGGAATGACTTCATGGGGCAGTTTATGAAGTAATTTGTAAAACTTACTAAATATACTGGAAGTCATAATTTGTTAATAAGTTAATTATGGCTAGGTTCAGTAATATGTTTGAATCATGTATGTATATATACAACTATCATTAGATATATTTCTCATTATAGCTGTCAAATGATATCTAACCAATTTAACTATTCTTAAAAATATGATAAAATTCTATACATCGCATTTTATTCATTCGAGCTACCATACCTACGCCGTTATTCATATTTTTAGATTTAGTAGCGGAGTTGACTTGCAATTATTTCCATTTATTCGACTGAATGCTCTGCCTGTATTATGCAAGATACAATTAAAATACAAGCGTCCTATTAGTTATTTTGCTTCGTTATAAATATAATTTAGTTGATATCAGAATACAGTCGTCATACCTACATTCTGAAAGTATAATGAGAGATCCCTCATACATTTGGGTACATATAATACACTGGTATGTTTCTATCTTCCAACTTAAGCAGATGCAGGAACTGGGAGTCGAAAAACGAGGTCTGGGCTTAGCTTAGCCAGCTATGCATCGTTGCATATACTTAAATTGACCTGAGAATTATTTCAACACTAAAGATTATTTTATTAAACTACAACTGCGCTGCAGGTGGCACCTACGATTCGTATATACAGTTACAAATTTAAAGCTACTACCGGTTAGAAACGTAGAATACTTATGCCCGGTTTCAAAATTAAAAAAAAAATCCGGTTTAGTTGCTGATAGTAAATAAATTATACCAGGCGTAAGCTAAGACCGTTCCAGACTCGTTGTCAGTTGGAAAGGATTGTAATTTTTGACACATTACGAGTCGTAAAATATTGGAATTAGTAGAAGATGACTTGATAAAGTATTACCATTTCTGTTTTCAATATTTCTTCGAACATTTAGTAGCTAAAATTTATAAACGTATGTACCTATCCGTAATGCAGACTTTATCACATATCGTTGCATGTAGTCTAGAGGGAGACAATAAGCTTTGTTTGCAGCCCCAGCAGACTCACCCCGACGTTGCATTTGTGATGCGACGATGCAACGTAAATACTTATTCAAGGTAAGCTTAAGCGTATGCATGACAAAAATTCTGAAGTTGAATAGAACTCCGATTGGAACTACACGTCAAATCATTGGTCTAGGCTCTTGTCAATGAATCGAGAGATTGTATATAAGTAGCCTTTTAATGAGTCGTTCGTGTTATAAAATTATTAGAAATACACTGTGAATAAATGAAAAGTGATTCTACTTCCAGTTTAGAACCTATACCTACCGAGAAGATACAAGTAAGTAACTCCGAAGTAATAAGTTAGATACGTAAAGTACCTATTTAACTTATTGCATTGTGTTGTTTAGCACTCTAGAAACACCAAAAATATATTAATACGAGTAACGTTTAATCGTAGGTATGTAAATAAAAAATATGTTTTGCAATGAGTTTCTATATGATCTATATGTTACGTTGCGTAAATCGTAATTTCAATCTTTCGTACACATACGACTGCGTACATATTTGCATGATCGTCTAGTGATCGAAGGTCGATTCCCGGGTCGAGCTAAGAATTTTCTTAATTTTTGGATCATTGTGTGGTGTAGTGATTAGTAAGTATTCATTATTGAAACTACGACTCCATTTCCTACGGTCTTTGCCTTGCAGTGGTACATTATATACGCCCATTGTATTACTTTACTTGTTTGCATATATTTATATATATTATTTTGTTTTATTTATATATATATTTATATTATATTGTTTAATTATTATATTTATTTATCATGAACTTATGTATGAATATTCTATTCTCGTGTGTAATTTTCTGCTATTTATGATTATTAATTTTGTTGTTATACATACTCACATTTTTACTGTTACCGCACCCATAAACGTACTATCTGCATGACCCAACGGTTGACTGGTAGAGAATGCTCCTAGCATGAAGTCCACCTTTTGTACTTTTTTTGTGCAATAAAGTTTTCAAATAAATAAAAAATTACTACTACACCCACACGCGGATCTAATTTTAATATTAAATAAAGCTTGAACCCCGACGCTATCCTTTAAATGAATCCTATAATTGTTATTACAATCGTTTGTCCCAAAGGGCATCCCGTGGTTACCCTTAACGAATCCTACCACATTCAATATATAAGTTTTATTGTCCCTCCAGACAATAACCGTACCAATTAAGGGAGAAATTGAAAGCAAATGTAATCATTGGAGCAGAACTTATGAAAGCATTGAGACATTTTATCGATAAAATATATAATGACGGATAAAGAATTGCCTCACTTAGTACAGAATCTTTTAAATGTCTCAGACTTCTCAGCTTTAAACTACTTTTAAAATTTTCAGAATGAGTTTTGCAATCATAAATTATTTGACTAACAAGTATTAGTAATTTAGTAACAAAGTTACATTGTTAAAATGTTTTCAACGGTCAATTGCTTTGTCAATTTCTTAATTTAATTCTACTCCTCCGTTAATAATTTCGTCGTTAAATTACGTGAACGCAACTTTGTAAGTAAATTAACAGATGTTTCTTTGATTAGTTTTAGCAATTACAAATTATTGATGAGCCAGTTTTGTACAATTTGACTTCAAAGACTTGACGTAATACGAAGCGAAGTATTTTGTAAGTTAACTGAAAAACTCTTTACTAAATTCAACATTTTTGTCTTCATATTTTGTAGTAAAAACGTAACTGCTGAGCTTTGATCATTCATAATCACTTACATCCCCAACTAGATAAACTAAACACTTAAAAAAGTGAATTATTCGCAGTAGAAATTGCGTGCGAGTATTTTTTAACCGACGGGTTCAGTCAACCAATCAGTCGAGGCTGCAAAAATTACAGGCGACAGTTTACCGCAATCGGTCAGAGGCAAACCCACTTGGACATGGGTACATCGTTGCCGGAGTAAATATGAATTAATATAGGCAGTACAATCAAGTGCAGGTCAGTTAACTGTTGTTCATCTCTTTATTGCCTCTATTGGTGGGGTTTCTTAGCTGTACTTCCAAACGACCTGGAGGCCACGGCAGCGATTCATAGTGATTGGTTTTCTTTGTAAATCACTTGTAACGCACCTAGTAAGGAGTTTTCATAAAACGTCAATTAGTTTTCTTACTGTGTTGGTTACGAGTGATAGGTGAACTATTGGGCAAGAGCAGGCGTCGCTAAAGCTTGAGTCAAATAGCCGGCGTGGCGTGGCGAGACGGCGACGCGACTTTGAGCAGCAGTAATGTACTAGTTATTATGAGAAATGCCATACAGAGCCGTCCCGTCCGGCGTGACGGTAAACGTCGGCGCTACCTTAAGAACCAAGGGCGTCATAGTTACAATAAGTTTGAGAAGAAAATTGACAGCTCGATAATGCCTCTTGAGTACGTGTTTTAATATTTGGAAATTCATGTGTAGGCTTTAATATTTACTTAATGAGCACTGCTTGCGGCTTTGAATAGGGGATAAGATAGGGCTGTTGCCATATTTACCACACTTTCCTTGGGTATGTATATGATGAATGATGCTGCTGCCATTCGGTGTGGTAATCTCTTAGGCACCTTCTTCAAAACCTTCTTAAAAACTGTTTTTTTTTATACCTTGGAGCTGGTTATCAAATATTCGGCTCGCCTGAAGGTAGGTACCGCAGCCGAATTACGCTTGCAATACTGTAAAAATCTCTTTACCCCCTTTTTTTAATCTTTAAGTACCCACGATCAGAAGTGAAAAAGCAGAGAGCTATTCGGAATCACGGAACACCGTATTAAGAAAGTTTTTGATATTTATGAATAGGAGAGAGGCTAAACTACGGGACACATCGGTACACATCATCGCGATAATTATTGCTATAATTCTCAACGCGTTTATTTGGCCACACTTAAACGTCAAATGACAAAACAATCTAAAAGTCACAAAATGCAGTGTGAATGCTGTTGTGAGATTGTCGTGTTATGTCGTTGTACACTAACGGGAAATGTCCATCATCGCGATAGTCAACAACATTTCCCGTTAGTGTAGCCCCAGCATTAGAAGTAAAACCATTGGAATATTTTAGGTACAATGATCCTAAGCCAAGCGTTATCTAATCGTGATCACATGTATTAATCACGATTAAACTAATTTAATTCCAACTGGATGCCAACTCTCGTTCATTTGCGAAAACGATACCTACTCTAAACTTCTTAATAAATCATTAGTTAGGGTCTGCTATCAGCCTTAACGTTGTTTAAAGTTTATGACTCAGTTAAAATTGCTTAAGTACTTACTAATATTTTGATTATACTAGACGAGCTAAATGTCATGTTTTCTGCGTAATTTAAGCCTCTTCTGGCTTATTTATTTTGACTTCACATAAAAATATTTATGGTTATGTTGAATATATGTTTTTTTTACAAAATAATGAAAATAAACACAATTGGTGAAAACATGTTTATAATTTTTGTCTAATTTTACAATAAAAAGCAAGTGCCTGAAAAAAATCTCAAAACACAAAGTGCGACGTTAGCACAAATAAAGCCTAACTAGTTGTTGTTTAACTTAAAAAATCGGATGCTTTTTAAAGAACTTTTCTTATTGCGAATGTTTTATGTGTTTTTATTTAAATTTACACATTTATATACATACAACGAAAAAAAAGGAGCATTTCAAACGTCTGAAAATGGCACCACTAAAAGTAAGGCACGGTGGGCGTGGTTTAAAAAAGTAAGCTAGCGCTGATACGAATACCGTTTTCCCCAGACGCCGCTAGTCATAGGAGCGGACCAATCATAGCGATCCCTATAACGAAGTCTTTTTGTCGACCTAAGCGTATTAGCCTTAAAGTTTTTTTTCAAGTGTCAATACTTTATTACTATATTGCGTACCTATTGCTTGGTTTTATTGGTGTGTTTTGGTGCCAATATATAAATATATATGCGAACATTTTATAATACACTTTCTTGTTAAGTCAAACCAAACAGTTTGAATTCTAAATCAAAACTCAATTAAACGGCAATTTAGTGTGTCGTAGGTACTCGTATTATGTTACGTTTGTCACTGAATTATTACCTAATGCTTCAATTTGCATGCGTAATCGAATTTTCGCTTTACCCTACGATTACAATGTATTCAGAGGCATTATGCTAACAGTTAAGATGATGAATTAGAAGCAAATTGTACAGAAGAGAAAATCATGTAGGTACACTTACTTGATTGTTTTTAAGTAGCCCACTTCGTTTAAACTTGATGCGATAACACAAATGTTAAAAAAAAAGGGAAATATAATCATATGGTAATCTACTCACCTACGTTTAATTATGTTTAAAAAAAATAAAATCCGGTAAAGTTTATCTTTGGATTTTTTTACAAATAAAGATAAACTTATAAATAATGGCACCTACATCAGGGTACGGTTTAATTTGTCGACAGGAAAAGGGAATACCTACTCTAAAATTATTATTTTTGATTGAGTGAAATCTTTCACAGCATTGAAATGTTTTCCTTATGTTTGATTGGGTTTTTACAAGGTATTAATGATATTTTTTGTATTGTACAATTAATAACTTAAATGGCCAAAATATTCTTCAATTGAAATTTACGAGTACTAAGCCAAAAGAAGTTAAAAAACTATTCAATTAATAAACTGCTATAGGTCTTTAGTACAAAATGTTTGTCTGAACCATTCCAAACATTTTGCCGACTTGAATAAAAGTCTAGGTAAATAATTAAAAGGAAATTGGAACAAAACACTGTAAAATAAAATGTAAACTGTGCAGGCGAACAGGCTAGTTAGTGGTCGACATGTCCTTGTCATTAACTTAGTCTTCCTCTTTGTAGTAGCCTTTTTTCTAAAGGCAAGTTGTAACAAACGGTTTTGCTGCAACAGCAAATTTTGAAATCATACTTAAATGTATATCATTCGTGTATAGATTCTTTCACGCAACACTAGTGAATGGATTTGGCTGAAAATAAGTAGCTGATGAATTTGAAACTAGAACAACATGAAGCATTTTTATCCTAAAATAGCGTGAACAAAGTCAGAGCCAACAGATTGTATTAGGTAAAACGAATGGTTTCCTAACTGTGCCTGTAACACAGATGTTAGAAACTGCTCCACTGACAGGTCTAATAGCTGGGTGGGGTCTGCGGTGAGGGTGCATTGTGGTTAAGGCTAGTGTTGTTACGAAAAGGACACTTTTGTTATCGATAACTAACATTCACAGCAATCATGGTATCAAAAGTCATAGTGCCAACTATCGAATGAGATATTGTCAACGAAATTGATAGAAGCAGATAATTATTTTGCCTCGATGGTACCAATAAGTCCTACCAATATCTAGTATTGATCTGGATACTATTGATTAATGAATTAGTAATGATAGTTTAGTGCGTATTTTATGTTACAGATATATGTATATTTACTATTAATACTTTGTTTTACATAAGTCTGGTCGCTGTTGTAAGGATAGCGGTAGTTAGATGACAATCGCTGCTATGCAGTAAACAGAATTGTCAAATTGGGATCATAGTCATAGCGGGCTTATTAATGGTTTCGCATTCTAAATATTCTCTTGGAGGATGATGATTACTGATTATATCGATAGAAGATTGCTAATGGTTGACTTACATTAAGCAAATTATTTTGCTTCAATTTTAATGTTATACAAAAACTATTCATACTATTATTGCAAGCATTAGCTCTCCATAATCAGTCGTTGAAACTTGTCGTTAATTAATTTTACTTCCTTTGTTAAGTTAGGTAAACCTATCTTGGTGATTGTCACTTTAGTGACAAGATCACCCCCGCTGGGTTCCGCATCTTGTAGCGATGGGGCGGCTCAGTAACTCTGTGGTCTGGTGCGTTTAAGCTGTCCTTGCCACCCAGCCTCCGACACCGCACAGGGTGAAGCGAAGACGGATCCTCTGAGGAAGATCACGGAGTAAGAGGAGGACCTCGGTGTTTCATTACCGTCCTCCCTGTTCTCCGCGACCCGGCAGTAGTGGCGCGATGCCGCGCGGGGCGCGAATCGCGTCGCGGTGGGGCCGCGGAGGAAGAGGAGGATGTGGTATTGCGTTTGCCGGCCTCCCTATCCTCCGCGGCCGGTGGATCTCTGGACTCTATCTGGCTCTCGGAGGGAAAGCTAGAGTGAAAGTCTGAAGTGTCCGCAGTGGCAGTAGGCAGCGGAGCTCCACAGCAGATCCGCTGCTGGGACCGGAGACGCCAGGCGTGGGGTTAGGCCGGCGTCAAAAAGGTTACAAGATACTGTGTGCTGCAGCTAATTTTTGCCATAATGTGCTAACGAAATTGTTATAAATAATGGGTAATAGTCTAGATCTTTATGGATAGTATGCATACCCTTAAGACTACGATAGAATCTCGATAGTTTTTAATGTAGTAACATCACCATAGCCGCGCAGCGCGTATACTTACGTCTCACTATCGTGGAACCTGTAACGCTGTCAATATTGGTCCCCAATTACCAGGTTCAAACCGCAACGATGATTTAGCTCACCTATGTATATGTAATTTGGCATCGGAGCTATTTTTAGCACGTTATATATCTTTTTACTATGTACAATTATTATAATAATAAATACTAGACAACATCATATACCTACATTAATTTCGTTCTATGGTATTTAATAAAAAACAGAAACGACGGGTGTACGCTACCATAACACTCAAACCTTTATGGATCTTTTTTTCCATGGCCTGATCAGGAATAGAACACGCGACTTAGAGATGGCGCAACGGCAAAGTCCGGCCTAGTTTCCTCTCGGCTATGAAGATCGTGACTAAACTACGGTGCGGTAAAATTTAGAAAAGGTGGTCAATCTCATCGTGATTACCCAGGTACTTAACACTAATGCTCACTCTTTTCCTGCTCCTTTTCCTTTTCAGATGGACTGACAGATTGATACAGCCGGAGAGAGGTCAGGACCGACTATTGATATGACCTTCCGTCAGCATGGATAACTTATCTCATCAGATATTCCTGTGATCAATTTGGAATATCATATCTGAACTAGAAACAACGTACAAAGATGAGAAATATTATATTCATAGATGTAAATCATATTCATAATAATAATACAATATATTGTGGCAAGAGTTGACAGTCAGAAATGAAACTATACACATGCAATGACAAATTATTTATGATGAAAATTTAAGCCTTCACGTTATTAATCGTTGTGTGAAATGTATTCATGCAATTCTACAACAGCAGGTATTTAACTAAAATTATTTATTATCTGACGGAATTATTAAGGATTTAACTTTAAATAATATAAAAACATTATTATTTAATTTTATTATTTTTATAGTACTATACGCCGTACTAGCGAACTTTAAATATTAGAAACAGAAATTTTTTATCTCCCCTTGCGGTGCGGGAATTGAACCCACGACCTTCACGTATCGCGCGTGCTGCTCTTACCAACTGAGCTAACCGCATTATTATTTAACACAATAACATAAAATACTTAAAAAATCATCATCATCATCATCATCATCATCAGCCTGTTGCAGTCCACTGCTGGACATAGGCCTCTCCAAATGTTCGCCACTTCGCTCGATTTTCGGCGACTCTCATCCAGCTCCCGCCAGCCGTCCTGCGCAAATCGTCACTCCACCTGGCCTGAGGGCGTCCTACACTACGTTTACCGAGGCGTGGTCTCCACTCCAGAACTCGTTTACCCCAACGGTTGTCGGCTCTGCGGCTGATATGGCCAGCCCACTGCCACTTCAGCTTGCTAATCCTGTGAGCTATGTCGATGACTTTAGTTCTCTGCCGGATCACCTCATTATGGATTATGGATTCAGCCGTGTGGTGGCGGCAGAGTAGAGTACCACCACCCCATATCTTCCCGTGGGTGTCGTAAGAGTCGACGAAGGGACAAAGGATGACCGACTGATGGCGGTATAACCATCCGAAACCTTGGCGTAGCCAAATGCGACATGCCGATGCCGATGACGGGCAGCAGCGTCACCGGTAAAAAGCTACGCTCTGCGATCGCCAACCCGCCTGCCCAGCGTGGCGATTATGGGCAAAATCCTCCAAATGGACAAAGTACAAAGGCCACGGCCCCCAGTTCCCGGTAGTCTCGCTATTCCTGGTCACGGTGGCGACCACGGTAACGGCGAGGCGGGGGGTGCGAAGAATCTCCGGGCTACGGTAGGCCACCACACAAAACTGACCATTGCTACGTATAACGGACGCACTCTACGGCTTGACTCGCATCTGGCACAACTTGAGGTGGAACTTAGGAAAATTAGGTGGCACATTCTAGGGTTAAGCGAAGTCCGAAGGGAGGGGGAGGACACTGTGACCCTGGAGTCGGGCCACCTGATGTACTTCCGTGAGGGAGACCAACAATCTCAAGGTGGCGTCGGGTTTCTGGTCAATAGGTCTCTCTCTGACAACGTTGTAGAAATTTCCAGTGTGTCGAACAGGGTAGCGTACCTGATCATCAAGCTCACCGAGAGGTACAGCCTCAAGGTGGTGCAAGTGTATGCACCGACCTCGACACATTCGGATGATGAGGTGGAAGCAATGTTCGATGACATATCGAAGGCTCTCCACTTCACTACGAAGACCCAATACACTGTTGTCATGGGAGACTTCAACGCCAAAGTGGGAGTACAGAATTGCAATGAATCGGTAGTAGGATCCCATGGATTTGGAGTCAGGAATCATAGGGGGCAGATGCTCGTCAACTTTCTCGAACGAGAGGGGTTCTTTTTGATGAATTCATTCTTCAAAAAGCAGCCCCAAAGAAAGTGGACGTGGCGTAGCCCCGACACTATGACCAAAAACGAGATCGACTTCATCCTGACGGACAGGCGGCACATATTCAGAGATGTCTCTGTGATTAACAGGTTTAACACCGGCAGCGACCACAGACTTGTCCGAGGCACTCTGAATATCGACTTCAAAGCCGAACGTGTCCGTGTAATGAAGTCCAGACTCCGGCCGACTCTGATTCAAACCATGGCGGGATCTGAAACGTTCCAGTCAAACCTGGAAAACCGTTTTGCTGCCGTGGAAACCACAACTGATATTGACCAGAATCTTGAAAATGTGGTTCGGGTACTCAGGGAGGAAGGTACGAGATTTTGCAACATGCAGCGTAAAGGGAAGAAGTCAAAACTTTCTGAGGAGACTTTGAGGCTAATGAGGCAACGACGTGAATACCCACCTGCCACTTCGTCGGGTGTACGGGCTCTCAACCGGGAGATCAATAAACTTGTGCGACGTGACCTCCGACACTCTAATACTCTAGCCATTGAAAGAGCTATTGAGCAAAATCGGGGGTCTAAGGTATTCGTTAAATCTCTCGGAAGAAGTCACTTGACCAAACTGACCACAGCAAGTGGAGAAGTTGTTGCCTCTAAGCCGGAGATCCTTTCGGAGGTAGAAAACTTCTATACCCGGCTATACGCATCGCAAACATCTCGACCTGTACCCGAAAATGAAGACTCTAGAGCCACATTAACACGCCATTTCACTGAAGACCTGCCAGAATTCAGCGTTGGCGAAATCGAGATTGCTCTTGGGCAGCTTAAAAACGGAAAAGCCCCTGGAGCAGACGGCGTTACAACGGAGCTATTAAAGGCTGGAGGCAAGCCCGTACTGAGGGAGCTCCAAAAGCTATTTAACGCTGTCCTGTTTGAAGGGAGAACTCCGGAGGCGTGGCGTAGGAGTGTGGTCGTCTTGTTCTTCAAAAAAGGAGACAAAACCCTTCTGAAGAACTATCGACCCATTTCCCTTCTAAGTCATGTCTATAAGCTGTTTTCAAGAGTGATCACGAACCGACTTGCGAGAAGATTCGACGACTTTCAACCGCCGGAACAGGCTGGATTTCGGAGCGGATACGGCACCATAGACCACATCCACACAGTGCGACAGATTATACAGAAGACCGAAGAGTATAATCAGTCTCTGTGTCTAGCATTCGTGGACTATGAGAAGGCCTTTGACTCGGTTGAAATCTGGTCTGTTTTGGATTCTCTGCAGCGATGTCAAGTCGATTGGCGATACATCCAAGTGATGAGATATCTCTACGAAGCCGCTACCATGTCCGTCCAAGTACAAAATCAGCAAACAAGGCCTATACCATTGCATCGAGGAGTGAGACAAGGGGACGTAATCTCCCCGAAATTGTTCACAAATGCTATGGAGGATATGTTCAAGACGCTTAACTGGAAAAGACGTGGCATCAACATAAATGGCGAACACATCTCTCACTTGCGATTTGCAGATGACATCGTCATAATGGCAGAGACGCTGCAAGACCTACAACAGATGCTGAATGACCTGGCTGACTCTTCTGTACGCATCGGCCTACGGATGAACTTGGATAAAACCAAGGTCATGTTTAATGAACATGTTCTACCGGAACCGATTGCAGTCCAAGGCGCCGTCCTCGAAGTTGTTCAAAAATATGTGTACCTCGGGCAAAAATTGCAGTTGGGTCGAAATAACCTAGAGGACGAGGTGAATAGAAGGGTTCAGCTGGGCTGGGCAGCGTTTGGGAAACTACGTCGAGTCTTCTCATCGTCCATCCCACAGTGCCTAAAGACAAAAGTCTTCAATCAGTGCGTTCTACCTGTTATGACGTATGGAGCCGAGACGTGGACACTGACGGCACGACTGGTTCACAGACTTAAAGTCACTCAGCGGGCTTAAAAAATATAGGCAGGTAATTACGAGTCTACCTAACTTTTAACTTACGAACTTGCTTAAAGCTTTTACTAATATTAAAAATGTAGGTAGAAAGTTTGCAACAATCATTTATTTTAACAAAGCGCCGGCGAGTCAAGCAGCCTAATTTTACATGAAGAATTCCCCAATTAAAAAGTAGCCATGTTTATAAGAAGACGAAAATTCCAACGTCCGTTACTTTTTACGCAAGAAATAATGTTCAGTTATCATACTCAATCTCAATCTGTCAAATAAAATTACGAACATCTATGGTATTATTATAAAGCTAAAGAGTTTGTATGCTTTTTGTTTATTTTAACGCGCAAATGGCAGGAAATACTAGTCCCTATTGAATATTTCTTTTTACGTTGGATCGATTGAATATCATCTATCAATGAAGGCTAGGCTATATAAAATATTATGTTACGTCCAGTAGGAGCAAAGAATCGATGGAAAATGTGGAAAAAAACGGGGATAGTAGGTACGTATATGACGCCGCTACGGACCGTTAATCTTCTAAAAAACGTATTTTAAAAAAAGTTTTCGTTTATGACACAGAGGTAGGTACTGTACTGTACTAGTCTGACGAAATTTTAAGTGTATTTGTAACAGTAGCTGTTATCAATCTTTTAACAAAGAATATGTGTCTAGTCCCACACTATTGATAAAAAATTATCCAATACTATATAGAAAATAATGTGATTAGTATTTCGTAATTAAAGCGGCAATTAATACCCTACGCAAAACGTTTTAAAAATCCAAAGCCAAATTAAACATCTAGAGCAAAAATAACAATAGCTCTTTCTCATTTAATTTTGTCTCCAGACTCTGCAATTTGAGGAAAAATATTCCCTGTTTGTCTTTTGTTGCGCTTTTAATTAAATAACTTCTCCTCGTGATGTTCAAATTAAATACCTTTTTGGGGTTTCGTAGATACCAATCTTTATATTTATTCAGATTGTTAGTAGAAATTATTCAAGACACGTTTGTTAATTAGGTAATTATTACAAAAAAATTGCCAAACTATTTTTTTGAGCATCACTGCATTCTATTGCGGCATTAAATGCGAGGGTATAAGAATGTATATATATAATAATAGTAACTTTCACATGGTTAGTTAATTTTTGACAGCTTGAGTCAAGTCATTAGTAATACTACAGTATTAAAATGAAAATGATATGAGAATCTAGTATTAGGTACACGTTTACAAACAGATATTAAAAAGCTGTTATTTGACATGGATTTTCTTAACAATCACACAACAAAATGGTGGAAAATCCTGATGAAAAGTACTAGGGTATCTAATGAATTGCGGCTTGGTGTATTAAACGTGGCTGAGGTTTTACTGCTCGGCCCCATTTTGTGAAATCTCGTACGAAAGTTGATTTGCAAACAAAGACATTGCTTAATATAATTTAACGGGTCAAAACGCGACACCATTTTTATTAAGTAGTTAATACGAACTAGTTACTGCCCGAATTAAACTGCTTATTTTAAATGTTGAAAATGTAACGCGAATGTTTAAAGTTTATAAGGAAATTGTTTTTCAGCGCGTTATTACTTTAACGCGTTTACAGTAGGGTCCTATTTTCATTATCCGGCTACTGTGGTAAACAATTATTGTAATCCCTGGCTAATAACCGTTTTTGCCTAATTGGTGTAAAAGACATTAAGTCAAATTGTACTGATAGATACAGAGTAGGTAACGTTTGTATACTCAAAATTTTACTTAATTACTCTTTTTTGAAAACACATCTGCATTGATTTGAATGAAATTTTGTAATTAGCTAGTTTACTTTTTATCCTGGATTCAGAATACCGTTTATTTTGGTGTTCAAATAAGTTGTAAAAAATACAAAAATAGCGAAACCAGAGTTATGTACGAATAACTACGGAATCCTGGACAGCGGTGGAATTTTAACACAAATCGTAAATTTTCCGAGGCTTTTGTTCCCGAAATACGATACAACAAAAAATAAACGTTGTCCATCAATCGTCTTGTTGGTGTCGATACTGTGTCGAATCATTCCAATAAAGAATTTATCGTGCTTAAAACGGATCATTTGAACATTAATCAAAGTCGTGTTTCGGTTGTCGTGAAATAAATACCTACGTGAGGTATACAAGCAGAGTTCTGCTGGCTACGTCGGCACCGGAAATATGAAATAAAATAATAAAATAAAAATTGTTTATTTCAGACCATAAACTTTTTGATCCATAGATTGTTAGTAACAAAAGACTTATAACTATATTAGTATATTAGTATATGTTAAATAATATTATATGTTAAACAACATTAGCAGTTATAATAATTCTTATTATTATTAATGAAACACATGAAGTTAGAGTACTAAAACCAGCTGATCCCCACACAAA
The DNA here is from genome assembly GCA_037074685.1 of Glyphodes pyloalis. Classification (NCBI taxonomy): domain Eukaryota; kingdom Metazoa; phylum Arthropoda; class Insecta; order Lepidoptera; family Crambidae; genus Glyphodes; species Glyphodes pyloalis. Next base: position 7,127,211 of record JAYKKO010000002.1, read on the forward strand.
TATATACACTTTTTGTCCGTGAGACTAGTAGTAACAGTTGCTAGTAGATTTGTTTCTGACTCAAAAAGTCAGAATATTTCAAAATTTTTTTTTATATTAGAAACAGAAAAATGTTATCTCCCCTTGCGGTGCGGGAATGGAACCCACGACCTTCACGTATCGCGCGTGCTGCTCTTACCAACTGAGCTAACCGCAAGTTATCGTAGGCGATGAAATTTTTCTGCTGTATCACCGTTAGCCTCCGGTAAGTGCCCTCTGCCGAATATGTTTAGAACTACATACTTATCGGCCCGTGGTACATTCGTTGCAGAAATGTTTGAAAACCACGGAATCGAAGACACCTGGCATCTTAATCGATTTTATTATTTTTATAGTACTAAACGCCGTACTAGCGAACTTTAAATATTAGAAACAGAAAAGAGGTAGATATAGGAGGATATATATATCTAGGAGGGAGATAATTTTTTTCTTTTTCTAATATTTAAAGTTCGCTAGTACGGCGTTTAGTACTATAAAAATAATAAAATGCTTTTTTGTCTCAAATTCATCTTAAATTAAATTTCAAAATCAAAACAATTGTCCTTGTAGCCATGAGTTGGATATCATGTTACACAGATAAGGAAATGTGTTTAGTTGTTTATATGTCTTGTATTTCCCGTGTGTCTGTAAGTCCTTAGCAAAACTTGAAATCGTCTAAGAACTTTTAGAGTTCATATTTTCTGTTCTTAAACTAAACACCAACAATTCTTCTGAAGATTCATTTAAGATATCTTTCTAATTGATTTTGCTATAGTATTTTTTCCCTGAATTCCATAAATTATCCTTAGTTATGGACTATTGTCTATTATTATATACATATAAAGCACTTATTACATCACAATGATTAACACCGCAGTGTCTGATGAAAATCAGTAGGAGTATTTTAATTTAATCAGACGTTAACTAATTAAAACTATTTATGAGCCAATTTAAGAACTTGCTCAGGAAAAAAAATGATTTATAAAATGTCCTTAGTTAATTTTCCCCGTCTCAGCAAAAAACAACCTTATAATCTTTTGCTTTCGTTTACAGACGAGCGGAAATTAAATTCTACACAGATTTTTCCAAAATTGCTAATAGACATATTGCCATTGACTTTAGCTTGATAGACAGGTTCAATGATCAAAGCAAGTACCTACCTACTACGAGGGCTTTGTAAGCAGTTTCTGGGAGTGACGTAAGGGCAATTAGTTTCTTCGCTTTTAAATAAAATGTATTCTGTGTTCAAGATTTTGTACAGTAAATATCTAATACGTCATGAATTGTTTTCATACTAGGTTTCCTATGACATACGTGCTGAAGAAAAAATAAAAAAAATTAGGGTATGGGAAAATAAGAGTTACATTACATAATCTTCAGTTTCATTGGCTTCATTTTATTAGCTGGACAACTCTTTCTTTAATTGGTTCCTAGTTTGTGTCATTATTATTTATTGAGATGATGTTTAAAGAGTCATAATAGATGTATCTTCTATTCAATAGGTACTAACAGACACACTAGTAAAATACTTTTCAACCTTTATTTTAATCGCAACCACACTCTTCACTAATTTAATTTGAAAACGCATACCAATAATTTAAAAACCATATTATTTAAAAATTGGGAAAATGTTTGGTAAAAGAGCAAGTCATTTGCACCGTTCTTGTTTTCCTGTTAGCAACATTTTTTTTCGTAATCTTACTAATACCATAACCGTTTTCTCAAAAATCCTACCAATCTTCAGTAATTAACTAGAGTTTCGCAATTTCTCTGCATCTGCTCATCGTAGTATCGTAAGTATCTAATCATCGTACGACATACATTTTTGTTAGGATCAAGCCACCAGTTGTGAGCTAATGAAAAATCTCTGTCTCTCTGTAGCGGGTTTCAATTCTGTTTCCTTTATTAGAACCATGAAACCAAATGGACGTGTGCATAAACAAAGCCGATTGCACCCGATGGTCACCCCGCAGGCGCGAGGTACTTACTACAGTAAAAGAAGCGGTGAAGTTAATGCGCATCAATCGAATCTTTGCTACAAATATAAGATGCAGCGTCAGCATAGACTTTGATCACCTACTGGCTATATTAGTCTCCCGAAAAATCAAAGAATTCCCGTGACTAAATGCCTCTTGAAATTTCAATAAGAGAGATCCGCTTCTGGAAGGCCGATTGAAATGTGCAATCACGAGAATCACGTCGGGGTCACCAATTTAGCACCTGAGCAGGGAGACGATAAATGAAACAGCCAGTAGGTAGTTTAGTAATCAAGAGCATGTTTATCTGTACTAATATTATAAAGCTGAAGAGTTTGTTTGTTTGTTTGAACGCGCTAATCTCAGGAAAGACTGGTTCGAATTGAAAAAATATTTTTGTGTTGAATATACCATTTATCGAGAAAAGCTTAAGGCTATATAACATCACGCTGCAACTATTAGGAGTGAAGAAATAATGAAAAATGTGAAAAGGGGGGTGAAAGTTTGTATGGAAACCGAAATCCACGCGGACGAAGTCGCGGGCGGCCGCTAGTTAATTATATGATTGCTTATATACTAATGCGAATGTGCGTCAGCAAAGTCTGTGCTGACACTACAACTTTATTGAGAACATTTTTGATGAATTAAAATCCGTTCAAATCCGTTGGTTTACAAAGATATTTCAGAATCTACATTATTCATATAAAAGTTTGTGAATCTTAATAAAATTGCTTTAAGAAAAACTGACCCATGACGAACTCCGCAGCCGCGAGGCAAGCGGGCCGCACAATGACGTCGCGTTATCTCTGAGGTCCCGAGTTCGATTCCCAACCGGAATCAATGTAGAAAAGGCCATTCCTATATTGTCTCCTCTGGGTATTGTGGTACTATCGTTGTTTCTGATTTTTGTTATAAAAGTGCTTTCAGCAACTTACCACAGAATCAGAGTAATGTAAATTAAGTGTATTTGATTGAATATTGTAAGTAGGAAAGTTTAAGTACCTGGCACTACTTAGTGTGTAGATAATGCATTAAAAACCATTTTGTCAACTGACCTTTAGGGACAAGTAATATTTATGTAACTAATATGTTTTCTAGATTCTAGACTTTGCATTAATTTAGTCAAAAAATTAATATTTGAGGTTATTTTTTAGAAAAATCCACCATTCAGTTACTTATTTAAACTTACTATAAAAACATCAGGCAAAAAGCCTGACCTCCCGGTCACTACAACTTCACCATCTCTTGGTCTATTAATGAGAGGCGCAAAAGGTTTGGTAGCTAAACGGTTATAGGGTACCATTGGTATACAGTATGATGTAGACATGTAGCCGAACATTTAATTCAGATTATAAGGAACGAAAAGAACGTTTGGAAATCAGAATGATTCTTCCAGAAATGAAGCATTGTATGCCACAGTTCGGTTTTAGATGGGTCATCATTGCGATTTGACTGAGTGACATTTATCACGAGAATCTCTGTTCTTTAGAAGTTAAGCTAACTAAACTAATCTGGCCTGATGTACATCTGGCGGCTTGATAACGTCCTAAAATGAGGTTGATCAATTACCCACGTGATTAAGTATGGCTCGTTCCAACATATTTAGCTAAACGTGTACGTGTAGAAGGAAGATAACCAATTATTGCTCATACAAGGAAGTTTAAATAGCCTTTCAATCTCTCCCCGTGCTTCGGGTTTAATTAACGATTCACTTTCACGTGCTGGGTGACGAGTGGGTATACATTTACGGAAGAAACTGAATATTCATTATGCGAACGGTTTTAATGAAGTAAACATTTGTCTTCAATTTGGTTATTAATTTTGTTTATTTCGTTATACATTTTTACGAGTGACGAGTTTTATATTAAACGTATTATGCAAGTTAGTGTGATTCTCAAAATGAAAAATGCATTGTTTTTTTCCTACTTTCAATTAATAGATCTATGCATTTCCAATCATCAAGCTTGCGGGGTAATGAGGAACTCTACAACTCCAATAGGATTTACAATTAAAATTAGTAGAAGTTCAGGATATTTGCCTCGTATCCAAAGATTGTATGATTGATTCCCGCATGATAAAAATATTTGTGTGCATGTACAGTCGCCGTCAGATATATCGGAGCAGACAAAGTGACCAAATTCTTCTGAACAGTTTAAAATGACAATAATTCCCATACAGTACAAGTTACCATTAATATCTGAACATTCATTACTTCAGTAATATCTGAGCAAATGCCAATAACATCTGAATACTCATAACGTCAATATGTGTCACGCACGTCATGTGTCTCATTTAGCTCCCTGTGTAGATGGGTGTTCAGATATTATTGGTTAGTTGTGTGTATAGAAATTATTGTCTAGCATCTGCTTAGATATTATGGAAGTAGTGAATGTTCAGATATTAATGGTAACTTGTAGTGTATGGAACTTATTGACATTTTTAACGGTTCAGAAGTATTTGGTCACTTTGTCTGCTCCGATATATCTGACGGCGACTGTACGTTTAAATGACGCAGGCTTGAGGGGTTCTTACCCTGATTTTTGAAGGACCTCGTGTTCAAAAAAGATGTTTGACTTATGGAAAACTTGTAGATACCGTGTTGCCAAATATATTTGGCTTTGTCGATCTGGTGCTAAAACCTATATCTAGTAGTCATGTAGGCATCAAGACTATGATACCAATTTATGATGCGTAGCCGGGAGGCAACAGGGCGGATGTTACGCCATCTCTGAGGTCCCGGGTCGACGCCCGGTCGGGTTGTTAAATAAAAGTAACTTTTCTATTTTGTTTCAGGTTTGGATGTTATGGTAATGTCGTTGTTATTGGATGCAGTAACACAAGTGCTTTAGTTAGTACCACAGAATGATAATTAATTAATTCAATATCTACCAATTAGAAACAAAAATTCACGCTAGTATCATCACGAAACAACGTTGGATTTCGTCCCAGCTGCCGAAACGAAGTCCTAACTGTTTTTTATTCACGAATCTGTGCTAAGAGGAATAAAAATAAAAAGGTGAAGGCTAACCCATTGCGTTTTGATAGGACTTTTGTACTTAGGGATCCATGCTACAAAGAAATAAATAGAACACTTAGTTGATTTTCTTCTTCTAGCTTTTACTTTTAATTTATTTAAAAACTTTATTGCACAAATGAGTACAAAAGGTGGACTTAATGCTAGGAGCATTCTCTACCAGTCAACCCTTGGCCCATGCAGATAGTTTGTATATGGGTGCGGTAATAGCTTTGTTAATAGCTTCGCATATAAATTTGTTTGTCGTTAATATACGTTAATTAGCGAGTGATGTGAATCTAAAAACTAAACAGAAGGGCGAAATTTAATAGAGGGACTATGGATTCCCAGTCGTGCCACCAACAAATATATCCCTCACCTGGTAGGTTGGTAGTATATTTCACCTGGGGGCTGATTCACAAACTTCAGAAACGATTCCGATACAAAAAGTCAATCCTGCTCAACTCCCTGTCCAATCGTATTGGTCTAGAAAGAGATACAATATAGTTTCCGCATTCGAATTAATTTCAAAGACATGTGGATAGGTAAACAAAAGTCTAATTGTTGCCGGTAACTGAATAGCTCAATAGCGCCAATGGATAACTATGACAATATATATAGCTTCTTCGTATTTAACTTATGCCTCCACTAGTTGCGTTACTGCGGATTCAATTTAAGGTATTTTAACGTCGTCTGCATAATAAAGAACTTCTACGTTTTTTTACTAAACTGACGAACCTGGTTTTTGATTTGGTGTCTCGTTCGTTAGTTTAAGACTCAACGGTGGGGTGACCGAAGTCGCCTGATGATGTCCTGAAAAATATAGTCAAGAATATGCGAGAACTAGGATATTACTAATACTACTGTTTAAGGCAAATAAAGTCTTATAAACTTACGTTAATAAGTTAAGCTAGAAAATGTAATTAAAGAGGTGTCAAGTAGTCTATCACATATGATTAACTTATGGTTGGTTATTCTTAAGTACTTACCTAATACTTATACATATATGTAGATTACTGGTTCTAAATCGTTATTTGGCAAATTACCTACGTTTGTAATAAAGGCTGTATTAAAAACAAGTTACTAAATTTTTACGACTACGAGGCTTTAAACTTACAATGTTTGAATGCGACTCACACTTGACAGTTTTTACGTATCAAGTAAAATAAATAGCTACGTAAAGTATCTACAATGTGTACCCGGAGAGCTAAATGTCGGTAGCAGGTGGCGCCCTAGGCACTTGTAATATACGAAATGGGATATATTTATAGAGGTTCTCTAGGATTCTGCGTTTGAAGATCCAATTTGGTGCGAATATTTTAAATTGTCACCAGTTGCTGAATGGATGATTAGCTGTTATATTCATAAATTTGACTTGTCATATTAAACAAAGATTTAATGGAGGGTAGTTTATAATAGGGATAGCATTGGTGATGGTTTTATTTACCTATCATATAGACGCCTTAGTGCACACACTTAGCTTATTTTCACCAAATTCATAAACTTGACGTTACTAGGCTCAGTTAAGTTCCATTGTCTGCTATGAAAAGTAGTATCTTAAAATGCACTTCGTTCACGCAAACCTGACTAACAAATTATAAGGTGATTCCTTATAATTTGTTAGTCAGTCAGGTTCAGTAGCGCTTACATTCGTTTGCCAATGTATCTGTTAAAATTAAAAAGTTACACGGTGACAAATATCACTTAAAATGGTGATGACTTATCTTATTTTCTGGTAATGATATTGAACATGTTACGTAGGGGGTGAGAGCTAGATAAAACAAATAAAATAAAAAGCCGGGTTCTACTAGAATTTTAATATGAGCAACGGTTTCATAATGTAATTTCTATTCTTAAAATTGTACAGAATCTTCCTCTGTTTTATTTTTCAGAATATGTATGTACAAAACAAAAGTCTAAACATAATATAGGTTTGTCTTTTAAGTGACCTTTGCCACGCTCGTTGCACGCATCAGGCATAACAGTAGGGCGTAGGCTCTCCAACTACACACACGAGAGACATGAGATAAGTTTATTCCCGGTGCGTTCCCGGGAGGCAACCGTGAATCTTGACGAGTTTGATACAAAGTCGACTCTGCCAACTGCAACAAACTAACTTTGGGTGTTGGGATTTGAATTTCTAACTCCTGTCAAGACTCTGAGTAAAACTGGCATACAATGGTTGCTCCTTACTTATGTATTACCTACATTAATAGGACAACTTACCTAAACATCTTGACGACCTAGATAGTGTAGTAGTTTAAGGTGGGCGTCGAAAGGTTCCGGGTTCGATTAGGGATAGGCTAAATTAAGAAATTAACCATTTAAATTCGGTATTTATCGATAAAGGAAAAATATAAAAGAAGTAGGTGCATAATTTTTACACACATTGACAACCTCTGTAGCCATAAGGCGAGCGGGCCGGACTTTGGCGTTGCGCCATCTGAGGTCCCAGGTTCGATCCCCGGTCGGGAAACGAACTTTTCTATATTTTCTCGGGTCAGGTGCGTGGGTAACGTAGTTGTTTCTGATTTCTGTAACACAAGTGCTTAAGCTACTTACCAGAGTCAGAGCAAAATCACATACAGATTTTGTCTTTATTCATTATTTAGTTTTTGGTACACTCCCAGGCACAATTTATTAGAACACGTCTCAAGCCGATATATTTATTTACGGACTCGTGTGTGAACCTTAATCGATATTCCTCGTATGCGATAATGGGCAAATCCCATTAGTTTTCCTATTCGATTTTATTATTTTTATAGTACTATAAAAATAATAAAATATAAAAATATATAAAATTTTTCTGTTTCTAATATTTAAAGTTCGCTAGTACGGCGTATAGTACTATAAAAATAATAAAATCGATTAAGATGCCAGGTGTCTTCGATTCCGTGGTTTTCAAACATTTCTGCAACGAATGTACCACGGGCCGATAAGTATGTAGTTCTAAACATATTTGGCAGAGGGCACTTACCGAAAGGCTAACGGTTGATACAGCAGAAAAATTTCATCGCCTACAATAACTTGCGGTTAGCTCAGTTGGTAAGAGCAGCACGCGCGATACGTGAAGGTCGTGGGTTCAATTCCCGCACCGCAAGGGGAGATAAAATTTTTCTGTTTCTAATATTTAAAGTTTTCTTATTATATAAATTTTACCTATGTACATAGAAAGAAAATATTTATGGGCACGAACATTGTCATACTCGCACAATCTTTATAGCACTTTTAATCGTAACAAGCAAATACCAGGTAGTGTGTTAAGATATAGGTACCGAGGTACTTAAACCGTTAAGATAGAATAGAAAATGTCAGTTCAATGCTGAAGTATTACAAAGATGAGTCTTGAACAAAAAATCCTTACGTGCTTTTAACTCGCAGTTTAAAAAGTCACGTCTGAGCCTGTGTAATTCGTAGCTCCTTAATTATGAATAAAATTACTCAGAAAAACCTACCCTGCCTAGAAAAAAGTAGGCAGACTTTTATGTAAAATTTTATTGTTCCCCGCGAAGAAGAAAATATTAAAGTGCCTAGTTAGAGCAAACGATGTATTTAACCCACACACTTCTGGACGACGATGCGGTCTATATCTTGAAAGCTAATTAAAGATGTGGTTTGCCTTTTTATAAGAAGGTAGGTGGGTAAATAGGAACACGTTGGAAGTTATCAGGAACTTAAGTAGGTATGAAATCCGCCCACAAAGAAATTGCTGCGGTCCGTTCTCCTTGAATTTGAGTTTACGTAGGTATACCTACTATTATAATGGGTATTAACCCTTAGTTGGTATCGCGAAAACGGAAATGCGATTTGTATAAAGAGCAGTAGAAAAATTTAAAAACTTACGGAAAACATGTTGCAGTTTATATAATAACATAGCGGTCCCTGCGAACTTAGTTTCGGCTTAGAGAATTTTTCCCACTATTCTGTTGAAACTTTTCAAATTTTACCAAGAATCCCTAATTTTGTAGCCTATGTCAAATTGGAAGAATGTAGCATTCTATTGGTGAAATTTTTTAAATCGGCGCAGTACATTTTGAGCCTATTCATTACAAACATACAAACATACAAAAATAGGTACAAATCTTTCCTCTTTATAATATTAGTGTAGATTGTTTAAAAGTGGAAACTTAATTGGATTAAGATATTGTTTGTTTGTATCACCTATACTGTTATAAGTACTGTAAGTTTATTTACAATAAATAATATTACTTGAATTTTTTTCGTATATGAAATTTAAAAAACTAAAAATAAACAAAAAAGTAGGCAACAAAAGTAGGCTCTTTTAGTCCTTGATAACAGTAAAATCGATATTCTATTTCAAATTGTTTGTCACGTTTTTACAGACGGTGATAAACTTAAACATATATAGGACTTATATTTCAAACGAACTGGTATTTTCGTACGATATAACCCCAATGTTTGAATTTTTCAAAGAACAAGCGTTGCTGGGTAATACGATACGGCTTCAGGCGAAAATATTGAGAAGAAATTTGAACATCAATTCAGACACATACGAGTATTCTTGAGTTTATCTGGTTTTACTGTTGAGTTACGATTGTCCCATCAATATCTTGTTGTAAATATGTCACCGTAAGATTGTAAAAATCGTTAGATTACAATCTAACTGGCGAGATTGTAAACTGTCGACAGATTGTGAACCGTAACTGGGGTTTGCAATTTAACAGATTATTTTTCGCTTTATTGTAATCTATCGATGGGAATCGGTCAAATTGTGAACTTGAGATTGGTTGAGAGTTATGTGCCCCTCGCCGCCCCGTCATTCGCCATAATTGTTTGTTATTTCGTTTGTTGTCTTTATACTTTTAATTAATGGCCAGCCCTAAAAGATAATTATTTCTTGTATTTAATTCTGAATGTGTTCAAAACCAAATAAAAATGAAAGAATTTTAATTGAAATTATTTTGAAGGTTTGATTACACACTTTACATCAGTACCATATTTATTTTATATACTTCAGGAGCTATTCAAGTTAAGAGAAAAAGAGAGATTCCATTATATTCTATACTACTATAATTTGTGAGCAAAAACAATTATAGGATATAATAGAAAATGTCTTCACACATGTAAACTTTTTCTACTAATTAAGATGTCCCAGATTCATATTAATCACTTAGCCTACGATTCTGTAGTAGTTGCCTGATGGAGATTAGCGTTAGTTTAAATGGGTTAAAGGTCAAATTTTTAAGTATACTATGTACACAATTAATATTTCTGAGTGTAAATACCCTAATTATTGTTACTATACAAAGAACAAGCTCGATCCAAAACGTGCCGTGCCTCCGACACGAGAGTTCGTCACTAATTGGCATCTACGGCTTATTTATCTCCTGACAGACTGAGAACTTGAATTTATAATTGTAAATTCAAAAATACGTTTGAAACTTTTACCATCCCTATAACGTAGGCATAAGAATTAATACTGAACGGCAAATGTTTACCATGATGAGCTTTTGAACGGTCAAAAGCTTTTATTTATCGCTATGAATTTAATAATTTGAGGATCGAATTATTCAGATAAGTCTTCAGCACAAAATCCTACCGTGTTAACTCACAATTTAAAGAGTCACGTCTGGGCCTGCGTTATTCGTAGCAACTTAATTATTTATAAAATTACTCAGAAAAACCTTCCCATTTTAGGTATAAAGAAAAAGGCGGGCATAAATTTGTACAAAATTTTGTTGTTCCCCGTGACGAGGGAAATATTTAAAACTGCGTAGTTGGAACAAACGATATATTTAACTTACACACTCATGAAAAAGGAACGTAAGTACAGATTTACCAACTCTTCCTACAAAGACTTCATTGTAATCAGAAGGAGGTACGACCAGTCAATCGTATCCCTCAACTAGAAACGCGTAAAGGCTCTAAAGTACGAAGATGTATCGTCCTTTTCATAAAATATTGTAGGTTGGGTTCACAATTAGCATAGTGGGGCCACTATGCTGTTTCCAGTGGTTTCACGCTGGGGAGTGCCCAAAACCCATTACTGCATAACAAGAGGAGGTTAGACAAGGGTCATTTAATTAAGAAGGGCAGGTGAACAAATAGTCACGGCATTGAGTTGAATTTGGAAACAGTTTGTGTGAAAATTTACTTGTAAATAGAAACGGATTTTTCATATAAAACTTAAATACATTTGTTTGATTCATGGGTAAGAATACAATTTCGATTTAGTGGTAGAGTTGAATTTTTATGAAATATTTTTTCTTTACTTAAGAAGCTAGTACCTTAAAATCTATTTTTATTTTGTTATTCTTACACAGAGGAACATCGGTTTTTTTTAATAAGTGCTTGGTAGTAGGTACATAATGTTCTCGATAATTAAAGTAATTAAATTTTTTTTATATACCACTTAGAGATTGACGTCATCCCACACTAAACCCTTTCGTATTTCTATTTTGCATCAATACGGCTATTTTTGCTAAGTACATGTTTCTACGATAGGAGAATTTTATTGTCATATTCAATATTTCTTCCTTTCAACCCACGCACGTCAGTCATGCATAGATATTATTATGTGCGTTAACACATCGCACATATTGGTATTCACTGACCTATGACAAATAACATCCATATTCGTTCATCGATTCAATTCATTGGTGTCTACTGAACCTGAAAAGCATTGTCAAGATGTAAGGTCTCGGGCACAATATAAAAAAAACGTTACAGTAAACATTATGTTATTAGCAAATAAAAACGTTTTCACGACTTTAGGCCTTTTAAAATCCTGATTAAGGCGGCTTAGTGTATAAAGAACGTAATTTGTGCTGCCGTTGTAATATTTGCGCAAAATCTAAGAGCCAGACGATATACATTATCATCATTGGTTACTTTTCTCACTAACGTTATGTAAGTATAAAGGTATAGAAGTACATACTTCAATGGTGATTGATGGAAGTATCTACTTCAGAAATTTAATTTCATGATTAAGATGAACTTACTTCACTGTTACTTTTTCTATGATTCGCGGGCCACGTACAGCTATATATTGGAGCGAAACTCTTTTAATATTACCTCCGAATCCTCACATAAATAATACGAGTAGGTGCCAGACATGTACATATATGTATATATGCAGACTCTATTTTAGCTAGAGTAAGATTTGGTTCCTTTTAGTTTTAAAGAAGCAGTCGGACTTATCAGAAGTCGAGTGTGATCCTCTTTATGTAGATTTCAATTTGTTATCGTTAGGTCGTCGCTTTAAAAGTAAATTAAAACACATCTTTTATCATGTAATCATAAATTTACTAACATTGCATTAGGATGTAACGTGACGACAATTTTTTGTATGAACACCTCCCTCTTGTATTTTGATGCACTATATCATCAACAATTTATACCTAGGCCTGAGCTTAGCCATCATATTAACAGGTCTCCACTGCGAGGTGGGGATTGTTCAGTGGATCGCCAATCTTCGCTTCTACTCCAAACTATTCCAAAGGAAGATGACAGGGCTTCTTAATTAGCGGCCATTCCGCTGGAGATGCTGTGGTAGGTTTTACGTTTCCATGGCATCACCATCAAGGCGATGATGTCCACCGGGGCGTTCTAGCTGGTATTTCTGCCCGCATATGGGTAGTTTGGGTAGTCCTCCCTTCCTCGGGTGACGGTACGGTGCGTCAATTCATTTTCCCTCGGAAAAACGCACCATATTGAAAAGCGCAGCACATTCATTGTATTTTTGATTGTGTTTTCGGTAGGTGTGCACAGCTTTAATAAACCCTTCCTCTATCTAAGACAGCTCTTGCATTACCCGGCAGATACTTATCTGTTGCACAATGTCGTTTATCCTCTCGTAAGGAAAAGCTTTCCATTGTGCATCGCTCATATGGGTTTATGTTCGCTCTTCCGACAACCTTGTATGGTTACGTCTTATAACATTGTATGGATAGTATTATTGTACAGCGAATGGTACATAATTTCGTTTGTACCAGTAATTTAAAGGAAACAAATATGCGATTTTAAATAGGCTGTAATTTGGAGTATAATGGTTGGACAGTAAGTACATTTAGATTTAATTGTTTACTTTTCAGACCTGTTCCACATTCATATGCTTCTGGTTAGGTTCTCAAAAAGAGATATGATGCCACATTAATGGCAGACCATAACATCAATTCACTGGACTCGTACTAAAATATTCACGGTAACTAACTGGGGGTTTCAATCCAGTACATCTAGACTCAAGTTAGTTTATAAAAGTTATTTTCCTAAATTGACCTAACCTATAATCGAACTCGATACTCTGTGATAAGGAGGTTGTTAAATATATGTATTTATGATGTCTAGATTTGCGTTAGTAAAATAAAGTGTGTAGAACGAATTATAGTTCGGGTTAAAAACGTATTTGTTTGACTTTGTTGAGTTTATGTTGCATCTGCCACCATTCTTTTCATTCGATATTGTAGGTACGTATTTATTTTATTGTTTTAGGAAAATTCTAGGCTAATTGGAATTGTCAACATTCCCATTTCGCAGAAAAACTCTTTTTCATTTGAAACTTACTTTCCGTGTCCAGTACTTGAAATCCCTTCTACAATGTTCCATTAATTTTTGAGCTCTCAAAACTTTTTCAGATTAAAATGATCTCTTTTTTAATTGTTTTCGTTTGACAAACGAACCGAAACGCTCAGTGAGCGACAACCCCGCTCTGGCGAGCCCGTTCCAATTTATACAGATTAAACTTTTCCGATTCCGAATGTTTCAATTTTGTTGCCTTATCTTTCATTACTGAGCACACAAAATATCATGCAGAAGATTTCTGCTCTCATAATGTTTCAATTACCAAATAAAGTCTAAGCTACTACAGCTACGCAGTGTCGTATCAACTATTTCATCTGATTACCGTTATGAGCCTCATTTGATGTGATTAAAATCTAGGAGACAGATTTTAAGCTACAGTCTACCCTCGTAGCCTATTAATCCAGCTTCCTGAACTATATTACTATCGAAACTACTTAATGCATGATGATTTGTTGAATAGTTCCAACAATAAGGGGTTTACGCGTTCGAAAAATCCACCAGATGGCGATACGTAGGCGTAGGGTCCAACTGCTACGTGATTGGTTATGGTTTACATGACATTGACCGACATATCACTATGACGTTTAAATCACCAATCAATTAATAGGTGGACCCCACGCGTACGTATCGCCATCTGGTGGATTTTTCGAACGCGAAAACCCTCATTGAGTAATTGTCTACTTTCCACTAAGAAGAAATTTATCATTAGAAACTATTATCTTTCCACGGAAGGATAATAGTTTCTAATGATAAATTAAGATATTTAGATAAGGAAATACGAATTTCAAGAACATAAATATCAAAGATTATTAATATTTTTAGAAAAGAAAATCCAATAACATAGGCATTAAGTTACTGACTGAAAACGCCGAGCAGAAAGTCACAACGTCACAGCAGCCGATATGTCATATTTTAGGGGTGTCCACTCTGCACCACAGATTAATAATGAACGTACTATTGATGTTATGAAAAATCGAAACGCGAAGTCGATGATTTTTGAAACATCGTCTAATACATCGATATTTTTAAGTATTGATTATTATTCATAATTTTATATTTCCATCGTGACGCTCGGTTTGCAACGGGCCGTGCAGCAGAAATCGTAATATTTTAATTTCGTCCACCACCACCACCACCACCATACTTAAACTACACTTGGTGATGAAATAATTTATATTGATAAGGATTAATAGCATGAAAATAAATGCGGTTTAATGTGGTCCAAAAATTCAAGATTTTTTAATAACATAATGGTTGTTGTGCCTAATTCGACTTATGTAGATAGGTAAAGTGTGTCGCGGACTCAAGGTTTTTTTTGTACACCAAAAAAGAATTGTCAAATAAAATTAAGAATATCGAGAAAAAACATCATAAGACGTCCATCGAACAAACTTGATATGACAATCTATGATCAATGACAGTTCTAATCTTGCTAGGGTACATTGACGTCATTTTAGAATTTATAGAGATTTTTTAAAATGAAAAATACATGTAGTAAATATATATTTTTTTGTGAAATATACTTTTCATGCGATGAAAATGAGTATCAAGTTTTACAATTACGTAACAAGATTTCAAAATTTTGTCAAGTAGCCAATTAAGATCAGTAAGGTCTAAAAGCTGAAAATAGAAAGTGGAAAATGAAATCATTTCGTAAGACATTTTAGGGTAAAAAATAATCAAATTTAGATATTTGATTTTTAAGATGACCTTCACAAATTACACTAATATACGAACAATTTTTGGATACTTATAACACTTCTAGTGATTCTAGTGATGGAAACCGAAATTGATTATAAATTTGAAATTGACGTTGTGTTTGTTCAGTTCATGAAACGTGCTATGAATATTAATTAGTACCTACATATCATTATACACTATGGAACAAGATTGCATTGATGTGAACACGTGGCACGCTTATTATCGTGATCGGTCTAAAGCGAGTTCAGCTAATGATTAATTGACGTACTATTTCTTCGCCAACAAAGGTTTCAGTTTATCTCAAAATCTATGTGCGATTGAAAACCAATTGCGTTAAAATAGCGCGACGTCAGATTTTTTGTTCAGTTTTTACAAAATAATGAGGTAAAACTCCTTGGTTATCACCCAAAATTAATTCAATTTACGTGACGCCGTTAGGCTTCTTTCAAGCGGTTTAGGTGCCGTTTAACATAAAAAAAGTGATGAAATCACTATACTCATTAAGTGTACCTAGTAATTACAATTTAACTCACACTTGGGCACTGACCTTAACTCTGAGATGATTCCCAATGATGAGATGACGAATATGATATTAGCCTTAGGGTGCATTGGTTATCCCGACTACAGCGTCAAGGGTTGAGGGCTCGAACCACAGGGTTCTCAACCCTTCAATGACAGCATTGACATGAATCTACTAATGCGCACCTTCGGTAGAACAAGGCCACATTTGAAGCTATTGCAATTTTACAGGAGAGCCATTTTAAGATATTTTTCGCTTTAGTGTGGTCTAGGTCTGTTATCATTTCTCTTAAGTTGTCCTCCTTTGCAAGACATAAACCATTATACTATATTATTTTTAGACATGTGCTTTACAACGAATATTCCCGGTGTCCACCACAAAACACAAAGAGACAAATTATGAAATTGTGTTCCGCTGTCACCCAGTCGATGAATTAAAAACTTTTAGTTTTTTTTTAAGACAGTTGACAATTGTGCCCTTGTTATACTGAAGGTGCGAATGACGTCACACGACAACTTAATTTAATGTATCGCCGTTATTTTTTAATAAAGTGGAAAATGCAAAAATATTCTAATTTTTTGGAAAAATCAGGCAGACGAACTACTCTTTTCTCTAAGTATTGATTAAGCTGTCTTGGTTTGTTTTCACAATGAATGTCATTTTAAACACAAAAATTGTAGTTGCCTGCAGCAGTTCCCAATTATGACTTAGCAATTTCAAAACGGGCGAGCCGAATGGTCAGCCATCAAATCCTTTTCCTGTAACGATTTCTTTTGTAGATAACATTCGTTCTCGGGATGAGTTCGGACCCGTTTATCAGCGTGGGGAATCCAGCACGTGTATCTGTTTTGTGGGAATAATGTAATCAAACCATTTCGCTTTCGCCCATCTACTATGTTCTGATAAATAATTCAACTACTCACAATATTCATGCGAATGATAAGGAGAGTTCAGGACAAACGAGACCCGAAAGATTCAGGGACCCTATACGTTGAGTTTACAAAATATTCGCTTGCAAATCTGTATCGAGCTAGTTTTATACAAATTAAATCAAAGGGTTTTGGGTCCAATGTTATTCATGAAGCTGCGTTTGATTTCAGTCTAGGTATCTTATGTGTTGGTAATAATAAGTATCTAATGTGCTACTGAAACAAAAATTGTAGTTGATTAGAATTATTGTATTCGTTCTTATTAGTTATTTAGCATAATTTAGTGTATTTGTTAAGTAGTCTTGAGTTTGAAACATAACAAAAAATACTCTGTTCAAACGTGAATCGAATATTAAGGTCGTATAGTTGTTCAGGTGTAGGAATCATTAACTCAAGACCCAAATGTGTCCTAAAACAAATTTAAATTAAATCACCACCATGGCATCCACCAACACAAATCCGATAACCCGTATTCTATTGTACATTCTGTCAAATCTCACGCGACTTTACATAGAATTGCCAATCATCATAAAAAGATAGTCAGTTTCATTGAGATTAACTAACAATATTAGTTTGAGATATTTCCGCTGTCTTTTCATTATCACTACATGTTGACTGACAGAAAATAACACATTTGCTGAGAATTTTTTCATTTTATCTCACTGATATCGATCATTAGAAGAAAGAAACTCTTTGAAGCGTAAAAAAGCTTGACTGAGCCCGATAATAAAACCAAATCTCACCGAGACGGAGACCCAAGTACACAAAGAGACGCATCGTGAAAAAGATATTATGTAGACTAAACCATTTTAGGTAATTTTCATTTTCAATCAGAGTTTGATCATGTTATGACAGTCCACGTTTATAAAGCTAAACTAACGTAGTCGCGGTCAGTAAAATTTCTCTTATTATTTACCTTACAAAGTTGCAATCTCAGTCGTGGACAATCTGAGTTATAGCTGAGATAAAACTCTCAGCTGGATTTGTTACCGAGAATGCCGAAACCGAGATCTCCTTCGAGCCTTAGCGTTGCCGTATCATATTTACTGAGTATGCAGCGGCACAGAAGTCTCGTCGAATATTTCGTTTTATACATAATTGTAATAGGCTGAATGTTATCGCTAAAAAGTAATAAAATTAAGAACCTCAATTTAAAACAATCGATTAATCAGTATTACGACAATTTTACTGATATGAAGACATGTTGAAATAAACATTTTATCTGGGTCGCTTTTAGAGTAATTGCCAATAAGCTATGTATAGTATGTAAGTTTATACTACAGATCACTAATTTATATGAGGTGGCGTAAGTAATACTACTCCAAGAAGACCCAATACGGATTAGTGGCGACATGTGCGCTTTCACATTACGCGATTAGTGGCGTAGATGCTACGCTGCTACTATGGGCTCTATTACATACTACCTAAGAGTACGTTTTAACATGTTTTAATATAATGGTACTATCTAAAAATAAAAAACCGGTTAAGTGCTAGTTTTACTTGAAATCAATTACAAAATTCCATAATAATCATGTACACTGACACTATTTTTGTGCTGTCGTTATATGAGATCTTCCTTCTGGCTACAATCGTTACTACATCGTCTTTGGGAATGTAGATTCAAATTATGTTATATAATAAGGCTTTTAATAGAACGACAGAATGTACTCATAAGATTTTTTCTTGACATTAACACTAAAATAAAAGTCGAAGAATTTTACGACCTCCTTACCTTGTTACGTTAAGCCTACGTATTACTATGATGTCAGAATGATTGTTAATTTAATGTGACAAGTTACTTTACACGACTTACAGAGATCGAGTAGAATCGATCTAAATATCTAGTGTCTATTGCTGACTATATGATCAACACAAACTTTCCCTACAATCTCTTAACATGCCTTCGAATTGCAGGTTACTGTTACTGCATACAAAATGTTACAAAAACGCCTAATGTGAAAACACAAGGAGGCCTAAGACTCACGTTACCCCAGATTAAGCTTTAAGACAGGGTTCCTACGTACTAATCGTAACTATGTTACGCAATTGAGGCAACGAGATGAAACAATTATGTCAGTTACGAATGTCAAATAAAAAAAAAACTCGTAAAAAGCAATAAGCTTAACCCTTTATAAAGAATCCCTCTTCTTGTATTATTGCAACTATTAAAAAGCCGTATCAAAATCCGCTTCTTAGTTTACAAAGGGAATTTACTTTGTTATATACTAAACAGTGAAGTAGGTACTTGCTCTATCTACCCTGCAAATGTCAAAAGTGAAATGCTATCACTTTGAGTTAACCCTGGACCGTTCAAGTGGGTCTGAGAGGCACTGCTTAGTTTATAGACTTCATAAATATCGCCAGGAGTCCATCAAGCTTGAGTGCCTTATTCCGCAATAATGAGTGAAGAGGGAAATAAACTGATCCGGTATCAGCAACGGTATTTGCTGTTTCAAGAGTTTTTCATTTGTGTTAGATTCTACTTTTAGTAAACCATTATCATGCAAAACGTGAATATAAGTAATTTTATAATTCAAATGTGATGCTAGTGTCGTTGAAGTTAATCATTTGACGTAATTTGTTTGGTGGCTGAAGCGAATTCTAGTAGTTTCATTATTCGTTTCCATGAATTTAATAAAAAAGTTCATATTCAAACAATGAAAATTATACCTGAGTAAAGATACCAAGGTTTTGTTTTACTTGTTTTAAAAGTAAAGATATGAAATCTTCATAATTAATATGACGTCCTATTGTTAAAATCATAATCATGTATTCTTTGGTGCAAAACAACATTTATTATTAAATAACACTAATTAACAAATCTTTTAGTTATGTTTTGTACTATTTACCTAGTTCATCCAGACCTAAGCAGATTTAGAAAATTGAACCTAGGGCCTTTTGCGCTTCTAGTGTCCGTCATAATTACTGTACCGCCGAGGTTCTTATAAAAACGATAAGACGAAAAAAAAATTAACAATATATTACTTTTTCTAATTAAAACATTACTTTATCAATGATTTATATTATCTTAAGAAGGTATGTATCAATTAGCTCTGAGATACGTGAAATAAACAGCGCTGGAAAATCATGCGGAGGAAATAATCTATTTCTAAGACTCCTCGTATTCTTATCGTGGCAAGATGTTAATATATATTTTTTTAAATATTAAACTGCCTCTAAATCCACGGTGTTCAACTCTAACCTCTTCAGCTTAGGTTAGAAAACTCAGGCGTCGTGGGTTTCAATCCCGCGGGAGACCTTTTAACTGCGTCAGGTTTGCCCAGTTTGTTCGGACTGTACGTTTGAGTCACCTGATTGTCCAATAATAATCATGATAGCGTGCTTCGGAAGGCATGTTAAACCTTTCCGAACTTTATTTACATTATGCAGGTCTGATTCCATATTGTAATTTGCCGCGGTCAAATCTAAATCATTCAATATAAAGTCAATCTAGTAAAATCAGGAGCATAGTTGTAACGGACCCTGGCTTTCGAAATAAGTGCACTATTGGTGAAAGAAGACTAGAAATAGGTCTAGTAATACCACCAGGCTAAATAGCACGTGAGGTATCAAACTTCAAGTATCCTTACCGTGTGAAAATACCGTCAACTGGCAGCGTATCAGGCCAAGCTTCGCGATACCGCTGCAAGCTCGCTCGTATCGATCCACTGCGCAACAAGTACCGCCGACTCGATAATACTCACTGCTGGTACAATCGGCGAGTGTTTGGAGATAACTGAATGTTGAGGGACAAAGTTGTCAATTATTCAGTCACGATGGTACGACTTAAGCTGGTATTGATTCAGAGCGCAACAAGTGCTACCAATATGGCGCTACTCACTTCTAGCATATGCAGCTGCTTGTCGAGTGGGATCGTCGTCAACTGGCTAGTCAATATGACGTAGCTACAAGATCCAATTGATCTTCATAGACTGCGGAAAGATTGCCACCAACTCAACGCCTTTTACTGCTGACTCTTCAGCACACATTGGGTATTAGTTATGCGTAGAGCGAAAACATCGCGAACTGATCAAACTCCAACTACAAGCTGGCTCGTTTAGATTCACTGCGCAACAAGTGCCGTCTACTCGACGCTACTCACAGCTAATACGCTCGGCAAGTATTCGGTGTCAAGTCACTGCGTGTTGAGTACAAACGTCAACAGCTACAGCTAGATGCTCGGCGACGCAACTACAAGTTCTCTCGTATCGATCGACTGCGCAACAAGGGGCTTGACTCAATAATAACCTTTGACGACGAAAAAATATAAATCATCTTTAGCTATTCACTATATATTTATGTACTGCATTTTATCCCGCCGGAAAAAGCTTATGTATCCATTTTTTGTTACAGACACATTGATTATGAACATCAAATAATACTAAGTCCACAGAAGAGATACTAAATATAAAATTATAATTAAACAATGATATGCTGTGCTATTAGCATTTTTGATGTGCATGTGAGGTAAGTTTAGGTTAGATTATATTTCAAATGAAATACTACTGTTTTGTGTTAGCTAGGTGTCAACTAAGATTCTATATAAGGCCTCATTAATTTTAATTAATGTCACCTCAAGTTTGCAACAGCCGTCACTCCAATAGCACCTGGTTACACCAGACTTTCACCGGCGGTTATTAATTTTTAAGTAATTGATGAAAATTTATCGCTGACTGTACTATCTTTGCCAATTTACGGTAATGTATGAGTAGGCTTCAACGTTATCGATCGCTCTCCGCGCATCAAGTCAACAAGTGGTCCCGCTATTATGGAACACACTGCACGCAAGATTGACGAACAATTATAAGATTAATATTAAAACCTAAGGTAAATAGTTAAACGTGTGTCTTATTATTTAAAAACTATTATTCCATACGTATTTCATTACTAGCATAATAAATATATGAATTAAAAAATAATTTCAAATCTCACTGTTTGAATTTTTGCATGTTTCAGCGCAGAAGAATAGAAGTAAAAATATATAACATGTCTGAAAAATTACCTATTATGTTGGAAAGGCATATTTTGCGCCTGATTTTTTTCCGATATCATCTCTGTATTGCACAAACGTTTAGGCACTATAAAACAAAACTTGTTTGATCCCAATAAGATTGGCCACCTTGACTGAAATCAGTCGGTACAACAATATTAAGAAAAACAAGTTGTCTCGGCCAGTGTCGTAACGTCTATTTTTTTTCAAATTTCCCGTATCTCTATGGCCAAATCGGTTGAGCAGTTCTCGAGTTATAGCGGGACAAAAGAACAGCGATTTATTTTTATATTTAAAGTCAATCAATATTATCCTATTTCTTAAACGTATTCCAATACTACAGGCGGTGTGTCCAAATGCTAAGTCCGTTACTTTCTTTTCGGAAGGATACTCGTATGTCTATAGCGACGTGGTGAAACGGCTGAACACAAAAGTCTCGTAAGCATTTCTTTGCTAAGTTTTACTGTCATGGCGGAGCGTAACTTTTCGTGTTTAACCCGAAACGATAAAACACCGAGCAAGACTTTGTCAAAATTGACTTATAGTACTTGTTGGGGTGAGAATATTTTCTCGTTCTTTGTAACTTTTGCTGCATTGCTTGGGTGTACTTATTGAAAATTTTCCTTCTCAGATTCGAAACTTGGTGATAAACTGATTCGGTCATACCCACTTGCTTACCTACATACCGCAGAAACGGTTCGGATACGAACCGTTTCCGAACTCGAATACGGTTTTTATGTTTTGTAAATGTTGTCAGTTTTATATTCAGCGTTTTAGGTTGGTAAATATCGTGTTGAGCAAAGTCGTGTGATGAAGGAATCGCCCGTTACTACTGCGCAAAATATTTTTACGAAGCTTCTTACTATAAACGCAAATTATTTTTTCTTAATCTGAGTTCATGATTTAACTGATGTCATATTTCACTTAATATTTAAAAGACGTTATTCTGCAAGCTTTTTTGCTTTTAATTTAAAATCTGCAATGCTACAGGATGCCAATCCCATAAGGAGGGCCTTAAGAGACGGTTTTCGAAGATTAAAGCTTATTATCATAAGCATTTAAGATGTTTGTTTATCAAAATCGACTAAATTAAAGTATTATAACCAAATTAGTTTCATTTGACCCTGCAAACAACCAAGTAGCTTCTTAGTTAAGCTGGTGAGTAAATAAAAAAATATTATTTCTTTTTTGTATGAAGAATTTTACAGTCTGACATGTGTACCTATACCTTGTAGGCATTTTCACAGTAAGTAAAATGTAATAGTTGATTGATACAAATAAATACATCCATTTAAGAAGTATGTTTATTGAAAGTCATAAAGTTGTTACATCTGTACAAACGTAATTCAAATCGTACTGTCGTATTACTATAATATAAATACACTGTCCTGAATCGACAAAAGTAAATCTTAAAGGCGTAGGGAATATAAACCTTTCTACAACATTTATCTAAAGACACAAGACAGAGATTGACTGCAAACTGCAGTTGCAGTAGAAATACAAACAAGTCAGTAGTGCAGTTGCGATCAAGCATGATGTTGCTACCTGCATTTGCAGTCTACAATCCATCCCGGACTAGTACCTTAACTATTTGAAAATTAATACATCCTACAATTTTCAAATCCTTCTGTGCTACATTAACAAATTTGGAATTTGCGCTATCATAAATATTTTAGATTCATATGGCATCACATTTATTTAAGTAGTTTTGGTTATATATTTTCATGAAACAAAATTTCAAATCTTTTAATACTATAATGCATCTTCACATATATATCTGAATATAGTTACCATATTCTGTTAAGATCTCTTTTTAAAAGTAATCTTCATGTTAGTCATCTACTCGTAGAATTACTACTTTCCAAAAAGCTATCACCATAAAATTATCATCTAATATATCGCCTAAAATACTAACACACAGCCTAGGAACTTATTAAACGGGAGCAAATTATAAAGGATGTAGTTATCTGAAACTAAGTTAACACAAGCAAGAATGCCTAAACAAATTTACACAGTACAAAAACTAAATCTACCAATTTGTCATTAAAACTAAGACAACTACATTTGTTAAAAAAGGCACATCCATAAATTTGAAACGCCTAATAAATGCATCTTAAGAAAATAAATAAATATCTCCTTTAGTTTAGTTTTGAAATATTCTACACAACAATAAATGGTTGATTAGTAGGTGACTACAATAAAATAAATATTGGTCACGAAGAAATCTATTAGAGGTAGATTACGATCTAAGTAATGGACATATTGGTTTGCTTATAAAATTTAAAGTATACTTTAGTATTTATATTTAATACTTATTAAAAGTAATGTAAAGGTTTAGTAACCATTGAATAGTTACGGAGATACCAAGAATGTGAAATTAAGTGCATTTTAATGTAAAGCTGACTTTTCACTATTTGATATTATTAGAATATTTTTTTAAATTTATACGCAATTACTAATCGATCATAATTATGAAATAAAAGTTTTGTTAAAAATCGCACCCGAAAACAAATTTATGGATTGAGGTCAAATAAGCAGGGATATACTGAAAACACTTTTGAACGAACATTTGACAAGGTGTTACCGTCATTTTTGGTATAATAAACTTTTTTTTTGGTATAATTAATTACTTGAAGTACAATGTTACTGTGTGTTTTCCTCTAGACCCAGAGCGCGTGGGATTAATTCCCGCGTGGGCAACATCTTCGTGTTATTTCCAGTTTGGACATGACAATTCCAGATATACCACTGCAATGATTGGTAAGAAAAATGATCCATGCTTTTGCGTAGGAAGAACACATAAATAATCGGTACGGGCGTACGCAGTGTTTTGCCACACGTTCAGGCATTTTATGAAATGCCTACAAAACCTACACGTTTTTAGAAATCGATTGGAACTTGAACATGTAATGAACTAGCGACTGCCCGCCACTTCGTACGCGGGAACTAAGTATTTTTTCGAATAAATATTGCTCTAGGTGAATGTAGCTTTCCAATGTCGAAAATAATTTATGAAATAAGCATGGTAGTTTTTGAGTTTATTCACTGCATTGCAAGCATGCACAACAAAAATACTAATCTTTCCTCCTTTGAATATATAAGTGTAGATGATATTCTAAAGTGTAATTCAAGTTTATTAAATTCATTAGTGAAAAGCCGTCTTTAGTTAGGTGTTGAGACAAATTCCAGGAGGCAGGTCGCCCAGGCGAATCTCACTCGTAAGTTACGAGTATACCAACATTTCGGTGTTCGTTCCCCGCACGCTTATTATCTTATTACGCCGTGGAACTTGAATTTACGCCATTCTGCCTCGCTACGTACACGAGTTACCAAATTAATTAATAACTTATACACAACATGTGCCTTTTCAGTAACATTGTCATGTTGAAACAAATTAAATGCGTTGAATGGTTACATTTGAATAAAATAAACAAGTCGACAATTTTGTTACTTCCTTACACCAGACAATAACACTACAATACTTATAGTAAACCAGTCACAAGGATACCCATCATTCTACGTTATCACGTTTTTTCAAACATCAATCAAAAATTGATCATTACACGTGGTACATATACTATAACTTAATCTTAAATACATTTTTCAAATAACATTGGCATCTTCATTAGGTCAATCTACAAGATATTTTTCTTCACTACAATAGACTATCGGTAAAGTTCCAAAATCGCTCGAATTGGTTGAAAATGGATAAGAAACTTAATGAAAGCATATTCATTATTATAAAGAAATAAGAATTATTTCTGATTTATCTAGTGATAAAATTTTAGTGTCCATTAACTATAAATTCCGTAAAGGGAAGAATTTATGGGAAGCTGTAAAAGTATTATTTCTCATAATTAACTTAATTTTGGGCCTAGAACATCTCATAAATTGTACCAAGAAATTGTTAATAGCACACATATTAATTATTTCATATGTTACACGTACACTACTTTTGTAAATTACAAGGAGTTAGATAGGTAAAGTGTTACAACAAAAACACTTTGTAAAAGACGATCATTACTTTTAATAGTAATAAAGATCTGAAGGAACAAGTTTCGAAATACATAGTTCATTAATGATTATATACTTTTTTGATGTGTAACATGCTTGAGACACTGTAAAGATTATAACAAACTTTGCAAGAAAAAACATCAAAAGTATACAGGAATTTATTGTAAAAAACCTACCGCCGTAATCAATCTTAGGTAAAGATATTAACGTATTAAATAGTTTCATTAATTCATTATTAGTGTAAGTAGATACAAGATAGTATAGATGTAAACTTTTTAATACTTTTGGGATTATTTAAGGTGTCATTAAATCTTTACTTTGTGGGGAGATTATTATAATATCAACTATGTCCTATATTATAGATAGACACAAAGCACAGAAGTATATCAACTAAATTTAATCTGCTAAAATCTTTCGGTATATTTTCAATTGTTTTTTAAGCAAGTCATTAATTGGGGATTTAGATAAGTTGGTGTGATGCCTATGTAAAGTGCCTATTACTATCCTGAGCTGTCTTACTTACTCGTCTTTCTGTCTTTGTCATTTTATTACGTACACAATATTTAGATTGTGTAGTTTTTAAAAGGAAATATTCCACATATGACGCTTAATGACACAACAATTTTATCTTTTAAAGTCATTTGATTGACTTTTCTTGGGTAAAAGAATAAAACAACTAAATGGTAAGCTCGGAAATGTTGGGCTCGAGACCTCCTTTAACTGTTTATCACTTTTAAAGTTACTTCCATCGCACGCACAAGTATTTGTACTCTACAATCTTTCAATCACAGAGAATTAGCATGCTGTAAAAGAAGTGGGCAGCACATATTTAACGAAAAACAGCTAACCGCTAGTCTAAACCTATTTTTGCGTGGAGTCCGCGATTTGTTAAACATAGACATTAATCTTATATTAAAAAGTTTACATCTTTCTCCTCACGTTTATAATCTTGAGCATTTCTTGAAGTAATTTTCATATCCAACAATTAAACATAATTACTGTTAATACAATCACGTCACAAATATATGAAGGTGATTTCAATTGCAATCGGAAATGATGTGTTTGTTGCAACCATTTCGATTGTTGAACAATCCGAGGTCAAATGTATTGATTATGTAGTAGTAGCTGGCGTTTTATTATACGTAACCTTTCTGTTAATGTAAAATGTCAACCATAGAGGTAAAAATAAAAAGCTTAGTGTGGTTGCTTAGTCGTGCATGCGACCTAGCAAGGGACGATCACACCTCAACTGTCATACAAATCGTAAAAAAGAAACATTAATGGAGAAAACCGAATCAAAATTGGTCAAGAATTTCTGAGAGACAGCCGCCAAGAGCAAGGCAGTAGGTAGGTACCGTAGTACGAGTATATTATCTGCCTGGTAATCAGATATCTATAGAAGTTGAACGGTGTTCGTTTGAAGCGACGTCTCATTCCAAAACGGGTATCTCCATCTAGCATAAAAGTTTAATTTTGAGGCATTATAACTTTAAAAAATATTAAGATTATAAAATGTGTGTTCTCCTCTATTGCACAAATCAATTGCACGAAAAAGTACAAGATTCCAGTATATGTTTAAGAGATTGAACTCACGGGTTTCATTGAACTTGAAATTATAAAATTAAGCTTTTAAAAACATATAAAAACTACTCAAAAAGCGCCCAAGATGCAAACGCACTACATTCATCAAAGTACAGTGTGACCACCAAAATAAGTCACATTGCGATTATTCACCGGCGCTGACGAGTGCTAACAGACCAATTATACACACCAATTCAAGACCTTATTGAACTGCAAATACAGAGAAATTAAAAAACGGACCGCCTTTTTTCCTTGCGGAATATTTCTACCAGCGCATCGTTGTAACTTATTTTCGCGGTTGTAGGTACACCGACGCTAAAATTTAAGAAATGACGCAGGAGTTGCGTTTGCTGTTGTGCCGTTCTCTTATTTGTTGGAGGTGAGCTAGCTGCGCTGGGGAAGGTACGTGAGGCGGCTGGGAAGACGTTGGGGGGGTCGGGCTGGACCCGGGGGGTCCTTGGGGGCCTGTAGGGAGCGACTGGCGCCGCCTACGACGCAGAGCCGGTGAAAGGTTGTACTTAACCTTCGCTTGGACTAGTAATTCCTTGAATATCTGCGACACGTTCATGTTGTCTTTGGCTGAGGCTTCTACGAAGCCGTTCTCCCAATCCACTGTCACCACTGACTCGGTTGTGTGGAACTCTACCTGTAAAAAGAAAAATTATATTTCATAATCCGCCGTTCAGTATTTGAATACGGTATTTAAGTCATGGGTGTTCATTGCTTTATCATCCGAGAACATCACATCAATTACAGATTTAGTATTGGTTTTGGTTACATACGCTGGTATATAACTTTCTATTACCAGATTTTTTTTACTTCCAATGATTTAAATCTTCACGCGATCGAAGTTGTTAGTAGCAGTTTGAAATATATGTTAACGGTAAAAGTCACAATGTCATATTATTACGGTGAACCTATAGACAATAAGCATATTACCCGCGCAATCGTATCACCTTACGATTGGCCAGAATAACTGCTACGAGTAATAGGTAGTGCACGAAACTTCGTCTACGTAACTACGTCTACTTCCAACTAGATGCTTACATCGTCTACGACGTTACTCAGAAGAAAACAGTTCTAAATTCTAATCACATCTTCTTTTTCAAGTGTGTATCGCAATTATGCATTCATTACAAGTCCCTTACTCCAGTATGACTACGATTGTGATTAAACGAGCGTTATCCAACTGAAGCGCACATCATCTGACCTTAAGCAACCCTTATTGGATCATTGCAACATATTCATTATAATTTAGCTTTGTATTCCCAATACTTCCTATGAACATGTTTGTGTGAACAAGTACAAAAGAGCTCTCATTTCAAAAATAACACAAACTTTATTGTTGTCGGCACGCGTATATAGGTTGTTTCAATTTAAATTTCAGTGCTTTAAATTACTGCATTAACATTTTTAACATTGTTAAAATAAAACGCCGTATATCGGTAAGTCTTACATAATTAAATTTCGTGTCGAACGCTCTCTATTATTCTGTGAAAATACTTTTGAGCTCATGGCATGAATGTGTTTTAATATTACATGAAAGGTAAATAATAAACATAATAGCTTACTTATATTTAAATTCTTTTTATGTAATTACATGCTTAAAGTCCTTCGTAATTGATAAGCGAGCGAGACAGACTTGAGCGTCCCTCTGAGGTTCGAGTTTAATACCTGGTGTGTCAATATAAAAACCGAACTTTTCTATACTTTCTCGGGTGTAGGTGTTGTGGTACCGTCGTTGTTTCTGTAACACAAGTGCTTTAAAAAACTTATCATTGAACAAAAACAATGAATATTTATTTACTACCTATATTAATGTGAAATTAGGTAACTTATAGCATTTACAGCTATGCTCTACTAAGTCATCCATTTTGCTGTAATTTAATGAGCTTCTTATCGGTACAAGGAATCCGATGAGCCTGCTGAAACCGGAACGTAAAGATAATAAATTGGCCTACGCGACAATGGGAGGTAAAGCTAAAATTTAACACACTTTAAGCTTCTTGTTCATAATACTTCATTATTACTGAATAGGCATACATCCCGTTTTGTATTTGGAGCCTTCATTAGATACTGCTAATATGAAATTACCGATTTCACATGTTATTAAGTGAGTTTTATATTTGATTGGGCGAAAAAGACATGCGTTCCGGTGGTGCTTTTGGTCACCCGCGCCCTAGGCGATATATAACCAAACCTGGGGAACTAACAACTTTAAAAGTCAGGATAATCCTAGACGTTCTGCTACTTATATAAGGTATTAAATTAAAGCCAAGCCAATACATCTTAAAGGTCACCGCGAACGCGGTTCCAATAGAAATTCGAGTTGCCAAACAATAAAAATAACATGCCACGACTAGCTTATGCCTCAAACATTCCAATTTTATTTTCCAGGCATTTTATTTTCATTCCTTATAATAGCACATCAAGGTAAACACTTGTAGTTCATAATTAGCTTTTATGCCAATGACATAAGGGCGCTGCAAAATCCAAAATGTACGTCTGACATGTAAAAGGTATGATTGATTTCTCATAGAGCAGATTTGCTAGCAATTGCGACGAAAACTTTATTGTAGCCAATGCCAAATACTTATGTTAGGCAATCCTAAAAAAATATAGGCAACAATCTGAAACGATGAAAAAGGAAAATATTTTGCACGCAACTATTTGAGTAAGTAATTTTCAATACTACACTTTTTTGAAACACTAGCGGCGCGTTGCAACTTCAGACGCGTCCAATCCAATCCACTAATTATTCTCTTCTATTAGTTGCAGCGTGATCTTATTAAGCCGAAAACCTCCCTCGATAAATAGACTAATCAACACAAGAATAGTTTTTCAAACCAGCAGTTCATCAGATTAGCCCATTCTAACAAAAAAACTGTTCCACTATATTAGTATAGATAATAGAAAAGGGAAAATATGACTAGAACATGTTATAAAATTAAACAGAACACACGTAACTGAGAAATACGAGCAATAACACTGTGAACGGAACGTGGGGCGCCCGGTTCCGACCAGCGGACGATATTGTTCAATAGAACAGGTGAGACTTAAAAGTTCCACTTGTTCTATTATTTAAAAGCCTAGTACTTTAAGTACCTCTAGTTCTACCATAGAACTATTCAATAGAACAGGTGGGAACAAAACACGCCAGCCGGGTCTCGCCGCGCCAATATCCGCTTCGGCACTGAACTATGTTATATCTTCTTTAGCGCCTTTGTTGGCAACAGAATTTTCCTTTCATTGCGGTTCTGATATTTTTATTAGGTTTCGACAGTCAACAAACTATACAATGTAGATTTTTACAGTTGTTTATAGCGCTTAACGCCGCACAAGCGTACCTACTTTTAATATTTAAATAGAACATATAATCTCCCAGTTGTTAAAGCAGCACGCGCGATACGTGAAGGTCGTGGGTTTGAGCCCCACACCGGAAGTGGAGATGAAATGTTTCTTCTTTAAAATAAATTTTACTGTGACTAAATTAAATTTTGCACAATATCGCATACATTGCTCTGATTCTGTGGTAAGTAGCACTCGTGTTATAGAAATCAGAATCAACGACGCTAACACAACACCTAGACTCGAGACAATATAAAAAAAATAATTTTCCACATTCACCCGACCGGGGATCGAAGCCGGAATCTCAGAGATGGAGCGACGCTAAAGTCCGGATCGCTCGCCTCTCGACTACAGAGGTCGTCAAATATTATTATGATACCAAGTAGCGGCCCTGAACTGTGACTTTTCACGCGTGCTAGCTACACTATTGAATTATTGAAGATTTTTTCATTGTAAACCTTGTCCTGCCAATTACAAACGTAACTGTAATCTACCAATGAGTGCAGTCATACTTAATGTAGACCCTTGTATACATTCGTTTAATTCTTATTTTATGTGCTAATTAGGTAGGTCACGATCATATTCATTAACGGTATTAGCTATTAATTCTTGGACAACCTAGTATTGGCATTTTTGTTTACTACTCCTATTAGGATGTATGTACCTATATAATGATCGTTGCACGCCGTTGGTTTTCTTAAATAAATAAATAAATAAGTTTTTCAAATTACTTGGTAAAAAACAATGATTAATTCGTCAGCTTTCAAAATTTGCGGTATAATTTCTGCGGTATAATTGCTTATGGCTAGGTGGCTGATACAATGGACAATATTTTTATTTTTGTACTTTGTTGACGTGATTAATATACATATCTGTACCAAATTTCAGCTTTCTAGTGCAAACGGTTTCTGAGATTATCCTCGGGCGGACAGACAGACATGGCGAAACTATAAAGGTTCCTAGTTGACTACGGAACCCTAATAAAACGAAAAAATATTTTGGATAGTTTTATGTTTGTAAATATATGATAGTGGTTTAGATTTTTGTTAAGTTTTATGGACATGTAAATATATTGGTATAATTATATTCATAAAAGAAATCGTTAATAATTGTTACATTTAATTTTGTATTTTGAAGAAGAACCCGACTAACAACCCAACCCACTAAACCCAGACTAACTTGATGGTAGGACTTATACTATGCGATTTATCAAAAAAAGAAACTTTCCATATATTTGTAAAAAGATAATATGATTTTATAACGAAGCCACCCCTTATCTACACAACTGAAGGAAATCAGTTTATTCAATTTGATTTATTAACAAACCTTGTCTCTTCTTCGTATTTCTTTGGTAAGATTATTTAAACGGAGCAAATTGGAGGGTATACGTAAAATTAATTTAATTTACACGTTCAAATTTTGCTTGTTAATTAATTCGTAGGTCCATGTTTCATAATCCTTGTTGTAGATTCTGTAGGATAACCTGAACATAAATTTTGCTCTGAAAAGATGATTACCTGCTTGAGAGCGGAATTAAAACGAAATGTGAAT
Organism: Glyphodes pyloalis; assembly: GCA_037074685.1. NCBI lineage: Eukaryota > Metazoa > Arthropoda > Insecta > Lepidoptera > Crambidae > Glyphodes > Glyphodes pyloalis. The sequence continues at coordinate 7,159,393 of JAYKKO010000002.1, forward strand.
ATTTCGTGACAGACGTAGTAAATATTGAATCTTGTATTTATTACTACTTTATAAAATTACCATTCGAGAAAAATAAACACCACTCACACACAATAAGTTTTCATTGTATTTTGAAAGCTGACGAATTAAATAGGTTCATTGTTTTTTACCAAGTAATTTGAAAAACTTATTTATTTATTTATTTAAGAAAACCAACGGCGTGCAACGATCATTATATAGGTACATACATCCTAATAGGAGTAGTAAACAAAAATGCCAATACTAGGTTGTCCAAGAATTAATAGCTAATACCGTTAATGAATATGATCGTGACCTACCTAATTAGCACATAAAATAAGAATTAAACGAATGTATACAAGGGTCTACATTAAGTATGACTGCACTCATTGGTAGATTACAGTTACGTTTGTAATTGGCAGGACAAGGTTTACAATGAAAAAATCTTCAATAATTCAATAGTGTAGCTAGCACGCGTGAAAAGTCACAGTTCAGGGCCGCTACTTGGTATCATAATAATATTTGACGACCTCTGTAGTCGAGAGGCGAGCGATCCGGACTTTAGCGTCGCTCCATCTCTGAGATTCCGGCTTCGATCCCCGGTCGGGTGAATGTGGAAAATTATTTTTTTTATATTGTCTCGAGTCTAGGTGTTGTGTTAGCGTCGTTGATTCTGATTTCTATAACACGAGTGCTACTTACCACAGAATCAGAGCAATGTATGCGATATTGTGCAAAATTTAATTTAGTCACAGTAAAATTTATTTTAAAGAAGAAACATTTCATCTCCACTTCCGGTGTGGGGCTCAAACCCACGACCTTCACGTATCGCGCGTGCTGCTTTAACAACTGGGAGATTATATGTTCTATTTAAATATTAAAAGTAGGTACGCTTGTGCGGCGTTAAGCGCTATAAACAACTGTAAAAATCTACATTGTATAGTTTGTTGACTGTCGAAACCTAATAAAAATATCAGAACCGCAATGAAAGGAAAATTCTGTTGCCAACAAAGGCGCTAAAGAAGATATAACATAGTTCAGTGCCGAAGCGGATATTGGCGCGGCGAGACCCGGCTGGCGTGTTTTGTTCCCACCTGTTCTATTGAATAGTTCTATGGTAGAACTAGAGGTACTTAAAGTACTAGGCTTTTAAATAATAGAACAAGTGGAACTTTTAAGTCTCACCTGTTCTATTGAACAATATCGTCCGCTGGTCGGAACCGGGCGCCCCACGTTCCGTTCACAGTGTTATTGCTCGTATTTCTCAGTTACGTGTGTTCTGTTTAATTTTATAACATGTTCTAGTCATATTTTCCCTTTTCTATTATCTATACTAATATAGTGGAACAGTTTTTTTGTTAGAATGGGCTAATCTGATGAACTGCTGGTTTGAAAAACTATTCTTGTGTTGATTAGTCTATTTATCGAGGGAGGTTTTCGGCTTAATAAGATCACGCTGCAACTAATAGAAGAGAATAATTAGTGGATTGGATTGGACGCGTCTGAAGTTGCAACGCGCCGCTAGTGTTTCAAAAAAGTGTAGTATTGAAAATTACTTACTCAAATAGTTGCGTGCAAAATATTTTCCTTTTTCATCGTTTCAGATTGTTGCCTATATTTTTTTAGGATTGCCTAACATAAGTATTTGGCATTGGCTACAATAAAGTTTTCGTCGCAATTGCTAGCAAATCTGCTCTATGAGAAATCAATCATACCTTTTACATGTCAGACGTACATTTTGGATTTTGCAGCGCCCTTATGTCATTGGCATAAAAGCTAATTATGAACTACAAGTGTTTACCTTGATGTGCTATTATAAGGAATGAAAATAAAATGCCTGGAAAATAAAATTGGAATGTTTGAGGCATAAGCTAGTCGTGGCATGTTATTTTTATTGTTTGGCAACTCGAATTTCTATTGGAACCGCGTTCGCGGTGACCTTTAAGATGTATTGGCTTGGCTTTAATTTAATACCTTATATAAGTAGCAGAACGTCTAGGATTATCCTGACTTTTAAAGTTGTTAGTTCCCCAGGTTTGGTTATATATCGCCTAGGGCGCGGGTGACCAAAAGCACCACCGGAACGCATGTCTTTTTCGCCCAATCAAATATAAAACTCACTTAATAACATGTGAAATCGGTAATTTCATATTAGCAGTATCTAATGAAGGCTCCAAATACAAAACGGGATGTATGCCTATTCAGTAATAATGAAGTATTATGAACAAGAAGCTTAAAGTGTGTTAAATTTTAGCTTTACCTCCCATTGTCGCGTAGGCCAATTTATTATCTTTACGTTCCGGTTTCAGCAGGCTCATCGGATTCCTTGTACCGATAATAATCTATATATCATGGAAATCTTCTTTTTAGAATCTTATATGTTTGCTCTAGTTCATTTACACATTTGTTGACAGTATTTCAACGCGCTTGATGCGTTACAACTAAACATATTTTGTCTACCAGCTAGAAATTATGTACGGGGTAGCATTTTGTTTGGATCACACAATTTTTACCAAAACTTTGAAATCTGTCTTATATACAAGTTGTGAAATAAAATTTATATATGGGCTGTAATTAAATAAATCGTATATGTACGTGTAGTTTACTTTATATTGTAAAAGATACTGAAGTAGATAAAATAATTGAGAAACGGAAAACTTATTTCCCATTAGTTTCTGTTATCTTCACTTAATTTACGCTCTGCTTACATTGGTGTAATACTTTGTCCTGCGAAACATTTTCTATTGAATGTCTGAAAAACAACGTTGATCCCCAAAAAAAAAAGAAGTTTAACGAACCACCAAACAACTGGAGACATTTTTGTTTATTATTATTTGTAACAAAGTATTTTGATAGAACTTGTTTAGTGCCAGCTTATTTTACGGAGTAAATTTCAACAAGATATTATGAAGTTTGTCTGTTACCTGAAACTATTTCTACATTGTTGAATAATATACCGCTCAAACAACTCATAATGTTTCGTTTAACAGCCATGTCCGTAGATACGTGAAACGAAGATTTATTTTACATTGTTGCACCACACTAGTAAGAGTAGAAGGAAAATAAATTTCCTAAACGTTGAAGAAGAAATTATGAAGATGTAAGAGAGTATCACAGTGAAATTATTTAATCGAATGACAAACATTAAGAAATGTACTCTGATAATATTGCTTTTCAATTTCGAACGCCACATAAAATCTACCTATTAAAAGGTTAGCTTAAGCATTGATGCAGCAAATCATAGGTGGAGCCAAAAACAACGTCTTTCAGACATACAATAATTCATCACATTAATATTAAAAAGATACAATTAGAAGTTTATTTGTGGCGGTAGAGATAAAAGTAATGACATACCTACATATATTCAACAGATAACTTGCCACTAATTTTGTCATGTAAATTCATCTGAACTATGTTATGAATGCTTGGACACGAATGAAAAGGGAAAATATTATGATAACTATTAATGAAAAGAAAAGCAGTGATATGTGTGTATTACCTGTAACAGTTGTTAAGAGATAAGTAAATGAAAAAAAAAAATATTGTATTAAATAATTATGTATGAAATAGAAACAGCAGGAAGACAGACAGAAAAGTAAATAAAAACAAGAACAAACATCAAATTTGAAACCATTACTAGAATAGCAAAATACGTGAAAATAGCAAATAGGTTCAGTAGTAAGAGAGGTAGGGCATAGCGATTTGCCGCTCGAACTGGAGTAGCCCGACTGGTGAAATACCTCCACCTTACAGAAGACCGCAGCCAAATAACAATCACTTCTGTGTTGTTGTGTTCCAGCGTGTGAGTAAGGTTTCCAGAGCTCTTGGGGGGTGCTACATTAATAGCAGGGGTCAAGCCTTAAAGGTAAGGGCGACAAGTCCAGTAACAGATTTATTATGCTGTACTTGTCACCCTTAAGCTAGGACCTCATTACCACTTAACATCAGGTGGGATGAGGTCAATCTTGAAGTGCAATATACAAAAAAAAAGTAGCTTCCCTAATTTTATTTAATATTTTTCCGTTCCTGATCTCTCATAACCGCAACTACTACCTAATTCTTTAAATATCCGGCCTCAAACCTCAAACCAGGCCTAAGTTATTGCAAGGATTTATAAAAGGTGTCAATAAAATTGATAATGGAAATTCAAAAAAAGGGTAGGCGGCGTTGCCCTGGCTATTTGTTTACATCCTGCCCAATTCGAATCGAAAATAATCGCTTTCAAATGACATTTTCCTCGCGCTCATAGTTAAAGTTTGCTCAAGAGCTATGAAAATGTACTTGCACGGTCTGTTCTTGTTTTACGGCTTTTTTTTGATCAAAAATCAATAACTAGAGTTATGACCCCCGAGCCGCAGCGATGGGGGCTAAGGATATAGATGACCTACATAAAGTACCTACGTATGTAGGTCGTATATACGTGAGGGGTGGTATCCTCTAGGATTAACATTTTTCATAGCACAGGCATGCTCTGGTCGATGCATATCTTCCGGTTGAGATGTTATTTCTATTTATATTCCTTTGTCTACGCAAAGTGGCCATTTGCTTTCCTCGAGTTTTGGTGTCGTTAAGAATCGTTCCATTTATCAAAGTAATTACTTTAATTGCTTTCTCGGAAACAGATCATACTTTAAAAATGGCTGAGGAACTGGAAAACATTATATCAAAAATATTCAGATAAATTGAAAATCAATATGGAAACAGATTAAAATATACAACTTAATTACTTAATTAAAACTGTAATAAAATATCATTTTATTATTTACATCACCATTTTTAAAGACATTTCCCGTCGGCCGGTGTCAAATCCCCATGAAGTAAAACAAAGTATTTTTACTCAACATATAAATACTATACTTTGATGAAAGTTTTAAGCCCAAGTAATACAGAAACCAGAATCATATTATTTGCCGCCACTAGACGTATTTAAAACATTTATAAAACCCAGATACAGTTACAACAATTACAAAAACATGGATTTTTGGATTAAGTGTGATTAAGTCTTAACTCCTTGCATTCAATAAATATTTGCCAAACTTAGCAGTTGCCCTAACAGTCTAAATTCTGAAAAAATCTATTAAGCAAAGTAATAAGTTATCCTTTACAACAAATACATAATCCTTACATTGCCAAGTCTCAGTTAACAATAAAAGTGCAAGCCATAAAAGAAACGATAAACATAAAAGTCCAACAATTAACAAAAGCGATAAATTAGCCGTGATCGTTATAACTGTATCGTTATCACGGACCGAATTAGGAGCCATCTTTCGTTACGAGTTGACAAGGGCCCGAACAGAAGCAATCCCCTCCAGTATTATTTTATTGCATATTGGCGTCATAAAGTCGACAGTTGCATCGCAAAAGGAGTGAGTCGCCGATCTTGTTAGTGATGCTGGCTTATAGATATTTCAAAATCGATAAACACGTATCCGATTCCTAGTTTAAATATTTAAATCAAAATTTTCACGACAGTAGTTCTCAATACCTTGTTTCGATAGGTCAACTCCATAAAAGAAGATGTTCGCGACAAAATGTCGACTGTTTTATTTCGTATTCAAAACTGCAGATTAAACTGTTGTTGTTGTACTTCTTTCACATGGATTTGTCATTTATCAAGTGAAGTTGTTTGCATACATTGTATTATGTTGTAAAATATAAAAATAACTAGATAAAATGTATAACCAAACAGTGCAAATAATTACTATTAATAAGAGGATACATTTAATTATGAGTATGTTCCAGCACCCTTAATACGGATTGTTAAATAAATCCATATTTTAAGTGATTACATAATCTTTATCGACAGGGATTTAAGCGAAGGCAAGTTTCGCAGAAATTACTAGACTATTATCAAATTGCATCAATGGTATATGGATATTTGCGGGATCTGGCCTGGAATGATTAACAAGTTAGTTATGGCACAACTGGTTTTATCGATATTGCCCACTGACCGCAGGTCAACTCTAGCTCTTATTCCGTCGCTCATACGTTTCGTAGATTTTCCGCTTCGCCATAGTCGTTGACGGGTCGGAAATTCGATTTTCTCGCGCCACTGAATGTAACTCAGCTTAGATGAAGAGCGCTACAAATAGATGCGTTTCAGGAATCCGCTTCAAAATGCCTTTTACTTGTTTTCAAGTTGTGAATTTGAATTTAATTTAAAAGGCAGAAGTCTTTATTAATGTATCTGAATCGCGCAGTTAAGTCGATCGATGAGTAAATTTTAAAGGTCAGTATTGTCATTGACAGACATTTTTGATCACAGTTTAAAATCATTGTTTATTTAAGAGGACATAAAACTGTAATCAGATTTTGCTACAATTACATTTGTATTGGAAATAAATGTTTTTTTATTTATATATAAAACTCTTTTATCATTTCGACGTAATTGTATTACACAACTAAACCTAAACTGATTTCGTTACGGAACTGTAATTTATAGTACAATACTAATAATATAGTAGATAGTAGGTAGTAAGGCGTAATAGTGCGGTATAAAATTATTTTTTACGAATGAATAAGTACGGTATAAAATCGCCTGAAGTCTTTCCGATACTTTCTTAGCCAGTAGTTTTTTCCAGCCGCACTCGAGGAATGGCAAGCAATTTAATTATGAAGCTAAAGTGGTCAGGCTGAAACGTTTCTATTCTTGGAAATAAGTCGATGGAGGACTGAATAAAAAATTAGCAGTCGTAACTAGAATGCCTATCCACTTCACCGGAAAGCGTAGGAGGGCTAGTAAGATATGAATGCGATGTTGTGATAAATGGCGCCCACTATTGCGTGTGGATATCGTTTCGGAAGCAGAGGAGATTGCCCGTTAATGACGGGCTTATATAAAATAAATAAATATTGGACAACAACACATACATGTAGTGTGGGTCGGGATGTAATGAGAGCAATTTATAGTTATATCAAATATATTCAATAAATCACTTTACCTAATAAACTAATTATAAAATACACACATCGTCTTTTTTTTATTGCACTTCAAGATTGACCTCATCCCACCTGATGTTAAGTGGTAATGAGGTCCTAGCTTAAGGGTGACAAGTACAGCATAATAAATATGTTACTGGACTTGTCACCCTTACCTTGAAGGCTTGACCCTTGCTACTAATGTAGCACCCCCCAGGAGCTCTGGAAACCTTACTCACACGCAGGATCACACCAATACAGAAGTGATCGTTATTTGGCTGCGGTCTTCTGTAAGGTGGAGGTATTTCACCAGTCGGGCTGCTCCAGTTCGAGCGATGAATCGCTATGCCCTACCTCTCTTACGTCTTCCTCGTTGTACGTCGTCTGGCAAAAATGCACCGTCTTTTGTTCATCTACTTACTCTTTCACTCATCATTCTCTATCACTCCCACCGTTTGGATATTCGGACACACATTCAACACGTTTGGATAAGTCCATATCCCACATACATTACTATGATTCTATAGGAAGTAGCTAAAGGACTAGTGTTACAGAAATCAGAAACAATGATTGTTGTGGTACCATAATAACCAGACCCGAGACCAAATAAAAAAGTTAGTTTTCCATATTGGTCGGATTGGGAATCGAAACCGTGACCTTAGAAATCGTGCGACGCCAGAGTCCGGCCCACCCGCCTCTCGGCTACAGAATTCATGAAATTGTTTGCATTGCTTAAAGTATTCGGTGGCTAACATTTCTCATTCATAGAGGGGTTCTCCACTAAGTATCTTCCCCAATCCCCTCAATTGTGGGTACAACAAAATTGTGCACCTTAGCCACTGTTTTGGATCTACCAACCAGAGTGTAGTAGGCCACTTGGAATTCTACACCTTCGAAACTGAGGCAATAAATAAAGGGTAGTTCCAACAAAGGACAAGTTGTCGTCTCAACTATTGACTCATAGCGGACACGCAAGACTCTTACCTTCTGCTATGCTACCGTACCGTACCGTAGAGGCGAACTGTTTCCCGAAACAGAGGGGTTTATGCTAGCTATTCAAGACCAAACAATAGATACCAGAAATTATAGAAAACACATAATTCGTGACCCAAATATGCAATCCGATCTCTGTCTTCACTGCTACAGCTCATCCGGAAATATTCAGCATATAACCGGGGCTTGTAGATCAATTACCCAAACAGACTACAAGCATAGACATGACCAAGTAGCTGCAATAGCTCACCAATACTTAGCATACAAGTACAAACTAGTTTCCGAAAAATTGGCTTATTATAAATACAAACCGCAAACTATTCTTGAAAACCACCATTATAAGATGTATTGGGATAGAACCATTATAACTGATAAGGCCATACATCACAATAGACCAGACATAACCCTTCATGATAAAAATAATAAAACAGTTTACCTCATTGACATTGCTGTCCCTAATACACACAACCTGACCACTACACATACGGAAAGCTCAGCAAATACACAGACCTTTCCATAGAGCTTAAGTCACAATGGCGCGTTGATAGTGTTAAAACCGTCCCAATCATAATCTCTACTACCGGCGTTGTACCAAACACCTTGAACACAAGTCTTGAAACGCTCCAAATTCACCCATTCACTTCCATACTTATACAAAAAGCCGCTATTCTCAACACCTGCCGAATTGTACGTAAATTTTTAACATTAAATTAGATTCCGCATTTTGGTTCTGGCCAAAAGCCTGCTAAAATGCCTAAAACACCCCAGGAATGGGAGATATTCAAATTATATAAATAATAATAAATGCGCCAGACAATCACACCAATCACCTGGTCTCAAACTAAGGTTTTCCCTTGTACTTTGAGTACCAGACGACGGATACCAACTGGGAGCGTCATCCCAGCACACCCAGACTCAAGTCAATTTAGAAAAGTTCGTTTTCCAAATTGACCCGACCGGGAATCGAACCCGGGACCTTACGCGCTTTGGCCGCCTACCTTAGCCACTGTGCCACCGAGGTCGCCAATATAATAGTACGTCCACTAAGAGAATCAGATGGAGGAGACTTCCTCCTAAATAAATATCTGAAACTATTGTAAGGATCATGTGGGATAGAAACCGTTCATGTCAAGTTCAATAAAGCAAAAATATGTTTCTTGCAAACATCAGAACAATTAAGGATTAAATATTTGTACTGTATTTGTAATTGTTTGGGTATATGCATTTTTAAAGAAAAAAGATTGATTGCTTTAGTGATTCATTCAACTAGTTTTATGTTTTAGGGTAACTAAAATCCACATGATAATATTGTGTACAGATAAACATGTAAACATAATGAAACCTATTATTGGTAGCTGAAAGTACCTACTTCACGCATAGAAATATGAATATCATGTAAATGTCATTTGCATAATGTATACTCGCACGAAAGACAACATCGCGAAATGGTATTAAAAAGATTGCATATATTTTTTACGAGCAAAAAAATTATGTGCAGTAGTTTAAAATCTCAAATAACTTAAATCCAAAATTATTCATAATTGTGTACCTCCTTCCTGTATATTGCAATTTTATTAATACTGCGCAATGGATTTTGGTGCAGTTTTTACATTAGAAAGAGCAAATTTAAAATTATATTTTATATGCATAAACATGTTTATATTAATACAAAAAAGCCGACAAATTTGCAAGTTCGATCTAATGTTAAGTACAAAGCTAGGAGCACCAGGGTGGGTGTCGGTAGTAAAACCGTAGACTAACAGATGGAATTTTAATGGCCAATCTTTGAAAATGTCAGCAATCTGCGTTGAAAAGTCGTTACGTTTGAATCGTGAAATTCTAAACAGACGAAAGGTTACTTAAGGTCAAAACTGATTAGATGGCGTGTTTGTGACACTGCCCTCTGCACTAGAAGTCACCTAAGATAAATATTGGTGTTCATTTGGTTTCTGAGTATTTAATAAATGTATTACTGTAGTGCCCCCACTTTGCACTGGTAAATAGTTAATATAACATATTCCTACCGGGGATAGTGTAGTTTCCAAGCAGTGAAAGAATTTTTTATACGGATAAGATGTTTTAGTTAGAGCCTATACAATGCAAGCAAATAATCAAACCTTCCTGCTATTATTACTATAGATATGTGGTGTAGAGGTGAGGTGGAACAATTAAAAGCAGTACATAGTAACTAGATACCTCAATGCCTTTTCACATTAAACCTTCAGATAGATAGTTCATATAATACGACTATATACTCTAGTATACAGGGACTAATGATGCTTATCGTATCATCATTGATTCCGATTTCCACAAAGACTTGAGCTGCTTTGAGAAGGGCTTATTAAGTGCTAAGATGTGGAGTAGAAATATATAAACGAAATAATCGGAAACGAAAAATGTGTTTTATTTATTCATCAATACCGTCAGCATTCCGCTTGTTTATTCGGGATAAAAAGTTATTCATTTAAGCGTTTCATCTGTATAGACAGATAAGATAAATAACTTTTGCTTACTTACGAAATTTATCCAAACGTGTTCACGTGAAATATTAACAAACACCATCCATTTATACGAACACTAGCTATGCCCGCGACTTCGTTCGCGTGGACTACAGCCTTTCATGGTCGGTTTCACCCCTATCTCCCCTAATATTCGAAACAAAAAGTAGTCTTTATTTTAATAGAGCTATATTTGTGCCAACTTTCATATCTCTAACTTAAAAAATAAACATTTTCCCATATAAACTTTCAAAGGTGGCATTACCCCCACCTCCTTACTTTCAAACAAAAAGTAGCCTATGTCCGTTCTTGAGGTTCAACGTATACCTATGCCAAATTTCATTAAAATCGGTTGAGAGGCTTAAGCGGGAAAGCGTAACAGACAGACAGACAGAGTTACTTTCGCATTTATAATATTAGTAGGGATTTCGCGTTTATAATGTAACTTTGATAATGAGATAAATCAGACTTACTTGTCGCTCTCCAGTTTCCGCCAAATCCACTTTGTTACCCACGACGACTATCGGAACTGCTGTGCTTTCCTTTGTCTCGTGTATCTGGTCCCTAAGCGCTCTGACTTCCGAAAAGCTGTCAGCATCTGTTATATCATAGACCAATATAAACGCATCAGCTGACTGCATAGACAGAGCTCTCATGGCTGGGAACTCGTACGCTCCTGATGTATCCAATATATCCAGGGTAAGCCTAACCCCTGATACGTTGAAGTCTCCATGGTGCATTTCCTCAATGGTCCTTTTGTATTTAGGTGAGAAGGTGTTGTAAAGGAACTGTGAGATGAGCGAGGACTTGCCAACTTTGGCTGCGCCAAGCACAACGATTTTGTGCCGTACCGCATTGTTAGTGAGATTGCCGCTACTGGATACTGTGTCTTCGGTCCTTTCGGTCCTGAAACAAAAATCAATGATCAGTTTTTTATCGACATAGTATATTTGACTTTTTATGATCGGTTGTTTTCAACCAACAGAGCCAAAAATAAAAGATCAGGTTATAATTCTATAACGCCATTTATCAGTATTTCTAATATGACCAGTTTGAAATCCAAGAATTAACTGATCTAACAAATACTGTTTAACCAACTTCATAAAAAGGAAGAGAATATACTTTGTGTAGTTTATTATTATTTATAGACTCTTTATGAACTGATGTTTTAATCAAAAGAAAATTAAAAAAACAGGTTATAATTCTATCACGATATTATACCACTATGTCTAATATGACAGTTTGAAATCCAATAATTAACTGATCTATTAAATACTTTTAATATGGATAAATAAAGGAATGTCGCACTATTAAAACCATCGACCGAATCCCAAAGTAAGTAACTCAATCTCTCGTTTTATTGAAGCCAGAATCAACATATTTATATCCATTACCAAAAACATTTGTCACAGATCAGCATCGAACCCACAACGCATGGTTGCACTAACACACGGCTTTGTACGAGAACTGCGCATATTACAAGTCAATTGCATTACGCGTATAGTGAGCGCTTTATCCGTGGAACAGCGAACGCTATTAACATCAATGAGAGCAGGCAACAAGTTTAGACCCATTTTCGTAGCGCTCGCTGAAGTGATGGAGGATGTATAATGAAGATACAATTAAAAAAAACTTAGGGTAATCTAAGTATACTAATATTATAACGCTGAAGAGTTTGTTTCTTCGAACACGCTCATCTCATGAACTACTGGTTTGAATTGAAAAAATATTATTGTGTTGGATAGTTCAATTATCGAGGAAAATTATTTTTAATACACAACCTAGAAAAATCAGTAAAGAATGTGAAAAATGGGGGTAGTACGCGTAGAAAAACGTGGCGACCTGCTAGTTAAGTTAAGATAACAAACTTGCATTAATAAGTGAAATAAATATAAATAAATTAACTGAATTTTATATTGGACATCCTACGATGCAGGCTAGCACACGTGCCGATGTGAGTGAAAAAACGTTACTGCCAGCTGTTATCAAGTCTTCAAATGACCTCTAACTGAGTTTGACGACCGACATCTACATAGTAGCAGAAACCACCCATTAAAAATGTAACAACGGTGATTTTAACCTAATGAAACCAAACATTCAACGAAAGTAAAGAAAACAATGGCCTTACGCCCTTATTAAATACCAAATCGCCCAAGAAAACAAACTTTTTATTAAATCGAATTGTAACAAAACACATAAAAACGATATCCACGAAACTTTTCCATTTAATATTAGTAAGGATTAAGCATCATCATTAAAAAGAATAATAAAATAGCAATTATTTTCAGGAAAACCAAAAACTAAATTAAATGAAAAATAAACGTCAATATGGAACTGAAAAACAGAACATACTGTTTTTAAAATTTATAATATAAATAGATGGTCTAATAATTCAAGTACTGAGTTTGTTTCCCAGAACTAGATATGTTTTAGATTGTTCGAACAAAGTTTGAATTCGTGATCACGAACACACATTTAGCTAATACGCAAAAGCAGTCTGTAGCTAATGTAGACTTGAAACATGAAAGGTCCTGTACCTTAAGCATGAAAAGCCAAGTAAATTTGCGAAACTAATTTTTCCATATCGGCTATGTGCTGGGTTGATGCCAGTATTCATCCATCTACCTACAACCTGGTATTCATGGTACAAGGGAATATCTTAGTTGATTCGAGAAATTATCTAGAGAATATATATATTATCTCTCTCAAATTCCGAGAAAGGACAAATTAAACAATGGTTAAATTGAATGTGTTTATTTATTTTGTTGCCGACATCCGTCGCAACTCTAAACGCTAAATCGCGATTAATTAGACAAGGCCGTGTGGGACGCGTTTCGCAAAGGGTTTGATAATTATGCAAATTGTCCCACAACACAACAACGTATTTGGTCGAACCTTGGAAAACGAGACGACTAATGTATGCACGGGTTGAACAGTTCAGTTGCTTAGAACATTTGAGCAGAAACTCTAGTCTTTTCTCATGATAATGGCTAAAATATAAAACATAGAAAGCTGCGGATCCTTTTGCTATTTAATTCAGATGTTAATTAATTTCATAGTTTTCAAAACAATGATATAAGAATCTTTAAATATTGAAAATAAACAGAAAAATGACATCTTCTCTTGCGGTGTAGGGCTGAAACCCACGACCTTCACGTATCGCGCGTGCGTGAACTAACTGCAAGCTAACGTAGGTAATTATAAAAAGTATAATTAACGCCTATATTTTAGGCAAAACGACGGTACCACTACACCCAGACCCGAACCCGGACCTCAGAGATAGCGCGAGGGTAAATTCCGGTCCGCTCGCCTCTCAGCTATAGAGATCGTGATAAAAAGTATCCTACAAGTTAAGTAATAAAGTAATCTCATCTATATTTTTAATAAATTTCATCCTAACCCAAGTTTTGCGTAAAAGAGTATACACATACCTCCAGACAACCGTGCATTGTTACGTATATTCGTTTTTATAAGTAGGAGGCAAAACCGGTAATAATGTTTATTCTCTCCTTCAGTTTACAAGCATGGAAACGCCGGTTAACATGCGCGCAGTAGATAATGCGCAAGGACACTCATATCGCTGGAACTGGGCGGACGTATTAGCTAATTGTCAAACACTTGGCCGCACAAACATGGGAGAATGATCACGTTTACAACGCTCTACAATATCCAGACATAAGTACATTGTAGTATAATTAGCAAAAACCTGTTTAATTCCGTCAGGATAAAGATCACACCTATTATTTATTTTACGTCACCTTAACTCAATACTAATGTTGAATACCGCTGCTTTGTACGTAATTAAAATAAGTTGTCTAATTCAACGACTATTTAAAATATAATGCGAAAAATCTTAGCTTTTTGCAAATTTAACTTCTTTGGTATATATTTGTGGTACCTACATTCAGCATTTTAGGTAGTAGTATTCCGTTCTCATGCCTATTAGAGAAATCGACTGAGTCAAAAAACCAGGTAGTTTTAAATCGTTTAATAGTTATATTTTTGCATTTGCCGAATAAATACTTGAATAAAACGACATTGGACGAGTAAAAATGTACTCACTAATCACGTCATGCAAAAATTAAATTCAATGCATCATTGTAATTTTTTTATACGCGGTAAATGCAAAAATACGTGCCTTTTATTTTTATATATTCCTAATGTAAATTTTATAATGTATGTAGTATTATTACCTAAATACATTAAGCTTTTATAGCAAAGCCACGATGAAACAATAAGGAAAACCCTCTTCTAAAACAGTTTGTAAAAATTAATTAAAATAAAATGCAAAGTTTATTCGGCATCACATGAAACTGTCAGTCATAATGAGGTACTCATATGAGTTCATGCTTAAAAACAAGTACCTACGTTTGGAGTTGGTCTGTTCTAATTTACCTTGGCATTTAGACTGTATGTGATATTTGAGAAATTATTATTTATATTAAAAACTATGAATTTTAAAGAAAGGTCGTTTACCTGTCTGAACTCGTAACAACAATATTTTTTACAGCCTTTACACAAGATTTGTAAGTTAATTTAATGTTTCAACGCTTTTAGTTAGTTAGTTAGTTTTTACCCTACTGAAGGAAATTTTGAAGAAGAGTAATTGAAATCATAAAGGTCTAAACGGCCTGAATGATTTTTAAATTGTAAATAGACTATAGAAATAATTGTCGTGATTGAATATTAAAATTAATCATTAGTATGTTTATTTATCTACAATGATACGTTTTTATTAAAATAATTCAATTTCTTATCTGTTTTTTTTTCAAGAAGAGTAATAAGTAAGTGCAATTATTAGTATTTTTTTTTCACAAAATATGCATTTTTTACTATAAAGATAACAGTGACATCATGTTTAGTTAAAAAAAAAGAATTCTCATAAATAATATTATGATATTCTCACGCTTTCTAATAAATATAATAAAAATGTGAGAAGTGTTTTATCGACCCGAGACTTCGTGAGGAGCAGATAATTTCGTCATCTGATTAGGAAGATAGGCATCGTCTCAACCAAGCATTTTATCAAGAAAACTGCTTATACAGACACTTTACGTTGCTTAATTGAAGTTTTTCTTGTAACTTCAATTTTAGTGTTGGAAACAGTTACAATTTTTAAAGGTTACACGACAGCTATTTTGTTTTCCACGGGGCTTAGTGAAGATATCTCGGAATAACATAAAAATTAATATGGATTTCCCAATAAATTTATGGGCTAACATAAGAAACAAAGAGATGTACATTAATCAGAAAAGTAATTTTTATTGATAAAATAAGTTTGCAGGTCAAAATTATATGAATAGGGTACAACAATATTGCCAAAAATATAAAAAAGAGAAAATTCGAACCTCCCAAATTCGAAAATTTGAAATTCCGGGTTTCATTCCCGGTCGGGTCAATATGGAAAACGAACTTTTAATCTTGTCTCGGGTCTGGGTGTTGTGGTGCCCGCCGTCGTTGTTTCTAATTTTTAACCGACTTCAAAAAAAGAGGAGGTTCTCAATTCGACAGCATATATTATTTTGTAATACAAATGCTATATTTACTTACCATAGAATCAGATCAATGGATGTGATGCGGTCCAATATGTATGTTTTTATGTATTTACTAGCGGTCCCGGCGAACTTCGTTTCGCCTTAGAGGATTTTCCGGCTTTTCTGTTGAATTTTTTCCTGAATTTTCTTTGCTATAAACCTCACGGAGCCCGAGACCTTTCCAACGAATGCAAAACCGTGGAAATCGGTTCGTGCGTTCTGGAGTTATAGCGTCAGGAAGGAAAACCCGACTTATTTTTATATCCCTACTAATATTATAAATGCGAAAGTAACTCTGTCTGTCTGTCTGTTACGCTTTCCTGCTTAAACCTCTCAACCGATTTTCATGAAATTTGGTATAGGTATACGTTGAATCTCAAGAACGGACATAGGCTACTTTTTATTAGAAAATAAGGGGGGAGGGGGGTAATACCACCTTTGAAAGTTTATATGGAATAATGTTTATTTTTGAAGTTAGACATATGCAATTTGGCACAAATATAGCTCGAAACTTGGATTAATATATATACTACTTTTTGTTTCGAATATTAGAGGAGAAAGGGGTAAAACCGACCATGAAAGGACCATGAAGTAGTCCACGCGAACGAAGTCGTGGGCACAGCTAGTAGAAGATAAAGTTTGATTATACGAGTAGAACTGGGTTGATGATAAAAAGGATTATAACCCTGTATGAAAACCAAGGACTATCAGTCTAGTTGTTGAGTCCCGTTAAATCCCGTCTGTTCAGCGACGCGAGAACGCAAAGCGCTCGTCGGGCGAGCCCTTGAGGTACTATTGGGACCGCGGTCCGTGTTCAATCTTCCAGACAGCGATTGAAATGTGAATTGTTTTCGTGCGGCGAGCTTTAAGACAGCATGTTTATTACTAATATACACATTACACATCATTAAGTATAAAAACATTTACACATAATGAACAGAATATTTAAGGAGCTATCAAATTAGCCATTGATAAGACGTAGAACGGACGTAGAAGACATTTGTTTTTGGACCAAACAATACTTGCTTTAGGGACAAAGCTTTTTACACTTGCGGTGTTAAGAATAACGGGCAAAAATCTTGCAAACACTTGGTTTTGCGAACCACCCAATAAATTCTATTTTTATCCATTACCTATATTTAACATTTAGATAGAAAGGGCACAAAATCGCAAACAAAATCTTACTTAAATGTATTCACTCAACATCACCACCAAATATATTAATAGATGAATTGTTAAATATTTAACTCTATCTATGTGGTAATTGCGAAGCATTGCAAAGGGCAAACACACTATGGTTCGGGGTTAGCAATAAATAAACCAGTCCTCTGTAGCAGCAAAGGCCAAGACTTTATCCTAGTTGGGAGCATATTACAGAATAGCAAAAAAAACCTTTTATTATATATATAGACTATATTATTATTTTTGTTAGATAATGTATGTGTGTTGCTGTATTATGTTTCGACATTAGTCGCTTATTTTTTGTATATACCCGTTGAATGTGTACCTTATTTGTTTGTAGTTGTGATTTTAAAGTTATGTACTGTAGCGTATCCTCAGACACACATTAATCAAACGCCTGAGTCGTAAATTTAAATCTGGATGTGAGAGTGGAAACAAAAAGAATAGACTTTTGTTTCAAATTAGCTTAAAGTGTCAGAATAATAATTAATAAATGCACTAGACTTGAACAGCACTCGTTTTAAACTGAAGTACTATTCTTTGTGCCGTCGACAGCATTTTTAAGTAAATAATTACAGTTCAATATAAGTTCCTTGCATACTCATTTAGGGAGTCAACCTAAACAATGATCCAAGCCAAACAGAAAACCAAAATGATCAGACTCAAGAGCTTCCGCGCTTCGGGCCTACCTCAGCCATTGCGCCACTGAGGTCCTCAAAGATGGAAACGAATTTTTAATCTGTGTAAAACCTGCGGCTGTCAGGTCAGCTGTCGAGTAATACCCGCCTGTTCAGCGGCGCGAGAAAGCAGAGCGCTCGTTTGACGAGCCCTCGAGGAGATTATTGGGACCACGGTCCGCGTTAAATCTCCTGACAGCGCAATTCGAGTCTGAATTGTTTGCATTGGCGGTAGTCTTTAGAGTAGTAGATATCGATGACGATATGCCAGTAAAGATTGGCACTGGCCTTGTAGAATCTTAAAATAGGGCATAGTTTCTGAGAGAATCTTAATATGATGTTTCTCTTGTTTTTATCTTGTATGGACTTGATCTCGCGTTTTTAGACCACGTACGATGGATACCTATAGGCATTGTATCAGCTCAAAGAAGATCTTTCGCTTTCAATGTTATTAAGCTGAACATTATTTAAAGTATGATTTATTTCATTTAAAAAGATATAGATTTATGCAAGCACCTTAATGAATATGGAACAAACCAATACAAATAAGCAAATTGACTATATAATATTAATAAAGTAGGCAATAATATATACGTAACATTTCCATTCATTGCTACACTACTCAAAATATGCTAAAATTTATATTCCATATCTGAATACTTTAATACGTTGAAATATTCCACTGACCTTTTTTTGAATACTAACAACTATTCATAAATAGGTTGAATACTAATTTTGTTATTTTATCTGGTATTTGACTTATATAATATTATTTTTAATATGGCTTAAAGTACATTCGCATTAGAATAAAAGTGTCGATGCTTCTAAACTTTATTTTTTAATTCATTCCATATTATATTTTAAGTGAAAGGACGTAGGTATGTTGAGAGACTTTTGACTCCTGTGACAAATGTACTGCGGAAGTAACTGAAACACTACTAAGATACAGTCAAACCCTTCCTTTATGCAAAAGCACGATATTGTTTCTTGTGTATGGCAAGCGCCAACCCCATCAACCGTTGACACGGTCACCTACAAAAGTGACGAACAAAAGAACGGACACAAAGGCAAGACGACGGTTCGCTTCGATTACAATGGGTCAATAAAATTAATATGACACCGCCCGCTGGTAAATAAAGCGTTCTCCTCGTAAACCCATAACTGAGCCGTGGCTAAGAGTGCTTTTACATTAGGTGATTGGAACGATTGTATAAAAATTACAGTGCAGCGGTTCAATCGCCGATGCCAGTAGCACAGAATTATGTATTATAAGAGAAGGTGCACTTCCGACACTTATTCTATTACGACAATAAGATTCAAAGTTCCTTTGCACGGCATGCAACGTTGCTCAAATATGCTTACTCTGGGATCTGTTTATTCGAAATTAGTTTATAATCGTTCAGTAGAGTTAACTTCAATGTTATCTATTAAAATTATCGTTTTTTGTAACGTTTAATTTGATTGTAGAATAGTTGGATGCAATTTCGAAAACGCTAGCACACATTTTTGTATGCTTCTTACAAGTGTTGTAATAAAAAATGGTTTGCGAGGCCTATAATTTTAATTTAAGAAGTGTTGTTAATTTAATAATAATTAATAAATAATAAATAATAAAAATAAATAGGTTCTGTAGTTTAATAATGACTGTAGTGTATATAAAAGTCGCGTCAATAAAACCCTTTCGTAATTTTAAAGTATCTGCATCTAGAGCAATGTCACCGCGTGGCTATGTCACCTAATGTGAAAGCGCATTTATGAACTTCAGTTAACTGACTAGCCTACTTTCATTACTCTTTTATTGTTAACATCTCAATAAATGCTAACTAGTTAGTTTGCCAAAGAACTGATGGTATGGTAGGCTAAGTGTATACCAAATTTCAACAAAAAAAAATTGTGTAATAAAAGTAACGGGAAGTTTAGGTTAGGTTGCAATGAAAAACTATTAACTTCTTGGCGTGATCTTGAAATTTGATTGTAACATGGTGGTGGAACATATTGTTTATGACGATTTTATGATCCTGTACTTAATAACTAAACCATCGGAGCGTTATTGTTGATGTAATATTTCGAAAATACTTTAAGGTAGATAAATTCCGAGATTTGGTAGTCTTTGTAATTATTTTAAACGTAGGTATCGCTCGGAAGCAAATATTCATATTTGAATTAGTGACATCTGTTGATACCGTACTTTCCTCGTTAAATTTTAAATATACTCGTACTTACGTAATCTCAATAGTTTTTTTTTAAGTAGCAATAATATCGATCAATGTATTAATTGATACTCTATTATGGTCAATCGGAAATATTTATGAATGTATTTTTTTATTTTAATGTGACTTATTTTTAATCAGGTACCCAGCTAAAACATGAAATCGACAGATCTGGGGATAATAGCATCAGGGTAAGGCCAGAAAACCGGAGGCCTACGGCTTGATGGAGCCCATGCAACCAATAAGGTACGTGTGTTTTGTTTCCGAATTTTTCTGTGTTACCTATTTTTTGTATTTCGAATGTGTTTGTGGCCAATAAATATGTTTTATTCTTCCTTTTATTTGCAATACCTCGTGTCTACGCAGTTGATTTACACACAAGCAGCCATTATGTACTCGACAGCTGAAATTGAAGCGAATATTATTCACAATTTTAATTAAATACACAGGGTTTTCTTGGGAACGCTTCCTAAGTTAATTTAACGCAACAACAGTTTCATTATTACACGTGTGCTTTCAATTTACGGGTTGAATGGGGAAAAGTTTCGATCATCTTGTAAATACTCGACTTATTTACGGACCGTCTCGTTAATTGAGTGGCTTCATGATGAGAATATATTAAACTGCGTATTTTGTTTATCATTAATTAGGATGTTGATTCCAATCAATAATAATTTTAGGGTATCGATGCCGTAAAAAAGGATTTTACATTACATCGGCTATTTTGATTTAAGCAGATTTTCTTTAAAATTACTTTCAAAATGCTCCGAAACTATAGGTCTTGATATACTTATCAAGACTTATAGTTTCACTTCAGTTTTAGACTTCATTAATAAGTTAGTAAACTTATGATGTCATAGCTACGTTCATATAAAATCTATGAAGTACTTGTGTTTTGACAGGTAATTGAAAATATCTTAATTTACTGCCTCGTCAATATCCCTACTGGTCGTTAGGGGCTGCATCACATAGAATAAATTATTTAGAAAAAATACTAACACTACAAGGCAAGATATACTGCGGTACGATATTGGATGGGTAACCATTCCATGAATGAAGAAATATTAATCAAGTCCATCTGCTACGGATGGCTCTAGAAACATTCCTGATCATAGCTGCCATCACGATATTCAAAGGCCATTTGGCGGCTTGAGAACATCTGACAGTAACTTGGTCACAAGCCTAACACTCGAACACTTCCAACCCTCACCCGTGTTATGGAAAATGGCCTGTTTCATTTTAAAGTTTAGTTTAGGCATGTGATGACAGCTGACCAGCAGTGATATTGAAGACTATTTAAATTACATACTACCTACCTAATCTTTTAGCAGCTACTCTGAAGTATCCAAATTCTGTGCGGCTTTCGACACGTGTTTCGTATTGATTGCGTGAAACACGGCTTTGGGCCGATTTGTTTATTCACAAATCCTTGTTCCAGCCTAATTGAAAAAAACCTTTTTCGTTTGTAGGCCCGCACTTTTCGATCGATCTGTCTCGACTTTGTGAATGTTTTCTTTAAATTACTCGATAGACACGGTGCAATAAACTGCTGTCGTGCATTGCAAGTGATGTACCTAACGTCATATTTTGTATTTTATGGTTTTAAATTTACGGTAAATGTTAAGCATGCATGCAATAAGTATGCAAATTTGAGAGTAACTATTAAGCTAATGGGTAGCAACTTGAACACAGTTCACAACTGGTGAGATTATTATGTTATCAAAGTAATTCTTTGTAATTTCATGTTAAACAAGTTGTAAAATGTAGTATTTGAGATTGAGATTTCATAATCACATTTTACTCGTATGCACACATTTATGGAATAAAACGTAGATAAAATTGACTTGTGTATTTAAAACTAATAAATCACCTTTAAAAATGTATCTACCAATTGTTTTTGTAAAATTATTTCTTTTCTTTTTTTCTTGCGTAACAACGTACTATATAATATTGCTAGTATACTTTTTCTATCATTTGCTTTTATTTGAACTGTCAAAATATAAAAACGGAAAGAAAACTACGTTATACCTAAACAAAATAAATCAAATCACATAAAGTTATCCTGAGAGCGCATAATTCGCAATACCAAAGTTAAATTGCAAAGCTTAAAATAGGCCCCTAAGCGGTTTTCTGTGAAATACATTCATTAATTTATATTCTGAACAAACAAATGAAAGTAACTTTTTAAGATTTGAATACCAAATTCTTTTTCATTTCCTGAATTTACCACAAATAGGTAGACATAAAATTTGCTGTACTATTTGCAGATATATTATATAATATTGACACAACTTAGTTTATTTCTTTTAAAAGTGATAAAGCATTACGGTGCATGATTTTATTAAATGCTTCACAAGTTCAAAATTCAAAGTAGGGATTGAGGTAGATAAAGGTATCTACCTCAATCCCTACTAATATTATAAATGCGAAAGTAACTCTGTCTGTCTGTCTGTAACGCTTTCCTGCTTAAACCTCTCAACCGATTTTGATTAAATTTGTTATAGATATACCTTGAATCTCAAGAACGGACATAGGCTACTATTTATTAGAAAATAAGGGGGGGCGGGGGGAATACCACCTTTGAAAGTTTATATGGAAAAATGTTTATTTTTGAAGTTAGAGATATGAAATTTGGCACAAATATAGCTCGAAACTTAGATTGAAATATAGACTACTTTTTGTTTCGAATATAAGGGGAGAAAGGGGTAAAACCGACCATGAAAGGATGTAGTCCACGCGAACGAAGTCGCGGGCACAGCTAGTGGTAGTTAAAGGCAGGCAAAAGTTCATTATTAAAATGTCGACAACCTTGCAAGATTATAAATATCATCAACGAATTTAGTTTTACAAGACGACAAAAATGCTCGTGATAAAAGTTGAGTTAATGGAATATAGTGCATAAAACATATTTTTCAATCGTTAGATAAAAAATAAGCCGCTAAATGATAGTAAATTATGTAAAGTCAAGAGAGAGAGAAATTATTTTCATATTTTTCATTCAATTATACCACTGGTGACACCATACCGTAGAAAGCAAAACAAAAAAATTGAGTTTTAAGTACGATAACCTAAAACTACTCATTCGCAATAAGTCTTAGAGGCTTCCTATTTTTAATTAAGTGAATGGATTAGTAGGTTGTAAAATGATTTAAATCTCAATTTAATTATTGAGCAAGATCCCATAGAATAATAATATGTAAACAATTTATAGGTGTAAATATGATTACTTAAAGTAGGAGGTGTAAACCGATTTTCCACTCGCTCAAGCTTGAACGTTGGGTCCGTTGCCCGTCAGTCGCCCGAAGGATACTTGTACGTAGCTCTATAAATTCTATATTATGCATAGATGAAATTAGATTCTACGGAAACGTGAAAAAGCTTAGCTCAATTTCGCAATACCCTAAAGGATTTACTTAATATAAGTCTAACATTGACTGATTGTGCTTAACTTGTATAGAGATCTTCATCGTTAAAAATAGATGTTGTAAGTAAAAGCAAGTTTAACTCTATAAGGTATCTATGAAATAAATATTCTAAAACGCATACAAAAAAACCTATTTATAAAGACTAATACGTGAGAGTTTGTTTGTACGGATTTGTGAATGTTACCCAATAAAAAGTTAACCTTTTTATATATTTTTTTACAGAAATAAAGGTCGTGGGTTCAATTCCCACACCGCAAGGGAAGATAAAAAAAAATGTTTCTTTAAAATATTTGAAGTTCGCTAGTGCGCCGTAAACCACTATACAAATACAAAAAATATATAGATACAGTTTAGATAATTATATAGAAACATTAACGATATTTTTATCCTAAAGTAAAAGAAGGGCCGCAGCTAATCAAGAAATTTGAGTTCTTTATTAAATAAACAGTGACGAATATTTTAACTATAAAAAAAATTGATATCACATAGATTGACCTGATCCCAAAGTATGTAGCGTAAGCAAATGTATTAAGGAAACCAGATAAAATAGTGGTACCGAAATTCTTACCTAAATACAGAAATATTGGTCCTGTAAGCCGATTCGCAAACGTCAGAAACTATAACGAAAGAAAGAAATAGATTTATTGACCATCACATCCTTCTTTCATCGGGCCAGTCAACAAACGCATCAACACGTTCAGTATTAATTTTACCGTCCTCAAACAGCCTATTTAAGGCTAATCGGGCAATTTGGTTCATGAGCGAGCTCCCCATATCGATCCATGAGATTTATTTGTCGAACGATAACCGCGCTGCAGACCTGATATCACGAGATACCAGACTTTATCTGCGTTTTATTGTTTACACACATCTCCAGTTGTCACGTTCGTGTAAAGCACACGACGTCATTGAACTTTAACACTTATAAATTTTTCGTGAAACTGGTTTCAGGATACTTCAAGCTTAGATGGGTAATATCTGGATCATGATGATTTATATTGAATGTCTTTAATTCACAAAAAAACACAGGTGTTAGGTGGTCTATAGGTTTGCAAGGATTCAGTGGAAGCCAATAATCCACTTCAGTCAAACATTATTAGTTTGTATCCACCTCAATACCTTGTCACATTAAACGTCCGCGTGTCTGAGTAAGAAAATATACAGTTAGCTTATTATGAAAAGGAACTGAGTTGCTCAGTAACTAAAGATGCTATCTATAGTTAGGTACATACTCGATCACACAATCGGGTGTACCCCATTGTTCACAAAACGCTTGAAACGAATGAAATAAATTCGAATTCAGAAACTACGAGAGATCTCTCTCATAATAATCTCTTTCTAAATTTAAATCAATGGGCAGACAAGACATAGACTTTCCAAATAGGAATGGTTTCCGATGTTTGTGAATAAGAATTAAGTTGTTTATATGGCAGTAGCTTGAAACTCGATGCGCTCTATAACTTTGAATGGTGCGCCATTGTTAATTCACTATTGAATATTTCTGAACAAATTAACACCTAAGTTACACATCAAATAATTAAATGGATGTGCTTTTTCTTCTTCTACCTTCCACCAAAGCTCATATAATGTTAAACGATAGCTTTTTAACATAGATAAATTAATGTTTCATTATCTATGACATATTCATCAAATAAGTTTTAACGCGATGCGCAACTAGTTCACGCTATGCATTTTGTCGTAATATAGCTTAAACTATTTATATTTTCCAACCGAAATTTCAAAATGATCTCAATTATCCCAAACTATGACATAATTCTTCACAATAATTAGTATTGTACTACAGTGTTTGACATTAAGGTACAAAAAAAAGCTCTTCTGTGTATATATAGTCTGGTGTGCTTTTTAGCGTACCTCCTACTTAATAATTCATATTTGGAAACAGTTCCATTAAACGGATTTTTGGCAAAAAGGTTAAAATAGAAGAGGCGGGTTTTATTTAAATTTTATTCGGCTTTCTTTGCGTTAATGCTTGGACCTTTGCAAATCAGGGAGGTAAGGAAGAAGTGGAATTAGGCTTATTGTAGGTGCGCAATAAAAGTTAAGGGCCGTATTTACTTAGGAGGTCGTTAGCGCGCCTGGCTGCTCTTTGAACTGATTCTTGCTCTTTGGAGATCCAAAGTAGAATGCAGACCCAGCAGGCTCATTAAAAGGACTGGGCAAAGTTGCTGAAAATACTTGAATCAGATAAGTTATGTCATAAATTTAAGGACGTTTACCTATTTCTTATTCTATTTTTAGATAACTTTACTACACACGTTTGCAGATAATTTGTTTGAGGCAATCCATATACATAATGTGTTTGTTAAAGAAATTGATGAAAAACGCACACGTGTCGTTATTTCAAACTACCTTAATCTGTTTAAATTTCCTAATGGAAATTGGACTATGCACTTTGTCAATTAAGTCGAAAATTGACGGAGCGTATTGACACAATTCATTACGTTGATGTGCTACCCGAGTATTACAGCTATTATTATTGGATGTTAAAAATATAGGACTAAGTGCTCTTTCTTTAACTATTTTGAATATTTTCCATATTACCTAACTACTAAAAAAAAACAAAAATGTATGTGATACGAGAACAAATACTTTTTTATGAGTACTGCGAATGCAATCAAAATTGTTTCAAAAAATAAAACACCAACAGTATGCAAATGCAATACCGACCACTAAATTCTGAACTACAATTTAATCGGAATAAATGAATTTGTTTGAACGTTTCATTTTTGTTGAAATGGTCAGCCATCAAAAAAGTTGACCCAGTTTTGCCGCAAATTTAATACCCTGTACGTGCTCTAGGTAGATATTTGGCTGCACCAAATAAAGCTACCACTATTCTATTATTTCATCTAAATAATGAAGGAAATTTATCCACGCACGCACCCCTCATTGTGGAAACCTACGAATATCATTCATTCCTTTCAACGTGAATCCACACACAAACAAAAACTTTCATTTAATCGCAACGATAAGCCTTCAGAGTAAAAAAGGATTTGACAACAAAAGTGATGAAATGGGCGAGGCATATGCCTCTTAAATTCTATTCTTTGTTTGTAATTCTGAATTAAAAACGCATACAAACAGTATTTACTTTGTGTGAAAAGTTACGACGATTAACATTAGGAATTTCTACACAACTCAGATCTTGTCACACTACACTCCACGAACTCAATGAGACCGATAATAGAGTCAACCCAATTTGACAAGGTTAACAATGCTTTATTTATAACCCATCACATAACAAATAATAATATACATATATAGTGCGGGCATGTCTTGAAGTACCTATTGATTGTTGTTAGTGTCATTCGTTATACATAACACATTACTATTTCTCAGGTTATCAGGAAGTATTATAACTAGATGATTTTAGTCAAAATTATTTAGAAATCATTTAATAACTCTGACACCAAAATAGTTAAAGCACTTAAGTGCTAGAAATATAGAAATTATGGACTGTACAGTCAGCTTCATAAAGATCTAAGTGTCCAGAGTGGTCAAAATTATCTGAAGGACACAAGTTCATTTTTATGTACGTTGTCAGGTCGTCTTATTGTTGTAAACGTACAGAGTGGTCAATATTATCTAAACTACACGATTCCATAAATATGTTATGTGTTAAGATGAGCAATAATATATTCGCGTCCTAAGTATTCATTGGTATCTAAGCATTCAAAGTGATCATAAATATGTTGTTAGTAAAGAAAAGTAAACTTTAATGTTTACGTAATACGATTGATTTCATTTTTATTATTGACAGTGACGTTCTAAGACACATCGATAAACGAAAACTTGGATGTCCAATTTCGTCACAGCCTACAAATATATTATGGATATGCCATAAAATTACGTGCATGCAAGTGGAATTTTGTAAAGGTAGGAAACTGAATTTAAAGTTTTTGTAAATTCACGCGGGAACTGAACCGACTACAATTTACAATTTAAATGATAAAAAAAATGCTTAAACTTTACTATTTAGATATTATTATATTATTAAAAAGGTTAAAAATTAAAGTATGGTTTTTAATTTGCATTTATAATAAAGAATTGGGTACAATTATGAGAATTGAAAACTGTTATTCGCATACGGATCTGACATTTAAATTAAGTTTTTGGGAGCTGGCCTCCAGTTTTTTTACTATGTGGTATTTAATCTAGGAATTTACTAATCACATCAATGTGTAGAAAACCATAGTCAACTATGCCAATGTATTCATTAAGTCTTAAGTATTCTTATTGGAAATTATTGCGCCTAACGATTTATGACATTAAAAATGGGGATATTTTACAGGTTTTATAGTTTCGGAAAAAAAGTGGCTGCAACACACGAATGGACAGATAGACATGACGAATCCATAACGGATTTTGCCATTCGGCTACGGAACCTTAATAATCTTAGATGTTTTTAATAAATTAAGATAAGTTAATTTAGTAGGTATTAGTATTAGTTACTTAGTTATGTCGTAGTGGCTATAGTAGGCAAATAGTTGGTTTTTTTTTATATTACACTTCAAGATTGTCCTCATCCCACCTGATGTTAAGTGGTAATAAGGTCCTAGATTAAAGGCGACAAGTACAGCATAATAAATCTGTTACTGGACTTGTCGCCCTCGCCTTGAAGGCTTGACCCCTGCTACTAATGTAGCACCCCCCAGGAGCCTTACTCAGACGCAGGAACACAACAACACCGAAGTGATTGTTATTTGGCTGCGGTCTTCTGTAAGGTGAAGGTATTTAACCAGTCGGGCTGTTCTAGTTCGAGCTATAAATCACTATGCCCTACTTATTGAATTTTTAGATAATGCGTAATAATAACATATTATGTAAAAATTTGACTACTTATTTGACCGTAAACTGATCAAATTTTATAGCCGTGGGATTAATTTAAACACACTCGTTAGGAGTTCCTGGATTAAAACTCTGATAAGGTGTAGCCTCGTTTTTAAGTTAGATCTGCGAAAGTAAATCTTGGAAAACTGCATTAAATTTGGTGCAGTTGTTCTTGAGTGATGTCGACACAAACACACATACAGACAAAAAATCTTAAAACACCAGGTTTTGGCCTCAATTGCTTTCTTCGAGACCCCCTGAACTTTATCTTTTTCCAAAATATCTATTAACACGGACCTGTTACACTTTTACAATAGAAAAATAGAAAATATTAATTGAGAAAAAGATTGATTGGTAGGTGAAAATATTTTATAAACAAGCTTTTATTATGAACATACAAAGCAAACAAAAACCAAGATATACATAAAACTCAATGTTTTTAAAACCTTACGAAGGTGTACCAAATTTCAGCTCAATTGGTCCACAGGAACAGGGGGTCTACCCCCATAAACGAAATATGTCGGATCCGACAACGGATGGACGAACCAATTTTTAATCCTCATAATCATTAAAAAATCACTTCGAATGCAAATTAAGTGTTTTCAAAAAAACACAATATTATTTATGCAAATCAAAAACCAAGTCTTCATTCTTAAACTTTTGAGTAATCTTCAAAAACGAAACCTTTCGTTTGTTCGTTTCGTTTTTGAGAGTACCCCTCCAGGTGTTCCTATGGGTATCTTCTAACTCCATTACCAGGCCAGCTCCATGTTACTATGTTAATGTATTGTTATCGCAGTTACCTAAGTAGGTATAACAAATTTCAGCACAATTGGTCAACCTGAACTGGGTCAATTCTTCGTTTTAAGAATTGTAAACATACATACCTATAATGTGGTAGATACATATAAAAGCTTACAAAGAGATGTCTAAGTTGCGGGCACAGCAAACGAAGAAAACAAAATTGGTGAAACAATTGAAGCCTTGCTGCTTGGAACGCCGACACTTTACGCACTCGAAGTTTAAAAATCTGCCAAATGTGTAGATATTTATGATCACTCTGACCGCTTAGATACCAATGAACAGTTTTGATGCGTACGTATTAATGATGATTGTAATCGTGTACATGTTATTGGAGACTTATGATGAGAAGATATTTATGACTTGTTGGATGTGTACAATATTTAGGTGACTTTGAATGATAATATATTATTGCACCTTTGTTCCTCATATATTTTTGACTACCTTCACACCTCATATCTTTATGAACGTGACTGTACCACACTTAAGCAAAAGTACCAAAAATTGATGATTGATAATTTATTAATGATTGATTGATGATTCATACTCGTACTGACGAACTGCTTAAATAATATGTATAAAAATACATGTACGATGTGTAGTCTTTCAAATTTTATAATAATATACCTACTGCGTTAAAGTACTGATATCAAGTCACATGAAGTATGAAAACACCAGTACAAAATGCATTTTGAACTAGCGCCAATTTCATCTGTAAAGTAATCCTTTAAATTCTTATGGGGTCAACAACTTCTTGGCTTTATCGAACGTGTACTACTGCCAAATATCCGGGTAAACTTTTCTAGTATCCTGCGTATGTTACGAAGTTTGCGCTGGCATGTGCGATTCATATTGTTCCATTGACTTGCTAGTAGTTTTAGAAGACAAACACACAACTGACTGAATAAACTTGAGAAAAATGCAGTGCCTAATACATAGATATAACTTAGTTTTTAATTAGAAAACTTAGATTTATAGGTATAGTCTAAAATTACATATTTACTACAGAACTTCAAAAAGTAGCTTCATGGTTAAAATAAAAAACTATGTAATAATATCATATACCAGTTAAAACTAAGGTCTTTCAAAAAAGGTAAAATATTAGACAATGTGATGAAGTCTGACACACGAAGTCTTATTATAAAAAGAGAAGTGCCTTTAAAATAATATTACGTAAATATATAGCACAGCATAAATATGTAGTTCTGTAGAACAATGCATTAAATATTGAAAGAGATCTTTCGAACGACGAAATGAACAACTTCATAGAGCACTTCGTATACAACGTAAAATGTTTGTAAATTTTTATATTCTAAAAATAAATAGTATTTTCCTCTTGACCGCATGACTAAATAAAAACAAAAACTTTTTAGAAAGGTTCCATGCACCATCAAAGGCTTTTAACGATGATTTGAACTTAATAGGTAGTACAACCAAACGGATTTCGAGAGATACAAATGTTATTTGGGATTTTCCAAAGATATGCATTCAAATGAGAGTTAGGTGTTACAATATTAATGATGATCGCAAGAACAACAAAGTTTTTGTTTCGATGCTTTCGGACAGTGCATACGTAATCAAATTTATGCGCGTGTTGAAGTACATGTAAAGAAAATAAGAACAGGCAAAGGTTAAGAGACTTATTCACGGGTAATTTAGCGAACATTTTCTAGTCATTCCGAAGTTGGTACTGTTATTATTCTACTATTACTCTTGTGGAGTATCTTGTGACTTCAAGTAAGACTTTTATTTTGCTGTTAAGTATTGTACTGCTACAATACTTACACGCTGCTTATTACTTAGACGCTGCCGTCTTGCAATAATAGAACAAAGTCTTATATAAATGAATAACGAACAACATTACATACATTGCTCGGATTGTGTGGTAAGTAGCTCAAGCACTTGTGTTACAAGAATTAGAAATAACGACAAATACAATCCAGAAATGTTCGTTTTACGTATTGACCCGAGCGGTAATCGAACCTCAGAGAAAGCGGTGAACGAAAACCTCAGAGATGGTGCGA
This sequence comes from Glyphodes pyloalis, assembly GCA_037074685.1. Lineage (NCBI taxonomy): Eukaryota > Metazoa > Arthropoda > Insecta > Lepidoptera > Crambidae > Glyphodes > Glyphodes pyloalis. Next base: position 7,190,503 of record JAYKKO010000002.1, read on the forward strand.
CGCCAAAGTCTGGTCCAATAATTAGTAAGGTACACGTAATGGTATCGATAGTTGGTCAATTTATGACGTATTTTTTACAGTTTTATAAATAATATTGTAGATAAGGAAAAAAAATCCTGTAGTTGCACTTTTTCAGTCAAAATAACACGTACTGTGCGGAACAGGTTACCCATACTAATAAAACTCTAAAGAAAGACAACATTTTCGAAACTCTGTAACTATTGAAAAATATTTTTTTTCTAAATTCTAAATCTTTTAAATTACAATACACTACCTTTTTTTGCAAATCTGAAAGTATATAAATTGTTTTTTTATGTGAGTTTAGCAAATAAAAATACAATTTGTTGGCATCTACAATACTTGCGTAAGCGTTAAAGCAAATCTTTGTTATAGTGAAAATAGACTAGGTAACCAGTTACCTAACTGTGTCACAAAACTCACTGTGTCATGTTGACGACCTCGATGGCGCAGTGGCTAAGGTAGGCGGCCAAAGTGCGGAAGGTCCTGGGTTCGAATCCCGGTCGGGTCAATTTGGAAAAACTAAATTTTCTAAATTGACTTGGATCTGGGTGTACTGGGATCACGCCCCCAGTTAGTATCCGTCGTCTAGTGCTCATAGTACAAGGAGAAACCTTAGTTTGCGACCAGGTGATTGGTGTGATTGTCTGGCGCATTTATTTATGTCTAATAGGTACATAACACAAAAAAATGTAAGTTGAACGACTCTACATAAACATAGTTACAGTGCACAAATAAACTGTGTGCATTATAATGCTGCGCCTTCGCGGCAATATTAGCCTTTTTTTAGAACTTATTCAAGAAAATATCATCAATCAAGTTCCCTGTCTTCTATTCACCAACTTCAACAATGGACCGTAAATTCAGTATTACCATATTTCCATACTCATTCATACTCCATGATTCTTTTACATTCATGTGGAAATTAAAATTGATAGCACGAGGAAAACTACTTGAATGTTCATTTGAATGAAAGTCATTATTTTTGCTAACATCGCGTGTTGGAACACTACAAATCAAAGATGTTATGTATCATACCAACATTCACTTACATCAACACACCTCGTCTGGGCGGGGAAATTAAACGTTTGCTTTCAGCATGTTGACGTTTTAAATCAACGTAGAGAATGATATGTTTACATCCTTTTTTTGTAGTGAACCTTATATAATACTACCCGCGATTTCGTAAAAACTCCATAAACTCCATAAAAACAGGTTTCTTGCCATAGAAATACAGAAAAAAAATGTAAAAAGAAAATCTAAATTGCTGTAACATTTTACGAAATACAGCCGCTTAAAACAAATATGTATGATAAAAACGCTGCTCTCGCAAAAAAACATCTAACGAAGCTGTAGGCAGTGGCGTAACTAAACCGCTAAAATTTTCATCCGATGGGATCCCCCTCTTTTAAAAACAGGTAAAATATAGTACTTAAAGTGGATACACTTTTACTTATAAGAGTTTGTATATACATAATAAAAAAAGAATACCTATTAATTCAAAACAGTTGGGATTCTCCTCAGGTTGGGGCCATCTTCTGACTGGGGACCCGTGGCATTTTGCCGACAAAGGCCGCCATTTTTGATATCAAGGCTTCAAGGCTTAAGGCATAGGTTTGGTGATAACAATCTCGACCTTTGTAACCAATACCGCAACTTTTCTACTCAAAAAATTTAACTCAGGATGCCGAAATCACTATTCAACTTTTTACCTTCACCTTCGAGGCGTTATTTTGAGAAATATTCTGGCTAAATTCGAAAGGTAAATAAAGTAAAGGTAAATAAAGTGTTTTGAAAAGGCCGATTTCGCGTGAATGCGTCGCTATAATCAGCCGATAAAACTACATTGTGTGCACAGAGTTTTTGTCCCCATATAAAGGGATAGTTAGCCGAAAACGTGGACTGACGTGCCACATTGTGTTGTAGCTGACGAGTCGGGAACTGGTGGGCTGATAATAGCTGATTGTCAACTTGACACACTATGGGACGGAGCGGGGTAAATGCAGCCCTATTTTATTCACAGCCGAATACAATGGACACGTCGGAGTCTATAATGGAAACTTGTTAACTCGGAATAGTTTAAAAGACCGGAGATGCCAGACATTGCTTATATTCTGAAAGACAAAATGTAGGGAATAGAGGAATTTTATTATATATATTTTATGCTGGCGTACCCCTTCAGTTGTAAAAGATAGGCACCTACGTGCCTGGTAAGAAGTAATGGGGCGAACGTATACCATAACTGATATTTTATCTATAAAATATTCTTACAAAATATTTTTGAACTCTACCAAGTCCAGTGATAGTTTCATACAAAATGCTGTCAATATTAAAAATTTCAAATCAATTAAGTCCTAGAACACAAAACAAATAGTTTTGATCTAAAATTAAAGAACGGTCTAATGCCAAAAAAGGATTAAGATTGCTGCACTAAACTCTGAAGTCACTTTTCCTATTAGATTAGTTAGAGGACATCTTATCACGAAAGTGACGCTGAATTAGTTCCGTTAATAGCGGTTTATTATCTGAGGATAGTGGGACAGTTGAGGGCAGTTAATAGGGTATTTTACATATATTTGCATATTTACCAGGATTGAATGGGAAGCTGGGTAAAGGTACAACAGAAGTCAAATTAATTTTATAACTGCCATTTTATGCAGATGTTACTGCAAACATTACCATTTGGCTGTTAAAGATAAAAATAAAATCAAATAAATTAAAAACAAACAGCATAATCTCAAGTTATTAAAATTCTAGCTTTGTCTTTATTTTAACTACGTAATATATATATATATATAACATCATGATGATTTTACATAAATTGGACAACATCACATACGTTGCTCTAATTCTGTGGTAAGTAGCTTAAGCACTTGTGTTACAGAAATCAGAAACAACGACGGTACCACAACACCCAGACCCGAGACCATATAGAAAAGTTCGTTTCCCGTATTGACCCGACCGGGGATCGAAACCGGAACCTTAGAGATGGCGCTCGCCAAAGTCAGGCCCGCTCGCCTCTCGGCTACGGAGGTCGTCATACATAAATGGTAGAAATGTCTATTCTGATTGCCTGACCTGCTTACTTAGTTTTAGAGTATTACATGTGATCTTGTCTGATATGTAATTTAAATGTATTAATTAAAATTGGTACAGATAGATTTCTTCGTAGGTATAATAATAATAAATAAATGTTTATTGTCCAACAACAATCCATAATCCTTAATATAACACTTGTACATTAGTTTTAGTACATTTTGAGGAATGGTTTTATAGTGACGACAACTGACGTCGAAGCTTAGTAAAAAACTGTGTCATAGACGTCAATTCTCTTCCATCATAGTAGGTATTACCACTTGTACAGACTTGAGTAGAGCGTTACAGGTTACCTAAAACATTTGTTTTTGAAAATCCATACCGACTCTTTCTCCAGAAACATATTCATGTACATTTTATTCTAATTGTTTTTGCCTATATAACGTAAATAATTCATAAAAAAACAACTAAAATAAACACTACATAACATAGCTTGTTCCAAACGTTGGTTTACACAAGCTTTTGGAAAATCTACCCAAAAATAAAAATAGACTGACAGGTGTGGCAAACAGGTACACGGTTTATTTTAAATCGAAATAAGTTTCAGCTCAGTATGTTTATGTTCAAGTTGGCAAGTTGTTTAGCAAACGAAATAGCTGCCTGTATGAGATCCGACGAAAATGCATCATGCATATAACATGCACTGCAGTTTTCCAGCACGATGCTTATTTTATTTATGTATGCTTTCGATAAGATTTTCCAGGATATGAAAGGTGGATGGGCTGGATGCATAATAGATAAAGTGTAAACACATTCTTAATGAGGGAAGGAAGAGGGATAAGGAACTTAGAGTAGGGTGATTAAAAATATATTTAAAATAAAAGTAAAGGGAAAAATATACAGATCGAATGAAAGGTAAAAGAAGAAGAGGTAGAAAAGTCATGTCAGTTTGACTATTGATTTAAAAGCATATAACCATAACGTATGACTCATAAGGAGTCCGTAACACACATTAAACCAATGTAATGGTTATAGCTTTTTACTTCGTTAAGTGGAATGAAGTATTTCTTTACAACATCACATCTCACTTAAATCCAATGGTTTGTTATGTCATAGTGCCTAGCCAACAGCTTAGAGTAGGTTTTCGCCGAACTAGGTCGACTGAACATTTACCAAACCCTCTATAATTTTTAAGCATTAACGCCTTAACTTCTAATGTTCTTACGTTATGAAACTTAATTCAATTTAACTACAACCACGGTTTCGAATGGAATATTAACTATGGCCAGAAATTACGCATACTTCTTAGCCAACAGCCGTCAAAATACGTTCATTCGGCCCTAGAGGACTACTCCAAAAAATTAAATTGTCGTATCGGATGACGGGTAGCAATTTTTGAATTATTATAATCGTAACAATCTCACTTCGAATGCGATGCGTATTTTCAAAAAATAAAATATTGTTTATGCAAATCCAAAACCATGCATTAATTCCTAAACTAAGGAAATGTTAATATTTAAAGCCTTAATTTATTATACTATGGTTTCTAAAATTATTATCTTGAAAACTTACCACCCTTAAATATAATAGTTTAAGTAATTCACAAAACGGTTGTGGTATTTTTAGGGTTCCGTACCTCAAAAAGAAAAAACGGAACCCTTATAGGATCACTTTGTTGTCCGTCTGTCCGTCCGTCTGTCAAGACCCTTTTTCTCAGGAACGCGTGGAGGTATGAAGCTGAAATTTAAATCAATTACTCAGGTCTACTGTCCCTTGAAGTTGTGAAAAAATCAAACTTCTAAGCCAACGCAATCAAAAGATACAGCCGTTTATGCCGCAATTTTTCGACACTTGCAAGGGAATCAAAACCTACAGGGTGCTTCCCGTGAACTCAGAATCTTGAAATTTGGTACGAAGCAACGTCTTATAGCATAGATAAAGGAAAAATTACGAAAACCATAAATTTTTAGTTACATCACATATATATATTTTTTTAATAATTTTAAACTTACTACCCATTTCCTCATAAACGCGTAGAGGTATTAAATTGAAATTCATACCAAATACTCAGGTCTATAATACCTTTAAGCTGTAACAAAATCAAACTTCTATGTCAACGCAATCAAAAGAAACAGCAATTTAAGCTGCATATTTTGAAACTCGCAAGTACTCGCAAGGGAATCAAAACCTAAAGGGTACTTCCAGTCGACCTAGAATCTTGAAATTTGGCATGAAGCAACGTTTTATAGCACACATAAAGGAAAAATTCCGAAAACCTTAAATTTTTAGTTACATTACAAAATATTTATGCTCCTCCTATATCTTTCCCCATTGTAATGTTATGAATTTCATTTTGCAATAAAAATACCATAGGTTTGACTCGATTGTCGTAATGAACGAACTTTGTAAACCTTGCAGGTTTGTACGGAACCCTCGGTGCGCGAGTCCGACTCGCACTTGGCCGGTTTTTTACTACAACTTTTACTCATTATATAAGAGACATACATAACCAGCACTCCTTGAGGAACTGACTAAGTTTCGTAACTCGATTTTCATTAAATTCGACATAATGATGGCATGGAAGCGCCGTTTCAAAAAAGCTTTTGATAGCTGCTTTTCAAAGATCCCTTATTATATTATATTATAGATTATTTGATTATGCTCTTTAGGGGCTATTTTTATCCAAGGAAAATTTTAAGGCTCAGACCCAAGCAAATCGTTTCGGTAAGGTATTTTTAGTTTAAGTATCGTAACGCGTAATTTTTTATTCGTGGTCTTACATATAATTTCGGCGGCATTATCCGAATTCCCATCTGACGTAAATAAGGAACTTCAAAAAATTTACAGATATCTGTTTGAAATACCGGTATCGCAACATTTAAGTACGTAGGTATTTGGCGATAATAGTAATATTAATGAAGTCAAGAGATAACGAAGCAAGGAGGCAAGTAGGCGTCCCTATTAGGTAAGTAAAAGAAATCGAATAGAGAAGACAAAAGTTTTTCGCAGTAATAACGGATTCGAGGGAGAGTAGAAACGTTTTGTTGTGACTGTACTTTGATGTGGGCTTAGGACGAATGTGACAGTGCCAATAGACTCGGAATTATACAGCAAACGGTAATTAATTCGAGGAAGGGAGATACGGGAAAGTGTTCGAACTAATAAAGAAGTTATTTAGGTAGATTGGTGTAAAGTGTAGTTCCCAATTTATTTGGTTCACGTAGTAAATATTCAAACGATAAATTTTACCAACTTTAGTAACTTAGTTTTAGTTTGTAACATTTAAATATAATTACAAATTATTATTAGTATGTAAAACAGTTTTTCAACATGTCATTAAAAAATAAATAGTTGACTGCAGACTATTTTTGCTGGAACTTCTTTAGTAAAATTTATTTCGGCAAATGCCGCGTAAAAGCGCGCCATTTATCATGGATTCCATCGAAGAAAATATTTCAGTTTATATTAAATTATACGTCGCTCCCTCGAAGCGTATTTACTTCAAAAATTCTACTATCTAACACTACTAACAAACCTAACTGAGACAATTGACCATCCGATGCATTATCTTTGCTAATGCCCTTTCCAACATTTTAAGATTCGTCATGTGTCAAAAATGTCTGTCAGCTGTTAACAGTCATCCGTCTGTCATTTAAAGCATCGTAAGTAATAAAACAATCCGTAAAAAGAAGCGATCGTTTTTCAAATATTAGAACTGGGCATAAGCGGTGGTATACTCGTAGTTAACAAGATGCGTCTATCTGCAAAAAAATGTCAAGATTTTGTGTGACAACTAACGTATCCAAATCACACGAGACGTCAGAATTAGCCCAAGTTTGCGTCTACCCATGTTACATACAGCATTCAAGACATAACACAAGTTTCTTGGAAGATTGAAGTATGGTCGCCGATGAAAGGATACGCTCTGACCCACACCGGACCTCAACTTGCGTATACCAAACTATGTCCACAGTTGTAGGTATTCAGGGTGTTTGGAATATCCAAAACTTTACTAAAAACACATACTTGCACTTAATAATAACATAGGAAATATGATAATTAGCTTAAGTTGCAATTCTATTTAATACTTTAATATTTTAATGTACTACCAGAAGGATACATACTCGTTCCTACGAGTAGACTACAAACACAATTTCAGAAAAAATAAAAACAACGCAACAGGAAGCTTGAACATTATCTGCGTTGGATCCCGGGAAAAACTGTTAGCACTTAATAAATAATGGCTTAAGTTGACTTGGAACCTGGTTTGTTTAAAGCTTGTTTTAAATTCACGTGGACGCACAGCACTTAAAACTTCCATTTTAAAATTAACTACTGTCTACGGCGAGAAGTGGCCGTAGATGCAATAACTTGAACACAATAACTTAATCTTAATTGGCTACTTAAACTAAGCGTAAAGTTTCACTAGGAATAGAAATACGGTAGTTATGCTACCACCACTATCCTTAACTATAACAGTTAATGAAATTCACAAAACGGTTTTAGTTTGTTATTATTGTGAATTTTAAAAGAAACGTACATAATCAGCCCTCCTTAAGGAACTGACTATTTTTAAAGTCTTTTAACCCATTATTTATCAAAGTTACCTGTTGATGCCGTGGTAAAGACGCTTAAAAAAGCTTTTCATATATGCTTTTATTTGATTATCGTCGTTGTCAAACCAAAAACTGCTATGTGCAAAAAGTATTTTTTAATATTTACAAATATAAGAGGTTCCAGAACAAAAATCATACGAAGGTTTATTTTTAGAAGTATTTCATATGAGACTTATAGTTGTTACACTTTTATTTATTTGTTTTCTAAACATGTAAATGAAGTAGATTTTATTATTATTTCGTTTATAGAGAATAAAAATAACATAACAGATTTGACACATAGCAGGTTTTGGTTTGACAACGACGTTATGCTCTTTAGGGGCTATTTTTATCTTAGGAAAATCAAAAGGGTAGGTACAGACTACTGGGTACAGACGTTATCTAAACTATTATGGAGCAAGTAACCGCGCAGATCCAGAGCTGATTGGTCGAAAGGTGTGTAAGGATGTTGACCGATGTTACTAACACATTCAAATTCAAATTCAAATAGCCTTTATATCGGATATTAGATTACTTCTTTACAATATTATTTTGGATTTGGTTAGTTACAATACAATGATACTTAATTCTACATGTTATTTAAATAATATTATTTATAATAGTTCTATTCCTCGACATCGGTAACATCATCCGCTTGCCCTTTGGCATAGGCCTCCCCTAATGCTTTCCAGTTGTTTCTATCCCTGGCTTATCTTTGCCATGTTGCTCCAGCTACTTTTCTAACACATATTTGTTTTCAAATAACAAATGTTTTAGGTACGGGAAAACAGGTAACAATAGCATGATGATAACCGGCATCAACCTGCCTTTGGAGATATTCAAGGTTTAGAAGGCTGAAATGCCATAAGTGTCATATTTGTTTAGCGAAATTTCAGAAACAAAACTCTATTTACCTATACATGGAGGTAACCTTAAAAAATGAGTTAATATGACTTTAAATTAGGCCTGAATATACTAGTAGGTAATAACTTATGCATCGGTAAATTGAATGTAAACCAAATTTGAAACACTTAATTTCAATCAATTGTTTAGTAATTTTCCTTGAATGTTTTCAATCAGAAGATGTGTTCAAAATCGAGATATCTGTATAATGTTATACTATTCTCAACATTCGTACGATGGTATTGAATCCTTTGAGTAACGTTCAGTTTTAGCTCGAAATGTAGTTTTGGCTCGGCTATACTGAACTATGAGTGTATTCAAGTTAGCAACTCCAACCGGAACTATACGAGTATAGTTCACAAAACGCAATTCCTGGAAATGTTTCAATCCGGATGCCAGCGAGTCTACTTGGAAATCTTTGGCAAATACTTCGTGAATTTACTTCCGGAAAACCGGTTTAAGTTAGTTGAAACTGATATTGGAAATATTTCTATGAAATTCAACACTATCTACAATATAACTGCCATTGTTTATATGCTTTTAAGTTATAAATTAAAACTAGATAGATAACCTTAAACGTAGTTTTTTCTTTTTTTTTTATATTACACTTCAAGATGTTAAGTGGTAATGAGGTCCTAGTTTAAGGATAGGAGGATATATAGCTTTACATCTATCTATTATCATGCATTCTCAATCGCTTAAAAACAATTTAAAAACAAATCGCTATTTGTGGCACCAGGCAACAGATATCAAAATCGGACTCAAAATCTAAATCGTCCTCTTTGTTCAAAAAGATGCCTGCTTTAAAAAAAGCAAAATGACAAAGATTACACGGGCGTTTAGGTCTCTTTGTGTGCGAATTCCTGTCGTTATATTTCTTTGTCTAAAAATTGCCTGCTTCACGGAAACCGAGTAGAGGTACCCTGTGATAAGAGCTCAAATGGTTTCCAAAGAGGTGAGTCTTTCAACGCTAAATTGCAGAAAATTGCCTTCCCGTTTGAGATAACAAGTAACCGGCAAAGCGGTTTGTGTCACTTAATTCACTGTACGAGCCCATACGAATACAAATAGCAACGAACCAAGACAAAAATAAATTTAGGCATAAATGCTTGACACAAAACTCTTTTCAAATTTGAGCTAGTACAGGCTAATCGCTACCACGAGCTAGCTTAGAGTGAATTAGTGTCGTTTCATGTGTTTAAGAAGCCAAATGATGATGCAGGGCTTTAATATCTACCTACCGTACCTTCACTTTTTGCTTATGAAACTTGCTTGCGGTCTCACCATGACGGTTTGCCTCTTCCGTGATAGCGCAGGATCGCATTGCACCTCCAGAGAGGCCGGAAACGATATATCGAGGCCTTCGTCTTTTGCCGAGATCCTCTTTTGTTCTTTCAGGCTGCAGATAGCTAGATATTGTAAGGCCAGTTGAGCGTATGCACATCTAATTTACATTATTATGATTCACCACGAACAATAAAAAACAGCCTGAACTTCACAGTTAATTTGATCGACGACAAAATAAATAAATAAAATTCCTGTAGTGTTATCCTCTACGCCATATTCTTAAACAACTCCGGGAATTCCCTAGTCGCTTAGGATTTAATGTGTACCCCTAAGAAGCACGTACATGCAGCTTAAAATATTAAGAGAAGTTCTGAATCCTTTAGGAGAATTGACTCCGACAAGGGCGGAATTCAAATATCAGCTTTCCCGGAAAACAATTTGTGTTGCTAAATCCTGAATGCATGGCATGATATGTGCACTTAGCAGCTAGCAACATCAACGTTAAAACGTATGACAGGAGTTGTACCTCATTTATCTGCCTACGTTTGTGAAACTATTTGAGCCGCAGCCTCTTTTATATAAATTTCATAAAATTAACTCAAAAATATACAAACAACGTATTAGATACGTGTACAAGATAAATGAGCTCCGAAAGTCTTCAAAGAGGTTTTTAACAGTGAATTGTAGAAAATTGCCTAACCTTTGAGATAACATGTTCCCCGTTAGACGTTTTGTGTCATTTAATCCCCTGTACCGCCACATACGAGCACGTGCTTAGCAACAGATTTATAAAACAAGTATGTTATTTGTTTTTTTTTGCGTGCGTAATAAATAAATCTAAATTATTCAACACATCAAGGCTTGGAAATAAAGTATCTTTGTATCTCCAATATTGGTTTAAAATTTGTCACTTAGTTATTTTTGCTATTTAATGTGTTTTTTGAGGAAGCTTTTATTTGCTTTTCAATAATAATAAGACTTTAGATATAAAATAAATAGAATAATTTTAATGTCTTTTGATTAAAAGATTTGGCAAGCTCTGCTTTCACTAAATAAAATATTTGTGCTGTGATATTGCGTTATCAAATGATTGTAGAACTAAATTCACAGAATCAAACAAAAGTTTCATTATATTCAAACGGTTAAATTCAGTTATTTCAATTCTGTTATAAAATTGAAAACTCAATATTTGTTTTAGTTTGATTCGTGTCATCGGATTCGACGCCATTATGTTTAAATCACTTTTCATGTCTTGAAAACGTATTTCGTTCAATAAAATTTGAGTTGTTTTTAAAAAAATAGTAATTCACAAGAAGAAGAAAAACATTGTTTATTTTATTTTGAATCAAAACGAATGGGCTGCAATCTCTTTTACATTAATATTCGTCAAAACCGGTGGAACTAATTTTATTTTTCGCTTTTATGCATACAACAGTTTTATCAGTTATAATTTTTATAACTGATATAACTTTTGAGTTATACATATTTGAAGTAGTCTATCTTTTCGATGAAATACAAAAAAATATAATAGAAAAGTAAATAAAAACACACTGAAACGCAAATATTGTAAATGATATAGATGGTAAAGAAGCTGCCGTTATCTGGAATTTGGCGTATCTCCGTAGTCCTTAATCATGGAATACGTATTAATTAAGGCAAAGAACAATTTATGCGCCCTGAGTGGGCTCGTTTAACGTTTCGATGACTATGAAAGCCTTAATTGGACGTATAATATTTGACTTTGATTAACAATTTGTTGAATAAACGTACAATTTTGATTCGAGTTTAAGTTAAAAGAAAACAAGCGCGCATTCTACGCTGACGTTTTATTTATCATTCGTTAATTTATTTGCCTTGCCAACGGAATAGCTAATACAAATAATTGCCTCAAAGTATGAAATATAGACATGGGGCTAGCAAATGAGAGTTAAATAACTTCGTTATCCTACCCTTAGTTCTTTGTAGTACCTAAATATATTTTTAAAAAGAAAATCTTGCTAAGCAATCAGTAGGCAAGTAGTAAATCTTAATGTTAACATATTCTTATATTTTTTTCATTTATTTTAACGTACAAAGAAAAAAGAAATCCCATAAGCAAATAAAAAATCGGGCACATAATATATCATGTTTAACTAAATAACACAAGTAGAAAAATACGTGGCCATCTTAAACAAAAAAAAAGAAAACTCATTACAGTTTAATAGGCAGCAGATTTCGAGAGATCAAGGAAAAAGAAAAAAAAAATAACGATACGCAATTACCGTCATAATGTTCCCACAACAAGTGTCCACGACCCAAACAGACTACGGCGCTCCACGTCTACGGAGTTCAAGACGCTACGATACGCTCAAAAAAAAAAATCCTGTAAAATTATAAAAGTCGTTTAGTTACCTGTGAGGTCGCCTCTCTTCCTCGTGGTCCTCTTTCATAAACGAGGGCTGCAAGCTGAACCGTCGACGGAACTGGTGTCGGCCCTTCATGTTGAGTTTTTCACTTAACACATACTTTGTCACAGAACGGTACGGTGTTCCCGGTGCGCGTCGCGTGCGGTCCCGGCGCCGCCTGAGGTCAGAGTGAGGCGTTTGTTCGCCGCTCGCCGTTCGACGCATCAGATAATATTTTGTTTTAGTGGCGCTTTGAATAATTGCTTGTTATTGGACGGTCGGATTCTGTTTGGCTAATTTGGGGGGGGGGGGGGGGTCATAATTGCAGTCGTCTGGTAAGTTTGGTTGAAGTTGGGGATGAAAAATTGGATTGGTTAACAAGGCGAAAAATAAGATATAAACGGTTTTACAGGGATTACGATGAAACTAATAATATTATATGAGAAAATATAAAAATTGTAGTTTTATGCCCTGTTCTAATATTTAAAAAACGATCCGTTATAGTTACGGATAGTAATAAATTATACTAGGCGTAAGCTTAAAACGACTTGCGACCTATGACAGCCGTATGGAACGGTATTGTTAAACGACTCATAGTTGGTTAGAGAAAAACGGATAATCATTTTTGACACATTACGCGTCGTAAAATATTGGAACGAGGCATAAGTAAATGAAGACAATTGACATGTTTTTAAATAATGTCTTTTACTACAGTAATTAATCGATACTTGTGTTGGGAAAGCCTGGTTCTTTCTAAATATATCCTAATAGTACCTTTAGAGATAGACAACACCATCAAGTTTTAGCTTAATACACGTACTACAATCTTTATTATATCTACTGAAGTTCGCTTAAGTGAGATTTCATTTTCAAATTAGTTCTGAGAAATTACTAATTATGCGTGTGTATGGAATGGGATGGTGGGTAGAGAAAGAACCCAGAGTAGCGTTTAAATAGGACTAAAATAAAGTGAACTGCTTCAACTGAATATATAATTTAATAGAAATAAAGTACACATGGTAAAATATGAAGTATCAAATATCAATTAAATAGGCTCTATACAAAGGCGTTTGTAGGCGGCGGCTTCCTTTAAGTTGGACCCTAATTCAAAGTCGTATACTGGATCTAAAAAAAATCTGAAAGAATCTAAGCAATTAAACAGTTAATATTTTAACCTCATATTGGTGGGTGAGTATAACGTGAGTTTTATAAAACGAGAAAAAATTTATACTGTCTATATGCTTGGTAATTTTTAGATAATAACTTCTAACAAATATATTTATTTTATAATCAAAGTACATGCACTATAAAATATAAAAAATCGTTATTTCCGTTTGTAACAAATAAATTATAAAACCTCTGGTCTGATTTCAATAATAATGCCACATTATACTTGAGTTTCGCGAGATATTTTTATCAAATTAAGACCGCGCGTGTTAGGCCGCAGACAAAAGTAAGTAAAAATAAAGTTAATGGATTTGTTCATTGCCCTGTTGCTACTTGAAGAAAAAATACAACTCCAGTCATATTACTCGAATTATATGTGTATTGCCACGTTTTAGTTTGAGCATCAAAAATAAGCTACGTAGGTTTACTTTTCTTATAAAAAAAGGAAACCTAGGTTGTTTCTAGCTAATAATAAAATACAGATTTAAATGAATAAAATAAATTATTTTATGCACATAAAATGTTTATACTAACTTTACCAAAATATTGTACTTAATATGATGAACGAATTTCTTAGCGCAATTTCGTTACTTTTCTTTTAATCGTGTATGTTTATTTGGGCGTTCAGATAAAATGAAAGTAAATTGCTTTTTGCTTCTTATTACTGAGAAAATACAATGTTTTGTGTTGATAATTTAAGTACCTACTTGAATTTATTACTATTAAGAATTTGAATATCTTCATTTAATATAGGTATATCTTAATGTTGCTATTAATTGATGTTGGTAAATATTTTAGCTCTACATAATAAATTTAGAGTTAATTCAAGGTGCATGCCATCTATTCAAATTTTCTTGGTACTAAAGATCTGAAAGTTTTCGAAAACAACTTCATTTCTAATATTATAGTCATTTTCCTTCATGAAAAATCACACAACATAGAGATTGATCGATCTAGCTCTAGTTGTGTTAAAGGTTCAAAATAAAAATAACGAAGTGCCCTGACGGAAATAAAAAATGCGTCAAAACTGCGGAAAACCCATTAATTACGGAGTCAACCGCAATACGGCAATTATCACGGCTCCAGGGACTAATTACTACGCGTGCTATCATGCAAATCTTCGGGCTTTTTACAAATGGATGAATTTATTGCTCTGATTTTGTTATTTTCCTCTTCGTAGCTAAGGATAGAGATAAACTCGTGGTTAAAAACAGCGCGAGAAATTCTAGTAGAGACGATTGTAAACCTAAAACTATGAGTAAATTGACCTAGTTCTAGACTGTCAATTTATTGCCTAACTTCGATAAATAAGTAACAACATAACAATGCTCCAGAAAGTAAATAAATAAATATAAATATTTACTTTCTTTTACGTGATATTAAATAAATTCTAATAAAAGCTGAGTGCATAACAGAATATCGGCATGTCAAATATTGTGGATGCTTTTGTCGCATACTGACCGCGCTATTTGCCGCAACGTTATTAATTGTGGAACTGACCACAGCGCGCTAGTTATCGTGTCTAGGGCGCAGGTTCAATATAAACGGTCGTAATACTAACATATAGATACTATGTCAATATTAGCACGTTTCATGGCAACTAGATTTCTTTAGAGAAATTGGCTTCTGTTATTTCAATGTCACATGCAAATTCATAGATATCATCTGATACAGAGCACGAGTGTTCGATCTGAAGATTTCCAAGGATTCAGTGGAGGACAGTGATTAGGAAAATGCTTGTTTTTATGCACAATCAGGTCAAAAGTAAGTTGTCTACGTGTCAAGCCACTTGACATTTTAAGCGCTATTTAACACAGCTGAAAAATTCGCACAAAATATACTCATTGCACGTTGATTTAAATAAACATACGTTGTAGTTGAATGACCTTTTTAGCAACTGTCTCTATTTTTCATGTGAAATTTATTCATTGACACACAAATTTTATGATGCTCTAGAGAACTGAAAATACAGTGGTGATCCATTTCTTGTCGTCCGCCAACACACGTCTAACCTAGCTTACCGCGCACTAATTACGAAGTCGTGATGGGCTCGCCGAAACCGCCCTTGGGTTCGATTAGACACGAATGCCAGACTCACATTATTGTACCTGACCGAACCCTAATGGGAACATATCTGTTTTGATATGTATATAGGGCGATTGCCATTAGCATAGGTTGAGATATGTCTAGTTGTGCATTTTAGAGAATAATCGAAATGGAATCAAACAGTAGGTATATCTCTGTTTACATTAAATACAGTTGGAGTTTGTGGAAGACTCTATACGCCAGATTTTTTTTTGGATGTATACAAGTTTGCATTCACCATTCAATGTGGGTTACATTTAGCAATCAAGTAGGTACAACTACTGTAAAAACGATGTTTTTTTATTGTTCGGCAACGTTACAAATAATGCTTTGTTCGGTGGTTACTAAGCATTCGTTTTATAGACATTAGAAACAATAACGGCACTTCGTATATCCACATAATGTAGCTAGTTTCTTATAGAATATAAGGCTTATTGTCAGTTGCACCAAACGTAATGATAGAACGTCTCATAACTGTCAATTTTTTAAAATTGTACGCAACTTAATTTATTTAAGTCCCCGACCCCACGGATTTGAAAGTATTTATAATCAGTAAGCAATAAATTTTTTATTTAAAATGAAAAAAATCCGTCTAAAAGATTGATTAGAATTTAAAAAATAGTACAATTAGTAATTAATTAGTTCTGTCCACAACTATTAGTAACCTTCTTTATTCAGTGAATTAACTAGAAAAATGTCCTGAAGGTAAAGAAAAGAAAAGTAAAACTTCGTTACATTTATTAAATCTTAGCAGGAAAACTAAATTAAATTCAATGAGGTTCCAAAGAATTCTCCGTTTTCAAAGTTCCGATAATTAGGTCAACTAAAACAGTTTCGTAATAAATCCTTCTTCTTTTTAAGGTTCGTAGTGAGTCACTTCGAATCCATTTCTTTCGCTATATTTAAGGTCTACATTTTAAGTGGGACAAAAAATGTTGATGTAGGACTTCGAGCAACAACGGAATTTAGTAAAAATACCTGTCTGCGGAATTTTCTAGTTCCAAATGCGTTTGTTACAGTGCAGTATTCTTTGTTCTGCCTGAGACTGTTTACAACGTAAACGAAACGGATTTTTAACAAGTAAACGAAAAAGGTGAACTAATGAAAACAATGTAGTTTCAAAAGTAATAGAGAAACACATGGCTGAGATAAAAGAGTTAAGTACGACCTGATCGAGAGAAATGCGGGACTATGTATTGTTCATGTGGTAAATGAGATGGTAATATGGTAAGAAAGGAACCTGTCTAGTGCAAAAAGTCCTAACCTAAAAATCTTACAGATGCACAAGATCACGCAAATAAAATGCAGAAACTATCCACTTGTATATTTCTTCCAGGTCCATCTATCTATCAACAAACAAAAAAAATGAAAGAATTTAAGGATGCCTATGTATATTAATACATAAGCCAAGCGATTGGTTGTAGTGGTTTAAGAAGAAGACTAATCTGTCTAGCAACCAAATAAAAAAGCAACAAACACTCGTACTGACAAACTTGCACAAGTAACTTTATCTGTCTATTTGTCTGTCTGTCCGGCGTTGACGCCTAAACCACTGAATCAATTATGATTTCATTTACTTTGAACCTATAAAACGGACATAAGCTACTTTTTGTTTTGAAAATAAGGGGAGATGGGGGTAATACCGCTTGTTTATTTAAAATGTTTATTTTTTAAGTTAGAAATATGAAATTTGGCACAAATATATCCCGAAACTTGGATTAAAATATGAAGAACTTTTGTGACGAATATGAGAGGAGAAAGGGTAATATGGACTATCTATATTTATTGCTAAAACACGCGTACGAAGTGCCGGACGGCTGCTAGTCGTTTTTGATATATGAAAGATGATTAATGGAAAACAACGGACCCCAGACTACGCGTGGCCAGACACACACTTGGCCAAATTAAATTTCCTTCGGTACCAGTTCCAATAAAACTCAATTTATAGATTTGAAATTAGGAAATTTGCGTCAGCCTGAAGCTGCGACAAATACTTCAGTAAATTTTCACTCGGCAACATTCCCACCGCGTCCATGAACGATTCGGTGTTTCGCCTTATCCCCCTCATTCTAATAAAATATTTATGAGACGAAAAAAGGTTGTATTCCATTCTTTAGCATTTTTGTCACCTTGAAGGTTTTTTGTTTCAATCTACTAGCGAATAATTATGTCCATTGAAACGATTGGGGTAGAGACAATTTTAAATTGTTTCTTCATATTTACGAATTAAAAAGTAAAAATATATATTGATCTGATCATAAAGTAAGTAGCTGAAGCGTATGTGTTTGTGACGACCTCCGTAGCCTAAAAGCGAGCGAATTGGGCTTTCACGTCACAGAACCTCTGGGTTCGATTGCCGGTTGGGTAAATGGAAGACGAACTTTCTACGGTTCCTAGGCGGTGAATGCGGTGGTAGCGTCAGTGTTTCTCGTCTCTTGTCATTGTTTTTGTAACAGAAGTGATTAAGCTACTTCCTACATAATCAGATCATTGTATGTGGTGTTATCTATTTTTTTTGTGTTGGAAACAGCAAAGAATGTACCACCATAACATACCAAATTATATTTTTACTTAAATTAAATACAATGAAACTACCAGATCCAGAACAAAAACAATTGTTTACCACGTTAATGGTTGTTCTAGACGAGGATTGACCCACGATTCTTGATTAAACCTGTTTGTTTTGTTCCTGTTGGAACGGTAACCATTTAAACAACGGGTCTCTTGTACCTATATTGTATTAGTTTTAGCCGGATACTTTGTTGGCAAGCATTACTTCGGGTAAATAGGTTTTTTGTACTAATATAGTATCTCATCTATCTACTAGATTTCATGCAAATCTGTTCAACAGTTTTTTTTTCATGAAAGAATAACCAACAAACTTTTCATAAAATAAATAGAACATGAGTATTTAATTTGTGACCTAAAGCTCACGATTTACAACCTTATAAAATCCTCATCATTGGAATCGAAGTTTTATCTCATTTCTTACTTTATTGAAGACAGCGCCCAAAACCTCATTAGAATCCCAACATACTCGTACAATAAATCAGTGAAGTTCAAAACATTCAGAGAGCGCCGAACAAAACTTGATGAAATAAGCCAGGAGTTGTGGGTCTGAGCCGAAGCGGTGTGCTGGTGTACCCGGGATTGCAAATTAGGGGGAATGGGGGGCCACCCCAGTGCCATATTGAAGAGAGAATAGCAGTAAAGCAATAGATAAAGACAGCGTGACTGGTTTAATATTGAGCACCAAACTCAACAATTTGCTAATAGTTCCATTTTTAATCGGAAATCTAAATCGTGATTGACTGTACCATTTTGATTCAACTGCTTTTTTACAACCCTCTACTGCGACAAGTTTTTTTGTCAAATCCTTCATCACACAACTTATGGTCCATATTATTGATGATTACTTTTTTCCCATTTTTAATTTTATTTTTAATGCATTTTAAATAAAAATATTTTATTAATTGGCTTATTATTTTTTGACTCTCGTAACAAACAACCAAATGTTAAAATGATTTCTTTTCATACTTTTAAATAAACGCAATAAAATAGGAAAATATTGACTGGTTTTCAGATGTGTCAAAACAGACAGTCATTATCCGGATCAGTTGCTTTCATTCATGGACTTAGTATAATAAGTCCATGCATTCATTTGACTTTACCGTGGTTACGTAGATTCAGGAAGGTTTTATTGGTTTTGCAGATGTATCTGAACTGTCTTAACAGTCATTATCCCGATTTCTTCCTTCCATTTCACTTTACTGTGGCTACGTAGATTCAGGAAGGTGTGAAAAATGGCGCTCAACAAGTGAAAAGCAATCCTTTGTAAAACGGAAGCCCGCGCCCCGCACCGCCTGTGCGCGTCACGTACAATCTTATTTACACAGCACCGAGACAGCTTATTCTTCTCAATTCACCAGTTTTATTGCTAGAAGACATTGATATCGTGTTAACAAATAGACGAAGACCTAATTTTGTTTCCGATAGTACCCTAATAGGGTACATTTTGCGAAATACTTTGCAAGTAGTTGGAGGGAATCGGACTAAAAATTGGATTTTGGTGCGTCTGTTAAGTTATCAAAAAATATAAGACACGTATTTTTTCATTTTCTACCTAATCAAATAAATGGCGATACATTTAAATGAAGAGTTGCATGACGTAATTACTGTGTACATTTTTAACTCACTGGAGTCGCAACAAGCCCTAATCTTTCAACTTTGCATCGTTTTATGTAAGTATTTTTTATTTGATTTTATTATTTTTATAGTACTAAACGCCGTACTATCGAACTTTAAATATTAGAAACACAAAATGTTTATCTCCCCTTGCGGTGCGGGAATCGAACCCACGACCTTAACGTATCGCGCGTGCTGCTCTTACCAACTGAGCTAACCGCAAGTTATCGTAGGCGATGCAATCTTTCTGCTGTATCAACCGTTAGCCTCCGGTAAGTGTTTCTAATATTTTTTATTTATTTGGCAAATGGAAAAATACGTGTCTAAAATTATATTAATTTAATGGTTATTAATATAATTTTAGACACGTATTTTAATAAAACAAAAAAAAACTTATTTTTCCAGTAGCGCGATCAACGGTTGGAATTGTGTAGGCGAAGCTATTAAGCCAGTACCTATTATTGTAGCGATTACTTTATTTTAATGGGCCTGTGCCCTGCAGAGGGCCAATAACCCGCTGATAGGTACTTCATATTCTTCCAGACTTACCCTATTTAAAAGCTATTACATTACTCCCATTCACGAAAGTTTGGTAAATATGCAAAAGGGCACAAAAAACTACGTTCAAATCCAGTTTTCTTTCTAGTTTGTGTTTATCAACACGTAGTTCTAAACCTATTTTTCTTTCTTAGAAAACGTCATGTGAAACTGAAAAACTACGTACATACAGAAAACGTTTCCATATAAATCGACTAAATATAAATCAGCTAACGTTTAGGGACAGTTAAAAGAGAGAATGAAGGATTCGAGGACAGGAATAATAAAGTGAAAGAAACGCCGCCGCTGCCATCGTGATGTGTATAAATTACCCTTAACGACTCTCGTATAGCGGCGATCTCATTTAGAGTTCCGTATACGAATCTTGTCTGAACTCTCCTGATGCTACTTTCATGAATTTCTTTGTTTTAATGATAGCTGAAGTTGTAGGGATCATCAAAGTTAAAGCATAGTTAATCTGTTTTATTTTTTCTAATTTGTCATCTAGTGTGTAATGCATCTAAATAAATGTTCACAAAACGAATACTGTGTACATTACGCACTTGTTTACATTTTACAAACGCTCATTACTACACTTTTATATAACAATCAAACCAAATGCACTTAATAAATCAAGAGAGCTAGGGCATAGCGATTTATCGCTCAAACTGGAGCAGCCCGACTCGTGAAATACCTCCACCTTACAGAAGACCGCAGCCAAATAACAATCACTTCTGTGTTTGTTGTGTTCCTGCGTGTGAGTAAGGTTTTCAGAGCTCCTAGGGGGGGCTACATTAGTAGCAGGGGTCAAGTCTTTAAGGTAAGGGCGACAAGTCCAGTAACAGATTTATTATGCTGTACTTGTCACCCTTAAGCCCTAGCTTGAACAAATAACGTCGATACATTGAATTTAACTGTCACATGACGTCATAAGTGGGTGGTATATTTTATATGTTACCTTTTACATCGGATAAAACGAACACAACATGACCGAATTATTCTATCCTGATTGGCTGGGAGACCTCATTACCACCTAACATCAGGTGGGATGAGGTCAATCTTGAAGTGCAATATAAAAATAAAAAAATAATAAGATTATTTAGTAAAGGTTTGTTCCGTTTATAATCTCCAAATTAGACTGAATCAAAACGCACACCGACTTTCAATTGATTTTTCGCTAGATATTAATGCCATACAACTGTATCTTGTTACAAACATTATATTGGATGAGTGTTCTCCGCCCGTGTGCTATCTTAAAAATTATTTTATTAACATGCATTTAAAAGCAATTAGCTTCATTTGTATCCATTTTACATACGTGAAGCTAAGTGGGGCGTGTCAGGTGGCCTAGCATGTTTCAGCCGCGTGCGTTATGCGCGGCAAGGAGAGCTGCTTAGCGGTAGGCGCTGTGGGGGAGTCCATAAGGTATCCTGACTCCCCCACAACTGCGCAGCGTTGGCCACCGAGGAGGGTTTAGTCGATGCGAGCCCGACACACCACTCTTATTTCCCCGCAGAAAGCGACGGTGCGGTAGGGATTTCCCACTTGACAAAAAGAATAAAAAATAGCTGTAAGTAGCTGAATTCTCAGTTCACACACACAACTAACACTTGACCGTTTTTATAGCGTCACCAGAGTTTTACAGCCCCCGAGGCTGAAATATCCCGGGCACTCCAGTCTGGTATATGGACAATTGTATCGTATTTTTGAACTGAAAAACCAACTTCCCTTCAGTTCAAATATTTTCTAAAATATATCGATACGTAGATAACAGGTTTCAATCAGTTTTAAAACTTAAAAATTAATAAGACAGGTTCTCGAAATTAAACAAATGGTACTCGCATTTACAAAAAGCCATTAATTTGATTAAAATAAGGTAGATAAATAGATATTATATTATAAAACAGACAAACCGAAAATAAATAAAGCAATTACTTTGATTAAAATAAGGATATATTATATGGTAGTAGAGACAAGCCGAAAATAAATTAGAAACAAACAGTTATGTAATAAGAAGTTAAGGATTTAACTTCTTATTTAGGTAAAATTTGATTCCATTACATTTAATATTACAAAAAAATGGTAATGTTGATACTACTAAATACGTCCTACCTACGTTAACTTTAGTTGAGTACCTATAGTATTTTCCCAAGTACATTTAAGTTTTATGTTTTATGGCACTGAATGTCGACAAAACTAATTTTACATATAAATTGATATGATACGATCAATATATTTAATGTTCCACTGTAGAGCTAAGGCCTCCATCATTGAAGTCAAGCCACCATACAAGATACAGAACAAACGAGAATCGAGCCCAAGACCCCGAGAACATAATCCGGTACTTCAAGCACTAACCACTACAAATATTACATTGCAACAAATCATGTAAATTATTTTTATATGTTACAGTAATTCAAATCATTGTTCAACTTTATTGTTATCTTAAAGCTGGAATAAAGTGAGCAATAAAATATGGACCCGATATTATTATCGCACGTGAGTATTGGAGTCCGCAATAAATTGAGTGCTTATCTTTGCAGTCCTTAGATAATGTCTCATAACGCACAAAATATTATCGGATCTGAAATAATATTCTAGCTTCCACATTTACGCTTTATTTGGAGTACGGCGATTGGTTGAGCTCGGAATAAAATGTTAGGGCCAAATACACATAAAGAGACAAAATTTTACCAGGATAATAAAATGTGAGAAGCGTTATTAATTATAGCTATACTTAGACCCACGTTTCATCCCTTGGAGGATCAAGTTACAAAAATCTTTCTGTGTGTCAAATTTGCGTTATTTAACAATAAAATGCCAAGAGTTGGGACTAGAAGTAACAACTTATGTCTAAGAACCAAATTAAAAAGGCAACAGACAAATGTACATACATTTGTCTATATAACATTGAAGATTTTAAGTTATTTAATTTTAAAATTAGGGCAGGTTCCTTATCATTGTTTAAAAGAAAATGAAACTAAAAAAATCTATGTAACAAAAGTTCTAACTAAACAAACCTTTAATAAAATTGAAGATCTGAGACTTTAAATTAAAAATTGCGGCGCTGAGCTTTGTAAATGGAAAGAGGACACTTAGAAGAGTATTTATATTTGGGATAGAATATCCAATTGAACTTTTGCCATGATACGTTTCGGCAACCAATATAAAGAAATCTTAAGGTAATAGGAAAGGTAAAAATCAAGGAAATTAGAAAATAAGTTAACGTTCGTTAAATAAGTTAAAATAAGTTTCGCTTACGTTTTAGCAGTTAAATACTAATAACTCCCCGACGATGTTTCGGCTGGGTTGCATCCACCGTTTTTTTATCCAATATTTTAGCTATTAAAAGCGTTTATTCTAATTGAGATAGTAAATGATTATGACTTCAAACATCTTAACCAATCTTTTTAAAAAACCTTACTGATTTTAATGTAAATTCACAAAGTACGTCGCAGATCAAAATTCCTGTCACGCCCTCACAGCTAACCACGCGGAATGTGACACGTCGAGCCGCGACGCGGAATGTCTTATCCTGCATAGATTTATGTTCTATGCTCGGGATTTGCGGGAATTGACTCAATATTATTTAATTTGAGCTTCTACTTTTTATTTTTTTCAGACGTTTAACAGTTTACTTAGGAAAGTACATTTGATCACAGCGGAGGTAGGAAAACACTCTTCGTTTCTTAATAAATAAATAAAAATTTTAAGTTTGCAGCGACCTGTTTGTTCTTTTAATACAAACTGGGGCTATTATGATTTTTTTACAGCGCTGCATGTGCTTCGTCGCGGCTGTCGTTTGACAAGCTACCTACACCAACAAAATATTGGACACATGCGCACACAATATTTTTAGCTAATAAACGATTAGTTATTTAACTTTTACTAATCGATGTGTTACCAGCGTAGTTAATCAAACAGTGTAATACCATGAAGAAACGATGAAAGTAATAAGCAAATCTCACACACCTAATCTTGATACAAAAATCAATCTCATGAATACATTGCATCTTTGAATCAAAGACGACTATTGCACTCAGACGCAAAAAAAATATATATAATTGAGCAATTATTTTAGCTAAGGCCACCTAAGTACTCCGTAATATAAACCTTACCCATTCTAATAGCAAAGTCAAAGTCAAAGTCAATATTTTTTATTCACATAGATTACATTAGTAATACTTATGAATAGTCTCTATATAAAGCAAATGAAGCTACCTCCGGTTCGGAACCTATAACTAAAGAGAAGATACCGGCAAGAAACTCAGTAGTTTTTTTTTTACAAATGGAAGCTAAACTTATTACTAATTTTGCACTAAGACACACAGTTAGTTTGTCAATTAGCATGCATTATACCTGATTATATTACCACAGACGCCCTCACAGGTGCTACAGGAAACAGGCTGCGTGGGATTACGACTTATCCTACAAAGTTTTATATTAATTGCTCGAAGTTTACTGTAATTAAGTAACCTACTAAATTTTTTTCTTTATAACTGATGAAAGTTTAATGAAAAAATAAGAGAAAAATGTAGTAAAAACTTTTTGCAATTCTAAAAAAAAATATTGGTTTGTAACTGCGATACTGGGTCAAACATACCGGATTGTTTTTAGTTCGTTAAATAGTTTTAATAAATATTATACACGTATTTTTCATCTGATAAAGTAATAAAAAAATACTAAGATAAAACGATGCCACGTTGTGGCCCATGTACCCTTACCTCATAAGTGATAAGGACATATGATAATTCATTAAATTCAATGTTACTTTTTAATTAGGTGTAAAATGCAAAAATACGTATGACAGAATAAGAACCAAATTACTCCGCTTCCCTATTATTAACACTTTGCTTAACAAGCCGTCATTCGTTTGCGTGGATGATTTCCTGGTTCAACATTATTTACCTAAAATTAACCTAAAATACAATTTGTTTGTGTTAAAATTAAAAGAACAATAAAGCACGACTATCGGGAAGGAACTTATTTTTAAAGGCATAATGAACATAGCCGATTAGAATTCAAGGGACGCTCTCATCTGGCCGGGGAATGTGACACGACGCTCCGCGTGGGGTAACATCTTATTCGGCTCAGATTTACGTCCTGCGCACCGGATCCTCTGGAATTAAGCCACTACTCTTTTATTTACTTCGAGCGCTTTGGAGCCGTATTAAAAAAATAGGAAGGAGCAAAACTTTTGCCACGCACTACACGATCTTGGAGTTAAGTTTCAGGTTTGCGCCTAGGTATCTGTAGTGTGTAACCCATGGCACAAGTAAGTCTAGTTTTAGACCTGTAGATTGTTTAGATTTTCTGACGTAAAAAAACTCGAGCGGCGACACATCTGTTATGAAAATTGGTTGAAATAAAATTAAAAATTGAAGTGGAACCAGACCTACCGAGACTATTAGCTGATGATTTTTTTAACCAAACGTCGGAAAAGGGGGAGATTGAGAACCTCTTTATTGGTCAGAATCTTTTTCTTAGAATAATTAAATTCTTGAATGGAACGGACTAAATTTTCCTTTAACATATTTTAACACTAATTACTTCTTAAGTCCTACGTCAATTCTGTAGTGAAATATGTATAAAGAATACTACTAATATGACGAACATGATAGATGGATATACAGCCATCAGAAATACTATTTCTCGCAAAAGCCATTGGATTGATTTGGCAGATAGATAGATGAGATACAAGATTGGCATAGGGCAGGTGCATTTTATCCCGCATCTACGAAAATAAAGCCGCGGGTAGCTTATATAAAATATATTATCAAACTACAGAACGTACTTGTATTATCCTGAAAGTAAATCTCTAAAAAACCGAATGATAAATGTAATCCGCGCGGGGTGCGACGTGCGACCCTCGTCGCAGATTGATTTAGTGGAGACGGTTCAAAATGTCGTTTTTGACTCTTGTGTTCTCATACAGAAAGAAGACTGAAAGGCCCTAACAAAAATACTTAGCACGAGTAAGTTAGCTAATTCTTCTTTCCTGCTATCCAAAGAAAGCATATAAAACTAAGATTTTCATTGCCTATTAGGAAATGCGCATGATTTTTTTATTTATTTAAAAAAAAATTACAGAACAGGTAAATTAAATCGAACTATTTCAGCTAGAGTAATCTCACCTCAAATTTCAGGTTCCTCTTCAATGATCCGACTTGGAATGTGATTTCGTCAGATCATACATTACAATAACGCCATACATCATATATGTAACAATAAAATAAAATCGTTAGTAGATGGATATAAGCGGTTGAATCTCGTTTATTATTTGACCAATTTTATTTCATATTGTTAATGAAAAAGGAGGGTAAAGATAGATTCATTAAATGTAATTAATAAAATGGCGTGGCATGACTTATCAAAAATGAGACAAATTTTATTTTTAACATAACAACTTGCCTTCTTTGTATTGGTATGCTTTTCTTTCTGATCCTTAATTTTAAATTGCTATGTAAGTTCATTAGGCTGTATTGTCGTATACGTATATTGAAGTCATATGTAAATGTACCTATCTTTTTCCATTCTTTCTTTCTGAATATTTTTCATGCTAATTTCATTCAAAAGAGTCTCCTAGTCGAATATTAAATGAGGGGAGATATATAATACCAAAGAGCGAGACATTTGAATCGTATTGTAGAACAAAAGAAACATTACCGCTTCGGAAATAAATCTTCGGGACACTATGAATGCAAGCAGCAATGAAACTTGTAAGTATGGATGAAACATAGGTATGACTGTTTGTTGCTTACTTACTGTATTATATCAATTACTTCAAAGATGCTAGTCCACAACTGTTTACCTATTTAATACGTAACACACTAATGATTCTTGGAAAGTTTAAACTTGTTGTACAGTAGTCCAAAAGTCGTAAGTTGAACACAGTTCTATCACAAGTTGTGCTGTACAAATTAATACCTATAGCTGTGACTCAAGTTCATTGTGTTTGCCTGTAGCCCATATTCCTAGAAACTACTGAACATAGTTTGTTTCGTGCTCACTAGTAGTTAGGGGTGTTCTGTTATACTCATTGTAAATGTAACTAATTCGAGTATATGAAAGATAGTTTGTGTACTACTACTAGGTAACTTGTTAGGGAATAAAGTTAAATTTAAAGTTAGGCAACTAAAATTTTAGGTGTAGATTTTGAAATGGAATAAATATAATCTAAATGGATAAAGTTCTAATGTTGTACAATCTATGTATAATATAAGAGACTGTAGTTTCCAACAGTAAAATATGTTTCTACATAGTTTCCTTTCTTTCTGGTCTTATTCTATGGAAACCAACAAATAAACAATTTGCTCTTTTTGATAAAAACAAATATGGATTATGTAAAAGCGCTTTCAAAGATTTGAAGACGTTATAGTCGAGCGCAAACATTTTGATTAGTTTTAAAATCCAGCTGCCGAGAGTTCCGCTGTACCTTACCAATCTGATAGGAATGTCGTTATTTCTTCATTTTATTTTCTAAAACCTCCTCGTGAAGTCATTGAGCACAAAAATGCAATTGAAGCGAAAATAGCAATTTTGTTCCATTTGCCAGCAAAGGATTTATTTGAATGTTTTCTAATAGAATTTACGTGGCACGGTACAAACCAATAGGGATTTCCATTTTATATTTTTATCTTTGAGAATAGGTTTATTTCGTAAAGATGCGCTAGTTTCAATCAGAAGCATAGTTGTCTTGAGTTTTTGCGTTTTTCTCCTACTAACGTTGGGTGGAGGTTAGCATGCATATATATTTTTGTAGGTACCTATGTGTGTATTTTCATTTGGTTACCACATGATGTGAACTACATAGTTATCATATTATTATGAAATCATTTCATGTATGTTTTCTTATTCAAAATGTCATAGGCATTATGGCGGCAAGAAAAATAAACATGGCGGACTTTAACCGCCATCCTGCTGACGTTTAGTTTTTTTTAGCATTTTTTAATTGTCAGCTAGGTTCTTTTTTAAAAAATTTTCACCATCAGCAGGTATATTTAACCCAATTTAAAAGTTTACCTAACAACTAGTTTATCTAGATAAGTTAAATTTTAAGACGAATAAAGAACAGTCGTTCGTGATCATATCTACTTAAGCAAATAAAACCAAAAACTTTGGAGTCAAAGAAAAGACAGATATTACATTTGTTCTAAAGTTTGTAGCCCTACGAGTGACATGTTACAAACTTGGCTCTTATGACTAATGAGTCTTCTTTGCAACTCAAACAGAGTGCAATGCCTTAAATCAACTTATAATTTTGATTTTAAACAAGAATACCTGCCATATCGTTTAGTAATCCTGGAGATAAGTACTTTGTTATGCAATTGTAAACTTTAAGATAAGATAGTATTCACTATTATATCAATAGCTATTTAAGTAGCATGCGCAATAAGTCAGAGATGAAAGAATTCTAGAAACTGTGGAATGACTGATAATATAGTAGACGCGGCTTTCAACTAACTAGCAATCAACATAGAAATATAAATGTATTAAATGACATAACTAACAATATAATGTAAAAACAAAATAACGCACTCGCAGAACTTTGTTTGGTCAACTGGGTTTCACCTCAGCAAATTCTGCTACGGCGTTATTTCTAAGATCGCAACAGCGCTGGTATTCTGGTAGATGTAGAAAAGGAACAGAATCAATTTATTATTGTTCAGGGACCAGAAGCAACAAGACCAAAAAGTATTATTTTAATATTTCACTTCAAGATTGACCTCATCCCCGATGAGGTTGTGTTAGTATGAGGTAAGTTTTTACTTATGAGGTTATTATTATCGACGCGTTTGCTACCTCCAGTTCGCGGTCATCCCAAATCAGTCATAAAAGTGTTCCCAGTATGATTACTGTCACTAGGATGCCTATCATGCACATTGTATATATAACTTAATAAAAAAAAGGAAATCCTGAGAAACAATGTTTTGAGTGTTTTGATTAGGATTTTCAATTAATCTTTACTTAGTTTTTAATAACCATACCTAAAGAATTCATTAGACATTAATTAAACTTTATTTTTCTTACAGAATATGATGGAGGATCTTGTAATTAACGTTACGAAAATTCTTTTACTATTTACTTTTCATTGCTGACTTATAAAGAAACGTCGACAGAAACATTAATGCTTACCAGGCTTCAGATTAATATTTGCGCTCCTTCCATAATTGCCAATCTTTCTAAAAGATCAAAGACATGTTATTAACTGTTATGAATAATAAGCTAAAATGAATGGTTATTTAAATAAATAAGCGAGAAAAATTCGATAGGTAATTAAGGAAACTGAATGTTACCTGTCAACATAGGGTCTTGTTTAATGTATTACTTTGATTTAAGAATATCAAATTTTCTCATGTGAAATGTGTAGTTTGTTAAAAGAGAACTTGTTTTTTTTTGTGAGTTGGTATGCCTGTATTTAATATATAGGTATAATGGGTTAATTAACGTCTCACAGAGGCCTTTGCCTTACATGAGATTAGTAATCCTTTCATGAAATAATAAATTATCCAAACGCTAGATTGTTCCTATCCTGGATTTACTAACACAGTGTAATTTCTTAAAGCGATTTGCCAATTCAGAAGCAGACAATGCAAGTTTCGATCTATCAAATGCGGTATTGTACAAGGAAAACTGCGATCGGTTATATTAGAGATGCTGACGGTTGACGGGGACAGACGGCGATATTGGTGATAGTAAAGATTTATTTACCGGTATACCTACTTACGTCAAAAGTTGAAACTAGTTTCTTAGTTATCCTTTAGAACTTTATTTTAAGTAATTAGTAGAATCAAATAAATTTTATAAATTGGTTGTTTATATTTAAATAAATGAAAAATTTGCGTTCCTTTTTAACATTAAAATTAATTTTATGTGTGAAAATGAAAAAAAAACATAAAAATTTTATAACTCCTAAAATTTTTCTTATTTGTTGACCCGTCAGCTTGTTTTATTTGTCTATGTTTTTTCATGATATTTTTTTAAGAAACGCTCACAGGGTAGTTGTCAAAGGTAATAATTAAATGTATTTCTTTCTTCTTTCTTTCTTTGCATATGTATATAGGGCTCAGTCATAATATGAGTAGGAAGTTTCACGTTTTAAAACTTTTAAAATATCCGTACTTACCATTAACCGCTCCTTGCTTAACCTTTGCATTTTATCAACCGTTCATCGCACAAAAACCTTACTTTGTACAGCACTAGCGACCACTCTTACCGCCGGCACTATGATAAACTACGTAATAAGTATATTGTTGTTGTGTTGATAAATTATTGGACGTTGATTCACGTTAAAAAAATTGCAGCAATTTTTTTGAGCTGGGGTAGCATAAGCATAAGCAAATCGGAATGTAGTAACTCGGTTTGCATGGATTTAAGGTGATATTTATGTTTATCATAGCTAGTTAATAAAATATGAGTACTATAAATTTTCCAAATAGTTCTATAATAATAATCCTACATAAATGTTATATATGGGTATGGTTGTCGGCTCACTGGCTCTCTCTGTTTATTCCCAAACATCATACTAGTGTCACCAATCTGTTATCCTATGGTTTTACTGAATGAGTGAGTGAGTAAGTGAGAACTAATTTTTTTCTTGATTCTTTTGATTACATGAATAAATTAATCAATATTCATGGTTATCAAAAAAATTGTTTGTGTTCGGGAAAACAATATGAACCACAGACATCATAATACTAACAAAGTAGGATTTAATTTTCAAATTTCAAAAATTTTAATACGAATATTAAATTCGATAGATTTTGAGTGAACTTCTTACAGTATAACAAACGCTTTAAAGTGCCACGTTGCATACAATGATTACCACAAAAAACATCACTATTAACATATTTTCCCCTTACTACGCTTAGCTTATGAATCGACATGGTTTATATAAGATTCAGACAAATACATGGACCTAATATAATAAACAGGACTGATAACTCTGAAAATTTTCATTATGAAAAATGAACACTAATGCAATGCAATAAAGTATTAATTCCTGTGCGCTTTACACAGATGTAAATCCGAGCCGACAGAGATAGCCAGGCCGGAGGCGTGTGTCTCGTTCTTTGATCTTTCTTAGATCTTGCCAGCATAAAATAATATTTCTGATCTAAATTTTGCCTGATCAAAAACTCAGTTTATGCACTTGTATTTAATTGTTATTTCAACAATTGTAAAATAATAAATTATATTTTAATTTATTTCTTTGATTTTATACATAAACTATAAAGAAAACGTAAAATAGTATTTACTTATTTCTAATTTCCTAGTGGTAACCCTCTAAAGCATCACCATGAACTGTCATGGTGTCAGTAAGTCAAACTGTCATTGATTGAGTTTATCAAAATTTTATTCTTAATATAATTCTTAGGCACCTTTTAAGATAAAATGGTGAAAAAATGTTGCGTTTATACTTGTTCAAGTGAATCATATAGTGATTGCCATATATCGTTCCACAGGTAAGCTTAAAATAATCTTACTGTAAATCTTACCACTAGGGTACCCATAATTCTCGTAATATTTCAATTGGGTGCTCGAGTTAGGTCTTCACTGTTGTACATTTATTTACAGTTACCTACCTTAAAAATGAAGTAATGCGACAAAAATGGCTCAGCAATACACGTAAAGCAAAAAATCACTAAAAATTCTGTCGTATGCAGCCGGGACTTGCTATACCTACGATTTCTCCTGTGGTAAGTATCATTAGTAATTGTTTATCATGCTTCAACGCAACAACACACAACAAGATTTAATTTTAGGAATCTTTGTTTAAACACCTAATCAAGTATTTTAAAAAACACTATTTGTATATACACTATACATATAGTCTTTTAGGTTCCATACCCAAGGGGTAAAACGGAACCCTATTACTAAGACTTCGCTTTCCGTCTAACTGCCATCAGGCTGTATCTTGTGAACAGTGATAGTTAGTTATAATTTTAATTTTTTGATGCCTTTATAACAACATCAAATACTTAATACTAAAAAACAAGATAATATACGTATGTAAAGGGCTCCCATACAACATACGTGATTTTATATCTTGCCGGATATTGATAGCTGTTACAGTTAGACACTTAAAATATTGACGGAATACACTTCATTTAAAGACAAATAATTAAATTGAAATAAAATAAATACTTAAGAAGGATTCGTTTTACAGTCAAATATAGTAAAACCTTTACGACTTATATACTTGGCCCGGTTTATTTTTACTTAATTCTTTATATGAGTATTATTTTGTAGGTCATAAACTGGATGTAATATGTTGCACTAAGTTAACTGTAATGTTTATTTTACAGACCAAAAAAAATAAGTTCTCAGTAATACATTGAGCCACCGACCACTACCAGACTCTGACGAAGAAATCCTACATCCTGCCACCTCTTGAAGATCAAAATGTTCAAACGATGTTTTTTGGTTACTAATAATATTGGCACTGAAAACAATCTGTTGTCCACCGTGATCAGAAGTTAGGTAAAAAATCGTAGACATAGACTGGCGTACAATTATTACAAAAGCCATTCATTAAACATGTAGCCGAAGCGGCTGTAATTGTACTTACTAGCAATTATTTTAAGCATTGTTTCAACTATATTTTCTTGTCATCTGTATCAACCAAAGCATGTAAATGGCTAAATATAATAATAATAAATAAATAAATTTAGGGTTATTCTCGTTGTCCCTACCAGGCGCGTCCCCAGCAGTAGGGACAGTGGAAAATTCAATAAATGATTCAAATTTATTGCCATTGTCCCCATTGGAGTAAAAGGGAGTAAAATTATACATACATTTTATTGAAATAATTCAAGATAATTTTTTCAAACCTATAAACATGAAAGTAATGCTGTCCCGGTTGTTTTCAACAGTCAAATCTGTCCAGACGATAACTTTGGAACATGACGACCACCGTGGCCAGATGCGAGCGGGCCGGACTTTGTTGTTGTACCATCTCTGAGGTCCCGGGTTCGAACCCGGTCGGGTCAATAAGGGAAACGATCTTTTCTGGATGTTGTGGTACCGTCGTTGTTTATGATTTATGTAACACAAGTGCTTTAGCTACTTACCACAGAATCTGAGCAATGTATGTGATGTTGTCCAATATTTATTTATTTATTTATTTTACTAGATGTAGTGGGGACAACGGGCTAAATTTTAATTATTTAATCAAATGTCCGTTATCAAAATAAATCTTGTTGTCACCCTATTAGAAAGGGACACGCGCCTCTGTGGTAGCTATCTCGCTCGGCTCGTTTTTTGGCTGCGAGTGCTCGGTCCTGTTTATTATACTAAGTCCATGGACAAATACCTCTTATTGACATATATTACATGTACGAACACAGACATGCAGACACACAGAACTTCTGCCATTATCAAGACTTCAACAATTTATATTGTATTTTGTCATGCCAGTCTAATAATTATCATACAAGCAAGCAGACATTTTCCATCAATTCCAATTAAACTTTTAAAACGACAATTATACTCTACCTCATGTAAGTCCTCGTAGGAAACCAACAGTGTAAGCCAATAATTTTTTTTAGTAGCGCAGTATATTGGCTCCTTCTAAGTCCTCCTCCTGGCAGCCTGATAAGTAAGAGAGGAACCCACATCGCGATGACAACGGATTTGATATCGAAATATCCTACCCGTTAGCATCGCCATACTGGCCCCCAAGATGTTTCTTCACGCTCGTTTTGAAGGAATCCATGTCAAAGGAGAAAACACATGAGCCGGCAACGATTTCCACTTCGTTATTAAGTGAGAACTTCATACAATAAAATGTATCGTCGAGCCTTCAACGTGGAGCGATTATATTTATTGAATGTAGTTTCTCTGCCCACAAACGCAACACTCTTGTAGCATCAGAAAAGGAAACAGGATTTCTTGTTATTCCAAGCATTAGGTTTACTTTTTATCCTACGCTCTTCCCGTAGGCAGAGAACGAAGCGCCTCGGGGGCGGGCTTGCGAACACGTTCCTATATTATTCACATTCCGTTCATTTGAAAGCGTTGGAATCTTGAACACCTTTACACTAAACGATTTTATTTGTCACATTCCACTTGCTTATCAAAGACAGTATAACTACATTTCGTGTTCCATGAGTGAATTCGCAAGAATTCCACAAATAATTACACTGGTAAACACTGTTTTTGTCACATGAACTTTGTTATGATTTGTATGTATGTTGGTGTATCCTCATTAAAAATATATAACAGTTTTGTTTCTATCACATCCAGTTTTCTTGTGAAAGCTACATATTTATTTCTGACCTCATATATGTCTCTTTGTTTACATAACTTAATTTATTTGTTGTCAACTACTATGTTCGTTAAACTACATTTTATTTACGTTAGTTAGATCGTTAATATGCCACGAAAGTGTTTGAACAACCCAGACAAATTTTGTTATGTGTGTGGAGAATGAACTTTTACATCTCAGTGTCGAAATTTCACATCACTAATTGAACAGTGCTATTTAGATTATTTTCAATTTTGGTTTTCCTGTAAGGCATCAAGACAAATACTGGGTTCCACATAAATGTTGTGGAACGTGTTTGAGGCTCCTTTTAGGTTGGGCTAAATAAGAACCTAGACATTTGGCATTTGCTTTACAATGATTTGGACGGAACCAAAGGATCATGTACCTAAGTGATTGTTATTTTTGTTTTACTTAAACACCAAATCCAAACACAAATAAAAATACCGCAATTGATAAAGGGTAAAATCTTTGCAGAAAAACTGAATGATCAGGAAAAACTCGTCTGAAAATGCTTGGTCCAGAAAACTACAAAGATTTAATAAATGAACTTATGATATCATTTAGAGCATTGTGGTGTAACATGTCCTTGAAAATACATATGCTGGACTCTCATCTGGATTTATATCCAGTAAATTTGGGTACCTATTGAGTGACAAGCAAGGTGCTCTCACCTTGTTCGTTCCATCAGGACATTTCCTTAATGGAGAAGAGTTATCAAGGGAAATTTAGTCCAGGAATGATAACAGATTACTGTCGGAGACTTCACCAGAAGCCAAATATTCAAGAAAATCATAATTATCTATTAGATATTAGGAAATAATTTTGTAAATGTGGCTGATTTTTGTACTTTGTATGAAAATATATGTTTTGATGTCACAAGAAAACCTGATGTGTACATTTTTGTTCATTGATATATTATTGTTTGGTGGCCCTAGTATATTCAATATTTCATGTAAGTTTCCATATGACAAAAAAAAAGTACAAATTTGTTGACCAGTGTTATTAGTTACAATAATAATTAAGTTAATTATTCGATAAGATTGCTAAGCTATCGCATTAGGTTAAGTTACCTGTAAGGATAGTATTAAGTTTTTGTAAATAAATAAATAAATTTAAAAAAAATGCAAATTTATGACTTTGTAGATACTAAATTTACTATTTTTATGGATTTTGGCCCTGTTTGTTGATATCGGTAGGTGATATCAGTTCCTAACTATCCGTAGGTTTCTGTGGCACCAAAACAAGGAATCCTCTTCGAACATCTGCTCTTTTAAAATTAACTTGTCCAGACCTTAATTGAATAGCTATGTACCCCACTTCTCTTGTAAATCTAATTTAATTATGGTCTTTTTTTATAATATAGATCATATAAACTAGGCTATATGTAATACAGATATATGAACATGGTTGCAAAAACGAAACGTCGGGCAGTAATGTAGTTCGTATTAACTACTAAAATGGTTTTGCGTTTTGCCCCGTCAACTTATTTTTAATGTTTAAAATGGATGCAATGCTACACTTTATAATCTTATGTTTCTTTTCCCTGTTTTTTTTTTAAATAATGTACCTTTTACATAAAGTAATGCTTGCAAATACTTTTTATTCGCACTAATAACAACAACGAATATACGAGATTAATATATCGAACCGTGTAAAAGGTAAGATTTTCCTTTAGTCACATTTCAATAGCAAATAAACTCGCTCGCAAAACGTAACTGTGAGAAGATAAATAACAATTTTCGTGGCGTTGAAACAAGTCTGCATCTCACGCCTTGTATTTGTTTTCATTTTCTCCTATCCAACGTCCAGATCTTACCTCTCTATAAAACCTCAAATGTAGAATGACTAATGATCTGCCTCTTTTATTTAGTCTAAGCACTGACTAACTCTCAGTAAACAACTAATCATAATGCCCGGTTCCAATATTTTACGATTTGTTATGTGTCAAAAATGACAATACTTTTTTCTCCAACCGACTACGAGTCGTTAATTCTAATTTCAAATTTACTTTCCATATCAGCTGTCATCATTCGTCCGTCAGTCGTTTTTAGCTTACGCCTCGCATAATTTATTACTTTCTGTAACTAGAACAGATCGTTTTTCGAATATTGGAACCGGGCATCAGATTTCTAATAAAATAAATAACTGTCAACATTAAACACGAGCATGTACATTTGTTTTATTGAAGAAGCATAAGCTAATGATTGAAATATACAAAATTCATAGGACAATTACGTATATGGTGAGGGTTTTATTTTTAGTTAGTTTTTTTTATTGATGGACATTCGACATCCATTAGAATAATTTATTTACAGTAATACATGCCTACGTTTTCAAACGATAGTAATTATAATTTATTGTTACTACAATATTTCAAAGAAATAATAAGAGCATTTAATAATTTCTCTCTTTGGGTAAGATTATTTTTTTAATTTTTGGGTAAGATTATTTATTTAATAGATTTAATTTTTTTTTTATATTTTACGGTAAACAAAAAAATAATAATTAGAAAAATTAAAATGTTTGAGTCTTATAATCCTCATCGAATTTATGGGGTATCACTTAAGATCTGACCCCCTGAATTGTTGCATAATACAGAATTATTCAACCTGATCTAGAACCCAATTTGGATCTAACTCACGACCCCTGGCTGAAACAAAAAGAACAGGGTCACCGCTACTCCTATGTGTGTCATACTATCTTCTGGGTTAACGCGATTTTAAGATCTTCATTCATTTTACCTCAATTTTCCTTTTGAAATCCATTACAAAAGCTTATCTAAGCTAATGTCTGATTGACCAATTGAATATTTACGGGGAACGAATGCCCTTAGATCTATATAAAATCTATTTAAACATCCTAAAATTTATTTTCAATTACTACAACTTCGATTAACCAAAGTCTCTCTAAGTAAAAAAACTTACAGGTATTAGTATCGACTAATCCGATACATCCACATACAAATATACAAATACTTAAACGTAACGTGTTCTTATACTAATATGAGTTTTTCCAACAGTAACACGTTCATAAATAAAAGTTTTTTCTCGCTCTTACTTCTGAAGCTCGCTAAACATGCCCACACGTGCGGAGCAACTGGCAATGATTGCTATTATTGTTGAAAAAGGAGAGGTACGAACTGTGAATAATTGACCAAGTGGGTACCTAGCATTCAAAGTCTGCACGCGATTTTGTGCGAATATGGAAGTTCCGAGATAACGATCTCATTTGCGGGAGACGCCTTACAAAACGTGGTACTTAAGTTAATTATGATTTTGTAATCCATTGAATACCTCAAAATGCAAGGTTTTACTTCGTTACCCATTATATATTATATCTGTTTGTGACGAGTATCCTTATGATTCTTTCCCTTGGAAAATAAGGAGTACTACAACTTAAGATTTCAGCTATGAAATTCAATCAGAATAGATTAGGCATTTTTAAAGGTAAAAACATGGGCCGGTGATGCTGATAGGAATTGAAATGTTGACATGATTTACAAGCAATTTTAATGAATAAAAGGTAGGCATAAAAGAGGACGAGATGTTACATCGAAATATTGGAAATTATATGTTTGTAAGTCATCAGTACCAGCAATAATCGAATAGTTTTGGTTGTGAAAACATTTTCTACTAAGTTATTCAATGTTATATTCCAAAGAACTAAAATTGGCTACCTTAATTAGTTCATTATGTAATTTCAGTTATGAGAAGAGGGGAACCTGAAACAAAATGCCTTAAATACAGCTAATTACCAAGCAATTTTGGCGTAATAACAACGACCTGAAATTGTTTTAGTTAATTAGATATTTAATAGCGTTCGTGCCGTCGGAGTGATTATACAGAGTGTTTATTTTTATTATGTAAAGTTGCAACGAAGAATCCTGTTACATGTAAGGTACAGTATTCGCATGCTCGGCCTTCTTAATACCCGCGTATCTATGCACAGGTACAGTAAGTAGCTTTAGTTCATGAACAACTCTGTACCTTGTCTCATTAAGTCAATGTCTATCTGACTTGCTTAGTTACGTGAAGATTTGGTATTACATGGTAATGATGTGTATACGAACTAATTATGCTGGCTGTACGTGGGAATTTGTTGAACTAATAGCAAATTGTCAAACACATACTTCAAGTTATGTTGCTAGTTATACATATCATCTACTAATTGACGACCTCCGTAGCCGAGGTGAGTGGGCCGGATTTTGGCGTCGCGCCATCTCTGAGGTTCCGGGTTCGATCCCCGGTCGGGTCAATATGGAAAACGAACTTTTCTATATTGTCTCGGGTCTGGGTGTTGTGGTACCGTCGTTGTTTTTGATTTCTGTAACACAAGTGCTTAAGCTACTTACCGCAGAATCAGAGCAATGTATGTGATGTTGTCCAATATTTATTTATTTATTTATACTACACTGCTATTGGAAATTAATATAAATTGTTGAATTGTTCTGAAATGGTTGAACCGATTTTGACGGGCCTTTGATTAGTAGATAGCTGATTTTATAAGCCGTTACTTATGCTTCTTTAAGTTGTTGTTAAATTGTTTTTGATTAATATAGTAATAAAAGATTACTATTCCGCGCTACAGCTAATTTTCTTATAATTTGCGCAGGCCCGCAATATTATAAGATTGCATCATCTCATAATAAATACCTATGGTGACTGACAGAAAACGAATAAACTGAATAATTCAGAGGTTACTTCTAAGGATCCATCTTTTTAACCCGAGGAACAAATATTGGTATCGCCATCTTGAATAATTTATTATTACAGCGTCGGTATCTCCTAAGCAATCTTAGCGAAGAGGTTTTTCGTGTCATGGTGCATATAATTAGGGTAATACCTTAAAATGAGGCTGAGAATTCACTCAACCCCGAAAAGGATCGCTAATGGAAAACGTTCATAGGGGCAAATAGGTGCTGAAGAGTTTTGCGTTGAATTTTTAGTTTACGTTCTAGGGATTGTTATTTGTGGCGACTTCCGTAGCCGAGTGGCGAGCAGGCCAGACTTTGGCTTCGTGCCATCTCTGAGATCTCGGGTTCGATCCCCGGTCGGTCCATATGGGAAACGAACTTTTCTATATTTTCTCGGGTCTGGATGTTGTGGAACCGTCGTTGTTTCTGATTTCTGTAACACAAGTACTTAAGTTACTAAAATAATTGAGTTATTACAATAGTGGGTTTGATATTAATATACTATTGGCTTTGTACGTATCCAGCTTAATTTATAAAATAATAATATAATATTTGTTCAGCAAAATGTTGTACTGTACAATGTTTTTATTTTCATTTTTCGTATTAAAAATTCTTGCCGTACTTGTGCTAAAATAATGCACACTGTTAAATATTTCACTATGCTCCCCACGGGGCAGACTTAGCCTTGTATGGGGTTCAGTAATATTTGTTAACGTGTATGTACTTATGTTGGAAATAAATGTATTTTATTTTATATGTTTCAATATAGTGCGTAAAAGCCACGCTTATTGTTAGGTTTAAAAGCAGTTGAAACAGCACAAATTCTTTAGTAGTTAGACCGAAGCACGGGAGAATGCCGTAAGTTAATCCATTCAGCTCCACCCGCTAAAAGCTCGCCGTTTATAATTCAGGAGCTTCTGAAGTCGGGCTCACTGCGCTTTGTAGCTTACACTCAAGTTCCGTTGTGACTCGACTCGAGTGTCAGGAGTAAGCACTGTTGAAGTTTGGCCCTTTCAAAACTTTCTTATCAATAATGCTTCAGATTTTTCCGCAGAGAAAAGAGTTTTACCTTTGCGTTTTAAAAAAGCAAACAGAGAAAGATCAATTATTACGTTGAGTTTTGCAGTGTACGTGTATTCAGCCAAATACTGGTTTGTAGGTATTTGTGACAGATACGCCGTTCAGTCAGACAGCTAAAAATTAGCTTATTTTAAGGTGAAGGTCAGAATCAGTACATCCATTGTGCTGCTGCTGCAGGAAAAGGTGTGCTAGGCCTCATCAAAATCCGTTACTTGTGCAGTTTTAAAGATTTAAGCATACATAGGACCAGACTGACAGCGAAAGCGACTTTGTGTTAATCTATTTATGATATTTCCCTGCCAATAGGTTGACTATAAATTTTACTGATTGATTATCTTCAGAAAGTTTTCAAGTTCTCAGAAATGTTTACTGGTTGAATAACATGCAAGACACTATACATGTACATCTTCAAAAACACATACCTACCTATATGAAAATATTTTATGAAATATCTTGATGAACAATGTGAAATTATGTGTAACATAAGATAATCATTCACTTCACTCTTCAAGTCACTTTTAGAATGAGAAATACGTTTGAATAAATTCAAGTTGATTAAAATAAAAAGAACGACAATTGTTTATAGTTGATGAATTTGAGTACAGAGTTTTTTATCAACATTTTTGTAAACTTACGTTTCATAGGCTGCCAAGCTCCTTATTTTCTCTACCTGAAGATTGCCAAAAAATCATG
Organism: Glyphodes pyloalis; assembly: GCA_037074685.1. Classification (NCBI taxonomy): domain Eukaryota; kingdom Metazoa; phylum Arthropoda; class Insecta; order Lepidoptera; family Crambidae; genus Glyphodes; species Glyphodes pyloalis. Next base: position 7,231,435 of record JAYKKO010000002.1, read on the forward strand.
CTTTCTAGTGAATGAGAGCGCTGTGGAAATTGTATCTGAAATAAGAATAGTCTAATCACTATTATAATTTATAAAATCGCCTTATGTACGTACTACATTGTTGGTAAATTCTCTTGAATTAGTCTGTAGTAACCTTTTATGTATTGTTTTAGGACAAGTTAATACCTAGACACAATACCATGATAATATCATCACCCATTGTGTGTAATGACTAGCCAAGCCTGACCATTAGCAGAGTATTGTTTACGGTCGGCTATAGGTTCATAATTAGGTACTTATCAAGACTAATTAGTAACCTTCCTGCGTTACGTACATAATTATGAATGAAAGTTCCTACTCGTGCCACGAGGAACATGTTGATATTGGAAGTACGTTTTAAGGCAATATATTTTCTAGGAATTCAATTACTTTCACAAAAGTAACTGATTAATTTAAGATTAATTTTGGTACAGATTTCTTCCTAAATTTTACATAGGTACTATGTTTAAATTGGTATCTCGTTTATGTATCATACTTATTTTTACGACATTTTTTGTCTGGTACAGGACAATTGAAGTAATTTTTTTTTTTTAATAATAGACGTAGTACGACGTTAGTTTACCCGTAACTTCTGACTAAAATAAAAATAGATATCTATGAATTCTCACGTTTTCCACATCCACAAATTTGCGCAATATTCCGAGTTAGGTATTTGTTTCCTTTACGTCGGTCGCTGATTTATATTCTCAATGCGTGCTTTCCCGATATACAGAACATCTCATTGAAACATTTCCATTCAAGACGAAACAATCGCTTACCAAACCCATTCAAAATATCGGTAATTCTACTCGTAATAAAGGACTTCCAAACCAATTTACATTTTAAGCGCCGCTGTATAAAATCTATGAGCACTCGTATGTTTAGAAAACTAAATTTCATTAACCCCTGACCTTCTAGAAATTACGCCGTACTTAGTAAACTAATCGCATTAAGCGTGTTATTAGTTAACCCTAGCTCAACTATCCTCAAGAGGCTGGTTTATCCGAAAATGTAAAGCAATTAAAAGTAATTACTCGCTCTAATATGTAAACTCCAGGAAAGCATTCAAGTAATCCCGGAGCACCGGTGGCAATAAATCTTTTGATCCGTTTCCTGCGCCCGACTTTTATCAACAAATTGATTAAATCCTGCGAACCGTTCGATCTCGAGACCGCACCGACCTTTTTCCTAGAGGGGGAAGCCCTGGAAAAACATTTATTATCCCCATAAGCCCCTTTCTGCTATGTCAACCGGCGAAGTGAGCCTAAGTTTAGTCAAGTGCTAGACACATCTCTCTTATCTTCGTGATGTAGGACGAAATTTCTAGTTGGTAGAGTTAGCGAATAGACAAGGGTGCTTGAGACTATCTTTAGAGCAAAGGTCCACAGAGTTTATGAGAAGTTAAAAGGCTGCTTGAACAAAAACTACTACTAAGGTTTTGGTTTCTCACAAAGATTAGATACTCGTATTATTTAAAAATAGTAGTGATTGATTTAACGGGACTAATAGGATATGTGGTCAATTTATAGACATATTTCAATATTGACTTACTTGTATTGTACAAATACAATACTTAATAAAAAAATACAGAAATTTCTCTAATATAACCACCGAAAATGTTGTAGAATGTATTGGTATCTGCAACGGGCTTACCGCTAGTGCAATGCATGCCGAACTACTAACTCTTATGTTCTTACTAAAAAGTTACTACTTTAAAAATAAAAACTTCAAGCTTGAAATATATCTACCACGGTGGTTCCGACTCTGTTACCAACCCATTAATGAAAGTAAGTGGGTAAAAGTATCAAGGTTTCGCAAATAAAAATAAATAACAAACTTTGAAAAGCACACGGACTTTTTTAAAGGTTCCGCATTGCAGCAGAGTAATACAGGCTATCTGCCCATAAATCAATCTCGATAATAAAAATCAAGTTATACGCCTCGTATGCACGCTCCCCCAAAGATGGTCGCCACTACTTCTGGCTCATCGGTAAAGATTTATGCGTTTCCATTCCGTTCCGACGTTCCTTTTTCTATGTGTACGCAACAAAAACGAAAATTGTTTATTTCCTGCCGTCTGTCGACTGTTTTCTTTGCAACGCCGTCATCATTTGCAATATCGTATCCTCCATGTTATCTATCAGAGTGACCTAGTTTGTCTCGTTCGTGTGTGTATTTTGTTGCAATGTTCTTTGTGCGCCGAATTGGAGCTGAATACTGTGTATGGATATCGTCGACGCGCGTGCAATACCACAGATCTAGCGCGTATCTATGATTAATTTTGTCTCTCATTTCAATCCAAATTACACCTTACGGAAAAATCAACTTACGCAGTATTGCACGCGCGTCGACGACATGTCCTACTAGAAGAGAAACCGCTTGTGTTGTATTTAGTTTGGTGCTGTATTTAGGTGACGTTTACGAAATCGAAAGGTTAGATTTATGGCAAAAGTAACTTAGGAATTGTACTTTCCTGAATTCGTCTGATATTGGTAGTCTCGATCGCATGAAGTATTTCTTGATATGCTGGAAGATTCAGCAACTTTTCAATAATGTAATTGCTCATTAAAATTATGATTACTTTTATTTGTATTGTATTGGGGCTTATAGTGACACATAGAAGGTATTTATTTTAATGCAAAATGAATTCGAAAAATTGAATTTATATATCTTTGTAGAATAAGGTTATTATATCGACGAGTTTAGGGTTTGGAATGAAATAAAAATACTTACCTAATTTAAAAAAAGTTTCAAATAGAACTCAAACAGCTTTACGAAATACCCTAACTTCCACCGGCTATGGAAATAAATTATATTTTTATTAGAAAAGTTGTTGTCTTGCAGACGCTCTCGTCTTGTACGCGACAATTTGACGTCGGAGGAGCGGCGACAAGTTCTGTAATTGAGTTGTCTCGAGGCTGTGACGGAGAATATCGCGTGACGGAAGCTGCGATAAATATCGGTTACCTTGTCACCAGACTTTATTAAAGACCATCTTGAGATACGCTTTTTAATTTAAATAATATCCAATATTTTATATTAAGTACATAACAATTATTATTCGTGATTTTTTTTTCAAAAAATATGATCATTATCGATTTAAAATAATTTAACGGGTCAAAACGCGACACCATTTTTACGTCAGCTCGTGACCACGGCTGGTGCAACCTAACCGAAACGTCGGGCAGTAAGTAGTTCGTATTAACTACTGAATAAAAATGGTGTCGCGTTTTGACCCGTTAAATCGATCTATCAGTGTTCTGTGTATTACTTTGATTTTTACTTCTTTATAAAATCTAGTTGGTATGATAAAGCAAAAGTACAATAAAATGATAAAATCAAGAAGGGATTGAGTATAATGTTCAACGCAATGAGTTTGAATCGAAACTTAAGTCCCATTTACATCGCAAACCTGAAAGTTTCATTAAAATTATATAAAGTTACATAATTTAATCGAAGAAAAAAATATGTTTACCTATCTTTTTTAGCTTTGATTCTTAAACGTTCTTCACCAAGTACCTAATAATAATACAAATATCGCATGACCGAACAGTTTACTCAACCTGAATCCATGGGCAACTGCTAGAAAATGATGAAGTTTGGTAGTGTTAACTTTAATAATTTGCAGCTTTAACTTTGCCGGCTCAATATAGCGTAGTATGCTGAAGATATATGATTGAATTGCTCAAAGTTTCGAAACTACAATTATTTTGATATAGTGTGCTCAAGCCAAGCCGTTTTGCGAGTTAATGTTTTGATGACGAGATAGAAATTTGAAATCCAATTAAGTTACGTTGATTGTTACTGATATTCTGTCAACAACAACAACAAGAAAGTTTAGGTAAAGTACGCGTCTATTATTATTTAAATATTGTGGCCACTCACTCTATTATAACTTATATAAAAGAACATAGCAACAAAAAATAGTTTGGAGGATATAATGTTTGCTTTCATCCATGCCTTTACTGGCTTAGCTTCGTTTATTGAGACCATCTTCTAAGGTGTAAAGAATCAAGTCGCTAAAGAATAATGAAGCTTTTTAATGGTAAACATAGTAAATCAGTCCAATAGTTTATGAAATTATTTGAAAAAAAATCTACTCTTTCCTGTTTTAAAATATTATTAGAACTCCTATTGATATTTAATATATTGTTTGTGTTATTATTTGAGAATGTCTCAGCGCGACTTTAATTTATCCAAAGGAAAAACTGCACTCACCTACCTGGTTTGCTAAATTAAGACGAACCTACCTATTCAAACGAATATTAAGTAGAAGTGGAACATCCAGCATTAGAGCTGTCGTGATAAATCATTTCTAATTAAGCTCTTTCGCAGAGATGCGAGCTATCCTGCAGTCAAAATATACAACAGTCCGGGAGTTAAAAAGAAAGCCACGTGGCATTGCATTAATTAAAAACTTACAATTCAAGACTTCAGTCGCGTCATTTGGCGATGAAAAAAATGTTATTAATATATATTGTGCCTTTATTTTCAGACATATTTTTTCAAGCTTTTTTTTATGTTGCACTTCAAGATTGACCTCATCCTACCTGATATTAAGTGGTAATTAGGTCCTAGCTTAAGGGTGACAAGTACAGCATAATAAATATGTTACTAGACTTGTCTCCCTTACCTTGAAGGCTTGATCCCTGCAACTAATGTAGCACCCCCCAGGAGCTCTGGAAACCTTACTCACACGCAGGAACACAACAACACAGAAGTGATTGTTATTTGGCTGAGGTCTTCTGTAAGGTGGAGGTATTTCACCAGTCGGGCTGCTCCAGTTCAAGCGATAAATCGCTATGCCCTACCTCTCTTAACACTTGACATACTTTTTCTTCTTTAAATTTGGTAGCATTTAAATGTTACTTTGGTATTTCTTCAACATATTTTTCACCTGCGGTAACAAGTAAATAATTACAATGGTTATTATGAATTTTAATTTTTATCACACATGAATTATATTTATTTTATCTAACATCTAAACTATATTTCTATTAAATTTCATCCAAATCGTAAAAACGTATCAAATATCTATAAAAACTTTAATGCTATATCTTTTACTTACTAATTTTTGGTACCTACTATAGTGATGTACAGTGTAATTTCGTTATCAAAACGTATATCTGTCTTAACATAGATTCAATCTTCTCTCGTAACTTCCAGACTATAGATTTATTTTGTTTGTGGCTACTCCCTTTTGCCTGACCAAGTTAATTTCCTTAGCGCTTTATCAACATTCATTAAATTAATTATTTTTGCTATGCAAGTTTTAACATAAAGCGCAGATTGTAGCTTTAAAAAATCTGTTGAGTCTGCTCAAGCTTTTCCTACATACCTAGTTACCACTCGATTTTTCAATTTCCAGTAAAGAAAAAACAGTCGAATAAAGTACAGTACGACTATTTTAAATGTCGACATACTAATCTATAAAAAAATACTAAATTACGTTCTTAATTCAAACAGTCTATACTAAAGATTGCTATTTTTATCGGACTTGAAAAATGACATAAATAATATCTACGTACAGTAATAAGTTAGATACTGCTTGTGACATATTCACTGGGTTGCTCGCTGATATTTAGTCAGTAAAAATGTACTATGATATTTAAGTAATGGACGGGTTACTTTCTTATTAAGTATACTCCATGAAAGGGGCGAACACTTATTCTTAGACTACAAAACAGTGGAGAGGAAGACAGGGCTTAATGCAAAGCCATCTGTACACCGAGCCCCTTGGGAGGTTTAAGGGACGGTGTGCTTAGATTTACTTTAAGAAAGTGTTTTACTTAATCCTTTTATTACACACTTAAAAGGAATCCTCTTCTGGCTGGTTATGGACAACGTAATTGCTTCGTAGAAAACATTATATAAATGTTTGTGTGGTTTGAAGTAGATTTCATTTGAAATTACAGATAGGATCAATATTAGGTGAATTTTAATGTAAATTGGATGAAGAAGCCATGCTTTAGAAAATAATTAAGTGGGCTGTTTGCCCGATATTTTTATTGCATAATCATTATTTTTCCGAAATAAATGTCATTTTCTAGAAAACACGCAGGGATACAAAGTTATATTTTTTTCTTAGTCTACCAAGATAGAAAACTTATTTTAAAGAAATGGCTACCATTAAAATTAATCGGTGATCTAGTGGTAAAAGCATTGAATTATTTTCGGGTCGACCAAAGTTTTCAAACCTAGCTCGGGTGTGTGACCACTAATCCAGATTGTGGTGGTTAATCTAGTAGATGCCCTTCACATTAAATTCTAATAGGACTTTGCCCTGTACTAGAACAGTCAGTGTCAAACAGTTAATGACACTTTGGATATTCGAACATAAAGACATAGCCAAAAAGTGAATAATATCGCTGCAAACATCGTTTTCATTCTCTTGTCAACAATACAGTCATTAGTCGCAATATGTCTTAACCATTCAAAATAATAATAATAAAGTTTATTTACTCTTCACAAAAGGTTTAAGGTACATTATTATTACGCTATACACTTAAGGAAGGTCTTAACCTTTTGATGTGAGAGTCTGGCGCCTAAGATAGGTATAGTAATACCTGTATTATAGGTCACCAGGCCCCGCCCATCACTTTAGAACATTAAGAGTCTTATAGCTAAAACATAATATTGTTATGCCAATGGTCGTGAAGACACAAATATTACTTTTTACGAGGTGACTGTACGAGGGTGCGCGATTGTCTGTAGATAATTAATTGAGGGATTTATAGTTGTGTATTTTATTCTAAATTAAATGTAAGCTATTTGCTCCGATGTCATTGATTTTTTCGCTGTGTCTTAGTATTTGAATACCCGGAGTGACACTCACTATTAGATACTGGGGGGAAAAAAGTAATTAAACAACGGTCAAACATTTTAACTTTTTTGTTAAGTATTTGAATGAATGTCTGAATATCACTTATTATTCAAGGTCGACCGGATATTCTTATTTGGTAGGAAATTCATAAATATCGATCGAGTTATATCGTCTTGGCTATAAAATAAAAATTGGATATTTAGCAATTTTCTCCAACGAAACATACAAAGTTACCCAAATAATTTGATCAACGAGAAATCTGTTCAGGATTAATTGAAACTCCTGAATTCAGTAAGCTTTGGTTGAATTCGAAATCAGCACGCCCATAATCCGGTTACCGAATCCGTTGCTGATTACTTGAGCACAGCTGCCCCCCCCCCCCCCACCGCCCCTGTACACAACCCGAATTATCCTGTCAACTTAACCTTTGATATTCCCCTTGTTCTACTCTATTGAACGGCGAGAAATAAACAATGGCCTTTGATCAACCATTCTGTCTTCTTCGTACATCATTCTACACCTCATAAGCTCCTAAAAACAGTGCATTCCTTGAAATTGAGTAACATGAGCTTCGACCTCAAAGCCGTTACCTAAACGTGTTTTTGTAATTTGATGTACGAACGAGTAACGTTCGTTATTTTCTTCCGACGAACGTAAAGCAAATTATAAATTATGTATGTAAGTTCATATGATCCCTCATAGCTTCTAAACTACTTACTTATCTCACATAAATAAATGATAGATATACGATTTTGTTACAAGCGTTTTAATAGTCCGTTAGTTATATTAATAATTAATCATTTTCGTTTATTATCTCTTCACAAGGGGTACAAAGATTACTTACACTAACAAGGTTACACTAATATTATGTGCTTGTATTTATTATTGATTTATGTAGCTTTACATATTAAGATTTTTTTCATTTTTAAACTTTTTTGGCTTCCTTGTTCTAAGGTACCTAAATATGTTTGTAACGTGACAATAAATGAAATATCTACCTTCTACAAATTGTCAATAAAGTCTTGAATTCATAAAACGCTTAAAAACAAAACAAAAGTTCACAATTTTGAATCATTTAGCATTTTTTAGATTTATAGTTATGCTTCTAACGGAGGAATTTCTATTATGCGGTATTTTAGAACTCCGGTTTAGCTTTTGAATTTACTACTAGTCAGCCCCGACTTTTTATGGGTGGATAATATTTGCACCTTAAGTTTCTTTATCAGAGACCAACTGACCCGACAGACGTCGTCCGGTCTTAACGATGTTTTTTTCAATTTTTCTTTCATAAAAACCTTCTTCTGACAATAACAAACATAGCAAAACAAAAAAAAATTGGTCAGCAGTTCACGCGTGATGGCGTGACCAAGGATAAAAGGGTTTCATTAAAGATAAGATATATTAAGTTTTAGTGCCTTTTATATAATTTATATATTTGAAAAAATATAAATAAATATGAAACAAAGTTCTCATGCCAAATTCTTGACTTATTTATCAGTAATTCCAATTAAATTATCTGTTGCTCATTCCATCTTTAAACAGCTCGACTGTTATAATACAAAACGTTTGAACTCATGAGCTTCTTCAGTCTGTCCACTTAAACTATCGCAAACAAGGTTTATTTATGTCCACAACTTGTGAGCCAAAATGGCCAGTCTAACAACTGAGTAGCGAAGGCTTTTCTCATCTTCCCCGACGTTATTCAATTTCTACGGGCAGACCTGTTGAATGTCCCCTTACGTTAGGTAGTTGTATCAAGGCACACGGCAGTGTGTCTGGCCAAAGTTCAAAACACAGCCGCGTGATGAAAAAGTTTTGCAATAAACTTTTCGAGCGCTGCTCTGCTACCCACTCTGAGACATTTTTTCCAGTGCCTGCACCAAATGGTGCAATAATAGTATTTTTTTTTATATTTTAAGTGGTTATTTTTGGTAAAAACCCTTAATCTCTCAATATTATGTTATGGGAGTCCGATCAATTTATATATGCAAGGTAACATGAATACCTGTCTAATTAATTTTAATGAAGGTTCGGAAAAATATTAGGGAGGAGATATTTAAAAAATATTCGAATCCAGAATCTGCAAATAAATCAGGTTTTTTGGGCCTCATTTTTTGTTCTCCGTCAAACAATCCAAAAATTTGTGCTAACTAAATGACGAATTCTCAAACGACGGAATCCACGTCCTTACCCTTGAGCAAAATCCATCAAGTGCGTCATTACTTTTGGAATCACTTCAGGACTTGACCAAATTTTTACATTTCTCTTTATGCCGAGATTTTGATTGGCTGTTAAGGATTTACTTTGGAAACGTATACAATTTAAGGGTTTGACGAGGCAAATTATTGGATTTTTTTTTTCACTTTTTTGCAAATTGCTTGTAAATGTTTATTTTAAAAAGGATACATTTGAAGCAGTCTACTAGTCAACTATGGAATAAAAACCAGGCTCAATGCTTATTTTTCCAGGGGTGTCTATAAAGACAGGACGCTCAACCGGACACTTAGATATTCTCGAGCCACCAAATTGATTTTGATAAGACCTAACGATTTACTTATGAACCGGAAACAACAACTGTCAAGCTGTCTTCTATATGATTTTTATCACTCAATAATTACTATCAAATGCCAGGCTGTGTGCGTTAATATCGATATTGATTAAGCCGATCCGCTCGCTTGCCTTAAGATTCTACACGAACTAGTTCAGAACTGAATCCGAACATTTCAACCTTACCCCATTTCCCTTTGCGAACCTGTTGAGTCTACCCTTCGCTTCCGAATGCGACGTATTTTCGTCAACCCGTCGGTTAAGGCTTATTCGCTGTTTAGTCAGAACCACATTACGAATGTTTTTTATGACTCACCTCTTGTACAGTTGTGGACAGCAAAGTTTGCTTTGGATGTTGCACTTGTTGAAAAGTACCGGTTATAAAATCAAATAAAAACATTTTAGAAGCCGATCAACTTTATACCTATATAAATAAAATAAACACTTAAAATGAAACTGGAATGACTTTGACAGACTCTACAGAAGAGAAAACCTCTGTTAAGGTTGTACTGGGTCCTTAATAGAAAATGACAAAAATAGGGAATTTCAGAAAAACAATGTATTTAGTCAAGACGTGAAGAAGAATTATTGACATAAAAGATCGTAAAACCAAAAAACAAATAAAAAAATTAAATTGAGGTTTCTTGAAATTCCCTTTATAAATCTCTCTCTTTTTTACCCCTCCCCAAACGTAACAGCCCCCCCAATCAGGACAAATACCTACTGTATTTAATTGTTTAGCTAAGTATTTCAGTAATGTTATATCAAAATTACTTAATGTATTTTAGTATTTACAAGTAGGTAAATGACAACCATGATAAATGCACTGCAATCACACACGTACTCAATCAAATAACTTTGAAATCAAGGCAATGTATGCATTGTTTTACGAACATCATCATTATCAGAACACTATTGGTCCACGGGTGCACATAGACCTCTCTAATAACACGTCACTGGTCAACCGTTCTTGGATTTTTTTTTAATTTTATTTATTTTTTACACGCTAAACGCTTTTCGCAACCGCTGTACCCGCACGAAGGGAATGAAAGCTATAGGGAAAAGTAATCCCGTTTTGATTTCCTTCAATCTTGCGGCAATTCAGACGATTTTTTTCGTTTAATCGGAATATTTAAATTCCTTCTTACTTAAGTAGGCCTTAGAGGGTGCTTGAGGTGTAATTTTGCTGTATTTACGATACATTGTTACTTACAGAATTTAATTTTGTTTCTTGAAATAAAAATAAAGAAAATGGTAAGTAATATTCTCAAAAATTACATTAAAATATTGCACTACATCACATACATTCTAGAAACAACGACGGTTCCACAAAACCCAGACCCGAGACAATATCCCCCCCGCTGGGTTCCGCATCTTGTCGCGATGGGGGGGCTCAGTAACCCTGTGGTCCGGGACGTTGAGGCTGGCCTTGTCACCCAACCTCCAATACCGCACAGGGTGAAGCCAAGACGGACCCCGAGCTGGGCTGCGGAGAGAAGGTGGCTCTCTGCGGCAAGCCCGCAAGGGCAGAGGTGGATCGCGGAGGAAGAGGAGGACCTCGGTGTTTCGTTGCCGGCCTCCCTGTCCTCCGCGACCCGGCAGTGGCGCGCTGCCGCGCGACGCGCGAATCGCGTCGTGGTGGGGTCGCGGAGGAAGAGGAGGATACGGTATTACGTTTGCCGGTCTCCCTATCCTCCGCGACCGGTGGGTCTCGGGACTTCATCTGGCTCTCGGAGGGAGAGCTGGATTGAGAGTCTCGGTGTCCACAGAGGCGGTAGGCAGCGGAGCCGCACAGCAGATCCGCTGCTGGGACCGGAGATGCCAGGCGTGGGGTAAGCCTGGCGTCCGTTACCTCGGTCCCGAGGGGGTGGGGCGTGTCAGGTGGCCTGACACGCTCCAGCTGCGTATTTGCGCGGCGAGATGGGCCGCTTGGCGGTAGGCGCTGTGGGGGAGCCTGTGTAGAATCGCAAGGAATCCCGACTCCCCCACAATTGCGCAGCGTTGGCCACCGAGGGGGTTTTAGTCGGTGCGAGCCCGACACACCACTCTCTGTTCCCCGCTGAGAGTGACGGTGCGGTAGGCATTTCCCCCTCGAATAAAAAAAAAAAAAAAGACCCGAGACAATATAGAAAAGTTCTTTTCCCATATTGACCCGACCGGAAATCGAACCCGGTACCTCAGAGATGGCGCAACGCCAAAGTCCGGCTCGCTCGCCTCTCGGCTACGGAGGTCATCTACATTACATTGTTAGTGTACTCTTTTTATTAGTATGTTTTAGATTTAAATAGTTATGGGTCAAATAAGTAGATAAATCCATTCCTTATGTACTTTTATTAGGAAAAATATAAGACCTACCTTTAATGATATAAGACCCACGGATTTATCAAAGCAAAATTTTATCAATTACATTCTTAACAAAGGGTGCTCTGCTCAATTTGGATACTCATAAACTTGTGCTTAATCAACTTGGTAAAGTTTCAGCAAAAGTGATTTTACTTAAGGGTCAAAGTTTGAAGAGCCGTAGATTTTTACGATACAACTAAGGTTGGTATTGCCACTTAAACAATGACTTTACCGTCGTGTTTCTACCAAAAAACGGTTATTTTGCCAAACTAAGTTTGAGCATTTGTTCACAGTTACACGAGTAATGTCGCCTTAAGCCTCCGGGTTTTGCAAGTCTGAGAGTTTCTGGGTTTTCATGAAAGTTTGAACCGTTTTCTTGAAAAAAATCGTTGCCATTACGTCATCGTGGAATGAGATTTTGTATTCATACTGAGGGCACATTTGAATATATGTATAGTAATTGAGAATAAATGAATAAATATCTTGTTTTTTTATTAATTAACTTTTGCAACTCACATATAAATTCAATTTTTCGACGTCATATGCCTATGATCTAACGTTCTTCGGGTTTATGCAGTTTCGAGCTTTCGTACTTCGATAGCCCATACATCCGGCTGTTGCACATTTGACTTTAAGTAGGTGCTTAGAAATTCAAATTTAAATCGAGTATTTGTTTATCAAGTAGGTTACATATAATAACACTTTCGGATCGTCATTGTATACAATGCAAAGTGATTCTACTTCCGGTTCGGAACCTATATCTACCGAGAAGACACCGGTAAGAAACTCAGCTGATTAGTTACAGTAGCAGTACCCAACTTATAGCTATATGTAAACCACTTTAGACCAAGACATATAGTTTTATTTAAGTAAGTGATAAATGGATAAAACATTAAGTATATACTGTTTTAAGCTACTAGATTATGTAATGGAGGTTTGGCAAAGAAAAACTATCATGAACACTTTTTCCATACATGTATTTTTGTTAACATGTCTCCAAATCACTGTCCTTATACAAATCATGTTTAGAACTATCTGTAAGTAACCATAACTTACATTATAATCCAATCTCCAACTAGACTTTCCCTTCTAACAATAAAATTAAATTATGAAAAAGAGCTCCTCAGTCCTCCGCGCCATGTCCATCCAAAAAGAAATGAATCCTCGAATGAATGACCGAATGAATGGAAATAATCATTCAATTATTACTCTAAAAAATTAATGACATGTCACGTGATCAAAGAGTTTAAATATGAGAGGACTCCTTGGTAAAAGCTAACACTTTTGAGAGGTAAGCTGGAGCAGACCAATCCAATTCTATGGTCAAGCCCCAATTCAATAAAGCTAACAACTCTTTGGCCAAACACTGAAACTCCACTATTGTGTGTGGAGTACAGCCCTTGAACAAACTGAACAACATACAGAAAGAAAGAAAATACATTTATTGACCACTTGACAGCACAACACGACAACTAAAATGAAAAAAAAAACAAAAAACAAAAAGAAGTACAGGAAAACGTAAAACAGAAACAAACATAAAGTAATATACAATAAACTTGACATACAATATGATAGTCAAGTTTATGCATGCATAAGAGAGAGAATACATATAAATTATTTTATATTTATACTTTGATTTTTATTGTAATCTTAAATCTTGATTCTGCGTATCTTATTAAAAATGTTCTCTAATCTATTTTAATCTAAACTATTTTAAAAAAATCTTTATACCTACCAGTTTTCGTTTCAAGTCGTCAGTCAATTTGAACTTTTAATACCTACAAGAAAGATATATCGAGATTATAAGAACTTATATTGACCTGCAAGTGTAGGTGTGTTTATGTCATACCTAACTTATAGTATCAATCATTGATCCTAAAATGTTTAACACATAGCCAAATAATAGAATAGTTATTCTACTTCAAGCGATTCCATTTTCTAATTCAAGTGAAACACTGTCAGCCGGGATCGTCATTAATTTTGTTAAGCCTCAGACCGCAATGGAGAGGGGTTTGGTAAAGTGTCTAATAAACGAGACTGATGGCGTCCGACTGCACGTGAGTGTTAGTGTTTGTTTGAAATCTTACCAATTAAAACATTATCTCATGAGATAAAATCTTAAAATCCCAAGTAGCACTTATTTTTCAGAAAGATCCAGCGGCTATCTCAATATCTCATAGTTAGACATAAAGATAAACATACACTTTTCAATTAAAGACAAAAAATAAAAGAATCTAAAAATGTGACATAGATTTGATTTGTACATACATTTTTATTTTATTAGCGACGCCTAATGGCGAATAAGTTAGGATTTCAAGTAGATAGGCCAATAACAGAATCCGTAACTTCCTATTCTTATCTTACCAGATTCCCTTAATATTACAAAATATCCATTGGTAGTCGTATATTTTTAACACGCTTTTATTAGCTTGGGTTGTATGTATGTAACGGAATCTTTGAATCTTAATTTGACCCACTTCCCGGTCTTTGATTAACATGAAATTTTGCACACGCTCTGAGTTCTGATGACAATACATGACTAGCTAAGAAACGTCATTACAAATCCAATATGGCGGCCTCCCCAAGATGGCGAACTGACTGTTTGAAATGCACTTCCATGATATGGGTATCAAAAGAAAGGGTTTGCTGTCAGGAATACGAAAAAAATAGTCACGTGATTCAAATCCAATATGGCGGGCGTCCAAGATAACGGACAGGCTATTTGAAATGCACCCCTATGATATGGGTATTAAATGAAAGGGTTTGCTGAATGGGATACGAAAAAGAATTATATTATTATTGATACATGAGAAAACTAAAAAGTAGAAAATAAAAATAATAGTTTAAAAAACTAAAAAACACGCTTTTAGCTCGCACTAAAAACAACAAAATAATTCAGACATTTAAGAAAGAAAGCGTGGAGCGTTTTGTCCAAAAAGAGTAAAGATAACATAAACGCTCCACGCTTTCTTTCTTAAATGTCTGAATTATTTTGTAAGTTTTAGTGCGAGCTAAAAGCGTGTTTTTTAGTTTTTTAATTCTCACTCAATACCAATGTTGTTTATTGCAAAAGATTTAGTAAGATCGAGTAAGTAATCTATAGAAAGTCTTTAACTTTTGTTTTTTAATAATAATTGATATTTATGAATTATATCAGTAATATTTATGATAGGTCTATATAAACCAAATGAAGCTTCTTCCGATTCGGTATAACTTCAGAGAATATTTCGGTAAGAATCTTTGTGGTTTTCATTACAAAGACAGCTGAACTTTGAATACAGTTTAAATTAAATACAAGAATGCGGGCCAATACAAAAATATCGAATTCATTCTTGGATGCTCGGTAAGAGAATTCTGTTGTTTCCCCATGCAAAGATGACAATTAGCCGTTCAGAAAACGTTTACCCTTTGGCTGTCCCTTCAAAATTTTAAGGTCGCAGGAAGGCCAACTACAATTCAACCTTTGGCTCGTACCGTCGTCAAGCCAGCGCATCATTAGGCCCGTCACGGCGACAGGCGCCAGGCCCGCCCCGGGCCGGCCGCGGCGCGCTGGCCTCCTCAATGTAAGCAGCTGACAGCTCCGACGCGCCCACAGTCACGGTCATTACTGTGACGTAGGTCCGACTTCTAAGGAATCATTTCAAATAGAAACGTCTCTCATTACCATATCGGTACTCTTCAATATTGAAGACGTTTTATTTCTGTAGGTGATAAGACTATGATTTTAACCTTATCTCATAAGCTAAGCGGACCACCAAATACAACGCTAAAATATTTTCTTCAAATTTGTAATAATTCAATTTTTAACGCGTAAAGTATTACTACTAATGCATATTATTAGTCAAATGCAAGTTTGTAAAATAGATAAATGTATCAAGCGAACTTGAGGATCGCACGAAACCAATGTAGATGCTTTTTTTTTAACTATGTAGTATCACTACAAAGTTCTCACACACTTGATGCAAGGCGAGGATTAGGCCTAAGATAGTAATTTTTTGCTTAGAAGGCAAGTTCAGTTTGGGTTTCAAAATGTCCTGATTACAACGTTCCTGAAAAACAAACCTTGGCAGTTTCACTCCTAGCGGTTTGCTACTATTATTATTTATCCTGAATCCAGTAAGTTCTATGTGATAAGTACCGTTTTATTGCCCATTAAAAAATATAAAAAATTAGCCGTTTAGCTACTTGTTCACTCGTGATTTTATGTTCTTATTCTTACAGCACAAGGTTGGTATACATTTCAAATTGTATGCTAACTAATTTATTTATTTAAAAACTTTATAGCACAAAAAAAGTAGAAAAGGTGAACTTAATGCTAAGAGCATTCTCTGCCAGTCAACCGTTGGCTCATGCAGATAGTTCGTTTATGGGTGTGGTAAAAGTTAAATGTGAAATGTATTACAACAAAATGAATAATAGAAATAACTAAACAAGTCATTTACTCATTTTAATTTTCATCAACTTACTAGTCATGCCAAACTATGTGGAAAGGATTTCTACTCGTGTTCTAAAGAGAATGATGTTCCTGCGCTTATCTATTTAATCATAGCTTAAGGCGGCTTTACGCAGGTCTTGTGGAAAGGAAAGAAATTAGTGGACAATTAAGGGGAACCTTTATAGGTTTACGGACCCTCCTGGCAATTAATAACCTCTTAAACTTAAATGGAAAGAAGATTACAGTGCGCTCAGTAAGTGCTCTAGCCTCGCATTTACTTTGAATTTTTAGAAACCATTTGGATTGTAGTAACATTTTCTACCCTCAAAATGTAGGTAATATTTTAAAGTTCTGAGTTATTAACATGTTTAAAACGCTTATGCTTATTTAATA
The DNA here is from genome assembly GCA_037074685.1 of Glyphodes pyloalis. Classification (NCBI taxonomy): domain Eukaryota; kingdom Metazoa; phylum Arthropoda; class Insecta; order Lepidoptera; family Crambidae; genus Glyphodes; species Glyphodes pyloalis. The sequence continues at coordinate 7,247,994 of JAYKKO010000002.1, forward strand.
GTATACAGACAATGATTTCCATAAAAAATAAGATTTGATAAAGCTCCGAGTTTGTTTGTTTGTTTGGTAGAACGTACTAATATCAGGAAGCACTAATACGAATTAAAAAATATTTTGTGTTGATTAGATATGCAATTCTAACTTCATTCTTATACCTAGGACATAAGGACAGTACACATGGTAAAGTGTATAGTCTAACGTGCATTACCTAAACGATGCCTTATAACATTTCATAGCCAAACGGACGAAGTGGAATGTCTATGGGGGTCAAGAAAGAGGTCTAACAGGTTAACAAAATATTCTAAACAATCAAAACAGCGTTGATGTTCAACCTGTCTATTGAGATATTGCAAGGGAAATTTAACCTTGTGGCATTAAAAGGTACAAATTACATTTACACGTAGGATAGGATATTTTTACTAAACAAAATTTTCAGATTCAACTTTTTTTTACACAATGTTTTAGTTTTAAAAGCCTCTAAACCTTTATTCACTACCAAAAGAGGCTAATTGCATTGCCACCTTCTTTAAAAGTTTTAATTTCTTAGTTTTCTCTAAGTAGGTAAACTAGAATTAACGCCTATATCTCATATACGTTTTAATATAATTAATAATGAAGACAACAGGAGTAAGTCATAATAAGACACATTTTTATCGTATTCCGATTAAAGACATTGTTAATGTACATCATGTGGGAGGTACGTTAACTGTATTTTCACAAGGATAATCAAACAAGAAATTTAAGAAAGCTCTAAAGCATTCGTTGTGCGAAATAATGAAAGTTTTTGTAAATACTATACTCTTCGGTTTAAGTCGTAGTTTATTTCTTTCGTTTTACGTATTTTTTTATGTATGGCAGGTGCTCTGTTCTCATACTGGTTTGTGCACATTATTTGAGGAATTTAATTGCTGAGGTATATTTCTTAAGATACTCATATAATTTCACTAGTTTTAAGACACTGCATGCACATTGAACGGATACCCCATTCTATGTTTCTAATTTCTGTAAAACAAGTGCTTAAGCTACTAACCACAGAATCAGAGCAATGTATGTGATGTTGACCCATAATCTATTTATATGAACTTTAAACGTTTAAAATATACAACTATCCGTTGTTCGCTTATCTCTATGTCTGTCCGTCCCTGAAAGCCCTAGACGAGAGACGATCCTCAAAGCGTAAGAGCGCCGTCAGCCTGTTGAGCGTGAGGGTAGAAGGGTTGAGCGCAAGGGTTCGCAGGACCGCGCAATCAGACAAATTGTGGATTAGTCTAAGATCCATTTAAGAGCGACCTTCATCTATTTAGCTAATGGAATTTTGTTATCAAGAAGTGAACATTCTTCAAAATTTCGATCTGGTATCAAATAGTGGAAAGAGTGTTGAAACAAACCCAAAAATAAGCGATTTACGGATCAATACAGAAATTTACCATATTATCTCGTGTCTAGGTGTCGTGGTTGTGATAGCGTCGATGTTTTTTATTTCTGTAATATAAATGCTTTAGCGACTCACCACAAAATCAGTGCAATGTGTGTGATGTAGATGAGATTATTTAATTTAAGTAAGTATTTCTAGATTTTTCTCGAATTTATGTTAACGTACTTCTCGATTTTTGATTTTGTTTCATAGTGCATCAAGTCGCACTTTAATTACAAGGGGAGATGAAATATTTTTCCTTTAAAATACAGCACATTTTTTTTGCATGGTGAACTACACACTGGGAAATTAAACAGCGATGCAAACCTTATACTAACAATACAGCGTCGATACCTTCACAACATGCGCCACTAAAAATAGTAAGTACAATCCAATCGCAATGCAGTCAGGATTCAAAAGCGGTTCTAATACTAATCAGCAGACAAACACCCGTATAAATTACACTTACTTGTTGATCCCAGGTGGCCCGATGCAGTGATGTGAGAGCGCTCAGTTGCTACAATTAGTCCGTTATTACAAATGGATTGTAAACTAATAAAGAAATGAGCGAAAGTAGTTATTTCAATCAACTCAACCTAAAAATACGTAACCAAATATTACACGTATATTGGGATTAACGCCAATATTATTCCATCTACCAGCCAATTTATAAACCATATTGAGACGAGTTAAATTACATACATCATAAAATTTTCGAATTAGCATCCTTTCATCCCACCATAACAATTTTCATTCATATTAGTAAGAATTTAGGATCCTAGGTTGGATTTCAAATAGGTTTCGTGACGATTTTACGAGTTGACTCGGGTTTCCGCATCTACATTTGACAAACCTGTTATTATTGTTGGTTTTAATGATGGAAGCCCTTAACCTGCCGTAGGATAAGATTAATAAGCTGATACATTTTGACCCGGAGCCAATGTAACCAAGAAGGCAATCTGCCGTCACTCCGGCCAGAGTTGAGCTATGTAAACGGAAGCCAGTCCTGCAAGCAATTTAAACTCCTGCTAACAGAGCCTGTTTGCGCGCTCCACGCACTACGTGGGGCTGATTGGCAGCTTCATTAGTTCACACATACTGTCTCGGCGCCATTAAAGGCCACTAAAAAATAACACAGTACAGAAGCTCTAGTACAAAGAGCTAGCTTTTGGTACCGGCTCACTGGGAAATCAAAAAATCGCTAAAAACCTTTCCAGAAAGTCTGAAGATAGACTGAAAAACTGGTGACAGTTTTGTCAAATCAGCTTTATCTTGTTCAAGTTTAGGGACTTATATTGGTGCAGATAAGCATTCCATACATAGTTTTTTCTGCCCTGATGGTGCAATTGAAGTAATACGCACTCTGAGGGCAGAGTTAGTTCAATTGCCCAGTGTAATAGGTATGTTCCCAAAATTCGTGTACTGACCGTTTGTGTTTTTTCTCAACCTGAAGGTTTATATAATATTTTAATCAATGTTGTGACTCAACCATTGACCCTGTTTTTTAATATTTCCTATGAGATGAAGATCAATAAACGAGTGATACTTTAATGCGGTTATAGAAAAAGTACGCTGCGTAAGCTATTGCTATACACGCATAAGCATAATTGGGTCACAGTCAGCAATACTCACCTACATTGCTTTTTTTTCAAACATCAATCGCTAGACCATAGTTAAGTGAGGGTAAATGTAGTAACTAAGGCCTGGTTGCATAGTACCGGTTATTTTCCTAACTTGTAGACTAGTAGTATTTGGCTTGTGGTTACATGCTGGTCTGCTCCGCTTTGTTACCGAACAATGCCGATGTTTAGACCACTAATGGATTACGTAATTGCTTCTTTCCGACAAAACTTTGCGGATAGGATTCGTACAGTAAATTACTATTTCTGTTATTAGGTTAGCGCAAAGGACTTAACTATGAGCACAATTAAGCATTAATAACTTATATATTTTCTAACGAACCAGCTACTTACGTCTAAATGCAACTTTTGAAATATTTAAAAAAATAAGAGGAAGGTGACACACTTACCCTTAATCAAACCAATTTTTAAAGGTTCCTTATGCAGTTGAATCTTGTATCCTGGTCTTAGTTTAAATGAAAAAAACAACTAAAGCCCCTACTTAATCTTGAAGGAAAAATAATATGTATATATTTTTTAGTTACAATGAAGTTAATTTTAAATATAAGTCATTTTGTATCCATAGATAGTATACATCCATAGAAACATATTTTAAGCCCTTTATTGATTATATCATTAGGACCGAATTTTTAAATAAATCAACAATACATTCTTAGATATCATAATATAAGTAAGTGCAGAATGTAAGAAAGAAAGGTAACTATTATGTAGGTACTGCAAAAAATAATCATCATTGTTCAGGCAAAGGCTGATCATAGGCCTCACCCTAAGACTGATTACTACTCTCGGCTTTGGGCCACGTATCCTTAAGGATAATTTCTGCCACATCAGCCATCAGTTAACGAACTAATTGGCCTGCCTATTACCATTTTAGTAATGTAATTTAATGACCCCATAATCTTTTGATAACAGGACTACATTTCCTTTAAATCACCAATCAGCCAGCTTTAATAGTAATAGGAAAGAACCAAAACCTCTTCATCGACAAATGTAGGTCAGCGCGTCACGATATCAAAGGAACTAGTTCTAGGTAACGAACGCTGTGTTGTTGTTAATTTGCCTTGTTGTGTTTCATTAAAGCTCCAAATGATTTCGTTGTTTGATACGTTTGCGGTGATTGTTCGTGTTTATGGAAAAGAAATGCGCCAGCATGATAGTTTACTTATATCATTACGATTCGTCACATTATAGTATTTTAAAAAAGGGCCATACTTATGGTCGAAGTAAAATCGGGATTCGGTATACCCTACACCGGTGAAAGGAAAAGTATGGTTGTTAATCCATTCATCTATATAATATCCATATTAAAAAAAAACAGTAACATTCCGTCTACGCCTGCGGTGTGGGTTTCGAACCCACGACCTTCACCTTTCGCACGTGTTCCTCCTTCTGTTCCAACAGAACTGTTTAAAATATATTAAGCTTATTAGAGCGTGAATCATTAGATTTTATTTATAATTCAGTGAACATAAGTCTGAAAATTAGGTTTTGGCTTGAATAGTGAAGTGAACTGCATTCAAACGCGGATGTAAAACAATTTTTAACATTGACGACTTACTGGCCGGATTCGGCTTGCAACGACCATTCTGTAAGCACTAAATATCACAAATTATACCTAGTTTCATGATTCATTAGCCGAAAAAATACGTAGAAAAGATCTTCACAAAAATAGATTCTGTAAAAAAAATCCTGCTTTTTACATTGGGATATAACACCGATTTTACTCAATTACATATGCCTTAATTATGTGTAGTGAAGGAAAAACATCATAACCAACATGTTCAATCAAATTTCAACCCTACAACAATATCTACACTATTCCTGGTGGAAACAGTAGCAATTCATTAAACTCAATATTGGTACAATAGGTTCGTTTGTGCGCCGCAGCGGCAGTGATCCGACGACATGCTTGTTGTATCGTAGGTAAGCCCAAGAGAGATTTAATTAAAGTTCGGTGCTCGTGTGTGCGTTCCGTGTAGTGGGGTTAATTTGTCTTAGACAAATTCATTTTGTATCCAATTTCGTACACAATCGTATTCAAATATGTATTGTGATTTCGAGGGAAGTTTTTGCTACCAATGTTTTTGTTTTAGTGTTTTCTTAGTACATAATGTTTTTAAAGAGCCGTACTAAGGTACAATTGTATTTGGAAAACTTATTGTACCTTGTTGTATTGGTTATTGTACCATGATTATATTAGTGTAGTTGCAAAACTACTAAAGAATAAATTCTTAAAAATTGCTATTTTGATAAAATTTGTACCTACTCTTAACAACAAATTTGCTTGTTACCAAAAATTTGATAAAATTAACAGTGGTGTCAACAGTTCAAAGACGAAGGTATCGTAATATCTTTAATAACATTTTTGATTAGATTGGCACCATATCACGACTAATTTAAACCTGATATCTTTTGGTTAAATGCAAAATGCTTCCGCTGTTTGCAAAATTCTGTCACAAATAATTTAAAATTCTGATGAATCTTAATTCTCTAGTTTATATACATTCCTATAGCACTGTCAGTTGGCGCTGACATATATGGAGGACTTTAGTGGCGGGTAGTCCCCGCTCTTTTTTATTATTAGTTGATCATTTCATGATGTGATACATTCAAAGATCTGGCCACGATATATCCATGTCATGCCAAGATGACAGATACTCAATGTAGTGGGTGTTTTGAATTAACAAATGAGACGCCCACTCGCTCCAGTAACCTATGTCCTTAAGCCCACTTGTGTTTGGCAGACATGGCAGTCATGTAATTACATTAAAATAAATAAAACCTCTCCTGTGTTCAACATTGAATACCTAACTGAACGTGGGTATGGTGATTTAATATCGAGTATTAACCACCCACATCAATCCTGGAGGTTGTTTTTCAAATAGAAAATAGAAATGTATCAAACATTTTCTTATTTTTACTGTGTTAAGTATCTGAATCGTACTGATTACCTACCATCATCAAATGTTGTAATCTGATAAAGTGCTTATTGCACAGATAGTTTGAATTTGATACTGTCAAAGCTCGAACGAAAATAGCATCCACCCTTAATTAAATTAGATTTTGTTGAAGCCACTAATAATAATCAAAATTTATGCGTTGCAGTTTTTAAATTATACAAAGATTTTAATTTGTTCAAATATGGTCTCAATCTGCAAACCACCTAAATCCTAAACTACCCAAATACAATTTATCATACAAATATTTGTTGGGAAAAAATATCATGTTCGTTAAACACTTAAAAATATATTTTACTCAATTTTAAAAAGTAAATAAAACGACGTTATCAAAACGTAGCACATAAAGTTTTCGTAAAAATCGTAGAAACATTACTACGAAAACGAACATAAGCTATGCTACCGTTGTAACGCTACGAAAATGACGAAAATGCTACGAGTTCTCCAAGGTGATTATGAGAATTACTAACGCTTTCTTATCGAGATCCTCTGAATCGGTTTTATTACCTTTAGATGCTAATAACAAGACCGTTGTTCTGATAATGTCCCATTCAAAGTAATCTACCCCAGAGAAGGATAACCGATGTGAATGAAAATCGACATTTATTTCTGTTCTAATTCTTGTCGAACTTACATCTTTTTAGCTGGTATCTCGAAAAATGCGTAAGGTATATTCGTTAAATACGTTGTAAAATATTAGGTCAAGCTTAGCTTACTGATATAAATATGACCTTTTTTAATTTCGTGATTCACGCATTAGTACTTTTAACTAATGCGTGAATCACGAAATTAAAAAAAAAAACTTTTTTATTTCTTCCATTACGGTAATATGTGTAGTTATCCATACTAATATTATAAATGCGAAAGTAACTCTGTCTGTCTGTCCGTCTGTTACTCTTTCACGCCTAAACGGCTGAACGGATTTTGATGAAATTTGGTATAGATATACGTTGAATCTCAAGAACGGACATAGGCTACTTTTCATTAGAAAATAAGGGGGGGGGGTAATACCACCTTTGAAAGTTTATATGGAAAAATGTTTATTTTTGAAGTTAGAGATATGAAATTTGGCACAAATATAGCTCAAAACTTGGATTAAAATATAGACTACTTTTTGTTTCGAATATTAGGGGGAAAAGGGTAAAACCAACCATGAAAGGATGTAGTCCACGCAAACGAAGTCGCGGGCACAGCTAGTGATGTATATTTGCATATATTTATGTACCAACATTAATATGGATCATATTGTGATCTTGACAATCTACTGGCTTAATCTGACTACAAAGGTACTGGCTTAATCTCTTGCAGTATTAATAAAATGCAGTTTAATACATTTTCAGACCTAAGCTTTATTTAAAAAATCGTGGGTACTTGGAAATTAAATATTGGGTATAGGATTGACAACCCAGTACTTATATACCGGTTTTTGATCTTAGAGTCCTATCATTATAGTATTTTTCTATAAAGAAGAAATCGTTATTTCATTTATGCCACCATCAAATGCTATAAAATTGCAACCTCGCCTTACGTGTTGTCATCACAATGCACATGTTATTATGTGTTTTAAATATATCAAAGCGGTTAAACCAATTCTATGACCACAAAACATTAAATTAAATGTGCAATGAAAGGAAGAAGAGACTTATTGTTGTAGCAAAGATCGTGTCCCTAAAGACACGCTACTTTGAAGCAAACAAGAATTAGCAAAGACAACGAAACGTAATGAGAAAATAATTAGACAAACGATTGTTTCTAGAAAAACTGGTCTGGTGAAATGACGTAGCCGCTATGAAAATCCTTTTCGCAACTTTTAATTATTTTTAAGACGAACTCTACAAAGTTCTGGAAATTCCAACCAATTTAATTAAAAACCCTTTAATATCCTTTGCCTCTAAAAGATAAATATTTTCCTTTTATTTTTTTAGCAAAGGTTTTCAACGTGAAGAAGTTTTAGATTGCTTTGATAGTGCTCATTGTATGTCCAATTTTGTCTCAGAAATTATAGAAAGGTGCAGTCGGCATCATTAGTTTCTGCACACATCTGTACATTGTCAAATTAAATCCCCACGTAACTAATTAAGTCAAATAGACAGTTGCACTAAATTATTATTAAGTGAGTGAGGGATTTATGAGTTTTAATTTATTAGTAAATGACTTTTATTATGTAAATTAAAAAGGTGTTGATTTTTTTAGTCTCTTTAGTAGTGAAATTTAAAAAATACAGCCATAGAGTTCGAATAGCAATTTCTAGCAGTTTAGTTGCCATACAACATTAAAAACAGCTTGTTATCAAAGCTATAGTTTGAAATCACATCAAAAGCAATATTTGCATCTGCTATTTATCATATACTCGTTATTACCTAGTCTAGATAATATGGTTAAACAAAGTTATTACAGACACAAAAACAAACATGTCAACATATTAACAAAATTAATAAGGAATAAACTAGGTGTTCAATGACTCAAGCTAAACCTCAGCAAAGTCTCACATAAAGGAAAATGTCAGAAGTTTTTCTCACATATGAAACGTACAGCGGGCAACTTTATTAACTGAAACCATTTGTCTTACGTACAGCTGTAAAGTATTTTAATCAAAAAACCAACTATCTCTAGTGATTAACTGTTTCGCAAGGGCTCTGCACAAAAACATACTTGAATTATTTTCCACACCAACGGAACAGACAACTTTGTTCAAATATAATGGTCCGACATATTTTATAACATTTTGTATGTTGTTTTTTATGTACTGGTGGTATTAACGCTTTGTGGTGCTCGTAGCGCAATAATGACCACGGTTCCAAAACGATACCGTAAGTTAAGCTATGCATGCTGCAGGCAGCAATGGGATGGGTGACCAAGGTGCTCGGATAGGTGACTATTATTACAAGCATCTCCGTACTTCGAATTGCTAAGCTGATGGTCCTGGCAGATATCTCTATATCAGGCGCTAAGACATAAAAAGCCATTTAGCAGCCTCAGAACGTTTGACAATAAGGTTGGTAAATTTCCTTACACACATCTCTCCACCAATTTGCACTGGACTTCCGAGGTGCAGGCCTATTCCATCTCATTCTTGGAATTAGAGTGCAGTGCAGTGTGGCGTAAAACGATTAATTATTATTTTATATCATCGCCTTTGTGCGCAGTCCATAAATGGAGTGTCTATGCACTTTTTGGAAGATTTTACTTGCGTTAGTGTGACTATGACACTTCAAAACTGGCGTCTACGGTTAAATAATAATGTAAAGTAAATTTGGATCTATCAGGCAGTCGTGTATTTGCCATTTAAGTAGTCAACTTGCCATGCTACCAAAAAATAGCTCCATCAGTAAATATACTTAACATTTCTAATTAGTTGACACAAACATCAAAGTACGAGTATGTTCTCATGCTTCTGTCTTACCTTTGAACGTAAAACAGGGCACCAAAAAGTTTCCTTTGAAATGTGTTCCTTAACTAAACGTGAAAATGTATGGATGTGTGGTTGTTTTTTGCTTTAACTCGAAAACCTACTGAATGGTAACTATGTAGAGTAGATAAAAGAATAACACAAAGAAAACTTTTAAACCTGAAGTAACGCCAATAATGTTTCAGGCAGCGGCCAGTAACGATACTCGTATAATACGAGTATTACAAGAATTAATACGAGAATCACAGACCCTATCGAAGTATATAGCACTTTATTATGGAAACTAAAGTCAAAAATCGTACCGTTCATAAACTTAATCAAATACACATTTAAACACCCAAGCATCGTTATAAGTTCAGCTATATTTGCAATATGAACGACAGAGTTTCTTGCCGGGATCTTCTCTGTAAGTTATAGGTTCCGAACCGGAGGTTACTGGTGTAATTTACATGAATAAAATAATTTTGAATTTGAATTTGAACGAACTCAAATTTTCATTACATACATTATATATCCTTCGTGGGAAACGAGCCCACTACCGTTTGTTTAACAGAGATGAGAAACATTTAACCATCTTATTCGTTGATATACACTTCAAAGTAAGCCACTGTTAGTCTTGTCTTACATTATTATTATTAGGTTCAGGAAACAAAGGCTAAGGATGGATTGTGTTTTTATTCTATAAAGTCTCCGCTAGGAGACAACATCAATTAGCTTAGTTAGGTATTCTATATTATTTCAACCCTTTATCTGGATTGTACCCTATGATCACTGTTATCTTTTAGTCTAATGACTGGATACATTTTCCTCTAAAACAGCTTGAAACGCGATGATCTCAAAGCTTTGGAATATCGAATTGAGATCCCTTTGTAAGCCTTCTTTCCAAATAAAGCCTATTGAGTTTGAGTACGGGGTTTGGTTACCTTAGTAAATTGCTACCGTTAGAATCTATTCAGCCTAACACAGGCTTAGGACGGCTTCCTTGTATCCACATGAGGAAACGCGATTTAATATACGTCTCACCTATTGAAGCTAAGAGGGTCGCAGGTAATATTTTTTCTCTGTAATCGGTCTTTTTCGGAAAATCCTCGTTTAGCCGAGAAACTAAATACTATGAATGTACCTATTCTTCTAACATATTGGGATAAGGCTGCCCTCATATGTAGTTTCGACTTCCTTTCTATAATAAGAATGAGGTAAATATATTTTTTGTAGATATATTTATACTCCGTTGGCTGATAAAACTATAGGGATTTATGTTACTTTCTGTCATAGTTATATTTTTAATTAACCAGCTACGCATTAAATTTTAACGTTTATGTTTACACAGAAAACAACTTACTATTTCTTTCCTACGTCTCATCATCAGGCTCAATTTCATAAATAATGACTCGTAGGTATTCCCGGCATTTGACCTTTGGGTCGTGGATTCAATTCTCAAAATATTAATTGTCTGAGTGTTTAATACAATTAACACCATTGATCGGAATAAGATCAATGTAGGAAATATAATTTTGTCCGTGATTTATATAAAACTAGATTGAATCGTAAAGCATCTTGTCTGGAAAAATACCAGTAATTAGTAGGAGCCTGTGTATACAAATTAAACCTGTTGTTTCAAAGCATACTGATGGATAATGAATGGTGTTACCGCATTTTCGAAGTGATTAAGGCGTTTAGAACATTATACGTACGCAGTTATGTAATTATAAGGGTGCTTACGCAAATTCGCGCCTCTACTGAATATTCAATCGCAGCTAATGCGAGACACCTTGCTCGGTCTTCGTTAACGGGTACTGTTTACGCATTCTAATTGAACGCCAAGTGTTAATTCATATTATGTAAAACTAGCTATAGTAAGGAATCAGTCTATTTAAGGTTCGTCTGCGATATGGATCCGGCTTTGAATTAGGACCTTATTAGTGATTGCAGTAATTTTTTATATCCTACAAAAATCTGAAGACTACTACAAAGGCCCAATAACTACCCTACACAATCAGTCGAAGATCATTCCACAAATTGTTCATCCAACATCTTCTTTCTATATTTTACCTACATTCAATATTATGTGGTCATATTATACCTACATTATAGGTCATAGCTCCATACCATGGCAACCCCATTAGATGCGCCTCTGGCTACAGGGCTAAGACGTCTATTTATTTTACAATACCTACCAGAAAAGAGTACCTACATGTCAAATGAGATACACTTACCCGCTGCTTTATGTTTGATGACAAAGTACAGATTAGTTCAAGACATTGCAACAGTTGCCATCATTACAATGATGGGTCTATTGGATTAGACTTCTGCGCCATTGAGGTCATCATGACTTTATCTTACTTACAGTAATAATCATTAAAACATTTGCTTAATATGGTACTTGCGTTGTCTTGATTTTGCTTGGCACGCTTTGAGCTGACCTCTGATATTTTCTGTCTGAATCTAAAAAAGTTTCTTTATTTAGTGACTAATAATACATTTTCTAGACTTCAGGTATAGCTTCAGGTGAGTAAAGAAGGGCGCTGGCTACGTCATTCATGACAAAACATGAACCTCCCCTCAGACCGCTGTCAAAACAATGTGATATTCAGTTCCATTCAGTTTCATGTTTCTTTTCCTTAATAAGGTTTATGTAAGCTACAGGAAGGTTTTTCCAATTTATTCGAAATTCCAATTTCCAATTTCCAAAATCGAAAACTCAATATAAGATATTTTAGAGTTACTAATTTACTAACTTTAAAATTTTATTACACCGATTATATGTAAATGGAATAGTTTGTGTAGATAGATGTATATATTATTAAAGAAAGAAAGAAATTAATTAATTAATTTAATGACGGAACGAAAAATGTATTACCTAGTTATCATTCACGTTCCACCTCAGCAAATGCTGCAACGGCAATATTTCTAACACCGCTACAGCGCTGTTAGAAATATTGGTATATGGTATTACTCTCTTCCAGAATAGGATAAATTATATTATAGTCTCGAAGGTACAGAGAACTTTATTACCAAAAGTCGACTTTCCTTAATAATCGTATGGTTTTACATCTCAAAAGGCAACACAAAGCTCTGTCTTAATTTCCTCAAGTCTGTAGCCGAGAAGTAAGCAGGCATACTTTGGCATCGCACCGAATCTGAGGTCCTTGGTTCGATTCCCGGCCGGATCAATTTATAAAACGAACTTTTCAGTATTGTCTCAAGCCTGGCTGTTGTGGTTACGTTGTTTCTGATTTCCGTACCACAAGTGCTTTAGCGAACCAGCACATACATTGCTCTGCTTTGATTTTTTACCTTTATTTTGACTCCACCGTCTATATAAGTAATATCATTTTTATCTCACGAAAAATATCCATTAAGATATATTCTTAGGGGCAACATCTTACCTCAAGCCGATACCTCAGTAATACAACAGCTTTGCGCGCAGTAAACGCTTGTAGAAACTTTGGCGTTCCCCCGAGGCTTAAAACTTGACTCTTACCTGTCCCTTTTTCTCTTTCTACGTAAATCCTATGCGCGAAAGAGATAAGTAATATCTAAGGCCGTGTTTGTGAAATTGCATAGTAAGCCACCAGTTCTAACCTTTGCAAGAAACGATAGTGGAATATTAAAGGTGATATTTGTAGCTAATACTCTCAATTAGTGATTAAATTTTCAAAAATATTTTTAAATTGTGGGTGTAGACTAAAAAATCTCCCAGAGTATAGTTGTCTACTTTGCGCAAATGCAAATTCTGGTGTAAATATAATTTTAGCACACAAAATCGATTTGACTTTACCTAGTTATAGTCAGCGTAATTAGTAAAACAATATGATTATATATTAATTATAATCTAGTAATATTATTTTAATGGATTTAATGAAGTTATTGGTGGTTTTAGGTAACTTACTTTGTAATTTTATTTATTATTAGTTTGATTTGCTATTTTTTAATGTAATTTATTTATATATTTATATAAAGCACCAGAGGTACGAAAATAGATTAATAGATTAATTTGTATAATCTCATTTTAAGTGAAACTTGTAGTTTTTTATGAGAAATAAAATTTCTTTATATATATACCCTCAGTACCTTATCAAATTAAACCTCCGCGTTACTAAGTAAGTCAGATAGATAGTTAACCTTATGCGACAGGGTACTGCGTCGTTTGCGAACGATAGCTACTGACTAAACATTGTTTTAGCGTACCTATCTAATTTAAGTATCACCCAGTTAATTTGAAGTTTGATTTTTATTTTAAAACGTACTTTAAAAACGATTGTACATTTATCAGTAGATACACGTCAGTACTACTACCGTAATCAACATAATCAAATGTATACTTAATATAATATCTACAATATATTCTAATTTGAATATATTTCTTTCCTTTCCTATCGTTTTTGGACCTTACTACTTTCATTTAAATACGAAATATATTAAATACTATCTAATAAGAAGTCATCCCTATCCTGGAATTAGAGTAGTAATATTCAAGAAAGCCTCTACGAATGTTTTTGTACCCGAAAAGGGACTTTAAAATGTCTTAATACTAAAATTCTCCAATACGAGTGTCTGTTACCTTATTTCTCCTAATAGTCGGGATCGGTTTGAATTATATTCTGTGCGTGCATTTGAGTCTTAAAGTGGTTTGAAAATATACTAAAGATGGCATCGTGACCGTGTCTTCAACCTCAGGACAACGTGTTGATACAAGAATTATATATGGGTAACTAGATAAGTTAAGTGTGTAGTGTGTGTGAGTTACTGCCATGAGTATTAGGCATGCCCTAGTAATAGACAAAATCCATAATTTATAGAGAGTATTTTGTATGTACTAATCTTTTCTTTAACTACTCTAAACGTAAACTGAATTCATAAATTTAATCAGAACCTATCTTTCATTGAATTTTAACAATATACCTACATACAATACGCTGCATTAATAAAACGAGAAATCTATTCCATGAATTAATTGCCAGCATAAAACGTAGATATCTAATCGCACTATAATATTCATAAAATCATCACCACCATCACTTAAGGTACCTAGTATAAGACAAAAACTGTTAATATTACCTGGAGCAAACTTGGGTTACTAAGCCTTTAATCTGTATACTTGTTCTTAATGAGAAGTTATTGTCTTCGACTGGGAGGTATTCGATTCAAAGTGGAAACGCGTGTATTATTCCAGAAGGGGATATGAAAGCGACCAAATTAACGACTTTATGCAAAAGTCTTTGAACACTGTCACACGAATATTTAATCATAAAAGATCATTTGTCAATTTTAATTAATAAGTATTCGGGATTTTCCAATTTTATGAGAAATTGTACAAATTATTTGGTACCGAGAGCTTAGTCACTTTCTTAAGTTCACCTTATATAAATATTGGGAAACTAAAGTAAAATAATACCAGCAGTTTCGCGGGTTCAGATTTTAAAAATTTGACGTAATTGGATAATTTTTATAACAGTGGAAACTTTAGAAAATTGTAAAAATGTACTCGTAATATTCTGGCAATGCTACGGACTGTTTGAAGACTAGCAGACATGTCAAATATATGTACATTATTTTCTTTAAATACTCTCAACTGGGAGTAACAATTGTAATAAAATCCCTTGGTAATTTATATAAAGATCTTTAACATGTATGTATGTACATATAACATTCCTTCGTCACATCATAAATCAATTACTTGCGTAATTTTATCATTTCAATTTTTATCTATCTCAAAAATATCAACACTAAAAAGATAAACAAACTATATTAAATATATTTTAATTAACAATCCTTGATTCAGATAAATAAAATTACAGTATTTAACAAACCAACAATCAATATAAAATATGTATTATGGCTAAGCAATAGAGTAAGATCTTTTAAATACAGCATGTTTTTTTCTGCAAAATTTCCTCTTATTATATTTTCTCCTCGTGTGAAACAGCTTAAATCGCTCACTATTTGTCAATGATTCCACAACCTGCACCCACTTTTGATCTAAATCTTCAGGTAACTCATCATTAATTAGTATTATAGGCATTGTGAATCGAGTTTCTTTAACTGTCTTTATATTGTCTTCTTTGTTTGTTGTATCAATCCAATCCTTCAATGTGGTGTCTTCAGGGGAATTGAGTTTGGTGTTTTCTTTGTTTGAGATAATAGCTATCTCGATGTTTTGGCTTTGGCTGTCTGATAGTTGTGCTTCATTTTCTGATAACTCCGCATTTTCGGCTTCCAGTGCTGCTTCGGCGTCTAAAACGAGCAACTGAAACAAAAAAGAAGCTCATTAATAAATAAACCAACTACCTACTAACAATCAAAATTAAAAAAAACCTTTTACACCCTAGCAGTAACAGGTTCTCTTTAATAGATATTCTAATGATTTATAAATCAGCTGCATAAAATGTATGGTGTGTGTGAAGTTAAATTTCCTCAGACGGGTATTTGCTAAAAAGATTGTCCCATTTTTGTGGGAAATAAAAAGCGACTAAAAATGTGCGTTCGAGTCTGAGCGTTATCAGCTAACCCATGAAACTCAATCAATTCAGCCTATAACCAAGCCTGCAGCCTCGAGATTATTCTTAACAAAATCCCGCCTTTCCTTTTCGTAGAGGATAATAATTTACTTTTTCCCGCAATCCCCCTTCCGTCATAAATTTTAGATGTAGGTTAACTGTGGGAGAAATGGGAAATGATTTTGTATTAAATATTCGTGTCTTCAGTGTCTTACTTACGGTAATGTAGGAACGGTCGCCATTATTAAATGCTTTACTTACATTTTGTAGATCCACAGTTCCATGGAAAATAAATAATTTAATCTAATTTTAACCTTATATGACTGAGATAAGTATGGCAAAAGACATGGAATAATGATGCAACCAAGAAGCGTGAAATGAGGCTGTTTGATGCCTTGTTGTATACGAAAAAAGGGTTTTGCAGAGATGCATCTACAAAATCATTGATTGAAGCCTTCACATAACTAAAAATATAATACTGAGGTGTGCAGAAATTATTATAATGATTATCGTAGCACAGAAGAAATAGAGATTTCTGTGGTAGCTACATAAGGGTGCTGATTCGGTTTACACAAACTGGCCTTTAAACGTTAGTAATAATAAATAGTGGTTTAAAGTTATATACCTATTTTAGAGTGGCGTGAGAAACAGAAAACAAAAGGCCCCACCAGAATACCAGCGCTGCTGCCGCATTGATCCCATTGTCGCAGCAGCTCATGCTGAGGCTGGGACCTTATTGGCTGCACTGTCCCTATTTAATGTTTATCATGTGTTTGTAATTGTGCTTTAATGTGTGTGCCAATAAATGTTTTTTCTTTCTTTAGAAATATCATATTGAGTTTTTTATTGGTAATACTAAAGTACCTACTGATTTAGTATGGCTACATTTTAATTCAATCCTGTTACAATAGTTATTAACATTAACTTAATTTAACATCGTTTGTGCTAACAGAATCGCAATATTTTAGCATACACATCAAAATCATTTAAGAACTTATTTTAAACATCATTTTTACTTTTGAGCTGCTATTGTTAAAAATTGTGAGCAAAATATTTTACACAAAGATATTTTGAGATAAAAGGCACCGCAGGCTGAAGTTAGATGAACTATTTCAATTTCCTAATGCTTTATCTAACTTTAACAAGTATGCATAAATTAGAAAAGCACTTAAGTCAAGTTTACTTATGCACGGTTACCTACCGAAAATGAGAAATGCTTTTGGTACACCTACTCGTATTTTTAGATCTTTATTTTTTGGTGAGCTAATAAAGCAAGACAATATTTTGCTGCTTACGATAAACCATGTGAGTTACCCCTATATATAACACATAGATACTACCTTAGAATAAGGTAAATCTACGGGTATTACCTACTCACGGTTTAATGGATATCAAAACTATTTTTTTTGGAAACTGACATTGGTCAGATTCGGTGGAAGATAGTGAAAATCAAAGTATGGCTTATTTGTTGAATATTTGGAGTGGTTGTTAGACAGTATTTTTTTGAGGTGGCATTCAATCGCAAATTGGGCAATGAGTAATTTGTTACATCAATAACTTACAAAATCGGGTCTCGAACTTAAAACGAACACATACACTTCTCCTCCACAGAATAAATGGAAAGCTCCAAACACTCGTGCATTTAGTGCATTTGAACAAACGAAGATATTTTGTTGTTATATAACATACAAAAATATCGTCGCTAGAACTTCAGCAACAGAAACTGACCTAAAGTTTAAATAGTCAAACTAATTCTAACTGTTTATACGAAATAAATAAACATTGGACAACAACACATACACAGCTTTGTTTCTGTGGTTTGTAGCTTATGCACTTTTGTTACGGAAATCAGAAACAATGATGGTACTCTAACACCCAGACCCGAGCCAATATAGAAAAGTTAGTTTTCCATATTGGCCCGACCGGGGAGTTAACTCGGGATCTCAGAGAACACTTCGCCAATCTCCGGCCCGCTTACACTCTGCTACGGAGGTATATTTAGATATATGAAGATTATTCAATAAAATATGAAGAAGATACTAAGAGTTGAAAAGCAGATTCATGGGGATTACAGGAGGCGTAACCGAAAGTATGTGAATAAGTACTCCAGGCGTAGACTATGGGGTCCTATGTAAAGATGATATGACCCAATTCTTTAGCCAAATCTTAATCCGCCCTTGACCCGTACCCAGGATTATATTGCAAAATTCTAATAAATCACACACAAAGTAACTACCAGCCATTAGCGAGTTTTGAAAGAGTCATTTGCTCTCAACTTTAGGGAACCTTTAAATATATATATAGAATATATAGAATGGATAGAATGGTACTTTGAACCGAAAATTCAGTGACAAATATTAAATCCATTTCAAAAGCATCTGCGTTCCGTTCTAACAATGTTTGATCTCAAACTCAAAACGTGTATTATATCTTCAACATATGCGATAAAATCTCCTAAACTGGACAAAAATGTATTTAATGTACCATAGAAAGAGCTTTTATCAATATTAAAATGCGTATATTAACTTACTACCTACGTTTCATCTTCTTACCAAAAAAATTATACCTATTGTATGCATTATTTGTATGTAAGCTTAATAATAGATCACACAATAGTAAGAAATATAATCTTCTACAATATACTTGGTCGTTTTAACTCACGTGGTATTAGCACTCATAAGATTTTGCACTAAAATTCATACCTTTAAATGCATGACCCACATCTGGAACGAAGAGCTTTTGTTCGAATCGGAAATTTCCAGAAATGTTTCCACAGTCACGTACAAAAGTCTTTTTTCATCCCGACAGCTCTCAGAACTCATTAGTACCGGCCGGTTATACACCAACCCTTTACAAAGTTCTATCTAAGGCTGCATTTCCACCAGAGATGTGCGAGGCAGTTAATATGAGAGCGATGCCAAAGCTAAGCTACGAATTTTCTGCTTTACCAATTCTGAGCTCTAAAGGAAGACCTATATCAGTGGATACTATAAATTTCTTTACCTACACAGAGATACGGACTCAGACTGTCAGAGAGCCGGATAGTTAAACGAAATAATGACCCCACTGAACTATTTGCTTAGGAAATTTCAGATAGAGGATGCAAACGGTCATTACTCCTGATAGCTGAAAAATTTCCTATTATATATATAGTTTTCCCAGTAATATCGGATTTAAATAAGGGAAATTCTAAAGATTTAGAGTCTCTTAGCACTAAAGGGAAGGTAACTGACAACTCCTTCTGCTCTCTCATAAATAAAATTCTTTGCACCCGCTGACATTGGCGGAATCACTGCATTGTTTCTAAAGAGAGGTAGGGCCTAGTGATTTAATAAGCCTCCACCTTAGAGAAGACCGCAGCTAAATAACGATCACAATTGTTGTGTTCCCTACATTAGTAGCAGGGGTTAGGCCTTCAAGGTAAGGGCGACAAGCCCAGTAACAGATTTATTAGGTATGCTGTACTTGTCGCCGTAGGCTAGGACCTCATTACCACTTAACATCAGGTGGGATGAGGTCAATCTTGAAGTGTAATATAAAACAATAATAAACGCGGGATAGAGTCAACAAAAAATCTTCCATTTTCTAGTTATTTTTAATGATAGAACATAGATACTCACTTCTTTAAAATCTTTCAAGGATTCCATGGAGGCTATTGTTAGTCGTTTAGTAGGGCACAATCGAAATGATAGTGAACTTACTATACAGGTACTAGCTCTCCACGTGACAAGTCGTTTGACACGTGATACCTGAATTCAATCGTTGCGGATTTGACTGAAAACCAACACCAAGTATGCACTAAATCACTACATAGTATAAAAGAAAGTCGCTTTTTCTGTCCCTATATCACTATGTGCGCTTACATCTTTAAAATTACGCAGCGGTTTTTTTTAATAGATAGAGTGATTCAAGAGGAAGGTTTTTATTTGCAATAATTATATAACATCCGTGCAAAGCCGGGGCGGGTCGCTAGTTATAAATAAAACCAACAAAATGGATGGGCCATTCTAATCCATAATGTTTTATGATGTAGGTCATACATGCCCGCTCAGCTTAGGTTTAGATTAGACTGAATTATTTTAAGCCTAACAAACAGATACAACTATCTGAAGCCAACGGATGGTACGCTTAAATGAAAGACACAAAATAAATTCTAAACGGATAGTAATAAATTATACGAGCCGTAAGCTAAAAACTGACAATTGACTGATGACAGTTCGTGTGGAAAGTAAATAATGGAATGGTATTAACGACTCTTATTCGGTTGAAGTAAAACGGATAGTAATTTTTGACACATTACGAATCGTAAAATATTGGAATCGGACATTAGAAGACGGCACTTAAAAAACATTGATAAATAAATAAATATATATATATATATATTATAGCAAAAGAAAGGGACTTTCTGAAGTTCCTCGTACAAGTAATTTGTTTTTATGAGTCCGCTAAATAGAAGTTTACGTGCAAAACAAAAAACATTTGTGTAATTCCTCCAGTTTTGAGAGTCAACAGGGGCATCGTAAAATCGGCTCGGTGAATCCCTCGAGGACTGAAGTCTGCCGATTAGTGCTAAGGCACGTGAGTATTTTCCTCATATGTCTCGCAACACCTACATAAACTAAATATAAAGGTTGTACAGCAGAATATTATGTCACTGTAAATGGACATTAGTTGGTAAGTTTTTTTCGTTAACAATCCTATAAAAGTAGGTAGGTACTGAGTGTCAACGAAGATATCACTTACGTGTTCTACTCGTGTCACGCCCACGATCGTTTATTCACTATTTCAATGAAAATCGGATTCTGTGATTTTTTTTCTGTGGAAGACTTAAATACGGATTTATTGGTTTATTCTGACATTTAAGTGTTTACTTTAAAAAATATAATTTCACTCCTCCACCTCATTTCTGTCCGTTTTGAACAGAACTAGAGCCTAACTCTGAGACTTGGTTCAAAAAGACATAATTAAGTATCCTAACCAGCCACAACGTTGTTGCTTATAACTGCATTGTTATTAATATTTTATAACCTTGACCATTGGGTTTAGTAATACTCAATATTTTCGATTAAACGATTCGTTTAAATAATATGAAGCTCTAAAATGTTACAGTTACAGTTCTTGTTACAGCAGTATTTAACTCTTCCGTACAGTAAAGTAAAACGTGTTACGTCGCTTATGACTTTATTCGCCGAATGCTTGCGAATTATGAAGAGTCGACCAAATTAAAGCATACCTTCATGGAAAAACAAAGTAGGTACTTACCTACTGTGTATAACCTTATTAACATCAGTACTTGTTTTTTTTAAAGATAACAATGAAGATACAGATATTTATAAAACATTAAATTTCACAAAAGCCTAAAAACCCTAAACGTATTTATTATCCCTTTCATTGAGCCTAAACTTTGTTCATTAAATTTATTATTCAAATAGCAACAGTCGATAGTCAAGTATTTTGTGAAGTAATGTAGTATATTTTTCCAGAGTGGGATATGTAGGAGTACAAAAACATTTGAAGAACGAAAATACTATTTCAGATCAAAAGAATATTATATTATTTTTATAGGCAAATGGAATATTATATCTGCTATAAACGTGTGTACAGGATAAATCCTTCGAAATAATAGTACTCGAGTTTTGGTTGTAACTGGTATGTACGAGGACGATTTATGCATGTTCGTTCGTTTACTGATAATTTCTTCACACATAATATTAACATACCTAATTAGTATCACAAGAAGTGTCCTCCTTGTATTTTTGTGATAGGCTAGATGACACATTCAAAAACTTAATACAGGGTGCAATATTTATTTTTAATAATAAAAAGCGACTTTTCTCACAGGAAAGCACTTTTCTTCTCGCACAGGAAAACACAGAGTAGGATAGCCCCCAAAATATGAACTGAGGATTTTGTCATGTTGGTGGGGAAGCGCATGGAAGCAAATGGCAAATATCCGAGAGTTGCAGAAAATTGATGTTTCAAATTTCTGCAACTCTCAATATTTAATTCACATAGATTACATTAGTAATACTTATGAATAGTCTCTATATAAAGCAAATAAAGCTACCTCAGGTTCGGAACCTATAACTTAAGAGAAGACACCGGCAAGAAACTCAGTAGTTTTTTTTTTTTTAAATGAAAGCTAAACTAATTACTAATTTTGCACTAAAACACACACATTTAGTTTAGCAGTGGACGTATTTTATCTAGCTGAATTCGTTTCTAATAAAATGTTATTTGCGATTGTTGCTCATTATTTATAGGATATAGAAGTTAGTCTACCTTCAGTATTTGTACGATTAAGAAAAACTTTTCGCCCACAAATGGTAGTGTTTTGGCAGACCGTGCAATTTGCGTATACGCGGTAAATAATGAATTGAGCACTGGCGTATGATGATAACGCGTAACCCCACACTAGCGTTCTTTGAGCGTCGACGCCCACGTGACGTCGACGCAACGTCGACGCGGCGCCGACGCAACGCTTGCGCAGCGGCGCGGTCGAAATGACGAACGCCAGGACTGCGCTCCACAGGCGCCGTGCCGGCCCGACGCCTGCGCAGCGATTATTTTGACAACAGTACAATGATCAACTCAATTGTTTCGGCCCACCCGTATTTTAGAATCAGTAGGTAGAAGACTTTTTAGCTGATAGCAAATATGGATGTAGCTTAAAATACTAACTCATATTGCCGAAGAAACCCATTTTCAATTAAGTACTTTTAGTTTTCGAGAAAATAAATGATAAAGTTGCCTATTCGGGCCATGTGTCAAATAGGTGAAATATATTTTTTCCTTTACAAGTTGAAAGCATTAATTTATCACTGCAATATAAAACATTATATTGTGCGTTATTCAAATCTTACATTTTAATTTTCGAAACAACTGTACATGACGTCAGCGCGGCGCGACGCTCGAACGCGATGTACAGAGGACACCCAGCGCAAGCGCCGCTCAAACGCCGCGCCGACGCTGTGCGGGCGCCGCGTCGACGCTGAGCGGGCGCTGCGTCGACGCAACGCCCAACCAACGCTAGTATGGGGAGGTCGCCGGCAAGACGCTGACGCTCGAAAGACGCTAGTGTGGGGTCCCTCTTACTCGTCTACCCACGCGGTATGAAGTTTGTATCATATATCTATGGTGACCAATCCTACGAGATCAAAGGTTAGCTCTTTAGTGTAATGCATTAAAATTTTCCTACGTAGGCAGGTAGAACTTATTTGTCCCAAGTCTTTAATGAGTCCCTGTGTTTTCTTTTATACCGCTTCGGCATGCCTACTTTCGGTTCCGAGAAGGATCATTTATTATGATTCAAACTTGAAAACTTCTGAGTACATTTGAGTTTGTTCCTTTTTTCCCAAAGGCCCTTTGCTTATGTTTTGTTTTCTATTGTTAACAAGAACATTCGTTTTGTTTCTAAAGTTCAAACATCTGAAGTCGAATTCTTATTGTTTCGCATGACAAAATTTTCTTTAGCAATAAGTTGTAGGTACCAACTAAATTCGATGTAGGGTAGGTACTTAAATTATGTTTTTTGGGTTTCGTTATTACTAAGAACTTTTTAGTATTGTTTGTCACGTACGAGTGTGTCCACCCGTCTGCAAACTAGCGGAAAGTTAGAAAGTTGTACAAAGCCCAAAATGGGCCAAAATTAACACGCTACTGAACTGAAAAAAAAATTGTACTCTCACATTACATAAATATTCATATATATAATCAAATGTACTAAAAGCGAATCCCAAACATGAGTGGGAAATCAATACTTGGATTCTCGCGCGTACTTCCAGCAAATGTTAAAAGACATTCCAGAAATTCGAACAAATGCCACGTGCTCGGTTTTCGTCATCTGGAAACGATTACACTGGACTGGGGCCAATGTGCAATTTATTCACCATCAAACACGGTGAACTAGAATTTGGCTATTGAATTTCTGCTGTTATTCCATTTTTTTAGAAATTAAATGCATTATTTCGATTCGTTTCAGTAAGAACGGTCATTTTTTCCATGCGGTCTACCAATTTAACGTCGAGACTTTAAACGGTTTATCCATGATGCCATCCTAAAGGAGTAATTTTTAATGGATAAAAAAAATACAAATGACATATTTTACATAATTACATTTAAAGCAACGTGTACCTAATTAGCAGGAAATGTTCGTCTTGATTGGTCGCTCAAACTAAACCAAACATTTTGTTTCCTGCTATTTAATCAAACATTTTCTAAGCTTGGTACTTGTTCTTAATGCTGCAATATTCCTAAGACATCCTAATGAAAAACATTTACTTTGTTTACTTACTCTAATTTCGTTATATTTTCAAGGATATTAAGAAAGTAAATAGCTTCTCAATTGATCACAGACTCAAATAACAATTTTTTTAAATAAATATTGGACAGCATCACATACATTGCTAAGTAGCTAAGCTAAGAGAACCAACAAACAACGACGACCCAGAACCAAGATAATATAGTTTTCATATTGATCCAACCGCGGATCGAAGCAAGAACCTCAGTTACGGCTAAGTCCGGCTCGCTCACTTTTTTTTTTTATATTGCACTTCAAGATTGACCTCATCCCACCTGACGTTAAGTGGTAATGAGGTCCTAGCTTAAGGGTGACAAGTACAGCATAATAAATCTGTTACTGGACTTGTCGCCCTTACCTTGAAGTCTTGACCCCTGCTACTAATGTAGCACCCCCCAGGAACTCTGGATACCTTACCTACTCACACGCAGGAACACAACAACACAAAAGTGATTGTTTTTTGGCTGCGGTCTTCTGTAAGGTGGAGGTATTTCACCAGTCGGGCTGCTCCAGTTCGAGCGATAAATCGCTATGCCCTACCTCTCTTACTCTTTTTTACCTCTCTTGCTTCTCGGCTACATATCGATTCCAACAATACCCTTTACACCCGACTAAGGACTTGGTTACAGAAACGAATGCCGTATAATTTTGGCAATTTCATGCGATAAAAAAATTCAAGTCACGAGTTAAATTTAAACATTTTTTAACCTACAATTATCATGAAAAAAATCTGTCATATTTCATAATATCCGACGTTTATCTAATATTTTATTCTAAGCTTGTCGTTCCGTTTCCCAAATCAACTATGTATGTATGTAAATTGGAGAAAAATCACTCGTTTTGAACTGGTATCCCAAAGCCTGTGTTAGCCAGACCCAACGGTCAATTACGTGACTTTAGGCCGATATCCCGGTCACGTCCGCGCCCCACACACTAACAGCCAATTTGGATCCTGCGGATAATTAGAGAGTGATTCTGGAACCCACAAAGGATAACCGACTGAATAAATAATAACGTTAAAATTGAGGCTCCTGTGTAATACAAATCGAATGAGTAATAGCTGAACAAAATATTTAACCTGTTAAATTCCACATTTAAATCTGAACCGATATTATCTCAGCATATAGAAAATATTGAGCATTTCTTTGACAAATTGTTACCTTATTTTATTTTGTTGCTACCTACCATGAGTATTCTATTTTCACGTTCACGAAAAACATAAAGCTCATAACGCCACGACGAATTTGAGTTACTGCCCACAATTTCTTTTTCGTTACATCGGGATAAAAAGTTTCCTATTTGTTGATATAGTAAACATCTTATCTATTTATTAAATTTTATTCAAACCCCTTCAGTTTTTGCGTGCGAGTGTAAGAAACATCAATGCTTCCATTCGTACAACCAAACTCTCACGAAATAATATTACTAGCTGTTAACAAGGGCTTTGTCCACCTTATTTAGGAATTTAAATAGTCCTATATGTTTTTATATCTGATCTTTGTTAATTCTAAATTTAATCCAAATTCGTTCAGTAGTTTTTGCGTGAAAGGGTAACAGGCGTACAGTCAGCATCATTAGTTCGTATTCACCTCAGTACCTTGTCACACTAAACGTCCATGTGACTGAGTAAGTGAAATAGACAGTTAGATTAATGTGACAAGGTACTGAGTGGTTTACAAACTAAAGCCGCTGACTGTACATCTAGATATCCAAACGATTTTTCAAACTTTTGCCTTCATAATATTACGAGTAGTAGGATTAGATTTAGCAAATCTTACGAGGTATTTAAACCATAAGCCACTGGTTAATTTCATTCATATCCTCTTTGTTAGTGACATGTACACGTAATAAATAAAAAACATAAAACTTACACCCATTCTCTATCAGTAGGAAGTCATAATAAGATTTAGCATTTTAAAGTTTTCAACAACTCAATCAATATGGGCTTCTGGTGATGATAGACAGACAACAAATTAAATAACACGGAAGCATGTTTACAGCAAAAAAAGGATTTCGCTATAAACATGAAGGGTTCTGTTATGTATTTTAAAAATAAATTTACTAACGAAGTCTGTTCAACAAGCAGATTTATTTAAAATATCAAATATCTGACAGACACTGGGTGTTTAGCGGCTGAAGCGCGATGTTTATTTTCTTTTCGGCGCGTAGGTACAAGAATATTGTTTACGAAAATCAAATTAAGCCATACGAACAAAGTCAAGAGCGCTAGTCGATTACCGAAAACTAGGAATATTTAGTGTGGAAGTTTTAGTACCAATGCAAATATAAATATAAATGTAACTGCTTGGTGTCTGTACATCTCTGAAAGAATTAAAATCGATATTTCAGGAGATTCATAAAGTTCAATTTTTTTTTCTAGCTGTAAAAAGCAAACTATTTTTTCTGAGTAAACAAATTAATGTTTTGTAAATGTTCTGAAACCCAGAGAATTTTTAAACATTAGAACCGGGCGAAGGTGAAATTCGTGACGTTACCATTTACCAATTTTTTTGTAGGTGTATAAAAGGATTAAATTTGACTAACTCATCATCATTAAAAGATAAAAAAAAATATCTAACTTATATTAAAATTTTAAAATGGAACGCAAAAATGTATACAGTGAAAATCAACAAGCCCGCCATATACCTTTATGATAATAAACCTATTTGCAAAGCTCAAAGTTAATTATTCCAATGCCAATATTATTACATTTAAAATAAAATGTGTGTTAGCTAGGTATATTATTATGGCTGTCTTCAAAAGCAAAACACTACTCCATTCAGTCGAGGTTTCAAACTTAGCTTTGAGACGATGTGCCAAAAATAAGAAATGAGTCTTTTACAACGGATTTCCGCAAAGAAAGAAGAAATCGCGCGCAAAAGCTATTGTTTGATTATAATTTACTTTTTCACTCGTCTGGTATCCTAAAACCATGACTGCATTGTTATTATCAAAACATCTATTTTAACACCATCGCTTCTAACAATGTTTAAATTGACTGCGTTCTTGACTTTGCCCGCAAACATTAACATCTACCTACATTATTTATATACCGAGGGCCTTATGAGTTTGTTTGCTTTACTTCTATTTTCTCTTTTTTGTAAACTTTTCTTCAACATACAGTTTGTTAACTATTTCGTTATTCAAGATTTTCCAGTAATTAAAAAGGTGTCTTTTACTTTAAGAACTACCCATCCCAACACCCGACGTCGTAACTTTGACACTGCTATTAATTTATAAGACCGCAACTTAGACCAAGTTTATAAATTATACCTACGTCAAGCACCTTCGAGTTTCACGTTCTTACTCGGTTCAAGTTTCCTGGACAACTGACTCTCGATTCGTCTTAGCTACCTACTTTTAGTGATGAAAAAACTTGAAGCTGTATACTTCTTCATATAAACAAACATTTGTTTCATTGTTTTAGCGTATTTTATATTTTTGTCGATCTCATTAAATTTTAACAAAGACACTCAAAGATCTTCTCAAATAAATAATATTAATGACTACTTCAACTATTGGAAAATTTAAATTTGAAGGTGTTTTGTCAACAACGCAAATAGGGTATGGACCAAAAATTAGTTTTTAATCGATCTGTTAGATTATCCAAAAATATGGGGCTTAAATTGAATTAAATTGCCGCATCAAGTTTTTGTGCATAGATTTATTACCCACGAGTGAATGAGTTTCGTCAAACGAGCCCACCACGCACTTGCCATCGTTTTAATAAAGAAGCTTTTTTTATTAATTTAGCAAATGAAAAATTATATATCATATATTTTTTTAATAGTTATTGAAGATACCAAAAACATTCTGGTATTTTCGATCCAGTCCGGTCCCCTGTTGTCACTCACATACAGCTAGCTACAAAACATGACTATTTTTTAAAATCAAATTACCTTTCCTAACCTCTGCAAAGTCCTTTTTCAAACGTTTGCAAACACGCTAACAAAGTTAGCTGTTTTTGACACGTTTTCTAGCAAGCGCGGCGCAAAATGCTAGTTGCGAAAAACTACGGAATAGATTCCATTCGTGAACTTCGAACGCTTTTAATAAAAACCTTTTAGCGACTTATGAAGTAGTTCACCACAAAAATAAAACTATTTTAAAAACTTTGAATATCTCTGTGTTTAGTATTTTTTTCTAATCTAATGCCACTTAGAGTCGGTGAAATAAATAAGTATTCTGATTTATAATCCATTAACTAGTCCCGCGATCTTACCCGCGTTTTTTCGGAATAAAATGTTATATGTTAGTCTAGTATAACATCTCTCTCTATACCAAACTAGCAGTCCCGGTGAACTTCGTTTTGCCTTAGAGGATTTTCCCGCTTTACTGTTAATTTTTTCTGAACTTTATTAGCTATAAACCTCACGGAGCCCAAGACCTTTCCAACGAATGTAAAACCGTGGAAATCGGTTCGTGCGTTCTGGAGTTATAGCGTCAGGAAGGAAATATATATATATAGTAGATTTCATCTAAATCCATTCAGTAGCTTTTGAGTAAAAGAGTAACGTTCCTCATATATAACCATAGATATAACCGACATTATATGATACGATGATATATTTGACGACCTGGGTGACGCTAATGTACGTGGTCAAAGCGCGAAAGGTTCCGGGTTTGACTCCCAGTCTTAGAAAACGAACTTTTACAAATTTTCTTGGGTCTGGGTATGCAGGAGTAACGCTCCCAGTTAGTATCCGTCGTCTGGTGCTTATAGTACAAGGGGAAACCTTAGTATGAGACCAGGTGTGGTTGTATGGCGAATTTAGTTTAAAAAAAATCGGTGGTTCCGGGTTCGATACTCGGTCGGGTCAATATAAAAAAACCAACTTTTCTATATTGTCTCGGGTCTGGGTGTAGTAGTACCGTCGTTGTACAAGTATTTCAATTTATACAAGTATAAACTTGTGTTATAGAAATCAGAAACAAATATGGAAATCCATATAATCAGAGCAATTTATGTAATGTTGTCAAATATATATTTAGCTAGAATATTCACTCATACCGGACCACGACCTGCGTAGCGTTACTTTCGGAATCATAACTACACACCTGCAGTTCGATATTAGATCTTATGCCTACAACATAAGGATGGTGAAAAGTCTACAGAGTAGTCTGACTTTAACAGCGCCGTAGCTCTCTGACTAATGATAAACACAGTTCGGTATCTCGCGCTGTTTACGCGCGGTGAATCTACCGCTGGTACTGACAACCCGTCATTAACCACACGTAACACAACTGTACCTTTGGCAGGTTCAAAATTGTAATCAAATAGTAACCACTGTTGTATGAATGAACTTGCCAAATGGACTCGGGGCTGGGTATCAAACGGACACAACCGTAAAAATGTTTATGTATTCATTTAAAAACTTCATTGCACAAAAAAAGTAGTACCTAGTACGGGTAGACAAAATGCTAGGAGCTTTATTTACCAGTCAACTCTTGGGAATGCAGAAAGATTGTTTATGGGCGTTGTAACAGTAAAAGTTTGCGTAAATTTTAGTCTGGGACAAAACAAACAGGCGTCACCTTAATTTTTTTGTCGATTCTCCCGCGTTTTCAGTAGTTTTGGTTTCCAAAAATAGTTTTCTGGGGACCGGTAATTACAACGTTGGAAGAATGTGATCTATTGCTTATTCCTCCGGGATAAAGGCGGGCCTGTATAAAAGTATAAACAAATTAAATATTACTTCCCCACTTTTTGGTCAGCATGCGGTTAAGATCGTTAGCGGCTCGTTTATAACAAGCATAGACAACATACAAAAATCATTTTTATCGAAAAAAACCACAAAAACCAACGTGTAAAATATCTTCGTCCTCATTGTTTGCCCTTGTCCTGAATCAATTCGAACTGCTAATGCGACATGACGCAAGACCGAACCGCGTTCAAAATTAAACTCCCTCATTCATGTCTTCGTTCATTCACGTGTTCCTTTGAGTATTTTAAGCCACGCATTAATTAATCTGCCCCGTTGATCTCTTACAGTTACAATGTTCACCGACTTATAGGCAACAGGACTTTGATGCTATAATTGTCGCTTTCGATAAACGGAAACCGTAGATTTAACGAGGTTTTATGCCAGAGTGATTCTATGTTTGTAGTAAAGATTGAATTTGAATAGGAAGAGTTATCAGACACGATATGTAATTTTTTTTTTTAATTTTTTGACAAGTTTTCAGAATTTGCGATAGATAGAACTATTATGAGATGTAAATTCGTTTTTATTAAGTCGGTCTCAAGTGCCCTATTTTATTGAAAGCGTTATAATATTAATGCAGTTTTAACGAAAGTATTTTTTTTCTGCAATCAAACTACATTTCGAGTTTAAATTTATTATTGAAGACGAGTTTATTAAACTGTGAACATTATGCTTTCTGGACACTGTATTTATATATTATGAAATGACGAACTGAAAGCAAACAATTATCCGCTTACTGTTTGTCAAATAGAGTACTTACAGCCTTAAATCTTTATAGAACTTCCTAGAAAAGTTTTACATCGACTGGTACTCGGTCACACAAGTTTATTTAAAACTTGTGTAAAAGAGTATCCTCTTTACTTAGTACAAACTTGCAAGTCTTAGTGATTTAAAGCGGAAAAAATATTAAATTTAAGTTGTAGTTTTATTAAGGTTTGGAGTGCTTTCCCGTGCCATTAATGAGTTTTTTGTAAGTTTATTTGAGATTCTTCTTATGCTATTATCAGATACGACCCGTTCTATTTTCGAGTAAATTAATATAGAACCCAAAGCCTTTTTCCGTAGACATGTAATACACGAGCTACAAGCTCTTGTTTGCCACTTAACTAAACATGACACACTGAGAGAGGAATATTGCAACGTAACGCCACGCCTCTACTGCACTCTAGTGCACTTTAGCGCGACATAGGTGGCATGCAGCCAAAAGAGACATGTCACCTCGCCGTGATATATCAGTCTTGTGCCGATAAGAACGAACGAACATATTCGTGATAAATCTGTTTTGTAAAAGGTTTTGCTCGCTAGATTTTGCAATAAATCTAGAAGATGCTTGATTGGTTGTGTTAGTATTTAAAATTTACTTTAAGATTAAAGTAATAAATCAAATAGGACAATATCACGTAAATTGACCAAATAATAAACTTATCATCAGGTCGATTTATGTGAGCTTACTACTGAAGAACTTGGATTTTATTAACCAAATTTCTTGAGCAACCAATTAAAAAATCGTTCAACTGCTATATGGCTGATATATCTATTTAGTCTGGTTGAAAATACATCGTGGTCGTCGTTTTTTACATCATTTTTAAAAGTACAAAACTAACTTTTTATAATCTGAAGAAATGTTTCTTCGTAGATTGTGACTTGGGCCCTTTTTACTGCGATAGTGAGAGCTCGCTTCGCTAGGCTTTTGCTATTGAGCTCGGTCATATATTATTACCTTACAAAAATAAGCGAACTTTCGCTAACCCCGCATATAGAGTGAGAGAGGAGATGAAGAGAGGAAATTCTCCTCATCAACAGGGCGAAGCAAACGGCAAGTCGTGATGTCTAAAATAAAAGTGCCTAACTCAGCATATGTCACAGCCCACGTCATAGGCCAGTAGGTACACGATTTTCGCCATAACCCACATCCACAATCATCAAAATAGACCAGTTATAATATCAATGGCACAAGTCTCCTACCCTGTGTTTATCCCTCGCAGCGGTGTACAGCACCCAGGCGACGTAGATGAACATAATCAGCGCCGGCACTACCAGGCTGGCCACGATGGGGATTCGCCGCACCCACGCGTGGTACATAGCCAACAGGAACAGGGATATGCCGACCAGGATCGCGATGTACCGCCCGGTGCGCCGGCGCTCCTCCTGTACCACGACTAGGAATTACTCAATACTCAATCCATATCTATATTCACGTAGATTATAAATAACAAGCCAACAGACGTTTGGTTATAGCTAGTAAAATAAATGAGTAACATTTTATAAGTAACACTTATGAAATAAATAAAATTAATACAGAAACTTAATTTTAAGCTCGTGGCCGAGACGTATGCGATCCGGGCTTAGGCGTCGCGTCAGAAAACCCGGGTTGGCACACTTTAGAAAACGACTTTTTCTATATCTTCTTGGTGGTGGGTATGTGGTACTGTCGTTCTGTTTTCTGTAACACAACTGCTTTTGCTACTCGAGCAATGTGATGACTAATATTTTATTTTTTACCTTTCATACCGATTAAAATGCGGCAAAAGACTCAGTAGTTATCTTTAGTTTACATTGACACTACAGAGATCTTCAAAACTATGAAAGGGTATAGACCCAGTGTGCTGGCGACAATCATATCCATATCGTTTCATAATTAAGGCAATTTATTCAACCTTTTTACACTTAAGCCTAAAAAAGTTTTTCAGAAGTATAGACTAATCAATGTACTTATACACCTACATGTAGGCGTTTTGAACAGAACTGACAACATTGATCAAAATCTTCCATTCAGCAAAGTTCAGATGACAACGAAATTGATTTAACAATATCCGCAAATGAAATGTCTGTTGATTGTGAAAACAAACAATACTCAGAGCTTGATGCTCCTAAACAATCACTGAAGGTCTATAGCGTGGAATAGTTTTCAGTAAACTCGGCTAAATGTTCCGCCTCATTATGAAGGCTTGTTTGACTTTTCAACCGAACTGTACAGTGTATGTTCAAGCATTATTCATGCCTTTTACATTGATTGGTTTATCAGGCAAGGCTTTTAGGTAATAAAAGGATGTACGTCTGAAGAGGTAACGTTTGATCACGGTCGATTGATTGATTCAATTATAACTGTGTTACCTACATGCCTACGCCATATTAGCTGCTATTGTGTTTTGGATTACAGGGTCATATAGGTATCAAGATGAGTCTAGAATTAACGGCCATCAATGAAGTCTTACAGTTCCAATATCCACACAAAAGCAATGTAGAGACATAAATCTTGTTCCATTTATTGACGATTTCTAACTGAAAGATGTAGTAATCTGTCAACATGAATAAAAATCGCATGCATTTCTATGGGATTATTACTGTCAATATTTTCCAATTATGTAGCAGTTGTAACTTACGCCCACGAGTAGTATTTAGGCGGAGGTAGAGAGAAATCAGTAGATTTCTTTAACAATTTTTATGTAAGGTCCCTTGTAGTGCTGCCGAAATATCGATAATTTCATTTCATCTAACATAGACGGCTCTATCAATAGGACTACCGATATCAATAGCCGAAGATCAGGCAATACTATAGCATGAGAGCAATATTAGGTATCGATACTACCGGTAGCATGTTTGTCAAGAAGAATAAACCATCGATAATATCGATACTATCAATAAGCAACACTATTCACATCTAATTACCTAGATTTACTCATAATTGAACCAAATATACCTAGTTAAAGAACTGTCTTGTGTATTATTCTTAGTTGAACAAGCAAAAATAATTATCCCTAACAAGACCGGCTAAACTGTCTACCTAACTGGCTTAATTGGAACCAATCTAGTACGGCTGTTATTGTACGTGGAAAAGTACCTACACTTTACAAACACTAGCGATGTTTGTGTATAACGAACGTTTGATCGTGTAATTGAATTCCAGAATTAATTTAAGTAACTTATACTCCTACGCAAACTGTTCGCATACATAACCTTCAACAAGAATCAACTTAACTAATTTGACAGAGTTCTGACTATTTTCAACAATGAAGTTTAGGCTGAATTAACTTTTCGATTGAGCTTTTTTTGCTTGAAAGTGTATCCAATATTTATAAAACCTTTTTCTTCGTAAATTTATTTAATATATCTATTCTTTATCGTATTCGCAAAGTGAACCTAGAATTAATACTATATGTGTAATATTCCGCCATTGATTTGGAACAAACTTAAGCAACCTGCAAAAAACTCAGTAGTTTTATTCTCAAAGGCATAAGTTCAGTTTCATCACTAATTTTGCACCACGACATACATTTTAGTTCCTCAATAAATAATAAATAAATAAATTTGCCAGAAAACCACACCAATCACCTAGCCTCAAACTAAGGTTGTACTATGAGTACCAGACGACGAATACTAACTGGGGGCGTCATCCCAGTACACCCAGACCCAAGTCAATTTAGAAAAGTTCGTTTTTCCGAATTGACGTGACCGGAAATCGAGCCCGGGAACTATTGCGCTTTGGCCGCCTACCTTAGCCACTGCGCCACAGAGGTCGTCAAATCAATAAGTATTTACAAGCTCGAGCATCATAATTTTAAGCTAGTCGCAAGCAATACCGAGCCAGAGCCAGATTATTTTCTTTTGTCGTAGGTATGTTATATTCGAGAGAAAGAAGGCGATTTCCTTTTTGCGCAAATAATAAAGACAGGGTTTACCATTTTAAAATCGCATTATTAAATTTATTTTAGTTTTTTACGTTAAAGGGTTCTTTGTTTTTTTATATCGCACTTCAAGATTGACCTCATTCCACCCTGCCCTACCTCTCTTAATACCTTATTTGGTCGTTACATACATGCAAGACTTGTAGTCTAGGCTTCAAAAAATAAAGTTTACTGACAATTTTGCCCCATTGGAGCCTATCGGCTCTTCATTAACTTGTATCGATTCCAAAGTAAACTTACTCCTTCATCAACAATCTTCTTCCACGTACCTAATGAACAATTCCAAATTCTAAAGTGATTACCAGAGTCGGTCCCCAGTTAAAATCATTTAGCAGTAACATCAATGGGCTTACGACAATCAATATTATCGGCAAGGTCGCGGCAACTTCCCGCCGTCACTCAGCCGTCTCTCGGAGACAATTAAAGTTTGTTATATTTTGTATTAAACCCTCGTGGAGCAATTTGGCTGGGGATACGCAATTTAAATAACACAGCAGTCTGCAAGCTTACCTACCTACTTGATCACACATGGAACAATGATTAATCGATAAGAATAAGAATTTAATCTGTTATTGATTACATCCCTACTAATATTATAAATGCGAAAGTAACTCTGTCTGTCTGTCTGTCTGTGTGTCTGTTACGCTTTCCTGCTTAAACCTCTCAACCGATTTTGATGAAATTTGGTATAGGTATACGTTGAATCTCAAGAACGGACATAGGCTACTTTTTACTAGAAAATAAGGGGGGATGGGGGTAATACCACCTTTGAAAGTTTATATGGAAAAATGTTTATTTTTGAAGTTAGAGATATGAAATTTGGCACAAATATAGCTCGAAACTTGGATTAAAATATAGACTACTTTTTGTTTCGAATATTAGGGGATAAAGGGGTTAAACCGACCATAAAAGGATGTAGTCCACGCGAACGAAGTCGCGGGCACAGCTAGTTTATAATAAACTGAAATCGTCGGCACCTTTTTTTGGTAAGAAAACAAGTAATTAGTTAACCATTTATAAATGGTTGTTCATGTGTTTTAGTATGAGAAATAAGTAAATTGATTGCTTTTTTGATTGACAAATTATTACAAGGCGTCAGCATTTTTTTTACGGGCACTTAACATCATATTGAAAAAAGCCAGTACTCTAAGGATTAGATGATGTCTTTTGATGAACTTTGAAAACATTTAATGTGGCTGAAATCAAATAATGTTTACAATGATAGATACTTGCTGAATCGCATTAGTTATCGAGGGCGGATTAGTGATATATATGTTCATACCCTATATAATGTTCGACCGTGCGTGCCTCTCATGACTATCTACCCACTCTGATGGTTATAGATGGATTTAACGTTAATTTAGGCGTATCTTCCTAGCTGCAGTAATGTTTAGAATGATAGGGACAGCTCCGGCTGTCTACAGCGCAAATATGTATACAGAGGCAGAGTTTGATTGCGAAATTGGCACTTTAAAGATGCCTGCGTAGTCTTTGATTGCTCAGACTTCAGGTGTTGGTATAGTTGCTCACCAGTGAAATTGGCGAATATTGTTTCTACATACAACGAAATTTTCAAAGTCAACTTTGTTGTATGGTTATTCAGTAAATCATGACGTCTCGTTTTCAAAGGGTCGGCTTATACTTTAAGATAATTATACTTTGAAATAACTGTTTTCTAACTACCTCAATCAGTCAAACTATCTCGTTTACGGTATTCAGATGTAGACTCTAGGACATAATTTAATATAGATCAAAAATCTCGATGAAAGGAATATACAAGATTTTTTAATATTTAGTTGGACATACTTTTCATGTATAAGATGTTGAATAAAAAGGATGACGCAATATCAACTGTTGTATTACCCAAGTGAGTTGGTTCTTACCCAATATGTCCTTACGATGTCATTAGTAAGTTATTAGGTTAGAGACGTCTCTACGGAACCCGCTGTCCTGTTGACAAAGATTAACAGAGGAAACATGCCCATGAGACATATCAAAGAAACATGCCTAAAAACAAATAAACATTAATTGATTCGATATGTTACTTGCAATCAGTCTCCTAACCGAATGACGATTGAACTAATTTTTAGCCAGTCATCTGGTCACCTTTCACAATTTGGATATGCCTTCTTAAGGAATACCTAATAAATATTAGAAACAGATTTGTTTTTTGTCTCCCCTTGCGATGTGGAAATTGAACCCACGACCTTCACGTATCGCGCTTGCTACACTTCCAACTGACACCTAATAGGATACAGACCTAATAACTCATTATAGTTATGTTTATAACATGGCAATTGCATACCTAAACATCTAAGAGCATTTAATTATGAAGCTGCTTAATTATTAAAATCTCATTTTTGGACTGGTAACTGTCATAAAATTTGCGTTTGTGAAAACAGTTTTCTGATTGATTTTTTTTTAATTTTATTACATAATAAAATGTGACATATACACAATAAAATGGGATAGAGTTTTAATAAAGTAAAAATACTTTAAATTTTATTTTAATATTAGAAATTATATTGTGAACTATTGAAAGTCTTAGGTCCTTAAATGCGCACGCTACGAGGGCCTTATTTTGATGCGACGCATGGCATAAAATCCGGCCCGGTAAACCATGCGTAGCTTGCACATCCTACGCCGCTTTATAACGTTTATAAATGAACTATTTTTTATTAATGTATCAAATTGTCCCTTAAATTAAAAACGGACGACAAAAAGCTATGTGCCTACTGTAACTTGCTTCCGACTCCCTGGTCGCATCAACAGTCAATCAGTGAACGTGATTCAATCATCGCCAGTAATTTGTCCGGTATTCCGGGAGCTAGACCATTGTTTGTCTTCATACAATGCCGCCGCGTATTATTTGGACGTTGGGTCTGTTTTAGTCTGACAAAGGCCTTCAATTTTGAAGCTCGATAGAAGTGCTATATACTTGTATAACTTACAGCTTTTTAACTACAAACACGTTGTACTTATCCTAGCTGATACCTCAAGATTAGTCGTAAAGCCTAGTTAGGGGTCATTGGGCGGCTTGAGATCATCTGACAATAAAGTTGCCCTTTGAGACACGCCGCTCACCAATTGGCACTAGACCTGACTAGTATGGCCTGTTACAGCTCTTGGTTGAGATGAGGCCTGTGTTCAACAGTGAGACGTAAATGGATGAATCAATAATCACAAACCCAAGCTATGTTGGTAAAATCCGTGACGTAGGTAGGTACTTTGTGAAATGTCAAACTATTCTCGCACTTTGTATTTGATTAAGTTTATAAGTGACTTTTTAACTTAATTTAGTTAGAAGAGATGAAGGATTTAATTATTTCGTGTGCCTATAAGTACAAAATGGAAGTCCCAATCTTATTTACCCTTAATCATTTTAAAATAAAATAATTAAGGAACGCAAATTCCCTAGCTAGCAAGTTACACGTGTTAAGTAGGTAATATTCAGTATTATCTTGTATTTTTTCGAAATCCCTATCCGTTTCAAGTAAGATTGACAAATGACGTCACCTTGGTCCAATTATTTGTTTTCTTGCAAAATTACGAGAATTCTTATAAAAAAGCGTTCTATTAAATAGAACCACTTTAAGATGAAAATTTTATCAGAGACGTGACACGTGTACGTGTACACACATATCTACAGCCACTTTTCTGTTAACATTAAGTATCACAACGAAATACTTGTTGGAATAAAGAAATCCTTGCCTAAACAGAATACGAACCTTATGGTAACGTCTTGACAGCTCAAGTTTTTATATTTTATCGCTGTACCACAAAAATAAGTACTGCGGCGTGCAATAAACAATCTATGAATGTACAAAGAAACCCGACTATTCGTGTTGATTTGCAAGTGGGATGAACTTCTAACGCGAACATCCGAATATATTAGTAAGTAATTTGTATCTGGCGTATCAATTCGCTTCCTACTCATCCTGTTTTCTTTGTTTTTACAGTCTAGTTTAAATAGACTGATGTATAGCCTGTCTGCGTTGTTCTTATTCTTCAAACCAGTGATGTATGCAACTGTGACTCAGGGTCATGGAGTGTGCATGGTTAGGTATTTTTTAATCATTGATTGAAATCATCGATTTGTTTAAGTAATCATTAGTTGAAATCTAAATAATTAAGAGAGGTAGAGCATCTGTCTGTCGGCTGTCTGGTGAAATACCTCCACCTTACAGAAGACCGCAGCCAAATAACAATCACTTCGGTGTTGTTGTGTTTCTGCGTGTCCGTTAGTTTTCCAGAGCTCTTGGGGAGTGCTACATTAGTAGCTGTGGTAAAGCCCTCAAGGTAACG
Source organism: Glyphodes pyloalis (assembly GCA_037074685.1). NCBI lineage: Eukaryota > Metazoa > Arthropoda > Insecta > Lepidoptera > Crambidae > Glyphodes > Glyphodes pyloalis. Next base: position 7,286,908 of record JAYKKO010000002.1, read on the forward strand.
GTGAAAAGTCCAGTAACAGGTTTATTATCTTGTACTTGTCGCCCTTAAGCTAGGACCTCATTACCACTTAACATCAGGTGGGATGAGGTCAATCTTGAAATATAATATTTAAAAAATGAAAAAAATTGTTTATTTAACAGCTTCAGGAGGCCTACGCCCAAAATTGAACTGCAAGATCACCGTACCTACCTAACTTCGAGTTGCTCCAACAATATTTTAAAAAATATCGTAATATAACGGTCAATTTTTGAAAACCAAAAGGCATTAGACAAATTTTCCTTTAGTAAAAAATATAAGTATTCATCCACTAATTAAAATCAAGGTATTGTGACTACCGTCAGGTAGTTGGAGAGTTCGTTGGAGATAATAGCCATTGATAGTCAAATAGGAATAATATCGTAGCATAGCATAATCGTAGTACCCAGATAGGTATTAAGGTACTTTATACGCCTCTAACCATTAAACCAATAAATTTATCTAATGAACTTGCTACATCGATCAGAAAGGATTACACAAGTACCACTCTATTGCAGCTTGATACAGACGTTTTTGTTTACTCGTTCAAAGATTCCACAGCCAATGCCATCATCCCATTTCAGAGAACAGCTGATTAATTTATTCGACGCTATTGGCACATCAAGGAGAATACGAGTAGGCAGTCTATATTGGGGTTAAGGAACTGAAACTGCCGATAATGTGGCTTAAATTTTTTAAAGACGGGTATAATTGTGGTGAATCCCAACAATATCTACTATATAAAAATAAGTCGGGTTTTCCTCCCTGACGCTATAACTCCAGAACGCACGAACCAATTTCCACGGTTTTGCATTCGTTAGAAAGGTCTCGGGCTCCGTGAGGTTCATAGCAAAGAAAATTCAGGAAAAATTTCAACAGAAAAGCGGGAAAATCCTCTAAGGCGAAACGATGTTCGCCGGGACCGCTAGTGTTTAATAAATGAGGATGCCAAGTAGTAATAAAGCTATTTAACAAGCTATTTTACTTCAATAGATAAATAAAAATTGCTGATGATGAAAGTAAGTTTCATAAAACATAATGAACGGGCATCGACAGTCAATCAACTTGCCTATGGGGAAAATTACTTAAGGCCCAATTCCGCCTTAAAACAAGCCTTAAGTTGCAATTTCCAAGTCGGCATATATGATTTATAAATTTTACATTAGTTATTTATATTTAAAAAATATGTTTAAACGTTTTTTAAGACTGTACGCTTGTAGTTCAAGTTCAAACAGAATCAATAATAAATAAATAAATGCGCCAGACAATCACACCAATCTTCTGATCTCAAACTAAGGTTTTCCCTTGTACTATGAGTACCAGACGACGGATACTAACTGGGGGCGTCATCCCAGCACACCCAGACTCAAGTCAATTTAGAAAAGTTCGTTTCCAAATTGACCCGACCGGGAATTAAACCCGGGACCTTACGCGCTTTGGCCGCCTACCTTAGCCACTGCGCCACCGAGGTCGTCAAAATGTTTTAACTTGTGTATTCAGTGTTCGTTTTACGACATAAGTATTTTGATAGAGTAGATTTGAAATTTTGTCTTGCCGGTATTCAAAGTGGAGAAATGGGTGGTGAACCTATAGTAGACTTGCATTTCCAATATTTATTCAAAAGCTTAAAATATACATACAACCTAATTTATCATAGACTATACCTACCTACTTACTTGGCCGTAAATACGTAAATATTAAAGATCTTGTAAACAGACCTAACCTAAATTTAAATCTTCAGTAGTTTAGTAGGTAAATACTGGGGGGCTTTAAATACTGATAGATTGGTATTTACAAAATTCCTCTAAGTAACCAAACACAGAGGCTGAAATTCAGTTCATGTAAAATCTTTAAGAATAGTTTCCCATTCGTTTTGAATTTCAATAAGAATTCTGTTGTAGGCCTTTGATTAACAAATTAATGTGAATTTACGGACATGATGTTTTTTATTTCTCAAAGAGGGCACAGCCTTCTTAACACCATGCCTCTTGGGCGTGACAATTTTTTGTTTGTAAATTTCATATAATTATATTATGTTTTTACTAAATTAATAAGTAAGTTTGTGTTAATCCATTTTATATTTTATTATATCTCAAAATTTAAAAAGAAACATTACGAGTTCTATTTAAAAAAATTATAATATTTCCAAGTACCCCTACGCAATAAATATCCATTATGAGCCTAAGATCTGTATCAGAGCACTTACTAATAAAAAAAGTCAATAACCTTCAAGAAAAACCTCTCATTTCTTATTGCTACGAGTACAATAAGAATATTTTTAGATCACTATGTAAATAATTACCTTAATTGATGATTCTGCCTTCTTGACCTCCACCAAACGCTGAGAGCCTCTTACTCCGTTATTCAGCTTGAGATTCATGGTACCGACTTTTCTGAAAAAAAATCGATATGTTAGTGTGTAGGCGTCATATATTTGCTATAAGCATCACCAGAATTGTCAGAAAAGCCAATCAAAGAAACAGTAAAGTAAAGGTGGAAGGATCTTCATAACTTCGTCGAATTTTCACTTCGTCGGTCCCACAGTGCCTAAAGAGCAAAGTTTTCAACCAGTGCATCCTTCCTGTCATTCCTGAAGCCTGAACCTGAAGGATCATGTAGATATAGAGAGGGAACGCAGAGCGCTGTCGGTCAGGGCAAATATGTTGGCTCGCAGATTTGCAAGGGGTTCGAAGGCGGTAAAGGTAACGCTTTTTAAAGCATACTGCACGTCGTTGTACTCCGCCAGTCTGTGGGTCAAGTATTCCCAGAAAACGTATAGCGCTCTACGGGTCCAATATAACAATGCTTTCAGGATGCTGTTGGGGCTGCCTCGTTTCTGCAGTGCGTCAGCCATGTTTGCGGAGGCACGCACGGACAGTTTTTCAGCTGTACTGCGCAAAAAAGTGGCCTCCTTGTTGCACAGAGTGCGGGGGGGTACCAACACCATCCTGAAAGTCATTGCAAGTAGGCAGCATGTCTGCCCCATTATGTGGCATATGTGCAAATCGTGTTCTTCGCAAATAGTCATAAATTATTAACATAGGATAAGGCATTGTTACTAACCCAAATAGACCTAAGTTGTCTGAATAAATAAATAAATAAATAAATTCCGTTATGGCACAGAGCTCAAACATGGACACTTAACAATGCTCGGCGTTTCCGTCCGGGACCGAATTTGAAACGAGGTGATCCGGCAGAGAACCAAAGACACCGACATAGCTCACTGCATTAGCAAGCTGAAGAGGCAGTGAGCTGGCCATATTTGTCGCAAAACTGAAAACCGTTGGGGTAAATGCGTTCTGGAGTAGAGACTGCGTCTCGACAAACGTAGTGTAAGACGCCCTTAGGCTAGATGAAGTGATGCACTGCGCAAGACGAATCTGGAAGTTCTAGATAAACCAATGTGGTAAAGTATCTGAGAAGTCTATGTCCAGCAGTGGAATGCGATACGCTGGTTATAATATTCATAGCGACTGTTGAAATCGGCACACAATGGCGAAGACATTTGGGTGGCATTTTTCTTGAAATAATGCAGGCTAGTTTTTTTTTTAAACTGACTAGAGTTTGGTGTATATCTCACCTCATTGTAATTAAAGATAAAACCGTGAATGAAGATCGCTGTACCTACCAGTAATGGCCTTAACAAAAGTGATATTGTTCTAACAGCAACCAAGTTCTTAAGTTATTGAACTAAGTGGTGATGAGAAATTCATTATTTTTTCCTTTGTGACAACATAACAAGTAACTTTGTTAATCTTAATGGCAACCGCTATGGTTATAGTCACATCAAATTAAAAAAAAAAACTAGTTAAAAATGTATATACCTTCTATTAATAAACTCATAAAAAAAGTAATTGCTAAATATTACAAGGAAACATGAGAATACAATTCATTTGCTGATATTGATTGTCTAAAGTGTCAACTGCAATGAAAGACATAATTACCTACTCATCTAGTTTATTAAAACTTTACCGACGTTTCCGTGTCTTTCACCACTAACAATATTTATTATTTTTATTTAAAACTGTATTGCACAAAAAGTACAACAAGTGGACTTAATGCTAGGGGCATTCGCTACCAGTCAATTATGCATTATACCTTTTTTGCCTCATAAAAATGATCGCTGGCTTTTCTTCTCAGCCGATAGGAGACTGACATTGATGTACCGGTTTTAGAGAGATGTACCGGTCTTAGAGAGATGTAACTATGACGGTATAATGGTGGCGCATAGGCATTGGACGCAGACCTTTAGCGGTCTACGAATGTTCTTTCTATATTTGTCTCTATCCAATCATATACCTAGATACGGAAAGAAAGAAAAAGATATTTCTCACGTACAAATTGTTATGTGAGTGTGATATTATACGGTGTCAGTGGTGGAATTGTATGCCGGCGTTTAGACATATGTAGATTTAGGGTGCGCCAAATTGTATCTCGTGATACGAGTCTAGAAGTCATGATGTAGTAAACTAGGTGCTATCATGTTACTCATGAAGTACGCTAACCACGGACACTCAAGGTGGACGGCTCGTTTCGAGATTTATTCTTGACTAGACTGACCCCCTAAGCGTATTAAAGAGCAAGAAATGATACAAGAGTATTTGTAAAGCGTATCAATAGTTGTCTCAGGGGTTTATTATGTTGATGATGAAAAAATTAAAATACGTAGGTATAGTCGCCGTCAGATATATTGTAGCAGACAACGTGACGAAATACTTCTAAAAAGTTTAAAATGTCAATAAGTTCCATACACTACAAGTTACCATTAATATCTGAACATTCATTACTTCAGCAATATCTAAGCAGATTACGTTACGTTACGAGTGTTCAGATATTATCGGTTAGTTGTAGATATGTAGATATAGAAGTTATTGAATAGCATCTGCTCAGATATTACTGAAGTAATTAATGTTCAGATATTAATGGTAACTTGCAGTTTATGGAACTCATTGTCATTTTTAACCGTTCAGAAATACCTATTTGGTCATTTCGTCTGCTCCAATATATCTGACGGTGACTGTACATGATAGTAGGTAAGAGAGGGGTGATGGGAGGTCTACTTTTTTTACTGTTTTTAGCTTTTGACCTGCTTCGAAAAAATCAAGATGCGATTCTAACTAAAACCATTGCACAATCGACTAACTGAGTAACTGGTAGTAATCTATTACAATATTGAAAATCACATTGTTGCAGTCACGTGTACGTAAGAACAACACTAACACGAAACGCCGTGTACTATACGAGCTCATTAAAGATTAGATGAGGATAGGTAGGTAGTTTATCTAAAATTGTTAAACGATTCAATTAATTATTCAAAGGTGTATTAAATGTAGTGGCGGAAAACAATGCGTACCATATCTATGACAGTATGGTAGAAATCAGTAAATCAATAAGTTAATTGTTTCGAAGCGATTCTCGCTTTCAATGCAAATAAACCATTATATACTTAATCATTTGGTTGATTCTGCTATGAACAGGTAGATAATACCTTAGGCATAAAGACCCCATTTTCGTGTTTGAGGACGTCGAAAGCGCAGTCGTAAAGGCAATTCACAAAAGTTCCCGTGTGTCTGTCACTGCAGTGTTAGAAATAAACCCTTATACGGCAGGAGGAGGAAGAGGAGGTACGGCAATACCACAGGAAGGCGCGCGGTTTTTTAACAAAATACCCTCAGAAATAAAACATATTGATTCGTTCAATGTATTAAAAAAAGACTACCGCAGCATTTAATTTAAACGTAGTTACCTATAAATTGTTCGTAATTGTTAGAGTTCTCAGGATTATTATTTTTTGTTTTAGTTTTATGAAGTATTGTTTACAGCTGTGTTTTGTTGTATGTATGTCAACGAACGTGTATTTAATACTACTTAAAGTTTAAGTTCTCATGTGACGTATGTCTTAATGGGACTAAATGTCTTTAAACCTGAAACCTTATAAATTGTCTTTGATCTTATTTGGCCCTAGTTAGTAGTGGCCGGCTGATCCTCATAGTACGTAAAAGGGATAATCTTTGGTGGAGAGCATTAGATTTTGTGTCTAGTATGATTAACGCTTTTATTTATTGAGTAAAGGTAAACATTGACCTATCTATCTTTTACATGAGTCAACAACTTAAATTAACAAAACATTACTATAAATAGTTACTTTTGTACATACTAAGCTGCCGTTATTCGTAGAGGTAATAAAACAAGCTCTTCAAGAAACAAATCAATTGCATTCCCAACATTTCACGGATGTTTTTAGATAAGTCGGGTTTAAGTCGCAAAACAAAGTCAATAGAGCTACTACTGGCACTCCTCTCGCCACTTACCACCAGGTGAGACAGTCAATCGCTGGACAGTATTTAAACGGCATACACACCTATCACTCACTCACGCTGGGAGCACATAGCACGTGGTCGCGAGAGGCAGCAACACGCGCGCCGTACAGCCGCGGGCAGACTGCAAGGAATGGTTGCTGCTGCATAATGAACACGGTATTTACATTGGCCGTTAAAAACGCGTAAACCCTCGCGCCCTGCCACAATGTAGTAAGAAACAGAGACATATTTTAATAAAAGCACTTGTAAACACAATCAAAATAAAAAAAAACGCCGCCTTTGAAAATATGTTAATTAACTTTTTTATCACTTAGTAATTGAAACGTGAAAAGGTTTCACATTTTAAAGGATCTCGTATTTTTACTTCCTCTCACAAAATAGTTTTTCCTGTATTCTATAGATAGATACCTAATTAGAATATACCCTAATACCTTTTCATTAAAAAAAATATATGTTTTCAGGCATGTTCCATCAATTGGGGTAAACACACAAAAAATATACGACAAACTGAAAACTTCGTCCTTTGTAAAAAAAAGTAGTACCACTGCGGGCTCCTGCGCAATATTTCTACATTTTTGGCATGCGATTGTACTGATCGTGTGCAAAGACTGAATTCGAATATTACCATTTTCAGTAATATTTACTCTTTTGCTTGAGCAAATAAGTAAGTAGGTTTGAACTAACTTACTTAAATATCAAGTCAAGACTTAAGTAATAATAATAAAAAAGATGATCACAATGAAATGTACTGCTTTAGCAATAATCACAAAAATGTTTTATAGCAACTTCTCTGATGGTGAACACCAGATGGTGATTTTCTGACCATCCTGTAAAAATATTGCAGAATATAACGTCATTCAAAAATAGTTTGCATGCCCAACATCTTCGCTACACTGTGCCAGTACGCAGACTACGAACGGACTCTCGAACAATGATGCAATGAATCTCTCCCATCATTAACTTCGACGTGAAGTTTAGCAGAACGTTTTTACTGCCGCCCGACGCTAACCAGCTCAGCACTACATATTGTAAACGATTAGTGAAAAAACGCGAATTCGCAACGTTAATAAATTCTAAGACGCATACCCGTAAACCGGAATGTTTTCCAGAGAATTACGCGGAATGGGTTGCCAGTGCGGGCTTTTGTACTGTTTTAATACCTGCCTGCCAAAATTCCTTAGTTTGTTACGGCGCAAAACTAAACGAGAACAAATAAGAGTAAGAGTAAACAAGAGTAAGCATGTATGTTAGGAAATTGGTCCTGTCACGGTCGCCATAAAATGTTGGGACCCAAGAGACATTGAAAAGTTCGATAATAGTATAAGTATTATTTCTAATTACTTAGGAGGACCTAATATTTATATACTAGATGCATACGCATGTGGAGAGGTAAGTCAAACACTACAGTTGTTTTAAAAATAATGTACAAAATAGTCAAAAAGTCGTAAAAGAAGAGTTAAAGGTCAAGATCAAGGAGGTAACGAGGTTTGGCTCGTGATCCAGGTATAGTCGGTTCGATTTCCATGGAGGCAGCATTTTTGTGTGTTGTTTCCATTTACATTTTTAGATTGATCACCTAAAATGTCTGATATGGAAAAATGATCCATAATATTAAATAACTAAATTAATAAATATTGGACAACATCATATACATTGCTCTGATTCTATGGAAAGTAGCTAAAGCACTTGTGTTACAAAAATCAGAAACAACGACGGTACCACAACACCCAGATCCAAGACAATATAGAAAAGTTCGTTTCCTATATTGACCCGACCGGGGATCGAACCCGGAACCTCAGAGATGGCACGACGCCAAAGTCCGGCACGCTTGCCTCTCGGCTACGGAGGTTGTCTACGAAATATTTGAAGTGCATGTAAATAGTCAGCCCGGTTTTCTGTCCCACCGGATAATGTGAGTGAAGGAAGAGAGAGTGCACTTGTGTGTTAAGCAAACGTTCGGATATTAAAAACCAAATCCTGCGTAATAGGTTCATCTCAATCGGATTGGCCGCCTCGACCAGATCAGATAAAATCACGATATATTTTTTAGCATGCATTTTAAGTTAGATTACTACTACTACTACTTACTATGACTATTTGTACTACCTATATAAGTTGATTGATTTTAAGTTAAATTCTCCCCATATTATAAATGCGAAAGTTTGTTAGTGCAGATATTTTGTACTCTTTTACGCAAAAAGTACTGAATGAATGGTAAAAAAAAATAATGAGATACTAGATTGAGATACAGGATACTTTATAATTATATAGGAAGTTACATCACTGTTCGTCATCTACTAAATAATCGCTTGCTTTACCATCCCGATAATGTGTGCAGCCCTTTAAATAACATACTACTACTCTTAGATATCTCTATTTATATAAACCAAATAAATGGGTTAAATTTGCAATTGAAGTGCAATGGTTCATTAAGGGTAGCCTACAATTACTTACCATATAAAACAAGTTCGCTAGGTACAAATGTGCTTTTATTAAAAACAAACTTGCAACACTGTTAGATCTACAAACTTTGCACAGTTTTCTGAATCACCTTCTATGAAGCTAGATATAGGTCCATGCTTATTTATACATAGGTACCTGTCTTTTTTTATTACCTATGTTTGTTGATTGTTAACATTCGTTTCAAGATTTTACTTTTAGGTCAACAATTATAATTTTCATCAATTCCTATTTCAAAGTTATTGTGAAAGTCTTAGCGGAAGGGGGGACATGTTTGCCACTGGGTGTCTCTTGGCTGGAATGATACTGATATAACTTATTGTAATTAATGCTTTTGATAAGGCTTTATGAGACGTCGGAAAAACGGATTGGTAATAAACAATTTGATCCAATCACCTATTGTGACATAAACAACAAAAACACGATAAATTGCATAAAATATTTTTTCTGAGTATATATTTTATGATGGTAATCTTTTATTAAATAAATACATAATAATCATAATCAATTCATTTATTCATGTTGGTTACAAGTAGGTTACACTTATGCATCGTCAAAATGAATATAAACTAAAATTGAAGCTACAGCCGTTTCGGAACCTAATTCTACCGAGAAGAAGCCGGCAAGAATATCTACATAAAATACAATTTTAAAAACTACCAAAATCATGAGATTTAATTTGTTGAGATAACAAATTATAACACACAAACTTTACGAAAATATAACATTTTGTCAGCTATTAAACGTATCTTATTTTTAAAGGAAAAATAATTATAATTGGAACAAAATGTTCCATATTTCAATAGCTCTTTATTTTTTACAAGAAACATACTAACTATAACTATAACGAAGATTATTGACGACCTTCGGGGCTGGACTTCGCGCCAGTTCTGAGTTCCCGGGTTTAATTCCCGGTCGGGTCAATATGGTAAACGAACTTTTCTATTTTGTCTCTGGTCTAGATGTTCTAGTATCGTCATTGTTTTTTGTTTATGTAATACAAATTTGCTACTTACTTTAAAATCAGAACAATATTTGTGATATTGTCCAATTAAGCTGACACAGTTCACAACTTCACGGCTATAATAAACAGTAGGCGGGGCAAAAAAAAATTACACAAGATCTTTTTCTCTTAGAAAAAACATTTTAAATTAAAATATATCTATAGACTTCAGATCACTAGTCTCCAAAGTTTCACAAATAAGCGTGTTTGTGGAATCAAACTCGGAAACTCATGTTTTACACGGCACCGACTAATTGAGGTCACGGAAAATTTTCATCTGACACAATTAAAAGCAGCGCAACAAGCAAGCAACAAGATTAACATTAGTCGCTATTCTCTAATGAAATTCCTGGAAAGTCCCGAGTCGTCATTAAAGTCAATGAGGTGGAGTTGAAACACGCCCGTTTAACAGGGGAGCTATTCGAAAAGTTTTCCATTACTCGCCTATTATCTCTTAGAACGGTTCCATAGTGCAACTAAGAGAAACAGTAACTCTATACTACTGTTAATGCCCGGTTCTATAATAATACTTAAGTATTCGTGTCATTGTTGTCAAAAATGACTATCCGTTTTCCTCCAACCAACTACGAGTCGTTAGTTTCAAATTTACTGTCCATATCAGCTAGCTTTAGCTTACAAGCTTTAGAAGGCGAGCAAGACCAGTCAGCTCGTGACCACGGTTGGTGCAACCTAACCGAAACGTCGGACAGTAAGTAGTTCGTATTAACTACTAAATACAAAATGGTGTCGCGTTTTGACCCGTCAAATTATTTTAAAAGCTTTAGCATACGCTTCTCATAATTTATAACTATCCGTAACCAGTACGGATCGTTTTTCAAATATTGGAACCGGGCATAAATCTATACAACGTCTACGAGTATAACCTAAATAAACCAGTCATCATCATCATTTCAGCCTGTTACCGTCCACTGCTGAACATAGGCCTCTCCAACCGATTTCCAGCGCGACCGGTTCATTGCCACCTGCATCCAACGAGACCCAGCAATTTTTAATAGGTCGTCGGTCCATCTGGTAGGTAGGCGTCCCACACTGCCCTTGGTTGTACGTGGTCTGCACTCAAAAACCTTTTTGCCTCAATGTAAAAATAAACCAGTGATAGTGGATTATATCCCCCAGACTTGGCTCTCAATACGGAATATGCTCGAAAAATATGTTGGTTATCTGACTTAATTATGTATCATAAAATAAATTAAAATTGATTTTGGATAAAACAAAATCAAAACTGGCCGAAATATTTGAGAGTTAGATAAAACGCGGGTGAAGCCGCGGCGGACCGCTTGTATTTTATTTCACACTTTTTGGGAATCTTACGGCTAAATACTAATTAAATCTACATAATAATAAATGACGGCCACTTACAAGTTTCCACATATAGTAAATAATTAATATCAGATAATATCACATACTTAAACCAGAGTATCCCACACTATTAACAGTCCGTCTGCTGTCTTTAATTACATTTTAACACCCAGACACGAAACAAACACAAATTTTTAACACACAAATGTTTGCATAGGTAGGAATCGACCACGCGACCCTACAAGCATCATCCAGGGGCACTTGCCATAGTTCCACTGAGCTAGTCAAACATGAAAAAAAAATAGTCAGTAGCGAACACAAATAAGTACATATATCGTTAAATAAATAAATATTGGACAACATCACATACATTGCTCTGATTCTGTGGTAAGTAGCTCAAGCACTTATATTACAAAAATCAGAAACAACGACGGTACCACAACACCCAGATCCGAGACAATACAGAAAAGTTCGTTTCCTATATTGACCCGACCGCGGATCGAACCCGGGACCTCAGAGATGGCGCGACGCCAAAGTCCAGCACGCTTGCCTCTCGTCTCGTCTCGTCGTCATTGTAAACTTTCTTTCAAATTTAAAATTTAACATCCAATTTATAGCAAGTTGCTTTCGTTAATCATATAGGTAGTGTGTGTACGGAGACCGTATGCACAATTAAGACTGAGGGTTTTAGCTTTCAGGAGCTCTACTGTGTCTTACTACTTGTTGCAGCTTTTTTTAAGATTTGGAATTGTACTTATTTATATTGTATTTTCAGCATTTACATGAAGTATTCTACATGTTAATTTCAGTCGATGATATGAAATAGTAAAACACTTAGATAGCATAGATCACTTTCAAGAGAATTAACTAGAAAAAATATTGAAGATATCTAAGATTATTTATGTACGTCACGAGATTAAGGCATACCAAGTGTTAACACTCTTGATCGATCACATGGTCACAGTGCGGTGTTTGTAAGGGAAGTGACCAGCCCCCATGACAGATGTTCAATGTGATGTTCGCATCAAGTCCACCCGTTGTAGGTACTTTTTTTTTACTTAGCCTATAAACTGTCCCACTGCTGGGTAAAGGCCTCCCCCATACACTTCCAGCGCTCTCTATCAGGTGCCAAGTCTTGCCAACCTTGAGAAAAACGGTCCAGGTTCAGTTGTAGGTACTTATTTGTGTAATAATGTTTTTAGATAAACAATTAGTAAATGTTCTTGCACCAAATGGCCACACATGGCCACACAGGCCACAATGCACAAAAATAACAGAGTTATTACTCTGTCTAAACATAACACTACTGACTAAACACTTAAATTTTTACAACGCCGCGTAATGTAAAGAAATCTTGCTCTCCACTGCAATAATAACCCTTAAGCTAGAAGCTCATTACCACTTAACATCAGGTGGGATGAGGTCAATCTTGAAGAGCAATATAAATAAAAAAAAATCGGAGTGACCCTTCTTTTAGTTGCCTAATTACTAGCCATAGACGGAAAAGAGGAGAAGAAAGAGCTACTATCTGGTAACGTACATCTACACTAATATTATAAAGAGAAAAGATTTGTATTTTATGTAACAAATATATATTCAAACTGTTAGACCGAATCCAAATGTTATTACGGCTTTGAAGCAACATTATCATCATTAAGTAACATAGTTCATAATGTATTTTCCTAAGAAAAATAGATTACTGAACTCCAATAATGCACGGGTAAACCTACCCGAGCGAAGCCAGGACGGATCGCAACAAAAGGTTATTTTAATTTTTGAAAATCTTATCACGTATTCACAAAATGTCGAAAACATTCAGAAACTATGCTTCGTTTTTTGTAACGTACCTCGATATGACTGGATCATTGGCTGGACAAAGACAAGACATAGACGTTCTGTATCCTATTCGGATTTTGACATTTGTTAACAAGAGTGTAGTGTAAGTACCTACGTGTTAAAGGATTCCCTCTCCCTTCTTATTTTCATTAATATCACTTACCTACCTACTACCAGAAACAACGAAACAATGCCGGTCAAAGCCCTCAAGGGATCCCTTTAGATACACAGGACACCGGATTAACTTAACTTGCTAGTATTATATTACTTAGTTTACATCCTAAAGCCATTTTAAACTCAACTAGAGAACACCTACGTAAATAGTTGAAATTCAGAACTCGAACCGATTTTAGTGTTTTGAATGGGTGTTAAATTACTAGTCGCCTAAGAGAGTCGTGAGGTCTCAACAGTGGATTATAGGTTATTATGTGATTGTATCTGAATACGAAAACGGTGTGGAAAATGGGTTCCCTACATGTTTTCAAAAAACGTTAGTTCGATTCATATTATAACGAACACCATGTGTCGATGATTCAGTAGTGCGATTTTTTATTCTATTGATGCTTTATTGACGCGAAATATCTTTTCTAAGACTTCTTTGTTAAGACTAGATATGCACCTCTATAAAAATGGATACATACATTTTGTCACGCCCGACCCTAAGTGTGACATAACATGATGCACCTCTATAAAAATGGATACATAAATTTTGTCACGACCAACCCTAAGTGTGACTTAACATGATATTGAACTTGGAAACAAAATTAGGACTGACTACAACTGACTGACAACTCATAAGACTGTTTGATATAACGATCAGGATCTACATTAATAATCTTAAACCCAGGACTGTTAGGTTAGGTGTGGGTCCAAACCAAAATTACTTCCCAGAACTCCTATTTCAACTGTACTGGCAGAGAAATTGGTTTCTATTAGAAGCTAACTTTTCGCCATACCAGATGCTTCGACTCGTACCTAACTTAGATCGATTTAAGTTACCTTTACCTAATACGTTTGTTACCTGCATATGGGACCCACACTCCGTAGTCCAAGTAGAAGTTTATATTTTAATACATTCCTGTAGCTACTAAATTATTTTTTTAAACAGTAGGTTAATTTGCTTAGAACAGTACTTACAGTAAGTGGAAAGTAGATTTAAGTAACCGAACCACCTAAAATGACACTAGTTTGTATATGTTGTAAATAAAATGAATTTAACTACATAGTTACCTACTGTTCCCCAATCAAAAATGCGTGTCAATAAGTCAGTTTAACTATGAAAGTATACTATGTACTTTGTAGGTAGGTACGTCGTAATTTACCTATTTATGTCAGAAGTTTACTATAGGTACTGATTACATATCATTGACTATTTTCAAACAAGAGTAATCCTGCCCTCAATTTCACTTCAGAAAGGATTCCAAAAGGGAAAATATACATTTTGTCTCTATCCAATCATTTAGGTTAAGAGAGCGATAAAGCATAGGTAACTTTACGAAAAATTTCAATAAATTTTCTACAATTTGTGAATATGTGGGCTGAACTGGAAGTAGAACCAAAATTATTAGGACAGCTTTATTATGCTGCACTTTTCGCCCTGAAGCTAGGACCTCATTACCACTTAACATCAGGTGGGATGAGGTCAATCTTGAAGAAGGTGCAATATAATATTAAAAAGGTGACCGAACACGGGTTTTTATAATACCTTAGTGGTTAAGCATTTCACTTCGGGTTTTTATGCTAACACAGAATCTCCACTTTCATGAAGAAAAGGCAAAGAGATAAAAACAGTGTGGCAAAGATGTTATTTCTATCTTACTATCATAATCACAAGTTCGTGAAAACAGCAACTGGATGAGTAGGTAGATACATGTTTAATTTCCAGCTTAGGTAGGTACATGTCACAAAAATGCCTACACAGTTTTACATGACGCCCACTTATTGAGCAGACAGGCATGTAGGTATCAAGCGAAAGGGCAGAGGATTAAAACGCATGTTCTCTAAACAGAATTTACGACCGGTGTAACAATAATTTTGGACATGTATTTGGGTCATGAGCGAATTTACAATCGTTTTGCAAAATCGCTTTGTAAAGCTGCGAGCGTCGCTTTATGAATCATTAAATTAACACTGTAGCAAATTCAGTCGTTACATTCCATAATTTCCAGAGAAAATGGGCAATGAATGGATTGGAATGTTGCTTTGATCAGACATGGTTACCTGATGTCCTGTAGGTCCCAAAAACGAAATATGTCGGATCCGACGACGGAAAGCAATTTTTTAAACTATAAATCGCAACCAACTCTCTTTGAATACGAATCAAGCGTTATCAAAAAACATAATTTAATTTATACAAATAAAAACCACTTCTTAATTCCCAAACTCGTCTGTTCCTTTCGTTTTTGGGAGTAGACACCCAGGGTTTGATTCAACACTAACGCCGCCTATGGGCGATTCATCATCATCACAGACATTAACCACAAAATATTCATAGATACATTTACAAAACCCCATCCACTGACAAAAACAAATTTACAAGTTGATTGTGCGAATGTTTGTCCAGCCCGCCCTGTCCGTTTGTCCTAAGTAGGGATCGACCAGTGGTTCAACTTGGTTCTACCGAGCTAGTCAATGCATCATTGAACCCCTACTAACATTCACGAGTAGGTAGGCACATAGTTTAAATCCAAAAGTTGGGATTTAAAGATTTATGGATGTTATGTTATCTACTCTTTTACGGAAACTTACAGAATAGATTTGCATTACCTATGTTTGTTAAACCACTACGCGAAATATTAGTACCTACAATCATCTTAAATAAGAAATAGGTATCCAAAAACATCCAATTGTTTGAATTATCAGGGAAAGTTATACCAGAATGTCCAAAATGAACACGTACACATACTATACAGGGAATTTCAAATTACCTATCGTATCAGAACTAACAAGCAAAGTGACTAGACTACGGGTTTGATTAAACTATCTAGTTTAAATTAAAGGTAGCTTTTTTTCTTCTCCCTAAATCTTTAGGGAGAAGAAAAAAAGCTACCTTTTTACCTTTTTTCCGCACCGTACCGTCACTCGAGGGAGGTGAGGGCGTGTGTGCGACTTTCCGGTCAGTGCTTACGCACTAAAACCTACATACAATGATGTGGGAAAACTCAAAACTACCACCATACCACCAACAAGAGGTACCAAAGTACCTAATGGTTTTGCATATTATACTGTCTATCAATATACGTCACTATTATATAGGGCAGATTTGTTACTAGAACAAAAGTCAGGAGATAAAAGAAATCAGATATTGAAGAGAACTTGTCTCGTTATTGGTCTCCTTGAAACCCATTATTTTCTTTTGATTTATTTACGTTTAATTTTGTAAGTAGGTGCTTCGACCCGTTCCGTTTTAAAATATGTACGCGGGATCGCTTAAAAGCTCGTAAAAACGTCGTAAATGGACTGACCTGGCACAAACACAGTTCACGGATCTGCAAAAAGGCTAGCCGTTCGGAGTTGGCGCGGCTTGCAGGCTGCGGGCGCCATGAGTTACGGCCGACGGGCACAGTGCCATGTCTCCGTCCGTGGGGATCACTCGCTCTTCTATATTTTCCACAGATAATAAACATCACATAATATTTTTTTTATCTTTTTTTTATAAGTATTACATTTCAAGAATTACCTCATCCCACCTGTTGTGAAGTGGTAATGGGATGTAATTGCTCTGATAACGATAAAGAACTTGAGTTACAGAAATCAGAAACAACAACGGTACCACAACACCCAGAACCGAGATAATATAGGTTGAGTGAAGCGATGACTGGCACATACGTCATGCTTGTGAACAGGTGCCACCTTTGAGGACTGGTCTGCTCCAGCTTACCTCTCAAAAGTACCTATATACCTACTTAATGTTTTATTCATTTATCACTTACTTAAACAAAACTATATGACTTGGTCCAAAGTGGTTTACACATAGCTATAAGTTGGATCCTACTACTGCAACTAATCTGCTGAGTTTCTTACCGGTGTCTTCTCGGTAGATACAGGTTCCGAACCGGAAGTACATAGGTAGAAATCACTTTGCATTATCTATATTCAATGACGATTCGAAAGTGTTATTATAGGTAACCTACTTGAATAAAGAAATATTTGAATTTGAAAGAAAAAAATATCAATTTGAATTTGAATTATAGAATTAGTAAGTAAGTAGTTCGTTTCCCATATTGACCCGACCGGAGATCGAAACCGGTGATGGCACGACGCTATAGTCCGGCTCGCTCGCCTTTCGCTATGTGGTTTTAAAACCCAGATTTCCGGCAAAGATTTTGTTTAGCATTCTGAACGGGTGAACATTTTAAAAAGGTGTAGTAACAAGGTTATGGAAGGGCAGCGAGGGTTCGGCCGATAGCGACCAACCGTCTTCGATCGGTACCCACTTACCTTACTTATAGGTTGTTTACAACTATGATTATTTTCAAAGCACCGACGGAGATTCGTGACGAAGGCCGGGGACACTAGATGATTTTACATTTTCAGTCGAAATTTCGTAGCCTAGGGATAGATTAAAAACAAAACAACTAATTCAACTACTAAAAGTTAAGAGAATTTGAGCTTTTCAGAAAAATTCAAGCAGCACGTATGTTTTTGAAGTATTTATGTATTGAATTGTGATTGTGATTTTAGATACCTACTTCTATCACAATTTAAGATGTTTATTTAGAGTTAACATGAGTGTATTGTCAGTATTTTTTAAATTAAAATTAAATTGTAGGTATAACTCTTGCCTAGGGTTCCCAACAATACTGTTTATAACAGTAGACATACCTACTGTTTTTCGCTACATTATACTTTTTACTGCTGAACAAAAATAAAGTACACAAAATACGGTTTTTGTGTTCGCTGGTATCCGGGGCCAAAATCTGTTTGTAAAGTAGGTATACGTCGGTCCGTACTATAGATACTTACTGTTTTATTTTGTAAAAATAAGCTTTGTTTAATCTTCTTACTCCTTTTCTTCTTTAAAAAAAAGTTGGGAGGTCTTCTTGCCTTCAAAACATGTTTTACATACACGCTAATTCCGCCATATGTAGGTACTCACAACTTTGCACAAGCCTCATCTCAACTTTGAAATAAAACGGGTCATTCAAACCCCGCGTCATATTCCGATGTCTATTCCGTTATGTATTCATTAGGTTTACTAAATTAATTAAAATAAACTCGTTTCAGTTTCCATTTTTTTTATTTCCTTTTTTTCTAACATGGCATGTAACATACAAAACGATTTATTAATAACAATTTTGTGTAATATTTTTATTTTGTGAATAATTGACAAGCATTCTAATTCTCATATTAAAAAATTAACAATATGTACTATTTTTTAATTTGCAGGTTACATAACATTTAAAGACGAATATTTCAGCGTCCGTTCCTGCCAATGTTGCGAGCAAATTGTAAAAATCATGTATTTACGAACTACTTAGTATCTTTTTCAAGACTGCACATGTCTGAATAATCGCAGTTGTAGATGGAATTGTGGAAGTACTCCTGAAGGCGTTTAAGAGGGCAGAGCTCTTTGTCACACATCGGCAGCTTCACGATTCTCTCTTGGTGGAGGGTAAGCACGTGATCTCCGTCTTTACACCTGCGAAAATACCAAACATTGTTTCTATAGTTATCAATAAAGCTATACAGGCTGACTGTGAAACACCTAAATCAATAGGTACTCGACGATGTGAAATTTGAGGCTAGCATCATGGTGAAAAAAACCTTAAGGGTCAGTATCACCAACTTAACGGTATCGGACGAATTGACGAGTGTCTAATAGAAAAGAATGTATAAACCAAAAATATGTTATATGCAGGCCTAGCATGCGCCACGCGAGTAAATTTTATCACGATCTTGAGAAATGTCAAACTTTATGCGTCACCTGCTGATTGGCTGAAAATACGAGTACGGTGTACTATCACCCAATCAACGGTACTTATAAAAACTTTTGTCGTCTCATGCAAGAAATTTGACGTATTACGCATGCTAGCAGGCCTAGCATGCACTATGCGAGTAAATTTTATCGCGCTATTTAGAAATGTCAAAATCAATGCGTCAACTGGTGATTGGCTGGAAATACGAGTACGGTGTGCTATCGTCCAATCAACGGTATAGAAACGTTTGTCGTCTCATGCGAAAATTTTGACGGATTGCGCATGCTAGGCTAGTAGGCCTAACAATCATAGTTTTGACAGCTACTTTCGCACTTCTATATGATTGGTTCCAGATAAAAAAGGTAGAATGATAGGATGTTACATTGAACTATGTATTCATTTATTCGAAATTCTAGACTTTGCAGCCCATGGTTCATTTTATTGGTGGCGATAGTGTGCGGCATAAATACTATAAACAATAATAACAACTCACTTATACAACACAAATGCCAGGTTGGAAGCGAAGCAGTCTATCTCGCTCGCTCTCCACTTCCTCTTCTTGTCTACCGAGTCCCCCCTCAGCGGGGAATCAGGCTTGTATAGCTCTAGGTGCGTGAGGATCTTCAGCAGAGTGCCGGAGTGGGCAAATAGGAACATTGCTTGGGGATCTTCTTTGTTGCTAGAGAAAAAACGTCAATTTTAAGATTAAGTAGCTAATATGCAAAGTGCCACATATTGGCGTGCGACACTTTGTTGTTTGTACTATTTTCAATGAAAATTATTATGTATTTATTTATTTAAAAACTTTATTGCACAAATAAGTACACATACATATGTTACAGGTGGACTTAATGCTAGGAGCATTCTCTACCAGTCAACCCTTGGGTCATGCAGATAGTTTGTATATGGGTGCGGTGATATGAAAAAGAAAAGAATTAATAAATTTAATTGACTCTTAAGTCGAATGTGGGTATTAATTCCATTTTACCTGAAGTTTTCAAACATTGTTTTGATCGCCAAACACGCCTGTCTGTATGTTAGGTCATGACCATAGCCGTCGACCCAGTAGAGTTTCAAATCATGATAATACTCAAGCACCTGGAAAAAAGAGAAATTTCCATTATTTTCCTACTAATATACTCAACACGAAAGGATGTAAGAATATACGAATGTCTATATGTATGTTTCGTTACTCTCTCACGTAACAACTACAGAACTGATTATGATGAAATTTAGTTGGAAGGGAGATAACATACTAGATCACTATATAGGATACTTTTTATCCCGATATAACGACGGCGAAGTCATGTACAATAGCTAGTTATGTATACATAAAATTATAAATAATATTAAATAAAATTTAGTACATAGACCACATAGGTACATTACTCGAATTCTGTAATAAGTAGCTAAAGCACATATGTTACAGAAATCAGAAACAACAACGGCAACACAACACCCAGACCTGAAACAATATGGAACCTTTCGTATTCCATATTGGCCTTTAACTATATTAAGCCCAGAGCATGCCACGCAAAACACATTTTAAAGAAGTTTTAAGAAGTTTTTTTAACGTAAATGTCAGTGCACCCGACTTGAATAGAATCCTCGCAAATGCTCCTCATGCATTAAGTCCACTCTTTGTGGTTTTTTTTGCAATAAAGTTTGTAAATAAAATTGACTTTATATATAATTTACTTTATATAATATTAATAAACCCTCGTAGATCTTAAAAATAATAAAAAAACAAACCTCGACACTATCCTGGTCAAATGCATAGCACCACGGCGACAAGTGGTGTTTGCTCCACGAAGTTTCAAAACCACACACTTTGTACATTAAATTCACTGAATCTAAAAGGAAACTTCAAATTATACATTTTAAACTATGAGAATAAGAGAGCTAACTGCAAAAATTGGAAAACACTCCCATTGAGTTTTGTTTTAAAAGGCAAGCTGTTATGCTCTAATATTGTTTTACGAGGATAAGTTTACGAATTTATCACAATACATTTCTGCATTATATTAAATCTCAGACACATTTACAAAATGTAAAACAAACAGAGTTTCAGAAATTACAAATCAAAAAATGAGTTGTAAAGGATTGTAATGTGTTCAAATGTTAATCAATTGTTTTAATTAACATAACAAAAGTTATTTATCTGCAAAAGCACTTTTGAATTTGTAAACAAAGTTATTAATAGACAAGTGATTGCTTGTTGCCATAGAAATAATTCGACGTAAAAAATTTTAAGTGGTTAAATTTATTCTATGGTCAAGTAATGCAAGTTAGTTAGATACAACTGTTTACTACTTCTAGTCTAAAATACAATTGTTTCTTTATAGCAAAAACAAGTTGCTATGTTTTGTTCTCACAAAAAATTTAAACAAGACAAATATTAGCATCTAATAATGCTCTAGTAAAGGATATGATTTATTCAAACGTTTACAGCTTAACTTCAGGAAATGACTTGACTATAGAACAAAAATATTTACATATAGATACTTTATTCAAGTAATTTTTATTATTTATTTATTACAAGTTGAACACTGAAGAAAATGGGGTCTTATAAAGATATTTTGCAGCAAATAGCAAAGCAAGCTGTATGATGTTACGAACCTAAACTTAACGTATTATCGAGACCCAATTTTTTGCTAACAGAAGCCAGAGTCTCATTCATTTCACGACTATTCCCGTACAGTTTTTCCTCCACATATGTGTTGGGGTTTTTCTTAACTTGCTTTTGCCACTTGTCACAGTGTTTGTAAAACTGAAAAATTGCAACTCAGTGTAGGTGAAGCAAAGACAGGTATAGAATAAATAATTAATACTGTAAGTAAAAGTTAGAGATTTTGAAAAGATAACCATACATTACTAATTCAAATATATAAATGGGAGTTTTAAATAGCTAGTCTCATTTTTAAAACTATGTTAACAATTGTTTGGTTTTTATTTTGCATCCCATTTAAAAATTATACCCAAATAACATCATAATATTAATAAAGACAAAACAGTAAAATTAATTATCACTTGTATATTTGTAACAGTTCTTACCCTTAAAACAGGATCCACTTTATTTGCTGGTGAAAATACAACACTTTGGGCATCCTTTTTGTCAAATAGCCCAACAATGAAATACCTTGCGCTTTGCTGAGCTCTCTGTGTAGCTGTATACTTAAACTGTAATATAAAAATGTTCTGTAGATCTCATCATAATATTAAACAAACATTGCAAAGTGCTGGCCTAAATCACATAAAAACTAAACAAAAAACAATATTTTTAATTACCCAACATGACCCACCCTACTAATGTTATAAATGAGAAAAAATGTAAGTATGTATTAATGTCAGGGAAGGTCTTTATCTTTGAATGTACGTTTGATACTCTTTTTGATGCGCTAAAACTCAGTAGTTTTCAATCTAAATTCAGTAATGGATTTGGATGAAACTTGGTAGAGAGAAAGATAATGCGCCAGACAATCACACCAATCCCCTGGTCTCAAACTAGGGTTTTCCCTTGTACTATGAGCACCAGATGACTGATATTAACTGGGGGCGCCA
This sequence comes from Glyphodes pyloalis, assembly GCA_037074685.1. Lineage (NCBI taxonomy): Eukaryota > Metazoa > Arthropoda > Insecta > Lepidoptera > Crambidae > Glyphodes > Glyphodes pyloalis. Next base: position 7,309,341 of record JAYKKO010000002.1, read on the forward strand.
TCCCAGCACACCCAGACCCAAGTCAATTTAGAAAAGTTCGTTTTCCAAATTGACCCGACCGGGAATCGAACCCGGGACCTTTCGCGCTTTGACCGCCTACCTTAGCCACTGCGCCACCGAGTTCGTCAAAAGATACTAGATTAACTTAAAGGATACTTTTTATCCCGAAATTACGCAGGCAACAGCTAGTGTAGCATATAATTAGAGAAAACTGCACAGATTTTTTTTTATAAGTTTTAATGAACTTAAAAATTCAAGTTTGTCGCTGACTTTAACGCAACAATTAATTTCAGTGTAAGCCTGCTGTAATCAAATCTAAAGACTTACTAGTAATAAGGATGTATTACCAAACATACCTAGTCAACAAAGAACAGTAATGGCATACTTTACTGATTTGTGGCAGTTTAAAGACAGACGTAAAATATAAAATATTTCTTTTAAAGAAATGTATATGTAACTTACAAGGAATGTTTTATTGTTGTACTTATTTTTAATAGCATTAGGAAATCTTTTTTGCATGCGTTCAGCCAGCATTATCATCTCATCTTGGCCTTCTCGAGTTAAATATTTTTGCTCGTCTAGATTGATGTCTGTAGTCCACTCTTCAATCCTATTTTGTTGTTTGTTATTTAATGTTCCTGAAACATTATTAAATGATTATTAGTAATGTTATTCCACAACAACCTCCAAGTTTTTTGGACATAAATCGAACAAGGTCTCTATGAATGAACAGGCAACTAAATGAGTAGAAATATATGCATTAGGGCCAGTTAGTCACTCATTAAAACAGAAAAGAAACTAATTGTTAACATCATCAATACAAAGTTCATTAAAAATAACACTTAAAATGAACTTTTTATTTCATCAACTTGATTGACACATACAAAGATCCCAATGTCATTAGGTAAGTGCAATGTGAACAAAAGGTAAATAGCGCAAACCACTTACAGCTCTATAAATGAGCAATGAAATAGAAAAAAATCTAACTGTACTTACATAAGTTAACAGGTCAAATGTGACAACATTATTCAGTAGTATTTGACGATCTCCGTAGCCGAGAGGCGAGCGGGCCTGACTTTGGCGAGCGCCATCTCTGAGGTTCCGGGTTCGATCCCCGGTCGGGTCAATATGGGAAATGAACTTTTCCATATTGCCTTGGGTCTGGGTGTTGTGGTACCGTCGTTGTTTCTGATTTCCGTAACACAAGTGCTTAAGCTACTTACCACAGAATCAGAGCAATGTATGTGATGTTGTCCAATATTTATTTTTTTTATTTTTTTTTTTTATTATGAACTGTCTAAAATGGAATGTGAAAGTAATTCAATATGTACAATCAACAGCATGACAGAATATAAACTATGATATTGGCACCTCCAAGGGCCTTATGACAGCAGACACATGCATAAGAACTGATTCTAAACATGTGGTTACTTTGACATGACATGAAATCAATTACCTATAATAAATAAGTGCATTAATGATACAAATATAAGTACCTTTATCTCTTTCTTAATACATGGAGAAATTAAAATATAGTCAATGGTCAAATATTTTTAGTCGTATAGATTCATCGATCACACTTATGAATAGTCGCTATATAAATAATGTGGTGCTACCTCCAGTTCAGAACTTATAGCTCCCGAGAAGATACCAGCAAAAAAATAGTATTTTTTACAAAAAAAAGCTAAACTTTATAACTAATTTGTTAATTGGCTACTTGACAGTGTTAACAATAAAATATGAAAAGTGTTAGATATGTCAGCTTATTAGTAAAGTAATAATTTTACATTTTTATTTTATAATTAAAAGCATAGTTAGTATTTTAATTTTGCAAAATAAATTTTACTTTTTTTATCTGTGGAACAAAAGAACCGAAACGGAAACCACCATTGCAATTCGGAAAATGTTTCAATAAATGCAAGAATTTATTGAAACATTTTCCGTTTATCTAAATGAAGTCGTTCCTATGCGTATCGGTTCGTTGTCTACAATGTTGACGTCATAATTTCAACAGTGACATGACTTGGCGTTTTTGCGCGCTTTTTAAATGTGTTACACAAAATCTTATTTTTCTCTGGTTATTTAGATTTTTTCCAGATAAATCGAATTGCTTGGGATATAAAATGAACGGGCGCACATTGTGCAATACTTTTTCAAAAACTGTCAAGTAGCCAATTGTTAGTAGTTTGTCTACATAAAAGTACTTATTTACCTTTCCCTAGTTTATGCTTCAGAAGTATTTCATATTTCAAGTCTCTGAGAGTGCTATTCATCCCAACAATGTCTTTGAAGCTTGGCAACCTTGTTCCATGCCTGATAATCATCCAAATCTTGGAATCCTTGCAATCTGTGTTAGACAATAAGTAATTTTTACACATCAAGTGGAGTTCAGATCAGTGATTTAAAATTGTTAGCGCACATACTTGGTTGTTTATAATAATAAATATGCATTTGAGTATATATTTTATTAAATCATAACAATCTGACGAAAAAGATTTTGCCTTTATTAAAAATACTGTTTTAGGAAGGGCACTTATACACTACTATGTTAGGGCACTTACTTGGATACTTTATTATTGAATCATTCTTGTTTAATTTAAATCTATAAGGAGTGCGCGTTCCCAGATGATTACGAAGATCTTTTGAATCGAAAGATGTTAGAACACCTTGCAACTGGTAAAGCGCAGCTAACAAAATACTGAGAGGGTAAATATTCATTTTTTACAAGTTAAATTTGGAGTTTTAATTCAGCATTCCAAAACTTGACATTAATTTTCGGGTTTTTAGCCAAAAGTAATTAAATGCATGAATTTTTGTTTATTTTCAATCAAGTTACAAATGAAAAGCCCACATTTTTCGTCGTTACGTCTTTGGCATTGATGTCAACTGCTGTCAAATTATTTTAACGTTTAAAGATAAAATTAAAAAGACCTGGCTGAAATTCGAAAAAAAATCTCAAATAACATCAAAGCCATTAAATATAAACGAAACATATTTTTTACTCCTTCAGCGAATTAAAAGTTTCCTGGTTTTTCCTTTGGATGTTGTGGACAGTATCTAAGTTCCTACCCTGAGGTACCTACCTAATGAAATATTATCAAGGATTAAAAAATATATAATTATTATTATTTTGCCCTCAAACATAAAAGTAATTCCACTAATCGGTCCAGAAATCTTCGAGTAGTCAATGTCATGAGTATTTATTAATAATAGATGACATCAATTTTCATTTAGAAATATAGGTATTATTTCAAACTACTGTACCTACCTAGGGATGCAACATCGTTCATGAAAAACATCGATGTCGAAATATCGATGTTTTTAAAAGTCAAACATCGATGTCGAAAATATCGATGTTTATGAACGATATATCGATGTTTATGAACGATATATCGGTGTTTTTTAAAATACTTACAAGATTGACAAAATGGCCTTGAAATACAGAGAAAAAGCGTTTTCCTATCAGATTGATATAGTTAGACTGATTACTGATAAACAAATTACTTACCTACTTTAAATAATACAGATATAAATTTCTAGGAATGAAGAGTGGAAGAACTATGAAATAAACAAAATCAAAGACACGGAGATATATTTATTATACTTGAGAGGAATTTAACAAAACAACAACCTATTTCTTTTTCAATATAGAATTCAAAAATAATAATTTCGATAAGCAATCGGTCTCTTTATCGAGTAATAACAGCTCCAGCTTCAGAAAATAGCCGCTCACTGGGGACTGAAGTTGCTACTATTGGCAAATGTTTCATACGATTCTACGCAAACTACGCAAAATAAAAAAAAAAACAAAAAATATTAAAAAAGTATTGTTTTTGTATGGCAAGGATTTGAGCGAGCAAGGTTGCAAGAGTTCTTGGTAGTATACGCACGAATCAATAGATGGCGCTAGTAAACATCGGTCATAAAACATCGTTCATAAAGAACGATATATCGTCGATGTTTAGAGTTTCAACATCGATGTAAAAACATCGATGTTTATGAACGATATATCGATTTTTTTAAACATCGATGTATCGTTTGGATCCCTATACCTACCAATTTCAATAAAAAAATTATGTTTTGAAAGTTTACTCTTTACAGATATCATCATGTAAGCAATAAACTTATTTATCACTATCTGTGCCCGCGACTTCGTTCGCGTGGACTACAGGGTTTTTCCAGTTTTTTCCCGCTAACTCCCGTTTCCGTGGGAATTTTGCAATATTCTGTTGCAATTAAGCTTTAAGTTTACTAAGGTACCTGAATGCTAAATTTCAAGCGTCTAACTTAAGTGGTTTAGATTTTTCATACAAAAGGATTTTCCCACTAATTCCCGGTCCCGTGGGAATTTCGGGAATTCCTTTCTTAGTGCACCTCTACCTACGGTACCTAAGCTACGTCCCTTCCGAATTTCATGTGCCTACGTTTAGCCGCTTAGGCTGTGCGTTGATATGTCAGTCAGTCAGTCAGTTTCTCCATATAAATATTTAGAAAATCTCAATAAGACATTAGGAACATTCCTCTTTTTTTTAAAGTCGGTTAAGCTTGGATGTCTATTGACCTCCAGCAGATAATCAAGTACATATTAAGTAAAAAGGTGGGTCTAAAAACATTGAATTCTGTTGGTTGTTTTTATAAATTTAAAAAACACCTTTTTCTTTGGCAAAAAAAAATTAATGATTTTATGACAAATTTCAGCTTCGCCGTGGAAAATATTCCATCACGAACATTACAAGTTCGGTAACTCTTATCTTTGCCGGACCATGGGGTCTCAACTAGAACAAATATTTTTAATTTACAAAACCGCCACCAGGTGGCCGATATGCTTAGTATAGCTTGTTTTAAAGTTAGATTAGAGGAGGTAATGGTCATTAAAATTACATGAATTCAGTTTTAAAAAATGCTCCTATTACTGAAATACAATAAAACCTATGTATAATAAGTAATGTAACTACTTTTTTCAAATTGATTGTTGGCTTTCAATTTAAAACTTAAGCATGCTTTGAGCATACTATAATATTTGCTTAAGACGATTAATTTAGTGCATCTCCGCTGCCCGCTAGATAGCGTTATTTTCAATTTTTTACCGAACACCCTACCATATAGTATTATTTAAAATAATCTACGAAATCTTATTATTTTCTATTTTAATTTCAATTAAAAATAAGTGCTTTAAAATAAAAAAAGAAAAAATACATATTAATGGTATAATAATTTTCCTTCAGGAACAGTAACAAAACGCAATAATACCTACAAACGTCAAACTTATTTGAACGTTTGTTGAAAAGTAAGTAGGTACCTAAATGTCAATTGACTTGTTTGTTTGTTTTGATCACGACGACTGAGTTGCGCCTGCGTTCTGTTATTTGTGGAGGATAATTTCTGACCTGGACCTAAATTGGATTCTGACAACGCTTTCCCGAACGTTATCTTTGGCACGTTTCAAAAGGACACCGGCAAAGATTCCTCACTCGACAATTTTTGGCTAGAACCTGGACTCCGACATACCTGCTAATTACGTGGATCTTCGCTTTCGTTTCCGGGTTTTGAAGGTGTACGAGAAATTCGATTAATCGAAATGACTGGACACTTTTATCGTTGCTCATATTTTACGTGCCAAAGTACATCGAAAGATAAAAAAAGTATGTTCAGATTTCCATCCCGTGATCCCAACCGCTTGAAAATTTGGATAACTAACTGTGGTAAGTAAATGTTTCATTATATCTTCATATTCATCTTAGTAAGTCGTAGCGTAGTCGTAGTTAAGTCATGAAAATTAAAGATCAGTTTTGTTACATACAATTAAAACCCATATATATTTGGGCAAGATTTGAGTACATATGAGCTTATATATCTAGGTACATTTTAATTATATTACTTAATTTGAATGTTACATTACCTATTAATGAATAATCTGTATCATGAAACATTGAGATACACATTTTTGATAAAAATGATAAAACATAGATAGATAAAATATAGCAGATTTACTCTTTTGTTTTATTATTTGAGTATTAAGAAAATTATATTACAAGGGTTACTTGTAAAATATGAACAAGCTCTCTAAACTAGGTAGGTAGTTAACAATAATTGTATCATAAACAACCAGTTTTAGTCTACGACTATCATCAGAACTCATCACACTAATTGATTACATTAATTGAAAATTTGTTTCTAAGCTGTCATTGTGCTGTTGTAACATTTGTAAATCAATGTTCAAACACTGAACATCCAGATGTAAAATCAAATCAATATTCTTTGATTTTTATATAAAAGTAAATTGTTGAACAAATGTGTTCTTGATGTAATTATTCTAATTCAAGTCCTCGCTCTGAGATTATTAATTAATTAGGTACTTAACAATTGATATAATATTTAACTATTTAGTTATTTCTCTTTTATTTTCAAAGGTAATATGGAAATTGAACATCTTCCTCCTTCAAGACTGCGCAATAGGTATTTATGTATTGACCATTTTGAAAGGAAGTTCATATATAATGGAAACAATAAAAGAAACAGATTGAGGCATACAGCAGTACCGCAGCACCATCATTGTGCCAAATCACAAGAAGCACCTGAAGATCCAACACTGGGTAAGCATTCTTATAAATGATCATGTTTTATTATTCTAGGTACATTAAAGAATAGTAAGAGGTATATCTTTTTGCATGATTATTGCACACATTAGGGCATGGAATACCAGTATGAAAATAATGAAATTTTTCTAGCTGCAATTTAAACTAAACACTCAACAACTTTATTACTAATCAACAGTTTTATCTGTACTTTCTTGTTGTATATCTATGTAAGATTTTATTCAAAATCCAATTAATATTTTAGGTTCACCAGATTTGAGAGTTTTAAGGCCAACTAAAACATATACAAACAAGAGAAAAAGGTACAACATCATTTCAAACGAAGCAGTTGAAGATAAAGTCTGGAGTACACCAATTAAAATAAAAAAAGAAGACACGCCCAAGTGTAAAAATCTAAAAAGATTACTGTTTAATTCAAACAAAAAATTAAAAAGAGAAAGAAACAAGAACTACTTAATAAAAAACCAATTTAAAACGACCGATATAGCTGATTTATCTAAACATCATTTTAAAAGTGATTCAAGTAAATTATTAACAAAAATGCAATTGAAAAAATTAAAAAAAGCATGGACAAATGCAGAAAAAAAGTTTTGCATGTCTTTGTACTATAAATCACCCGCAGCATATAAATTCTTATTGAATTCCGGAATTGGCTACTTGACAGTTTTTGAAAAAGTATTTCAAAATGTGCGCCCGTTCATTTTATATCCCAAGCAATTCCATTTATCTGGAAAAAATGTAAATAACCAGAGAAAAATAAGATTTTGTGTAACACATTTAAAAAGCGCGCGAAAACGCCATGTCTCGTCAGTGTTGCAATTATGACGTCAACGTTCTAGACAACGAACCGATACGCATAGGAACGACTTAATTTAGATAAACGGAAAATGTTTCAATAAATTCTTAATACGATTAGAGACACAATAATTCAATTTAATCGGTAAAATAATCATTGTTTCACCACATTAAAATAAATAATTTTCGCCGACAGCTGTCATTTCCGATTTGCAATGGTGGTTTCCGTTTCGGTTCTTTTGTTCCACAGATGAAAAAAGTAAAATTTATTTTGCAAAAATAAAATACTAACTATTGCTTTTAATTAAAAAATAACAATGTAAAACTATTACTTAACTAATAAGCTAACATATCTAACACTTTTCATATTTTATTGTTAACACTGTCAAGTAGCCAATTGTATTGGCTGCACCATCAACAATACAACACTGGCTTCAAGAAACTAATTGTCTACCCAGCATTAATAATGAAATATTTGGTAATATAAAAATCAAATTTGCTGATCAGTTGATTCGGGAAAGGGCATGTGTAGTTTGTTTTGATGAAATGAGTATAATGGTTGATTTAGAATATACCAATAAATATGATTTGATTGAAGGATTTGAAGATTTTGGTGGTGGCGATCGAACAAATAAAGATGCAAGATACGCTCTTGTATTTATTGCCAGGGGGCTCTATGTAAATTGGAAAATCCCTCTGGCATATTTTCTGTCGTCAAAAACAGTTGATTCTAGTAAATTAAAATTGATTATTGAATCCATAATTGAAAAATTATTTGAAAGTGGCTTAATCCCAAAAGTAATCGTTTGTGATCAAGCCACAACAAATGTTAAAGTCATAAAAGATTTGGGAGCGACGGTTGATTATCCTTTTTTTTATATTAATGGACGTAAAATATTTTCAATTTTTGATTCACCTCATTTAATTTAAAATATTCGTAATAATTTACTTCAGGATGATTTTGATTTGGATGGCAATAAAATTTCATTTCAGGATATAATCAGTGTATATGAAATTGATAAAAATAATAAAAGTAAATGTTTAAAAAAATTACACCAGTGCATCTGAATCCAAATAATTTTCAAAAAATGAAGGTAAAATTAGCTACTCAAATTTTTAGCAATAGTGTAGCCGGAGCGATTAAAACAGCCGTTGACAGCGGAGAGTTGAAGAGCAGCACGGCAATGAATACAGCTGATTTTACAAAATTGTGCAATGATTTATTTGATTGTTTAAATTCCAAAAATAAAGTTGATTCTAATCCATATAAATGTGCAATAACAAAAAATCAAAACAGTTTAGTCAATCAAACTTTGATTAAATCAAAAGAAATATTCAATAAATTAAATAAAATATCTAACAAAAATCAAAGAAAATCTCGCCCGCCGTGCTTTGATGGATACAATAAATGCTGTTATTCAACTTTCCGCTGAAGAATTTTCAGAAGGCACTGGTGTAAGATTTATTATTACATATAGATTAAATCAAGATGTGATTGAAAATTTGTTCGGTATTTATCGCATGAAAGGTGGATGTAATAGAAACCCTACATCAAAATCATTAAGATCAATATTAAGATCAAATTTGTTAAATCATTTAATGAAATTTGATAACACTAATTGTGAATCTGATCATGTTCGCTTTGTTGAAGTCCAGCAACATACACAATCTACTGATCCTCAGCCGTCAACATCGACAACTGTGCCAGTAAAACAGAATCATGATGTAGATGGAGAAATTCTTTCCTGTTTCCCTGTTCATTCAGAAGAATCACTTGATTCTTCCGAAAGTCAGATAACACTGGAGACATGTTCAGTTGCGTATTTTGCTGGATGGCTGGGTAAATCATGCATTGATAAATTTGATTGTGATGATTGTAAAAAAAAAATTATTGAATGAAGAAGTTGATTTAACTGTTAAAAAACAATTATTGTTGATTAATAAAACTTATTCAAATATTATAACGCTTACGCTCAAATCTCCAAGTGATTATTTATTTCAATTAGTTAATAATATTTTGGATTTTTATACAAACAATAAGAATGATTTATCTAACATCAATTTAATAGCTGATTGGTTGCAAAGATTTAAGATCAAAATCAACTTTTTAGATAATTACCATAATTTGGATCACTTTGACTATCTCATTAAAAAAATGTTAGAAGTTAAGATTCATGATTATTGTAAAACACAAAAAAAATCTATGAAATCGACATCAAAATTAAGAATTCTGCCAAACATATAGGGTACTAGCGGTCCCGGCGAACTTCGTTTCGCTTTAAAGGATTTTTCCGCTTTTCTGTTGAATTTTTTCCTGAATTTTCTTTGCTATAAACCTCACGGAGCTGAGACCTTTCCAGCGAATGCAAAACCGTGGAAATCGGTTCGTGCGTTATGGAGTTATAGCGTCAGGAAGGAAAACCCGACCGATTTTTAAATAGAAGATTAATGGTTATTTAACCAAGTAATACCCAGTTTGTAGTAAGGAACACATTTATGGATGACTATTGAAATTTCTTAATAACTTTAAGGCACCTATCTTTAGAATAAAAAGCTAAATTTTATGATATGAAGCTAAAATATATGTTGTAATGATATAATTACAAAGGGTTTTATACCTATTGATTATCGAAAGACCCATATTTTTAAAAACCCAGTTCTACATCACTATTTCATCGTAAAGCCCCATGCAAGCATTCCCATTGGGAAAATAACAATTTTTTTTGTAAATACCTAATTAATAGTTACCTTGATTTTTGTACTGTTAATAAATAAATTATAATAACAATATGACTGTGTTTTATTTGTAATATTTTCAATAAGGCGATCCGAACCCATAACAATATATTTTAATTATATAAGTAACATGTACATAAATATTAATTAATCAACCGAAGTGAAAGAAAGATTCATTTTCATTACATTCTTGCGCTTTGCAAAAGCAAAACTCCGTATGAAGTGACGTTGCCGCTGTGTGCACGCACGGAGCGGCAACCTCGCTTTCAGCCTTTCTACGCCCCCGGCCCCCGGGCGTTTGGGGAGCGCGCGCGCACTCCTGTAGGTAGGTAAGTACCTACCGAACAGACAGATAACCGCATACATAGGTACCTGCTCTAAATTACCTAAGATGTTTTAGTTTCTACCTAATATGTTTGACAAGGCTTCCGCCTCCTTTTATTCGTGGGTAATAAAGTAGGTAAAGTAGGTTGGTACCTATCAAATTAAAAATTAATTTAATTACAAAATATAGATATTATTACTTCGTTTTTAAAATCACCTAAATAGGTTTGAAAGATTTTAATAAAGAGCAGCCAAGTGCGAGTCGGAGTCGCCCTTGAAGAGTACTGTGGCTGTGGCATCCAGTGGCGGATATTTAAGGAAAAAGGCCCAGTGGGTATTATTTTTTCAGGGTTTAAAAAAGTATAGGTTTTATTATTAAAGTGTATTATTATTAAGTAGTTTCGGAAAAAGTCTGTTTACATGTTATGTGATTCTTGCAAATGATTGTTTAACATAAATCACCAAGTGGGTATATACATCCAATACGGAAATTAATAGGGGGCGGAGTCTGGAGACCTACAAGTCTCCAGACTCCACCAAACCAAACCAAAGATACTCGTAATACATACGAGTATCTTTTGGAAACCTATTCCAGGACCCAGTCTCACACACTGGTTTTAACACCTGAAGCTTATTAATAAGCTTATTAATTTACCCTGCTTTCGCAATCCAATGTAAGCTTGGTGAGAAGGATTTTTTTTTTCACATACAGACGTATTTTTTGCCATCTCGCAACAGAACCCTAAGTGTGAAAACCTAATTATCTAATTAAAAAAGTGTGACGACCGTGTAGCGCAGTGGTTTAGTAAGTACCTATCTGCTATAAATTCCACGCCTTCCCGCACCAACACAAATGATAATTTAATAAATAAAACATTTGAGTTCCGGTCTTCACAGTACAAGGGCAAAAAAACTAAGTTTAGTATCAGGATAATTATGTAATATATAATCATATAGTCTCAAATTATTTAGTTTTCAAAAATACATAAAGATCCTAAAGGATGAATGTCATGAATGCCTTTGCCTATAAGTACAAAACATCACAGATGAAAATATTGAAATGTTTACTACTCCCCAATAGATGACAGTGACCGCAGTGCTTTTACCCTACTCCCCAATAGATAGCAGTTTTTAATGCCATCTATTGGGGAGTAGGGCACACTTTAATCATATCAGGACTTTTCAAGGTGCCGCCATCTAGCGTGGCCGAACGGAGTGCGATTTAGTATAGCACTTTAGTATAGGAAATCTGACCAACTTTTTTGTATGGGATTGGGCATCTGTATAGAATTATTATATCTGTGGCCGGACCATAAAGAAGTGGAACTCGTTGCCGGCTCATGTGTTTCCTCCTTCCTTTGACTTGGATTCCTTCAAAACGAGCGTGAAGAAACATCTTGCGGGCCAGTATGGCGATGCTAACGGATAGGATATTTTGATATCAAATCCGTTGTCATCGCGATGTGGGTTCCTCTCTTGCTTACCATTAGCACAGATATAATAATTCTATACAGATGCCCAATCCCATACAAAAAAGTTGGTCAGATTTCCTATACTAAAGTGCTATACTAAATCGCACTCCGTTCGGCCACGCTAGATGGCGGCACCTTGAAAAGTCCTGATATGATTAAAGTGTGCCCTACTCCCCAATAGATGGCATTAAAAACTGCTATCTATTGGGGAGTAGGGTAAAAGCACTGCGGTCACTGTCATCTATTGGGGAGTAGTAAACATTTCAATATTTTCATCTGTGATGTTTTGTACTTATAGGCAAAGGCATTCATGACATTCATCCTTTAGGATCTTTATGTATTTTTGAAAACTAAATAATTTGAGACTATATGATTATATATTACATAATTATCCTGATACTAAACTTAGTTTTTTTGCCCTTGTACTGTGAAGACCGGAACTCAAATGTTTTATTTATTAAATTATCATTTGTGTTGGTGCGGGAAGGCGTGGAATTTATAGCAGATAGGTACTTACTAAACCACTGCGCTACACGGTCGTCACACTTTTTTAATTAGATAATTAGGTTTTCACACTTAGGGTTCTGTTGCGAGATGGCAAAAAATACGTCTGTATGTGAAAAAAAAAATCCTTCTCACCAAGCTTACATTGGATTGCGAAAGCAGGGTAAATTAATAAGCTTATTAATAAGCTTCAGGTGTTAAAACCAGTGTGTGAGACTGGGTCCTGGAATAGGTTTCCAAAAGATACTCGTATGTATTACGAGTATCTTTGGTTTGGTTTGGTGGAGTCTGGAGACTTGTAGGTCTCCAGACTCCGCCCCCTATTAATTTCCGTATTGGATGTATATACCCACTTGGTGATTTATGTTAAACAATCATTTGCAAGAATCACATAACATGTAAACAGACTTTTTCCGAAACTACTTAATAATAATACACTTTAATAATAAAACCTATACTTTTTTAAACCCTGAAAAAATAATACCCACTGGGCCTTTTTCCTTAAATATCCGCCACTGGATGTAGGGTTGCCACCCGTACTTTATAATAAAGTATTGTACGTTATTTAAGGTAATTGTACTCTATACTTTATAAGAATAATAAAGTACATCAAAATACTTTATTTTGCATAATTTGATTTCTGGTGGAACAATATGTTTCGTAACTGAAATGTATCGATTAATGTTGAATCGATGTCGCCACTCGCCGCGCGGCCGCGCCAGCGCTACCTAAGCAAGATAGCCACCTAAGATAGTAATTTAATAAACATAACAAAAAGCAATAAACAATATTTATTCAAATATAATACTAATGAAAAATAAATTGTAACTACTTTATTTTTATAATGTGTACTTTTTTTTTCTTACCTAAAATAACCAATGTACTTTATATGCAAAAAAAAAGGTGGCAACCCTAACTGGATGCCACAGCCACAGTACTCTTCAAGGGCGACTCCGACTCGCACTTGGCTGCTCTTTATTAAAATCTTTCAAACCTATTTAGGTGATTTTAAAAACGAAGTAATAATATCTATATTTTGTAATTAAATTAATTTTTAATTTGATAGGTACCAACCTACTTTACCTACTTTATTACCCACGAATAAAAGGAGGCGGAAGCCTTGTCAAACATATTAGGTAGAAACTAAAACATCTTAGGTAATTTAGAGCAGGTACCTATGTATGCGGTTATCTGTCTGTTCGGTAGGTACTTACCTACCTACAGGAGTGCGCGCGCGCTCCCCAAACGCCCGGGGGCCGGGGGCGTAGAAAGGCTGAAAGCGAGGTTGCCGCTCCGTGCGTGCACACAGCGGCAACGTCACTTCATACGGAGTTTTGCTTTTGCAAAGCGCAAGAATGTAATGAAAATGAATCTTTCTTTCACTTCGGTTGATTAATTAATATTTATGTACATGTTACTTATATAATTAAAATATATTGTTATGGGTTCGGATCGCCTTATTGAAAATATTACAAATAAAACACAGTCATATTGTTATTATAATTTATTTATTAACAGTACAAAAATCAAGGTAACTATTAATTAGGTATTTACAAAAAAAATTGTTATTTTCCCAATGGGAATGCTTGCATGGGGCTTTACGATGAAATAGTGATGTAGAACTGGGTTTTTAAAAATATGGGTCTTTCGATAATCAATAGGTATAAAACCCTTTGTAATTATATCATTACAACATATATTTTAGCTTCATATCATAAAATTTAGCTTTTTATTCTAAAGATAGGTGCCTTAAAGTTATTAAGAAATTTCAATAGTCATCCATAAATGTGTTCCTTACTACAAACTGGGTATTACTTGGTTAAATAACCATTAATCTTCTATTTAAAAATCGGTCGGGTTTTCCTTCCTGACGCTATAACTCCATAACGCACGAACCGATTTCCACGGTTTTGCATTCGCTGGAAAGGTCTCAGCTCCGTGAGGTTTATAGCAAAGAAAATTCAGGAAAAAATTCAACAGAAAAGCGGAAAAATCCTTTAAAGCGAAACGAAGTTCGCCGGGACCGCTAGTACCCTATATGTTTGGCAGAATTCTTAATTTTGATGTCGATTTCATAGATTTTTTTTGTGTTTTACAATAATCATGAATCTTAACTTCTAACATTTTTTTAATGAGATAGTCAAAGTGATCCAAATTATGGTAATTATCTAAAAAGTTGATTTTGATCTTAAATCTTTGCAACCAATCAGCTATTAAATTGATGTTAGATAAATCATTCTTATTGTTTGTATAAAAATCCAAAATATTATTAACTAATTGAAATAAATAATCACTTGGAGATTTGAGCGTAAGCGTTATAATATTTGAATAAGTTTTATTAATCAACAATAATTGTTTTTTAACAGTTAAATCAACTTCTTCATTCAATAATTTTTTTTTTACAATCATCACAATCAAATTTATCAATGCATGATTTACCCAGCCATCCAGCAAAATACGCAACTGAACATGTCTCCAGTGTTATCTGACTTTCGGAAGAATCAAGTGATTCTTCTGAATGAACAGGGAAACAGGAAAGAATTTCTCCATCTACATCATGATTCTGTTTTACTGGCACAGTTGTCGATGTTGACGGCTGAGGATCAGTAGATTGTGTATGTTGCTGGACTTCAACAAAGCGAACATGATCAGATTCACAATTAGTGTTATCAAATTTCATTAAATGATTTAACAAATTTGATCTTAATATTGATCTTAATGATTTTGATGTAGGGTTTCTATTACATCCACCTTTCATGCGATAAATACCGAACAAATTTTCAATCACATCTTGATTTAATCTATATGTAATAATAAATCTTACACCAGTGCCTTCTGAAAATTCTTCAGCGGAAAGTTGAATAACAGCATTTATTGTATCCATCAAAGCACGGCGGGCGAGATTTTCTTTGATTTTTGTTAGATATTTTATTTAATTTATTGAATATTTCTTTTGATTTAATCAAAGTTTGATTGACTAAACTGTTTTGATTTTTTGTTATTGCACATTTATATGGATTAGAATCAACTTTATTTTTGGAATTTAAACAATCAAATAAATCATTGCACAATTTTGTAAAATCAGCTGTATTCATTGCCGTGCTGCTCTTCAACTCTCCGCTGTCAACGGCTGTTTTAATCGCTCCGGCTACACTATTGCTAAAAATTTGAGTAGCTAATTTTACCTTCATTTTTTGAAAATTATTTGGATTCAGATGCACTGGTGTAATTTTTTTAAACATTTACTTTTATTATTTTTATCAATTTCATATACACTGATTATATCCTGAAATGAAATTTTATTGCCATCCAAATCAAAATCATCCTGAAGTAAATTATTACGAATATTTTAAATTAAATGAGGTGAATCAAAAATTGAAAATATTTTACGTCCATTAATATAAAAAAAAGGATAATCAACCGTCGCTCCCAAATCTTTTATGACTTTAACATTTGTTGTGGCTTGATCACAAACGATTACTTTTGGGATTAAGCCACTTTCAAATAATTTTTCAATTATGGATTCAATAATCAATTTTAATTTACTAGAATCAACTGTTTTTGACGACAGAAAATATGCCAGAGGGATTTTCCAATTTACATAGAGCCCCCTGGCAATAAATACAAGAGCGTATCTTGCATCTTTATTTGTTCGATCGCCACCACCAAAATCTTCAAATCCTTCAATCAAATCATATTTATTGGTATATTCTAAATCAACCATTATACTCATTTCATCAAAACAAACTACACATGCCCTTTCCCGAATCAACTGATCAGCAAATTTGATTTTTATATTACCAAATATTTCATTATTAATGCTGGGTAGACAATTAGTTTCTTGAAGCCAGTGTTGTATTGTTGATGGTGCAGCCAATACAATTGGCTACTTGACAGTGTTAACAATAAAATATGAAAAGTGTTAGATATGTTAGCTTATTAGTTAAGTAATAGTTTTACATTGTTATTTTTTAATTAAAAGCAATAGTTAGTATTTTATTTTTGCAAAATAAATTTTACTTTTTTCATCTGTGGAACAAAAGAACCGAAACGGAAACCACCATTGCAAATCGGAAATGACAGCTGTCGGCGAAAATTATTTATTTTAATGTGGTGAAACAATGATTATTTTACCGATTAAATTGAATTATTGTGTCTCTAATCGTATTAAGAATTTATTGAAACATTTTCCGTTTATCTAAATTAAGTCGTTCCTATGCGTATCGGTTCGTTGTCTAGAACGTTGACGTCATAATTGCAACACTGACGAGACATGGCGTTTTCGCGCGCTTTTTAAATGTGTTACACAAAATCTTATTTTTCTCTGGTTATTTACATTTTTTCCAGATAAATGGAATTGCTTGGGATATAAAATGAACGGGCGCACATTTTGAAATACTTTTTCAAAAACTGTCAAGTAGCCAATTCCGGAATTCAATAAGAATTTATATGCTGCGGGTGATTTATAGTACAAAGACATGCAAAACTTTTTTTCTGCATTTGTCCATGCTTTTTTTAATTTTTTCAATTGCATTTTTGTTAATAATTTACTTGAATCACTTTTAAAATGATGTTTAGATAAATCAGCTATATCGGTCGTTTTAAATTGGTTTTTTATTAAGTAGTTCTTGTTTCTTTCTCTTTTTAATTTTTTGTTTGAATTAAACAGTAATCTTTTTAGATTTTTACACTTGGGCGTGTCTTCTTTTTTTATTTTAATTGGTGTACTCCAGACTTTATCTTCAACTGCTTCGTTTGAAATGATGTTGTACCTTTTTCTCTTGTTTGTATATGTTTTAGTTGGCCTTAAAACTCTCAAATCTGGTGAACCTAAAATATTAATTGGATTTTGAATAAAATCTTACATAGATATACAACAAGAAAGTACAGATAAAACTGTTGATTAGTAATAAAGTTGTTGAGTGTTTAGTTTAAATTGCAGCTAGAAAAATTTCATTATTTTCATACTGGTATTCCATGCCCTAATGTGTGCAATAATCATGCAAAAAGATATACCTCTTACTATTCTTTAATGTACCTAGAATAATAAAACATGATCATTTATAAGAATGCTTACCCAGTGTTGGATCTTCAGGTGCTTCTTGTGATTTGGCACAATGATGGTGCTGCGGTACTGCTGTATGCCTCAATCTGTTTCTTTTATTGTTTCCATTATATATGAACTTCCTTTCAAAATGGTCAATACATAAATACCTATTGCGCAGTCTTGAAGGAGGAAGATGTTCAATTTCCATATTACCTTTGAAAATAAAAGAGAAATAACTAAATAGTTAAATATTATATCAATTGTTAAGTACCTAATTAATTAATAATCTCAGAGCGAGGACTTGAATTAGAATAATTACATCAAGAACACATTTGTTCAACAATTTACTTTTATATAAAAATCAAAGAATATTGATTTGATTTTACATCTGGATGTTCAGTGTTTGAACATTGATTTACAAATGTTACAACAGCACAATGACAGCTTAGAAACAAATTTTCAATTAATGTAATCAATTAGTGTGATGAGTTCTGATGATAGTCGTAGACTAAAACTGGTTGTTTATGATACAATTATTGTTAACTACCTACCTAGTTTAGAGAGCTTGTTCATATTTTACAAGTAACCCTTGTAATATAATTTTCTTAATACTCAAATAATAAAACAAAAGAGTAAATCTGCTATATTTTATCTATCTATGTTTTATCATTTTTATCAAAAATGTGTATCTCAATGTTTCATGATACAGATTATTCATTAATAGGTAATGTAACATTCAAATTAAGTAATATAATTAAAATGTACCTAGATATATAAGCTCATATGTACTCAAATCTTGCCCAAATATATATGGGTTTTAATTGTATGTAACAAAACTGATCTTTAATTTTCATGACTTAACTACGACTACGCTACGACTTACTAAGATGAATATGAAGATATAATGAAACATTTACTTACCACAGTTAGTTATCCAAATTTTCAAGCGGTTGGGATCACGGGATGGAAATCTGAACATACTTTTTTTATCTTTCGATGTACTTTGGCACGTAAAATATGAGCAACGATAAAAGTGTCCAGTCATTTCGATTAATCGAATTTCTCGTACACCTTCAAAACCCGGAAACGAAAGCGAAGATCCACGTAATTAGCAGGTATGTCGGAGTCCAGGTTCTAGCCAAAAATTGTCGAGTGAGGAATCTTTGCCGGTGTCCTTTTGAAACGTGCCAAAGATAACGTTCGGGAAAGCGTTGTCAGAATCCAATTTAGGTCCAGGTCAGAAATTATCCTCCACAAATAACAGAACGCAGGCGCAACTCAGTCGTCGTGATCAAAACAAACAAACAAGTCAATTGACATTTAGGTACCTACTTACTTTTCAACAAACGTTCAAATAAGTTTGACGTTTGTAGGTATTATTGCGTTTTGTTACTGTTCCTGAAGGAAAATTATTATACCATTAATATGTATTTTTTCTTTTTTTATTTTAAAGCACTTATTTTTAATTGAAATTAAAATAGAAAATAATAAGATTTCGTAGATTATTTTAAATAATACTATATGGTAGGGTGTTCGGTAAAAAATTGAAAATAACGCTATCTAGCGGGCAGCGGAGATGCACTAAATTAATCGTCTTAAGCAAATATTATAGTATGCTCAAAGCATGCTTAAGTTTTAAATTGAAAGCCAACAATCAATTTGAAAAAAGTAGTTACATTACTTATTATACATAGGTTTTATTGTATTTCAGTAATAGGAGCATTTTTTAAAACTGAATTCATGTAATTTTAATGACCATTACCTCCTCTAATCTAACTTTAAAACAAGCTATACTAAGCATATCGGCCACCTGGTGGCGGTTTTGTAAATTAAAAATATTTGTTCTAGTTGAGACCCCATGCCATTAGACTGGGAGGAGCCAATATACTACGCTGCCATAAAAAAAAGAAAATTAAAACTTGAATGAGACAAACATGATATTTGTTACCTATCTTTCTAGATCTATATTGGAGTAGTGTTGCCGGATAATCGATTATCGATTAATCGATTATCAGGTATCAACCCACCATAGTAACAATTTGTGACCTGTACCTATATTATTGTAAAAATTGTATTTGTACTTAATGGTGAGAAATAAATCTATTATTATTATTATTATTATTATTATCCCCCCCTCACATAATCTAATAAACGATATGACTATCGATACTATCTATATAATCGATACCTATTTTTATTAGATATAATCGAAACAATCGATTATATCGATCCCTATTTTTATTAGATATAATCGATTATAATCGTAGTCAAATACAATATAATCGATTATATCGATATGAAGTTGAAAGCGATACTATCGATATAATCAATTATATCGATATAATCGATTAATATGCAATTATTGTTGGTAAAATTTGAAAAATTTCAACAGAAAAGCGGGAAAAATTCTCTAAGGCGAAACGAAGTTCGCCGGGACCGCTATAAGTTATAAGCAAATTAAAATAACTGTACCAAAAACTATCTGTTAATCAATTATCAACCAAACTACATTGAAATGAAAACACGAAAAGTACATTGTATTGTTTACTGTTTTGACACATTTGAGGTCTGCAGTTCTGTACCTTTTCTTTAATGCAATATATTTGTAAACTAATTTATTTCTTAAGGTAAAACACTTTTATTTTTGAATGTATTACAACATGTCCATTTTAGTGATGTATAATATTTGACAGGGCAATTTAAAAAAAATAAAATTGAGAATGATAAGTTAAAAAAACATTTATTCAACTTGTAACAATATTTTCGACTGTTGCAAAGTAGCCTTCAATGTAAATGGTTTTGACAAACTTTCAACATTAAATGTTTCTTTAGCAAATTCATCACTATCAGGGTTATCATGTAAACTGAAACTTATATCTTTCACGTCACCGGCTGCCTCTACACTACAAGCGTTCTGGGCGAAAGGTGGGGTACCTTCTTTGAAAAGCTGTACTGTCTGGTCTAAATATTTCAAATAGATATCTTTCCCCAAGAATTCAACTTCAGTGTTGACATCATGCAAATTAATTTCAGGGAGATCGAATAGCATGCCTGCTTCTCTTGCACAGCCCATAGCAATCACTTCATCTGGATTAATTCCAGACAATACTTCAGCTTCTGGCAACAGATTTGCAATAGCTGATTGCAATTTCGGTATCTTCATACTACCTCCACATAGAACAATTTTACTGATCTTCCCCTCAAAGCTTTCAATGATCTTTTGTGCTGGTTCTGTAAAAGCAGAGATTTTAGAGGAAATAATGTTTTCAAACCTCGCACGAGACACATTTTGACTCCAGTCCACACCATCCATCAGTGATTCGATGAACACATGTGCTGAATTCAAGGTTGATAAGACATGTTTGCAGTTATCAGAGTGATTCATTAATTTAGCCATAGCTCTCTTGCTTTCCTGAGGGTCTAGCTTCCATTTCTGTTTAACTTCTTGTGCTATGTAATTTGCCAAGTCTTTAGTGAGACTATGCCCTCCTAAATCAGAGCGGAATACATTTTTCTCAACACTAATAAATCCGCCAGAAACCCTCATGATTGAAACGTCACAGGACGATCCACCCAACCTGTACACCAAAACATTGATGTCTTCTTCTGTTTCTTCAACATTGTAAGCTAACAAGGCAGCTGCTGGCTCACTAATTACTTGCAAAACCTCAAAGCCAGCCAGTTCAGCAGATTTTACGAGGCGGTCCCGACTCTCGTTACTCCAATGCAATGGTGCTGCTAATACCAATTTCAAGTCTCCTTCATTCCTCATAGAATGACTAGCTATAGTGAATAATTTTGCATAAATCTTTGTGGAAATGTTGTCAGGATTAGAATACTGTGTGGTCTCACTCGTTTCAAACTCGTAGGTCAGCTTATCTTCGTTCTGAATGCGACAGGATGATGTCGACTCAACGTATGATAGGTCTTCTTCGTTGTAGTCGCAGTTCATAAGCCGTTTGTTGTGTTTTATGATGGTTTTCGACAACGCGTTTCCGGATTTTGCAGTGAGCCCTATTTCCCATTCTGAGCCGTTTAGAGCTACAATTGCTGGGGTAACTCTGTCTCCCGCATCGTTTGCTATCACCACGGCGGCCCCGTTAGTGAAAGACGCTAAGCATGCAGAATTGTTACCAAAATGTATTCCATATGCAGTCGTCATTGTCAATATTTATTGGAAATTGTTTTTGTATTAGACAACATGCGGATAATAATGTTAAATAGTGTACTTTTTACAGATCGACGGAAGATTTTAGGTTATAATTCGCTTCGACTGCTTGACAGTAAAATGACACTAGCAAAACACGACGTTTGCTGTTATTTTAACGGTAAAAAAGAAGTACAAATGTACGGTTTTTTTCTTTTCTTTTGATATTTTTATTTATAAATGACTTGATGATTACAGCTAAGCTAAGTCTACAAAGTAAACAATTTTATTTATTTTAAAACACAGGATATGACCAATTTGCTGCATTTTAGTACAAAAATTAATATAAAGTTTGTTAAAAATATAAAATGCCAACAAATATTACCTATAAGTATAAATAAATATTATATATAAGATATTATTTTTATTATAGCACCCACCTAAAGATTTATCTTTGTACTGAAATACGAGGTTCTGAAAATTTAAAAGTGAGGTCAAACCATCCAAATTACATAATATGTAGGTACTATTTTAACAAAAAAGCGTTTTACATTGTACTAGCTTAACTTTATATTTTTTAATCTGTAATTTATATTTTAAAATAACCTACTTTTGGCGGTCGATTTGATGGAACTTTAAAAAACTCATCGAAATTCCGTAAAAGTTTTAAGAAACGGAGAAAAGTTACTACAAATTATTTTATCGACTTTAAAAACATGGAGACTGCACCAGATGAAAAATTTTACTACAAGGACCGTTTGCAAGTAGTCGTGGAAAGTTTATCAAAATGCAAAATCGTAAATTATACAGCTTTAAATGATATACCTGTTGTTATATTTAGTGATGACTGAGAAAGTATATTTTGTTTTACAGTAACCAAATTGTTTGATAGGAGGTGTTAAATGAAAAAGAAGAATTGAATAGACTGCGTGATAAAAACACAAAGTTAGAAGTGGAAGTGAAAGAAGCCCGTGAATTGGAAAAGTCACATCGTTATCATCTACAAACATCTCGTGAGATGATTAGTAACCTACAAGAAACTGTTTCCCAACTTGTCTATTTAAAGAGAGATATCAAAAAATTTAAAGATGAAGTTTCTTCTAAGGATTTAACCATTCAAGCGTTACAGAATGTAAGTCAACGTTTTACCTACGTAATGCAGTTACTTATCTGAATAATTATGAAATTCAAAATTTCTTTTAAGATTGATTTACTTAATTACCTACCTACATCTCTGTTAAATTTTAATTTTCAATCTCCTAGGAAAAAGAAATAATATCACAGCAAAAGAATGAAAATTTAAATGAATTTAAAAAAAAATATGAAAAACAAATTGAAGAATTGAGACTAACTTGCGATAAAAGTGGTAAGTAGGAAAGAGTGTTATAATACAAACTTCAGCTACATACTTATTTTAATTGAAATTCTAATAAATATAAAACTCATGAAGTTAACTTAATACGCTACCTACTGACTGTTACATAATAGGGAACTTTCTGTAAATGTAACTTTAGAACGGATAGGGGGAGGGGGGTATTATTCATACATTCAAAAACACGACATAAGCCTTGTTGAAAAAAATCACTGATCATTTAGTACCTACTACCTACATAATGGAAAAATAAGTCAAGAAAAACCTTTTAAATAAAAAATATAGTATTCTTTTTTTTGGTGAATAAAATTACAGGTTTTATTGCAAGAAAATAAAACATGTAATTAAAATTTTGATTGATATTTGTACTTTCTGAGAGACAGCTACCTAATTGGTATCTGCGGTGCTTAGCGGTTTGGAACGATTGCATGAAATGTGTGCAGCTGATTTAATAAGCTTTTCTTTTTCTTAATTGGTATTGTTTATAGGCGTTGGCGTTAACTAAGACCGATCTATTGTTATAACTTTATTAAAAGAAGGTTCTTATGTAGAAACTACCAACCGGAAGACTTTTACTGTAACATTATTACTTGGTTGCGTTTACTATATTTATTATGTTTCCCTCATTAGTGGGGTTAATATGCAAAAATTACTTTTCTATACTGTCTCGGGTCTGGGTGTTGTGTTACCGTCGTAGTTTCTGATTGTTGTATTACAAGTGCATAATCTACTTGATGCTTTGTGATATTATCCAATGTGTTTTATTTACAACTGGTAGGAGGTAGGTACGTTACCCGCCCATTAGTGCCCATTTTTATACTTAGGTACTTCTGTAAGCATCTATCTGGATTCTTCAACTGTGTGTAATGAAATGATGACGTATTTGTTAGCAAAGTTATCGTTCGAAACGAGGTACCTAATTACAATTTTGAAGAAAAGTATGTAGGTAATGTATGTAACTACTTACTTGATAGGAACATCATACATTTTATTGATAGCAATTGTTTCCATACTTCAGTACAACAAGTGCAGAATGAGTCTGATACGCAAATAGCGCAATTCTCTTGCGTCATCGAAGAACTAAGGAGCAAGATGAAGGACATGGAAACGGAACATAGGGACAAGGTTTCAATTTGGAATTATTTTTGTTAAGTATGAATTCAGTCTATTTTCTCCTGATGACTAGCTTTGAACTTGGAGGAGACGTAGACACGAGACCTTCCTTTAAAGCGTTCCTTTATCCAACAGTAGGGTAATGTAATAGGGTTAAATAAAAAAAATACACATTTATTAAGCTTATTCCTGGGGGCTGATTCACAAACGTCAGGAACGAATCCGATTCAGAAAGTCTATGTTTTCTTTTTGTTTAAATTGAGAAAGAGTTAATAAAATAGTTTCTAAACACGATTTCGATTCCGTCGTTCTGTGAATAGGTATGCCGAGTCGGTTATACTTACATAGGTATTTACTGAACAAAGAAAATAAAGTGATGCTCGTAATTTATTCACTTTTTTAAAGAGTACATATTAATGATTTTGGTCGGCACTGAAACAATACTGAAAAGCCATGTCACACTAAATTACTTGATTGTTAATGTCCAGTAGGTACATACAACTAAACCACTTATCCATTTTCTCCTCATAAAATTTGCGAACAGAAAACAAACTGGTTGTAATTTATTATACTATCTTATATTATGCACAGTTAACAACTTATGTTTATTGTTCTTCCGGCTAAGTATTAAAATAATAATGTTAGCGTTGAATTTACGCCAGCCAAAAATTTAATATCTACCTATTGACAAATGTGCGTTTTGTGAAATTCGATTTTAAAACAAATTCATGCATTAATAAAAATAAATGTTCAATTGACATTTTCTAATTGCATAGCTAACACATGGGTGTTAGGTAGGTATGGACCTACATACTGACAAAAAAAAGCTCTTAGTTCTAAAGTGATCGAAGACAAGTCAAAGGTATCTATGTGCTCTATGTGTATCTCATGTGCTCGACAATTTCGATAAAAAATGCCTGCTTTGCATACAGATGGCAAAAATTAAACACGTTTGTCCCCATGTCATCAAAGGCGTAAGCACAGCTTTTACAAAAAGCCCTAATTAGACATGTTTTATCTCTTTTTCGGCATAGTACCTACACGATTGGACTTGGTGGATGTGGCTTTAATTTAAACCGTAGGATGATATATGAGATAAGATAACTGCTACTTTTGACCTCTGCAGATGAATTTAGTAGTCCTGGAGTATGAAGAGAAGATCCAGCGTGGTGCGGCTCAGGTCGCCCAACTACAAGAGCAGCTCGCCCGGCAAGCGGCGAGGACGGACTCCAACATCGACGCCTATAGGAGGGTAGGTCTTGATATTGGTTTATTACTTTATTTCTATCGGTAATATCGCAGTTAAAGCCAGAGACAGTGGCGTAGCTACCATGGCTGACGGTGCAGATCATCCCGGAATACAGCATATAAAACAAGATAACTAACTAATAAACGGGAAATTGCCGGCATAAGATTTAGTTCAGCGCCTCTGGTGTCTTCCTAAAGGTACTGATTAATTTTTCATTGACTAGTGATGTTCACAGGCCCGGTGCAAACAATGATAGGCCAAAATAATTACATAGATGAATGAGCGCTGTTAAAATCGCACACAGTCCGAAGTAGGTACGGCCTACCTACTTCGGACTGTGTGCGATTTGTTTTTTCATAATGATCGAACACAACACAAAACACCGTCTTTCACAGATTATTGAAATAAAAATAATAAAGGTGGCGATGTAATGATGTTACTTTACGACATTGTAAAATTTCATTGTAATCGCATGATTGCCTCCGATAAAAACGTGAATGCATAATAAGGTATAGAAATGAGATTTTCAGATGCATTAACGATTGTAGGCAAAACACATTCGACCGCAGTTGAACTAAACCAATCAGCCAAGAACTGAGATTTTCCCACATTTACTTACTCGCCTAAAAACTTTTATTCCCAATGTTACAATTATAATCCCAACCTATAGTTATTTGAATTGAATGGCTAAATACAATGCACGAGAGCGTTAATGAGATCTCCGCTCATGCTTTAATTACAGCCCATTACTAAACATTCCACTTTCACTGCTTACTCTATTTTTTAATGTTTTGCAGCGTTTAGAGGAACTTGAAGAGAAACTTAAACAAAACCAATTCAAGCAATACTTGGCACAGAGTTCGTACCCTTCTCAATATGAAAGCCAAGTAGAACGTCCTTATTCTGTGAATACAGATCATTATCCTGACACATGCTCAGTGAATCTAGAACCGACTTATGAAGGCAAAACGAAATTTACGCCAGCCTGCAGCCAGAATAAGCCTTCGAAACAGGCGTCTCTACAAGTCATGTATTATGGCAATAAAACACCTAATGTGCAAAAGGCGCCGGAAAAAAAAGGGCAGTTCAATATAACAAAGAAACGTAAACTTTATAACGATAAAGACTTTCAAGATTTTTAAGGAATTTTCTGCACGTTTTTCATAAAAAAATGTACGTAATTTTGGTTGTGAAATTGTTCCGTAAATAATACCTACCTATTTAGTGATGTTATTTTGTCTAAGGATATAACACAGCACGATTGATTAAATTTGATTTATTTGCATACCTACTTATTATTTATCTAAAGAAATTAATTACATAATTAAACTTGGTTCAAGTAGGTAATATGGTATAACAAGCAGTTACCAGCATCTGAATAATGTGTCCATTATTATAAGTACAAGCAATGGCATAAAAGGATGGCATAGCAAGGTATTTTTAGATGACAAATAATATACCATGTTATACCTAACTTTTTGGCCATACAGTCCATTAAAGTTGATTTCCTTTTAGAATTTATTTGTAGACTTATTATTTATACACTAAATAAATAAATAAAGTATAAAGGCATAAGGGAGCACGCCGACTATTGGAATGGTTCGACAAGTTATTTTTAGGTGACGAAACACTAATAAATCATACAATTAGGTTGAAATTAGCAATTTCTTACTTTGCGGTGACGCAGTTCCGCAGACGTTTACCTTTGGCTTTTATTGCGATATCGACAATTGAAAATAAGATTTTAACAAAATCTTATATTATATTGCGATATCGACAATTGAATATAAGATTTTGTTAAAATCTTATTTTCAATTGTCGATATCGCAATATACATATATTATGTATGTATCGTATATAATGTATTTAAATCTTCATATTTAATTACTAAAAGGAAGCCAACGAAACATCTCATTTTACTGGATATCATCATCATCTTGTAAGGTGACCAACTGAGCATCAAAAGAAATTGGCAGCATGTGTTACATCATGCACCTAATAACATTTTAATCTAAAGTGTTTCCTAACAAATATCAAGCTACAAAGGCCCGTTTTAAAATCATTATTTCTAACGAAAAAGTAATTAACTCTTATCTTACTATCGCCGGTTTGCCTGTCTTAGTAGTTGCTTTATGTGCCCATTTTCGTATGATGCTACTGAATAAGAATGCGGTTATGAAAATACAATGTAACATTACTATTCATAAGTTACATACCTACTTATGACCCAGATTAGAACGTCTGAACGTGCAAGTACATCCCTTGAAGCGTGAATAGATTAAATTAATTTGGTTAATGATTTCAAGTAGGTATTATTATGCGCACGGATTTCAAATGTTAGCCCAAACAAAGTAAATTGGTGGCACAGAATATACGAAAGAACAGAAAAATGATATTGTGTGTGACGGTGACAAGGAGGCGATTGATGCAATTAACGCTAAGCTAAACGTTGTTGAAGTCTTTTTTCAGCAGTAGACGTCCTTCGGGTAAAGTGACGGTTCAGTAAGGACCTTATTGTTTATAAATAATACTTATTTCTAATATGTGAAAACACGTTGTAGGGGTGGGGTAGGAGGGGGGGATGGGGAATGGGGGGGTGGGGAATTTGGGGAGGGGGGGAATATGTTGCGCGAAGATTTCCTTCCTTCGCCCCCGTCGGGGCCGCTGTTATGGCCAGGCCATGTTGGCCTTTTTGACGTCCGGGCTCTTCGGAGCGGCGTATGGCGGGGCACCCCCGCGGCGCGGAGGGCTCCGCCGGCTGCGTAATAGTAGTCAGTCGCAGCAGACTTCGGTCACCGTCGGGCAGCCTGTTTCCTGGTCGAGTGTCTGGTGATCATGTCTATCGGCTCGACCAGACCAGGGGGCTTGCCTTAATTGGCTGGCCCAAGTGGCCATAATAAAAAATGGTAACATTACCATTTGTTTACAATTTTCTAAGTTTGTAGATGTTCTAACACGCGTCGGAATCTAACAACGATTAGGGGAACTTATCTACTCGTAGTAGTTATACTCGTGGTAAATAATGGATTCCCCATAATTTTTTTTATTCCCACTTAAAAAAATGTGTTAAATAAAAAAAAAGTTATTATTGACATTGTTTTTGCCACATATCATGCAATAACCAAAAACGTTAACAAAATGTTCTCCATCAGATATCATTAGATGAAATAAACGAAAGAGTTTATGGTTGTTCCGGTGGTTGGGCATTATCTATTCATCATAATGGCAGCTCCGAGCAGTTTTACGATATTATAAAATATGTTCCATTACGCAAACATGAAGAAGCTACCTATTGCGCCGGTTATAAATGCTGCAAAACTGAGATTAACGACCTGCAGTTGGGTGAGGCAGATGCTTCATACTAAGTATGCGGGTTCTCTTCCGCAACTCACTGAGACCCACACTAACTGCAGTCATATAAGCATAAAAAGCGGTAATCGACACAGAGAAACGTTTCCTTGCTATATTAAGTAGTATGTAGTACCTAGTTACTTTCAGCATCGAATCAACCTTTGCGGGGTTATATAAAAATCTTTATTTGAAAATGATGAAAAAAAAAATATATTGTTTTTTGTACTAATAAAAATATTTTCTTCATATGGCCAAGAACTATAAATTATGTATGTTCCTATGTACAATTTAAATTCAAAATAGAATTTAAATTATGAATTTAGATCTTTATTTCAAGGATATTGAATGCTCGAATGGTCCACAGTACAGAACAGTTAAATAAATTTATTTCAATGGTTTACAAAAATTCTGATTTCACTCAGGCACTTAATAAGTATAATTTTAAAATATGATATATATTTTAATACACCGTTACCAGTGCCTATCTGAACACGCAGATAACTTCCTTGATAAAAATACTGATCTGACGTCTCTACATTTCGTATTAATTCTGTTTTTGTAAGTCGTTATTTTGCTAGTAATGCAGCAACACGTCGATATTAACTAATTATACAAGGCGAGGACGTATCTAAGTATCTGAATGTTAAACTATTTCATCTTGGAATTGTTACACTTTCTTTGATTTTATCATTTTTTACAGTCACGACAACACTTACCTACGTGCACACGTTTCTTTGGGCACATTACAAATGTAGGTACTTACGTCTTTTGGAGTTTTGGAAGAAAATGTATTTCCATACCTCACTCATCATAATAATTTGTAGTTGTATTTATTCGTGAAAGTACAGATTATGGCTTAAAGCATAACAGCTCTCGATAATACGGAATGTCGAAAGCTAACCACACTATAAGGTAATAAATAGAAATCTAAAGCCACTATAAAACGATTGATCGTTCAAGAAAGCGTTAGATCGCTTACATAATTATTATTATTATTTTCAAACTCTGTATGCTTAGAGAATGTATACCTATTTACGATGGTACAAATTTTTACTATAAGAAGGAGTAGGTACGAAGTAATGTAAACGATCGACATTTTAGATAGTCTTGGCAGACTAAATAGAAAATTGTCTAAAAGTTTTTATAAAATTTCCTTTGAAATGTGAATAACCGTAAGGTTAAACGTTTCTCAGATTAAAAACAATTGCAAGGAAATTCAATCTCAAAAGAAGGGAGTGCATTATATATATATATATATATATATATATATATATATATGGCCAACCCTATGTGCTTACAGTTTAAAAGCACATTAGACAAATACACTTGTACATAACGCCTTTATGTTGCGGTAATAAAAACTAATATCGAACTGGAATTATTTACCGTGATGCTGTTGCCCGCATCAACAACAGTCATAGATATTAATTTGTATTGAAAAGTTTATTGATGGGTTATTTTTTAAATGGTAAATTTTTTAAAATTACCTTCTTGAACGTTCGTCTAAGATTAAAAGCACACTTGCAACTATTGAATGTGAGGTTTGAACTTCCTAATTAACTCTTATTTATGTATACGTTTTTGTTCATTAGCAAATTTTGTTTTCATGTCAGTAATTGCGCAGTAATTGTTTACATAATCTCATGCTTAGCTTAAAACATCTAGCTGTAGGTAACTATAGGTACCAGTTGGTACTTACCTACTAATAAGCACACACGCACCTAATTTAAAATATACCGGTAACCAGAGCCAATGGCAATTAGTTACCAAACTTCAATATCGTTTCGCTAAATACAAAATACTTACCTACTCGTTGCACCAAATTACCTTTCTTTTATAAATCTTGAAGTGTCAATCCTGTACATTTTTGTTGTTAAAACGATTTAACTAAGTTTGATTACTGATAACGCGTTCTCTAAGTAATGATTAATATAAAATAATAAGTCATAATTACATCTTTGGTCTCTTTATTTTTCAGAAATTATAACAACGGTGAATATAAATCACTTATATAACATATTTACATTATAAATACATTCAATGTCACTTGCTTACTAAGATAATTATAGGTGTACAAATTTATACTTTTTGTAACTTTTCTAGGTATTTTATACCTACTTAAGATGGTTTCAGACTAATAATCTATTTACAATTAAAAATATGAAATGTATCCATTTAGACTTTTACTTCTGTAATTATTTAGAGAGATTACTAAACATACCTAAATCATATTCATACTTTATATTATGGTAAGTAGGTACCTAATCTAATTTAACATTAGGTAGGTTTGTTAGTAGGTACTTATAGTAAAGAAATAGAAGAATTCTGGAATGGATCTAGAGATTTTCCCCTGCCGACAGATAAAAACTGGTAGGTATCAAACATGCATTTCTATGTAACAATTTTATTATTACTCTAGATGCGGGTAAGAAGAATGGCATGATTGGTACATAATTAAAGAGGTAACATACAATAGACTTTTATTAGCACTAAAACGACAAAAGTTAATATTTCTGACTGCTGAACAATGCGCGATTTATAACGTTTTGTTGTTGCGATAATTACTTTCAGAGCCTACATTTATCGAAGCAAGGGTTTATTATTTTCTTTGTCTACCATCATATCAGTTTCACAAAGATCATTTTTTTTAGTAAAACTTGCCATTCTCCTTTCCAAATTTCATTCCACGATTCAAGAGAACATTGAACCTATTACTGGTTACGAATAAGTCTGTCGAGAGAGTTCCAACTGCAAGAGTAGTCGATTTGAAGGTGGCCGTACCTGGAGAGGTGGAAGTTGTCAGGGGCCGCCTTGGGTAGCGGCCGCGCCCAGTCTTCGTATTCCGGAGACAGGCTTTCATACGCGAAGTGCTCGTACGCGTCTGTCAACCTTTGGAAAGAAGATTTTTTTTAATTCAATCATAATAAAAGGATAGGTAGACTAGTAGGTACATCCCTGTGACACTTCGACAGGAAGATTGATCTATGTCAGCGAAGCGATCATAACAGTCTTCACCATAAGGTCACAAGGAGCCCGTGCCCTGCGCCCCATTATCTGGGGACCCCGAAATACCGACTATTTCTCTAACTAAAGAACCAGTATCATTCTAATACCTATCATATATGACATATTATAAATAAAATGTATAATTCGCTTTTTTATTTTCTAAATTCTTGTGTGCCCAAGGGCCCCAGACGACCCAAATTTAAGACGGCTTTGGGAGATTGCTAATGGTTATTAGACAATGTAACCTAAATTAGCATTAAGGATTTCTGTCGTAGTGGAGTTGAGTCTAATCCTATAATCTTAGATAGGTATAGGTACCTACCTACTATTGACTGCAGGTGTCATGTAGTATGGCTCCACTTCCAGGCTGAGTGCCATTGATTAAGATATTCCAATAGAAAGAAATAAAATAAGGTTAAAGTAGAACATTTAAAATAATTGTTCTGTTACATAAAAATAATTAACTTCCAAATGTAGGTAAGTCAATCAAACTTTTAAGTCTTCTTGGTTTCAATCGTATTCAAATATTCGAGTATTGTCCTACTTTGTGATTACACGCATTACGTTTAGTGACTTGCAAATATCTGTCCTAAAAACTCTTTAAGCGTCTTAGTTCTTACGATACCGCGTCATCATGCATAAGATTTTACGCCATTGTGCAACTTCTCATCCGTGTCAATAGACGATCATAGCGGAGTATCACAGATTAGATAATCGACTGATTTCCTATACAGTCCGCTTCGCACTAATTCGCGAATGCTAGATTTATGACGGTTTTTAAACATGCCCCAGCATGTGTGGCTTGACTGACTTTCTAGTTATCCGCTAAATTTACTCCACAAAGTCGCGTTCACGTAATTCGTGCCTAGAAAGTGGCGTGTTACCGAAATAATTGTATTGTTCACAAGCATAAGACAACCTAAGGGAAATTTTGTAGGTATTTTTAACAACTTCTAAAATATAACAGTACCTACCTAGATAGACAATAGGTAAATACGTAAATATTACTGCTTACATCCATTTCATGTTATCTTTTGTAATGAATTGTATCGTTAACATGAGTCAATGAACAAATTCGATACTCGCTGAATTAATTTCACTAAAATGCATCCTTTATTTGGTTCCGTAAGCGCAAGCTTTCTCTGTTTTGTAACATGCAGCTGGCTGTTAACAGTTGTTCTGTTTATAAGAAAATTAATGCTATTTAATTACTATGAGCACCACTACACTATACACTTCGAGATTTAGACTCTGAAAATATTTTTCGTTAAAGTTTATTACTTATTATAATATTTTTTTTCTTTCTTTAGTAATCTTTATGGATATTTTAGTTACCTATAACATCCTATTATTATTAGGATTTATGTAGATAAGAATCCGAAAGCAGTCACACCTGTAATAGCTTTAAAATTACATTTATTATTTGTTGATTGTTTCTTTACATCTGCATTTTGCGTTTGGCCAACCTTGACTACATAAATGTAATGTTTTAAGTCCTTGAAACTTATGACATCGATTAGCATTACCATCAGCAACCTCTAATGATTATGCGATGTTTGCTTTGACGCAACGGTCAACTCCGAGGTCAATGTTAGCGAGTTTCTCTAAACAGAAGTTGGATTCTCACAGGTGGAACTTTCATTTATAGGAAGCAAAAAAACTGGTGCACGTTCACACGAAGGCGGTTATTATAATACAAATAATGCTCCACGCTTAAGGCGAAGATTACTTTTTGTTAAGAAAACGTAAAGACGTTCGAGATTATATCGCATAAGTTTAGTTTTACCTTAACTGAGTGTTCATAAGGGTGGAAAGTAAAGGCGTTGCTTCAAGGAATTACACCGGCAGTATTAATTTGCGAGCGTTAATCGGTAATCTACTTTTTTTACACCTATACTTCGTGTCGTGGCGTTTTTACCACATGCTACTTGTAACATTAATT
This sequence comes from Glyphodes pyloalis, assembly GCA_037074685.1. NCBI lineage: Eukaryota > Metazoa > Arthropoda > Insecta > Lepidoptera > Crambidae > Glyphodes > Glyphodes pyloalis. The sequence continues at coordinate 7,342,995 of JAYKKO010000002.1, forward strand.
CTGACTTCCCGTGTTTCAAGCAATAGTCTAGAAAAAGTAAAAGTTCCTATATTATAGGTAGATATCAAAGTTTGCCAGTTAGTTTAACCGAACAGGTTTTTACCAACTTTTGTTGTATTATTCTACTGTATCCCTTACATGACTCGTCGTTAAAAAGGTAAGTTTAAACGTGTAAGTAAGATTTTATCTGGTTTTAGGCTTTTGCGTAACTTGCCATTACTCGTACACCATAAAGTGTGATAATAACATTATCATGATGGTCATATTAAAGAAACAAACTGCTTGCAATAAAATTCCAAATGATATAACAACACTCTCGTCTATATCTATTATTACGCCTTTTATGGACGTAAGGAGACGTAACTTATGTTTTCACACAATATAACGAAAATGAACAATCACTGAGAATAATATTTGATGAGTAGGTGTTTGGTATTTGGGCTTTGATTGGAGTCGCATTCAAAGTTCATTATATTCGTTGGTAATAGTTGCGTAGGTATTAAAAAGATAACGAGGTTTAGAGTTATATGGGTATATGCTTTAATTAAAGCAGTTTGTAATATTTCATCCTTTTAAGATGATCAAATCAGAAGGAAATACTGAAATATAGTACCTACGATCAGAAATAGGTTAGACCATCAGGCCTAGCATACGCAATATGTCAAATTTATCGCATGAGGCCACAAAATTTTCGATGCTGTTGATTGGCTAATAGCACACCGCACACGTATTTTCAGCCAATTAGCAGCTGACGCACTGACTTCAATCGAGTTTGACATTTGTTAAGAGCGCGATAAAATTTAGTCGCGGTGCGTATGCTAGGCCTATACAGTGTGTAACAAAAAGGTGAAATAAAATTTTAAGGGCGTGTAGGGTAGGTAGTGTGTAGTTCCAATGCAAAACCACAACCTCGTACAGCTATTAATTAGGGAGTAAATCGATGTCAAAGTTTTTACTAAAACTTATCGTTGATAACCCTATTAGATGTAAACAAATCATAAATCAAAATATATGTACACTTTAGACTTTTCACCGTTTTTATGTCGTGCTTAGAAGAACTAATAACGAACTACGAGTTGACGTATTGTTAACCATATGTACCTGCTTACTTATCGATCATTAATGTTCCCAAATCTCCAATTTTCCGTCTATAGCACCCTCCTCGATATAAAGCGGCATATACCTATCTATTCTACATCTATGTAGGTAGCGTCGAGTGCCGAGGTTGATGCGCCTATTGTAGAATTTCTCTACACATCTCTACACGAGTGAGTGTTGCAAGCAAACTTGCTTTTAATCATTTCTTAATGCAAAATTTCCAGCTTTTGAGTTTCTAAGCTTTAAATTTAAGTTTATTATTAACGTAAACTACACATTATTTTGTAGAAAAGCATTAAGGTATTTTTTCCCTAGGTAGAGCCTTTGCCTTGATTGAGAGATACTTATTAGTAGTGTATAAAATTGGTAGATATGGGAAGAAAACGAACAAAAGAGAGCGTAACCAGAAATGTTACCTACATAGTCGATATTATTCAATTTGTACGGCAAGAGGACGTTGCATTACAATACAAATTTATTTAACTAGGTATTTAGTAACTACCTACTTAAATAAATTTGTATTAATACTATTTACTAATAATATAAATACTATTTACTAATATTACAAGAGGAAAAATATTTATTTTTGGATTTTTGTAACAAATATAATAACAAAAACGAGGACCTAATATAAATTTATTTTTACATTAATGCATAATCCCTAAGTGATATTTGTATAGGTATATAATTTTTTTTTTAATAAAAAAAAGTTTAAACAGAGGAAACCGCTTGGTCTTTGGACCAAGTGGTAACATTTTGATACAACTTGTAACATCAATTCAAACCACTGTTCCTACTTAATTATGCGCGTTGCAGACGCGTCCTATTTTTTGTTACACTACCACTTAGAATGAGGAAAAATGTATGCACGCCTTAGAGTATTATTTAGGGTACCATTATTATAATAATAGCATGTACAAAGGAATCCAAAATGATCTGTTGGTAGTGTTACGGAAAGATTTGATATGAAAGTTTGCGGCAGCCTTTTTGTAAATTTATTTTATTATTTTTTAAAGTACTAAACGCCGTACTAGCGAACTTTAAATATTAGAAACAGAAAAAAATTATCTCCCCTTGCGATGCGGGAATCGAACCCACGACCTTCACGTATCGCACGTGCTGCTCTTACCAACTGAGCTAACCGCAAGTTATCGTAGGCGATGAAAGTTGGCGTCGCGCCATCTCTGAGGTCCTGGGTTCGATCCCCGGTCGGGTCAATATGGGAAATGAACGTTTCTATATTGTCTCGGGCCTGGGTGTTGTGGTGCCGTCGTTTTTTCTGATTTCTGTAACACAAGTGCTTAAGCTACTTACCACAGAATCAGAGCAAATATATGTGAAGTTGTCTAATATTTATTGTTATTGTTTTTTAATAGGTAGGTAAATGGTTTATTTATTTGGATCTATTTAATTGAAGTATTTAGATGCCATTGCCATTTTTGCTATATTGAAGTTGATCCCATTGCTGTAGAAAATTTTAGCGTTCTGAATAAAACAACGACATTTGACTTGGGCAGTGCTCTGACACTGCCCTAAGAATTCTGAAGAGATCAAAACAACAAACAACAGCACAACTTGTCTGGTAGTAAAACAATACTTGAAATATAAAATAATCATTAGATTCACTCATCTTGACAATAAGGAAAACAAATGAAAATCACAGTTTAAGGGAATTTGAATTTAGAATTATCTTTCTAAAAACAGGCAGCAAAGAGTATTTTATTAAATGTTCATACACACTCAAAGAGAAACAATTTTTTTCCCAAACTAGGTAACATTGTATTTCTATTGTTATTTTCCCGTCTGCCTTCTTCAGAAGGGAGGTACCTACCTGAAAGTTGCTATTTCTATAAACTTATTTTATTTTATCTTTTAAAGCGGAGGTCCTTTTTATTGCTTCGTAACAGGTAAGAGTAAGGTAATCGTGAAGATAATATTGTTGCCTACTTCTGCTCTGTTCTGTCTGCTAGGGCAGATAGGAGTTTGAAATAAAGATTTCACTTGTAATTACGGAATGACAGAGTAGAAATCAAATCCAACGTTTCCGACCATGATATCTATTATTATTCGTCTCATTAGTGCGGTAATGTTTGCGTGTGTCGTCCGAGGGTGCTGTGGTCACACCGCGTAACGTGAACGATGGTTTACGCGTTCCACAGTTCGTTACGACCGGTTACTACCTACTAAGTACCATATACGTTTATTCATATCTTTGTGGTTTCCCAAAATTTTTTCTTAGTAATTTTATTGTCAAGGTCATTGACTTGTAGAGTCGTGTGTAAAAATACTTTGTAGCATGAAAATTAATTTTCTAGCATTTAAATGCGGATTTGAGTATTTGATTTTAGAGGCGCAAACCACATGTCAGGCCAGCTGGCAAATTTTGTTTTTTCGGAACATCAAAAGTGCAAAACTTGAACACAAAATGGGGCCAAGCATTATAAATTTTTGGTCCCTTCAGCTAATTAAATAGCTGTTAAACCTACACATACATAGCACCATCTCAAACAAAATCTCAATGGCTTGACTGGCCGATGACCTAACGAGTTCGAATCCCAACCAAGACAACACATTTGTGTGATACACAATGTACTTATTTAAGTATGTAGGTATTGTGATACCACCGTTGCCTCTAAATTTTATAACACAAATGTTTAAGCTATTTGCTTTGGTATCAGTTAAATTTATGTGATGTTATTTGCTTTTTAACTATTTATTTATTTACAAGCTGTGCAGTATAAGTTGTCTAATTCGCTAAATGGTTATAGAAATCTAAGGAATATTGTGTGTAAAAAGTTTGTAAATATAATTTAATTGTAACATGCCGTGTGCTATACCTACCTACTATTAATATTATTAGAAACTTTACAGTCGTTACCAAATAACCTAACTACGGTAATTTGTTTTATTACAATTGCATACCTACCTACATTTGAATTGGCCTTGTCGTAATATTTCTTGAAGGTTAATTTGTGGTTAGATTTTTACGCGACTTCGACGAAACTAAAAGGAAGAAGTTTAACCGTCCACATACGATAGGTATCTACATTTGTTTGTTTACATGCTTAATGTACCACAACCGAATTAAACGAAGGTTAATGTAGTCTTAACAGTTTAAAGAAGCTTAGGCTTAAGAAACTTTTAAAGACAAAACCGTAGATTCAAGTCAATTGAAATTATCAACCACCAAACATGTAAAACCCTGTTTTTGTGTTGTCAACTCAGAACACCCGGACCCAAGCTGATTTAGAAAAGATCGTTTACTAATTAACCTTGACCTGGTGCGTTGTGATAGAAGCCAATCAACAGTATCGAAACTTTACTTGTCTCATGCGAGAAATTTGATGTAAGTAGGTATTACCTACACATGCTAGTTGGACACCCTACATTGCGCGTGTCACGACACACTCTGAGCGTTTACAGTTACTGGAAAATAGAAACCTAACTAAACATTATGATCACTATAAATAATCTACCTTGACCTATGATCGTTTATTTTTCCCGTCCCGGTACTACCAGCATGCTCCTAATTAAGTAACTCTGGGAGTCTACTCCCAAAAACGAAACGAACAAACGAAAGTTTTTGTTTTTGAAGATTAATGAAAAGTTTGGGATATAATATTTTTTTTTATAAATAGAAATTTTGTTTTTTGAAAACGCTTAATTTTTATTCGAAGAGAATAAAAAAATGCTACCCGTCATCGGATCCAACATATTTTGTTTTTTGGTATAGGTAGACCTCCTGTTTCGTTCGGTTTGCTATGTTTATTGTATTAAAAACAAGTCACAGCCTACCTGGAATATCTTCTCTGCTTGCTGTAGCCGAGGCTAGCCATAACGTATTCAGGATGATGAGGCAAAGACATACGGGATCTCGGGGCTGGGGGCATGTATCCCGGGGGCGGCGGGATGTGCCCATAGACGGGCTCGTACAGAACCGGATGCGGAGCATATACCGGCTCTTCTGAGTACATGGATCGTCTTCTGCTCCCTGAAATTAAAAGAAGATTATCTACCTATTTACTTAATAAGGCCCATTCCAAGGTTTGAACCAAAGTGGTCCTGAGTACTTTCCAGCTTCCAAGTTGGTAGGTTTTTTTAAAGGTCGTCTTTTGCAGGCCAATGTTTTCTTAAAATTAAGAAATATGAGGATAAAGTTTGCGCTTTTTGTAAACTGATACACAACACATCTCATTAAGATTTTAGAAATGTTTAAAGTATAGAGATAAGAATTGTTTAAGAAAATATATAAATGAATGAGCCATCAACTATTGAATGGAATGCTATGCTTTATTTGACGAAGTTTTAACAACGAAACACGCATCTTACTAATAATAAGTATTATAAACGCATAAATTTTAAAGAAAGTATGAATGTGTTGATATTGGAATGTGTGATTGTTACTCTTTCACGCCTAAACTATTTAATGGATTTGGATACAATTTGGTATTTAAACAGATTAGAAAAGATAATAATACGGTATTATCTAAAAACTATATAATAAATAAATATTCGACAACATCACATACATTGCTCTGATTCTGCGGTAAGTAGCTTAATCACTTGTGTTACAGAAATCAGAAACAACGACGGTACCATAACACCCAGACCCGAGACAATATATAAAAGTTCGTTTCTCATATTGACCCGACCGGGGATCGAACCTGGAACCTCAGAGATGGCACGACGCCAAAGTCCTGCCCGCTTGCCTCTCGGCTACGGAGGTCGTCAAATATCAAAATTTACCTTACTGACGGTTTTAGGGCAACGATCGAACTCGCCAAGATATCTAAGTAGGTACTTAAGTAGGTACCCATGTTCCTCTAGTTGCTAAACATTTTAGTTTGGGATTATTATGACCGGATCCAAAAAATGGATCCCTTTAATGTGCCACCCTGGCTGGTTGCTCCACCAAGCTCTTGGTACCAAACGCCTCGTGCTAACGTGTATTATTTCCTGTTCTGTAACTAGTAAGTAACTGTTCATGAAAGAGTTTTCAACAGTTCACTTCCCTTTAGCGATTCTTTTGACTTTGGTTTGAGAAGTGTGTATTCGAACTGTTTACAAGTTCTGTAGGCCCACTACAAAACACGAAACGAACAGTTGATAGATTTCGAAAGTTCGGGAATTAAAACGTGGTTTTGATTTGCATAAATAATATTTTGTTATTTTTTTAAACGCGTTATATTCGCATTCGATGTATGTTGGTTCTCGATTCCAAATTAATAAAAATGGCTACTTATTTGTGATCGGATCTGAAATTATTTGGTCAATTATTAGGTCTTTGCTATGAAAACTACAAAGTTTCTACTGGTAGTTCACCCGTATGGAACTTAGAGAAGTCTTGGCAAGTTCTGAACTGTTGGTCAGATTGAATTAGTATTAACGGTTTATACAAGTGATGTCATTAACTAGATTGTGATTATGGTGCGAGTAAGTAATTTGTTATTTTGGTAAGTTACATACTTCTCGGGCATCTTATTACAAACGTATACAATAAAGTCTAAATACTTACTTAGAAATAACGAGTTCCCTTGTTATTCTAATAATCAGAACACATCAAATCCAGTTCAAAACGAGCAGTCTAATTGGAGACGATTATCCATTTGAAACCTGTTACTAATTCTTTAAAATCTTGCAATATTTATTACACAACATATAGTTTTCATTAAATACATTTCTAGTTAAATAATTGCCGCGGTTTCAGAGTAGCCACAAATAGAAACTATCACATAATGTGGAAGGCATTTAAAGTCTAATTAAGAGAGTTTATTTATATTTCATTATATGTTTACTTTTATAAAAAGGCGTTGTCGCATAATTATCTTAATTAAGTAATTTATAAATTATCATACAATTAGAGTTGGTAATGTATGAGCGCACTAATCGTAATCGTACTTATTCTTGATTGTAAATATTACTGAAAATAAATATAGGTAAGTACCTATTGGTCATACAGGATAGATGTAAGTGAGTAGGCACGTAAGTAGGTACTTAATGAAATGGATGAATGTCACGTGAACGTAAATATGCATTTATTTGTATATTTTGGAATTTCGCATACTTCGTAATATTGCTGAAGCTTAAAGAATAACCTATTGATTAAAAATTATTCGATAAAATGTGAATTTGTATAAACATTACACACATAGGTATTTGGTAGCACGATTTTTTGAATATGTCTCCAGTTTTTCCAGAGTAAATACCTCTGGTGTAGGTAGCTGCTTCAATATAAAATTTCATGAACATGAAAAAACAGTGTCGAAGTAAACACTTTGTGTTTAGGTACACCGGCTCCAATCCGTAGCCTAGAATTACAGAAACCAATCGATGCTATGCATGCTCAGTAGTAGATATTAGAATCATTTCACTGGTTACCGACCTCTACAGTTTGTTTTGAAAAACAAAAACAAAAAAGTTTTGAAAATAATTTGTATGAGTCATCTTTATTGTGTTGTCATGTTTTCATTACTTACTTAAAGCTCTGCCCCCATAAATAGCCATATCAGGTTGTAAGTCCGTGATGACAGATCTGGAAACCTTCCTTCCATACACTCCATAATCGGGCGCGTCATCTGGAGGGGTCATCCGTCTCGGCGGCGGCACATGTGCTTCCTCAGAGGAGTCATAATTTTTAGTTGGCACATAATAAAAACTGGCGCTGACTGGTTCTCCTGCGAAGGAATTGAAATTGTCCCCTTGACTCGACTCCGTAGGCTCGCCCTGTATCATGCCGTAGGCTTCGGTATCCCACGGGTCTAAATATACTCTGTGGTTCGGAGGAGGTGACTGGTCGTCGTCGCCCTCGCTGTCGAAGTCAACAGCGGCCCAGTAGGGGCTGCCCGCGTTTCCTGGCATCACTGTTCTGTTGCACTAAGCGAAGTCCACACTCCGCAGGGATATTGCGCACACTAAAGCACTGTTCGGGTTGTTTGAACACATAACCATCACCGCAAGTCTGCACGTCCTATCCTCATAAGGAATTGTGTTTTATGTGCCTCATTCGAAACGGCGATTCTTATTCGCGGCACGAAGCGCGCGGACATTCGATAACGCAATGCAAGTGGCGGAGACGTACGCGTGTGGGCTTGCGCGACCGCACGCCCCGGCACCTGACTTGAAATAAGCAGTGTGTGCGCAACGGATCGAGAAGATGCAATACCATTTCTTTACGTGGGTATCTGCCCATGAGAAATGTTCGTCAACACGCACGCAAGCTTTGAAAGCAATCATTTTTTGTCTTATTAGTCTTACTCGGTAGCAGTTGGTCGTAGATAACATATAGGTATTGTTATTACATTCTGCTGGCCATAATCGTTTAAATGCTCCTTTTAGATGCTTAAGTTCTGCTTCCATAATAGGCTATTTAACTTTTTTTATTACTAAAGAAATTCCTAAACCAAATTATTTGGTGGCACTGATTCAATTGGACCCTTTTGGATGTAAACTGTTTTCTATACAGTGTAAACAGGCCAATTCCTTCAGCATCTTATCGACCTACATAAATCTACAAAACTTCAACTCTTAATGAACTGAATAAAACTTAAAGACAGGTTTTACCTAAATTAGTTGGTTTTTGCAAATATTTTTTTATCTTGGTATTTATACGCAAATGCATACACGTTAAGTAATGAGATTGAGATTTATTATTTTGATCACGTCACGTTCAAAGTTTTGGAAGTTTCGCGCTTTTTAACTTTAAGGAAGCAATGTTACAAGCATGAAAAAGAAAAAACAAGTTAAAAAAAACAAATATCTATTCGCTCATTTTTAGTTTTGGCACTTAGCTAGATTCAAACAAAAAAAAATGTTTTGAAACTAGCGACTCGCCCCGGCTTCGTACGGGTACTATGTTTTTTTTATTTCTTTTCAATAATATGTCATATAATAGTTGACGCAGCGAACAGCGAGTTCTGTTCCACCATAAAGACTATACAAGTTTGGATTGTTGTCGAATGGGATAAAAAGTATCATAAGTCCCTTTCCTGGTTTTAAGCTACCTTCTCTAACCAATTACATATCAGCCAAATCCGTACAGACGTTCTTGAGTTTTAAAAAGTATAACTTACATGACTTTTTTTTTATATATATTCATAAATTCATAGTGTTTAAATAACAGTATATTAAACCTCCTTAAAATAAAATACGTATAAGCGTTATTTGCGCTGGCTGGCTGTATAATTCAAACTCCTTGCCCTTGTCTTTTGACGTAAAAAACGTCAAGATTCGCGCCAGAAAAGCGTGAAATGTCAAATTGATATGTCGTTGCTAAAAACCTAAATGTTTTTTACTAGATAAAAATTTGTTTTGAACACTTTATAAAGAAGATACAGGTAATTTAGCTGCTGCTTAGTCTTGTTATTATTATCAGAATAATATTTTGCGGGAGCAATAATTGAATTAAGTCTCTTGGGCCCCTACACAAAGAGACCGACGGCGGTGCTGAGGCGTGCATTTTTTGTGCTGAATACAGTCCTCTAGACTTTGGTTTTTTAATAAAAGCTTTCCTTGCATTATCTTTGCTGATTAAATATTGCAGTTAAAAAGTTAAACCATATATTAAGGTTTGGGCTTAATACTTTAAATAGGTACTTTAGTTTGAATCGCACTAAAAAAGCTGGTATCTACTTGTACCTACTTGTACTTCTAGTCAACTGATAAATGTAACGATACCTACCTATCAGTGTTGAGTTTTCGATTAAATGGTCATTGTATTACAAAGTATGATCAAAGTTTGTGTGTGATATAAGTAAGCCTAGGTAACCTCTGAGTTCCTGTAATCTGGTACCCACATTTCTAATTCTAATTTTAAATTCTCGTTATTCATTTTATGCCTTTTGAATTGGAATTTATTTAATGTTATACATTGATTAAAATATAAAGCAATGGCAATTTAACACTACCAAGAGGTTAAATGGTTTTTGAAGAATGTTGTATGATAATTGCATTCTTTAAATTATATGCAAGCAATCAATTTTTATTTTATAATTTAATTTAATATAATGTTTTTTGTTTCTAGACATGCCAGAGGAAAACTTCCCCTTAGACCTCCAGAGAACTCTGGATCAACTAGAAGATCCTATGCTTAGTGCACTAACTAAGGGCCAGTACTATAAAGCATTCATTACAGCATTAGATAGTAATGTTGAAATCAGCACTTCAATGATGGATAGACTTTTAGCTGTGTGCGTACAGGATTTGGAGTCTGACAAGAAGCCGATCATTTATGTGTTGAAGAATATTCAAGCCATTTTAAAAAGAATTAAGGTGCGTAGTTTGACCAAATCTTAATTATTTATTAGTGCATCTGTATAATACTGAAATATGTGCATTTGTAAAGTAATCCACATGTCTGACAAGCAATCAAGCATTTCATGTTTAAAAAATTTTAGTAAAATTAAATATTGATTACACTGCACTGCCTTCAATTCTGTTCTAGGTACAAAATAAACACTATCCATGTAGTTGAAGGATGTGTGAGATTATAATTACTTGTATTAAATTATAATTATCCTAAAATACTTTGCAGGCTGGAGATGTCATAGCTATATCAAACTTGCTCCCATCCTTATTGGCAGTGTTAAACATAACTAAGACATCAGCATTGATGAGTAAAATGGAAAACATGCAGAATTTGTGTTTTGAGATTTTGTTGTTGTATCCAAATGAGATACTTATTGATATTGCTGTATTGCACACATCAGAAGTGATAGAAGTTCTCAATTTGTATTGCCATCAGCAGATACCAGTTGAAATAAGAATATTGGTAAGTACCTCTGAATCTAAGTCATGTAATAATGTGCCTATTTACTTATAACCAATTCTAAATAAATAAATTTAAGAATAACGTTGGTACTAAATTACCTCATCTTAGTTTTATTGGTAAGGGAGTTGATCAACTTTATGGAGATTTATTCAATTTAGTTGAAAAAGAATTTAACAGTACATTTATGAAAAAAACTGTGAAAATTAATCACAACAAGAAATCCAAATTTAGTAACTGGGCTACCCCAGGCATTTTTAAAAGTAGAAGAAGACTATTTGAATTATACGAAATTAAGGCTAATTCAAATGATCCTTCCGTTATAGAATATGTTAGAAAATATTCTAAGCTATTTAAGCAGGTATGTGCATCTGCAAAGTCGAAATATTTAAAGGGAAAGATTTTATCTGCTTCTAACAAAAGTAAAGCCACGTGGAATATTATTAACATAGAGACTTGCAAAAATAAATTACACGATAACAAGATCTCTCTCAAGATAGACAACACCAAGATTGATAACGACTCTGACGTGGCAAATGCATTTGAGTCTTTCTTCTCTAAAATCCCAGTCTCAACAACATGTAGTTTAAACTCCAACCCCCATCTTGCTGAGTCGATCCTGAAATCGCGAGTGGATGCTTGTCAAAACGTCTTTTGTTTTACATATGTCTGTCCTGCTGAAATTTTAAAGAACTTTAAGAATCTTAGCATGAAAAAAACTGAAGATTTATGGGGAATTTCTGTAGATATTCTTAAAAATATAATCCACGAAATAGCACCCCATTTAGCATATATATTTAATAAATGTATTGATGCTGGTCAGTTTCCTAATTTGATGAAATTGAGTAAAATAATCCCATTATTTAAATCAGGCGATAATAATGATCCCTCGAATTTTAGGCCGATTTCCATACTACCAGCACTTAGCAAAATTTTCGAAAAAATTATATTCTCCCAGTTGTTATCATATTTTACTACCAATAGTCTCCTCCACAGTAAGCAGTACGGTTTTACGAAAGGCAAGTCCACTACCGATGCGGGAGTCGCACTAGTCAAGCATATTTTTGACGCGTGGAAAAACAAACAGGATGCAATAGGAGTTTTTTGTGACTTATCTAAAGCATTTGATTGCGTTAATCATGAAACATTGCTGATGAAGTTGCGACATTATGGTGTTACGAACAATTCACTTAGTTTACTACATTCATACTTGCATGACAGAATTCAAAAAGTAAGCGTTAATGGAACTAACTCTTCTGGTGCCCCTTTATCTATGGGAGTACCCCAGGGTTCAATATTGGGACCTTTACTTTTTCTTATTTATATAAATGATCTTCCGTACTTTTCGGAAGACCTCTGTGAGATAGTATTATTTGCTGATGACACCTCACTCATTTTCAAAGTTGACAGACAAAAAAAAACATTTGACGATGTAAATAATAGCCTATCTCAAATACTAGAATGGTTCACAATAAATAATCTCTTACTTAATACTAAGAAAACTAAATGTGTAAAATTTTCAATGCCAAATGTCAAACAAGAGAAAACAAATGTAGTTATTAGCGGTGTGCCCCTAGAAATTACAAATTCTACAGTATTTCTGGGCATTACTGTTGATTCAAAATTACAGTGGGGTTCTCATATTGCTACCCTGGCAGGGAGACTTAGTTCAGCTGCATATGCGGTCAGGAAAATACGTAGTTTGACTGATGTTGAAACGGCAAGATTGGTTTATTTTAGTTACTTTCATAGCGTCATGTCGTATGGTATTTTACTATGGGGGTCTGCAGCCGATGTGCAGACTATATTCGTTTTGCAAAAGAGAGCCATACGCGCTATATACGGTCTTAAAACAAGGGACTCTCTCAAAGAATTATTTAAAAAAATTAACATTTTAACAGTAGCTTCACAATACATTTTTGATTGTATTGTATATGTACGCAAAAACTTACATTCCTTCATTAAGAAGTCAGAATGTCATAAATTTAACACGAGAAATAAACACAGACTTGCTGTTCCACATCTAAGACTTCACAAAATTAGCAATTCTTTTGTGGGGTTAAGTCTGAAGATCTTTAATAAGCTGCCAGAAAAGATCACTGCATTACCTATGCATAGATTTAAGTCTCTGATCAAAAATTGTCTAATGAAGAAAGGATATTATAAAATAGAAGATTATATTAACGACAAAAATGTTTGGAATTGATAGTCATACGCTATGTTGTTTATATGTATTTTTATTTTTTTTTTGCATGTTACCATTTTTGTAAGTTTTTGAAAAGAGTAACTATCGAGTTTCTTGCCGGTTCTTCTCGATAGAAGCAACATTCCGAACACGGTGGTAGTATAATCTGACGATTCATAAATGCTTTTGTAAAAGTTTACATGAATAAAGACATTTTCTATTTCTATTTCTATTTCTAAGTTCGATCTGGTTAGTTATTGCTTCTATTCTTTTTATAGTACTATACGCCGTACTAGCGAACTTTAAATATTAGAAACAGAAAAATTTTATCTCCCCCTGCGGTGCGGGAAGATAAAATTTTTCTGTTTCTAATAGTTATTGCTTTTTTTTAAATAGTATAATTAAAAAAAAATGATTTTTAAAGTAGTGTAATGAATCATTATACTAATGTTATGAACATTAATGTTTATATGAATGTATAGATGTAGGTATGTGTGTATCTTTCATGCTAAAACTAACTAGATTTCTATAAGTGAGGTAGGGCATAGCGATTTGTCGCTTGAACTGGAGCAGCCCGACTGGTGAAATACCTCCACTTTACAGAAGACCGCAGCCAAATAACAATCACTTATGTGTTGTTGTGTTCCTGCGTGTGAGTAAGGTTTCCAGAGCACCTGGGGGGTGCTATATTAGTAGCAGGGGTCAAGCCTTCAAGGTAAGGGCGGCAAGTCCAGTAACATATTTATTATGCTGTACTTGTCACCTTTACGCTAGGACCTCATTACCACTTAACATCAGGTGGGATGAGGTCAATCTTGAAGTGCAATATAAAAAATAAAAATCTTGGTAGGAAGAGAGATGAGATAGTTGATTACATTATAGATACTTTTTCTTCAAATCTTAACTTTAGATTCATCACATTAACTTGAACGCGGGACAGAATCCATTTGAGAAAAAAAAATCCCTAAATAATGTAATTTGGGATTAAATATGTTAATGAATGTAGTCAGGCTATTAACTTTGATTACAATTTTAGCCATGTGGTTTAATATTGAAGCTGCTGAAAATTATGCCACCGGAAAAGAAATCAGCATTTGCAGCAGAAAACATATCAATATGGTTTTCCAAATTTATACCAATCGCAATTAATAGCATAAGTAATTTGGCATTCGCTGGAAATGAAACATTGAATTTGAAGCCTATGCAAGCATTAGAATGTTTGACAGAAGTACTGTTACCGATTGATTACTCCGGAAATCCTCAGTGGCACGAATTTCTGGAATGTATTCACAATCCTGCTAAGTAAGTACATTGTATAGTTATTTATGTTTTAACTACAAAGCTATAGATTTATATTTATTTCATCATTAAGTACAACTAATTTGTATAATTGAGTATAATATAAACTAAATGTTGAATATTTTTTCCATGAAACAAAGACTTTCTTGTGACTTAAGTGTTATTTGCACCAACTCAATTTTAATTGTTACTTAAAGATTTGCTGCTGTGTCATTGTCTGTAACAGTTAAAATTAACTTGGTGCCACTAATTGGCACAATAAGTGGAGATAATTCTTAATATGTATGCTTATTTTGAGTTTTTAAAGTGGTCTTTTTAAAAAAAATCAACATCAACATTTGCTGGCTAATATTTTTAACCAACTTAATTTTTTTTGCAGGTATCCTAAAACAATGCAAATTATGTTAAATTGTGGTAGCAATAAATGGCACAGGCTATGGATAATGTTTATTAGACTTCTGAAACATCAAATCACCAAAACATCATTTTCACAAGCAAGCCCTATCAATTCTATGCTGCCCGTTGTTGAGCAAGCATTTAAAATGGATGTAACACAAAGATGTTGTGCATTCCAGTGCTGGGACGTATTGATTGACAATTTCCGAACAGAAACCAATGAAGCATACGTTATCAAAAGGCTAAAGTTGTTAATAATTCCACTTAAATCAAATAATGCTAAAGTAGAAGATACAGCTGTAGCTAAACTAAAGACTTGGTGGCATTTGATTAAAAGCTATCAAACTAAATTAGACAAGTTTGTTGATAAAATACTCATTTCATTTCTACATTATTGTTTTGGCAGACATGTTGGAATGTCTCCGAAATCTAGTTTGGTTCCTGGACTAATATCACCTAAAGTGAAAAGACTGACTGTTGAAAGATTCATTGAATTGGCCGGTCACTTGTGTTGTGGTGGTTGTACCGATGTGCCTAAATTAAATACAAGGATTATATCTAAAGCAATCTTAGTTGACCATTGGAATGATTGGGTGTATTCACTCAAAATGGCCATCACTATATTTAATGAGGATGTGGGAATAACAATTCAGCAACTTGAATGTTTATGGAAATCTTTTGTAATGACTGTTGCTGAAATGCCCGATAATAACATCCGCAAAGATCTTTTCAATGATTTGCTATCTGTAGTACTTAGTTTAGACAAGGTAATGCTTTCTTTTTTATTTTTTAGATATGATATTATGTACTAGACTGATTTCTTGTATATCATACTGATTATAGAGTATTACAGCATTTGAATGGTTTGTTCAAAGTTTGAGAAACAATATAATAATTTAACAGAGAAAATCATAGAATGAAATCAAACTGTGTGGAGTGGACAGATAGCAAAGATTTATGTTTGGTTAACTTTAATTTTATTTAAATTCAACAGGGACTTGAAACAAACAGTAACTCAGCGAAGGTTATCTTCCAACTTCTTGTTGTTTTATTTGGTGAAGAAAAAATCCAGGTTTTGTTTAAGCCAAGAGATGAGCCAAGTCCCATTTACCAAATATTATTATTATTACTGAGTCCATCACTCAATGTTTTTTATAGAAGGTAAGCTTAAAAATTCAATTATTAGATACCAATAATTCAATAAGTGTAAGTGGCGCTAACTTTATTTTTAACTGACTAACAGTTGTGAAATGAGTCAAACTGCAACATAAAAAAAATCTAAACCATGTTAAACTGACAGACAAATATCTCCATACAATTATAAAAGAGATGGCGCAAATTATGCTAAGAATAAAATAAACCAACTGTATTACATCAATTCTAATTTCCATACTTGTACCAGGTGATTGGTTACCAGTGTTTAGTTCGGGTAGTCTTCGCCCCTTCTGGGCGTGGTAGTCCCACACACGCCGCTGTCGTCCCCAAGGCAGCGGTATGGTGCGAAAAACCATTTTCACCCCCTTAAAAAAATGGCTTTATTACAAAAAGAATACTTATTTGCCAAAACTCTTTAGCACATTTCTATGTCTGATCTTAATGCGAGGTATGTAGGTGTGTGTTAGTACTTTGTCTTGTAAATAGTTATTAATTTATTGTACTATAACCATTGTTGATTCGGTTTTCAACTACTTACCTAAGAATTTGGTTTATGGATGTGATGTTCACAATCGCCTGTTTTGATTTGCATAACATAAAACATTGTTACAGAGGTGAAACTTCGGAAATTGTGCTGAAAATGAGGCCTTTGGCCAATTATATGTTAAAAATAAAAGAATTAATTCCATGGGTGCTAAAATGTCCTGTGCAGGAAAATATTTCATTCCTTCTAACTGCCCTTGCGGAATCTGTACACGAGTCAAAGTATGAAGATGTTGGAGAATTAACTGGGATAATGCTGTGGCCATTAGAATCTACTAACTTTTTCACTGATGTGAGTTAATTTAAGAATGCTATAATTGATATTTTAAAAAGTATTCGTTAAGTTATGAATTGATTTCTTTTTGGTCAATTTAGATTTGACAACTGATCAGTAACTTTAGCAAATTTAGTGTTCAGGTTGTAAAACAATATTTTATTTGTAGATGGATATTTATTTTTCATTATATAAAACATTTAAAAGTTTTCTGCTTTGTTACAGGTGGAATATTGTACTAAAATATGGATCTCATTGATAACCTACATGTACCCAAAATTAAAAGCCAAAATCAAAGATAAACTTAGAACATCCATAAGCCATGATATAATTCAGTCTAACGCACATTTAAAGCTACAATTGTGTTTGGCCATTCTGAACTATGAATTGGAGAATGATTCAGGTTAGTTCAATTAATTAATTCATCAATATTGTCTTCTTCAACTCCAACAAAATTAATGACAAATGATTAGAAAAGGCATACATAAAATCTATGAAATGTGGACAAGTTTTGACTCAGCCCAATGACCCGCTCATTGCAATCTTGGTGGTAATGGAAAATGTCCAGTGCCATTGTAAAATCAATGAGACAGTGTTGACGAATTTAGATTAAATTATTGCATTTCCTTTAAATACAGTTTTAAGTATTTAATTTATTAAAAAAAGTTTTTTTTTAATTTATATTAAATTAAACCTTACATTTCTTTTTTAAACCTTCATAAATTCAATAGTTTAATCTTCGTCGGGAAAGACAAAAAATATCTTGTGCTAATGATAATTTGCATTTACAAGTTATAAATGTGAATTTGGTTTTTGTCACACATAACTTTTTAAATGAGGAAACTTGGGTAAGCTTGCCACTTAAATAGATGAATGATGACGACTTTAGTAATATGATGTCATTCTGTTCAGTATTATTAATAAATTAAAATTTAGCAAATTGTTATTTCATCAATTTTAAAATTTTCAGTTGTTGGGTGTAGGAAATTTGTTGAATTACTGATGACAATAATTGACAAAATAGATGATTACAAAAATGTAAAAAAAAGTTTAATAATGCTGACTGACACAGTAATTGTTATAATGAAGAAATTACAGGATGATATTAACTCAGCACTTTTAAAAAACACATTAAACATCATTAAAAACTTATTAAGATTCATGAATACTGTATTAGAAGGAACTAATGAAACTGTGAGTATAATAAAAAAACCTATTTGCTAAAACATCAGCTTAATTCAAATTAAAAATGAAAATCTACTAATGGTAAAATGTTTTCAGCATAAAGTTGAAGAACAGGTGTATGAGAGATTATTACAGAACATAGAAAATGTTGTTCAACGTAACGCGATTTCAGCGACGGTAGTTATTGAAGAACTGTCGTCCTGTACTTTGCAATGGCACGAACATCCTAAGATTCATCATTCAGTACTAAACATAATGCAGACATACGCATCAAAGTGTAAGGAGGTTGATCTACCAATGTTAAATAAAGTTAAAGCTGCTATTGTTAGTTTAGAATCAAAAACAGATACCGACAAACAAGACCGACCTGAGCTCTCTGAAGAGAAATTTGCAGCGCCTGATAACAAGGCAGTAGCAAAACAAGTTAAAAAGAAAGAAACTACTATTGTGAATAAAGTTGTTGAGAATGGAGAGGAATATGAAGTTATAAAGTCTAACTGGAAATTCAATCCAAGAAAATTAACTGAAAATCAAAAAGAAAAGTTACAACGAAAGAGAGAAGACATTCCAGCTTTGTATCAAGATTTATCCCAGTCTCAAGACGATTTTAAACTTTCTACTTGGAAAACCGACTCACAAGATACGTCATCGACAAGTAGCAAATCAACAACAAACAGTAAGTCCACAAGCACAAATGTATCTGAAATTCTCAAGAATATGCCAAGTTCTGATGTGGTACCAAAAATAATAGAAAATATTTTCTCTGAGAAGAAAAATAATGACACCAGTGCAGAAGATAAACCAGTAAATGATACTGCAAATAAATTGAAGCACACAAATATTAGAGATCCCAAATCTCCTCGTATGGCTTTAAAAGACAGAGTCTTTCGTAATGTGAGAAATTTGATAGAGAAATCTAGTGTACAAAAAGATACTAAAGATTTGTCAGAGAGTCTTATTCATGTTGAGAGTATTCCTAAAACGCCATCATCAAAAATGATTGATAATACGTATTTGGTTAATTCAGCACCTCCTAATTTGGGAGCTGAAAGACCTCCTAGGTTAAAAAGAAAACCTAAAAAGTTTGATGACGTTCAGATATTTTCTCTAAAAAAAAGTAGACGGTCATCAAGCTTAAATGATTCACAATCTGATTCACAGACCGAATGTCCAGTAGCGATTGAAGATGTCGAAGGCCAGAAAGTGCTAACTGAGCCTATGGATGTAGAAAATATCTGTGATGAAAGTTATACCGGAATAAAAAAACCAGCAAATGCTGATCCAGATATTGAAAATCAAACGAAGATTTTTGTTAAAATTGCTGAAGCTGAGACAAAGAAATGTACTCCTATAGAAAATGAAATAGAACCAATCTCAACAACAAGCATACATCAGGAATACGTACCCAAGTCTGTTTTGACAGAAAATGAAAAGGATAAAGTAGAGATGGACAGAAAATCACCCACACAGTTAATCTCTGATGAAAAAGAAAATAACCAAAGCAGTTCTGATAGCGATATAAAATCCAAACCCTTAGTTGCATCTGTGTTAGTAGATATAGTAAAAAATGTAGAATGTACCACTCAAGAACTGAGCGATATTAGTAGTGGAACTAAAGTTACTAAAGATCTGCTAACTAAAGAAAATTCTGGGAAATCCGTTGATATGGTTTCTAAAAATGATAATGACGAAAAATCTCAAGACTCTAATGATACTAAACCCAACGGCAATAATATTAAAACTCCAAGAAATACAAAAAAACAAGAAGTTATGGAATCTAGATCTGGAAAAAGAAGTGCGCGGAAATCTAGGATCGAAAAAGAACTCGCTATTGATACTGTAGAGGGTCATCCTTTTTTGAAAATACAAACAGAAAAAAGAATTACAAGAAAAAATCTAAATAACCAAGTCAATTTGAATAATTCACGACGTAAAAGTTTAACGGACAAATTAAATAAAACAAAGGTGGATTCTAAGAACATAGGAAAAATTCAACCGATCCCTTCGAAAAAGAAAGAAAAAGATACTTCTTCTTGCGATTCTAAAAGCGTATCAGTTACTGTTTGTGAGAGTCAAGAAAAAAGCTCTGAATCTTTAGACGATCCTCCAAATTCTGAAGATATAATTGAGAGCTCACAAGATTCTACTTTTACGACTATATCAACCAAACCCTCTAAACCTGCTTTAAAGATATTATCAGTAGTAGTGCAAAAGGTTCCAGTGGATGTTTCAATAAAACAAATTCCTGTGAGCCCGCCCCGTAATCTTTCAATCGACAAAACAGCAAATGTAGATAGCAATGATGACACTGAATTTCCTGAAAATAAAACCGCCGAACACGATAGGACAGATTTAGATTTAACGGAAAATATGGATACGCAGCCTGTAGATACTAAAGCAATCGAAGACCAGAGCTCCAGTGATGTTATTATTATCAATGATGACGACGAACCAATCGTCATTAGTGCCGAGACTCAAGAAATAGCCGAAGCTGATACTCAACCTGTTAATCGTAGTTCTGAAACTCAAGAAATAGCTGAAGCTGACACACTGCCAACAACCTGTTCTGAAATTAATGAAATATCTTTAAACAAACAAGCAAAACCGACCATTCGATTTTTTGAAGACGACGAGATTCAAATAACTAACGAAATTGCTGGTACTACTGAGGATGAAATTACAACCACAATAAGTGAATCTATGGATGTGTCCACTAAACCTGATGATGACAATACGGCTTCATCGCCATTTAAAGACGAAGAACAAAGGAAGAAAGATTTCCTTGATAATACATTAGAGATTTCGCCAATCAAAACTATGAGTCCGGTTAGAGACAAAAAATCACCATCGCCAGAAACTAGCAGTGATTATGTACTCATTAAATTGACATCGCCAGTTCAGAGCAATGGTGAGCCTTTTGAAAAGTGCAATTCTCCTGAAATATTCACAGAAGATAAAGTATCTCCTGACAAACGTGATTTGTCACCGCCTAGAGAAGAGACTGCTGTAACCAATATGAGTCCAAGTTCGGCGTTGTCCCTTAAGAAGAATAGGCCTCAAGTGCGTTCTGGGGGGAGAGCTGCACAAATGTTAGGGTTATGTGTACCTAATCGACTGCAGACTATAATGAATTCTGAACGAACTGAATCAGAAGAACCTAAGAAGATCAGTCCTTCCAATACCCCTGCTCGTAGAAACTTACGCATCTTGTATAACTCTGTTGGGGGAGACAGCTCTGAGCATTCAGAAGAAAATGAAGATAGTGAAAATTTCTTAAAGTTTAAAAGAGTATTGCCGACATCCGACTGCAGTCCTTCAGGACCTATCTTGAAACGAAAGTTAGCAGAAATAACTGACGATGCTACAATATCACCTGCTAGCAAAGTAAGTGTTAGTTCCTTGTCTCTGTCCTGTTCGGTTGTATGTTGTTCTTGTTTTGTAATAATAATAATTCAATATTTTTCAGAGAAAGAGAGTAAGTTTCCATGATCCCCCAGTGTCAACGACTGTAGCAGTACAAAAATATATTGAACCTTGTGGGATCAGATCTCCGCAAAATTCTGCACAGAAACGTCAAGAACGACAAAACTTACGGTCACAAACAATTCTTAGTAAATCACCTAAACGACTTGATAACGTGTTCAAACTTGATACTGTGCTAACTAAAGCGGTTGAAAGTTTTACTGAGCCAGACCAAACTAGCAAAGATATAACACAGTCTATGTCTTTAGATGAGACTCCTGTGGTGGAAATTGTAAAGAACAGTGATTTAAATAGTATTGATCCAATTTGTCCTGATTTAGTAGATTGTAATGATCCTATTGATGAAATTGCTGCTGAGTTAACTTCAGCTACTATGAAGCCAATGTTTTTGAAAGAACTGGAAGGTAAAGTAAACACTGTTGGTGATTTAGCAAAAATGACTGAACTTGAGGTGAACAGGATTTGTATAAAAGCTCCAAAGGTGAAAGTCGCTAAGAAAGTATTGAGTGCTTATGCTTCTAGAAGAGTTATTACGCCTGAAATTGAACCAAAAGGTGTTATAGAAATTTTGGACGACGAAATTCTACCAGAAGTGAAAGTCATTGAAAAGAATGACATTGAAGTACAGACCAGTGATGTTGTAACAAATGACATTGAAATTCAAACGGTAACTATGCCCACGATAGAGGTTTGTATGCAAACTGATGAAAAAATAATAGTTCATACTAGTGCACAAACAAATGAAAGTGGTTCTAAAACGACTGAAGATTTGATATCATCATGTTTGGCTGAGGTATATTTTTGTTATTAATCATAACAATGTTCTTTAGTACATTTTAACATTCTTTATTTATATTGTCGTGTTTTTATCTTTCAGAGGCCAGATTTTGTAGACAAACTTGGTAAACAACTAGAAGAATCATCTAAGCAAAGAATCGCTGAAAATTTGCCGTCTAATATTATAACCGACTTGTTTATGAAGAATGTTACAAGCGCCAATTCTAAACGTTTAATAACACAGATATTGGAGAAGCAAAATAGGTCTAATTCTTCGAAGGAACGGTCCGGGAATGACTTATTATATTTACAGGATTATTTGTGTGATAGGTTTGACAATACAGATCTGATACTGTTTTGTAGCCAATTGTTAGCCAAAATTCACAGTAAGCATTCATAAAATAGTATGTACATGTTTAATCGAAGCGTCCAATTGGTAGATGGCGGTATATAGGTTTGCACAATGAGCAGAAATGCGAATGGGTGAAAATATTGTTTGTTGCTGTCGCTTGTGATATAAATGGTATCGATTTTTTATAATAATAATTCATACACATAACAACTATTTGCAATACAATGGTATTGTTTGCATTTATTATATTGCAAATAGTACATTAATTTACCCATGGAGACTGATATTACGGTATCGACATTTTAGCGACAAGAACATGACATTTGCTTTAATTAGACAAGGTGACCACTCTCATTTTGCATTTCGTTGTCTTCATTCAACATTATTAAGATTACGTTTTAATAATAAATTAGCACGGAATTTTAAGTACTGTACGAATGTTTTTACTCGGTGAAGATTTCTTACATCCAACTTTATGGAAAAATTACAAAAGATATTTTTACTTTGAAGTTATTTCGTATTATAATTTATCTGTACCTACATTGTTTGATTTATGCATTCGCATATGCCGTGTCTATTTACTTGTACATAACGGTGTTTTATTTGATTAAATTTCTTTATGTTGAAATTGATCATGATGTACTAGTTACGATTTGAGTTTGTCACATTTATATTTAAATGTTGCGTTATTAAATTTTGGACGTGTCTTACAGCTATAGTTGCTTGTAAAAATATGTTCTATTATATACCGAGTGAGAATATAATGATTGGTAATGTTTTTTTTTCACTATTATATTCTACTTTATATGAACATGATTGTTTGTTCCCTAATGAACATTTGGAAGTCCGAAGCATTTGTTGTCATAATGGATATCAGCTGATAATTGAATGAATAATGCTGTTTTTTTTCTATGTTTTGATATCAAATCGTGCAAAAAGTATTTGTGTTATGTTTGAATGTGCAATTAAAACATTTCCAGTCAGTTTATTACCATTCGATGTGATAGAAATGATAAATAAGTGCCTGCTAATCAGTGAGTGTTCTGTTGTGTTCACTATAGCTTTATTTATTAAGCTTATAACATCGTCGTAATATATTTTTCATACAAAGGAATTATTATGTGTTCTATTTACATAAAAAAATCAACGAAATAAGTACAAAATTATATTGTACTTATTCACCATTTGTCTGTAGTACAACTCAAAAATAACCAATGATAGTTCAAAGTCTTGAATAGATTATGTAGGGTTAAATTTTGTATTTTGAATAGAATTGTATATTTTTTAAACAAATACCTATAAATGAAAACAAGCTTTATCAAAACTAACTTTATTAATATTAAACAAATTATTTACAATATTCAGTCATGATGTGTAACCAGAATGGTTACAATAATGTTCATTCACACAACTTAGCTTCAAAAATCACTATTACCACACAATGGCAATTTATCTTATAAATGAATCTGCAATTCTGTATAATTCTAAAGTAGTATATTAGTTGTAGTTATTGCTCATATCGTAGAATTGATTTATAGTGGGATGGGATAGTTTTCATGGCAGCAAGACATATCACAACTAATATTTACAGAATTTTTCTAAACACAGGTAATGTTAAAGCTTTTCTTACACAAACAACGGGATCTTAATTGCCTATTTGTATTACACACTTATATTTACACATTCCACTATAGTAATACCTTATCTAACCCCAGATTGTTTAATATCACACTATTTAATTATGAAACTAAGCATTAGCATAGACCACGAAACTGCCTGAATAAAGAAAGGATTATAGTGAGCAAGTGAAACACTGACTGAATTAATGTTTTTAGTTTAAAAAGTATTATATTATACATAGTTGTAGGAACTAGTGTTTTAATAAATTATTTTAAAAATAACTTTGTTTCACTTAGATTCTGAGATTTGTTCCGGCATAAACTGCAAGTTTGTCTGCAAGGAAATAGCGGCAATACTTTAAAAATCATGTTGTTTAGTAATTTCCTGTGATGATTTACTTATTATATGAAGTATATCTATTGATTTTGAATGTACAAAATTCTAAGGCACTGAAAGGACAAATATTAAAATAATACTTTTTACAGTCTACGGCGGAACATTATTTTAAAAGATTATGTTGGCATGATATCTTACTATGTATCCATATAGCTAAATACCACTTAAAAGTTGGTCTTATGACCTCAATAAATATAAATTGTCTTAATAATCATGATGACTAAGCTTACAAACTATTAAATTATCAATATCGTAAGATTCTCTTGTGAATTTATTAAAGTCTTCGATTTTGTAATTAATGAAGACTATTCTTTAGGTACTCTGTTATCTTCTAATGGCCTAATAGCATAAATCATTAGAAAATCATTGATCTCCCAAAAAATTCAATAAACAAAAGCAATACATACAGACAACTCTTTCCTTGACTACAGTTAGATATCTTAAAATTATATTTTTATTCAATTTACGAAGTAAAAATACTTTGGTCCACAAATTGAGCACTTCATTTAAATTGAAATTTCATAGAAGCTATTGTCAAGGAAAACGCATTTCTGCTACGTAATCTAAATGTTCGAGGTTCTGGTGTGAATTGGATCGTCTGGGCGCTCGTGGTCTATGCAAATTGTGATGAGAGTGCGCGCGCATCACTCTGTATGTTCCCTCCCGTCGCGGGCCCGAGTCACTGGTCTTGCGAGTGGTTACCCAGTCATCGTCTCTGGATCTCTGCATCACAGGAGCTTTCCGATAGTTATCAAATACGCGTCGATTGTCTTCAAAGCGCTGTCTTTGCCAATTCCGGTCCAAATCGTGTCCATATAAATCTAACTCGCCCGACGGCTGGAACTGACTGGGACTTTGACAGTAGCTCGATCTTTTCCAACCATCCTCATATTTTTTACGGCCGCTTTCCTCATCTAATTGGCGACGCTGCGATTGATTCGAACTACTCTCACTGGTGTCCTCACCCGATGTGCCGATGCCCAGGTCCTTATCGTCGCCGTAAATCTTGTAAACGCCGTTCGGGTTCAAAGTCTTGCCATTAAATATCTGGTCGTTTAGCATCAACTGCGGGTGTGGTAGACAGTAGGGGTGAGGATAGATTTTCTCTATTTTTGACATTTTGATGTCTTCTTGGTGTTTTGTGCATGATCCGGGGCCGAATAGGGACAGTAGGACAGGCAAAAGGAAGAGACCATGCATAGCTCCGAAGAATATGACCATAAACACCATTTTGAAGAATACGGAGAATATGTAACTGTCAGCTAGAAGAAGAGCTACGACACCGAGGATGGTACTAAATGAGCCTTGAACTATTGGGAGTCCAAGGGAATATAGGCATTCGCTGACCCTATCATTCGGAGATTTGGCTTTAGAAGCCATGTAGGCATAGCAAATGTGAGCAGTAAAGTCGACCGAAAAACCGATGCACATGATAAGGTTTATCATGGAAATGGAATCAAGGTTGATATCCCATAAGGCCATGTAACCAACGACACCGATTTCTATTGAGATTATGCTGAAGGCAACCCACAGTGAGCATAGGATATTGGGTATGAATATGAACGATGTGATCATCATCATGAGAGCTCCGTAGCAGAGATTTTGAATGGATGTTGGTCTGACGAGCTCAAACTGAAAAAGAAAACAAAAAAATTAGTATCGATATTATATGGGAACTAAGATACTAGTGTTTGAATATACCTAATTTATTTACCTGATCAAAGAATACAAAATACGGATGGAAGACTGAAACATTAAGTGGCGACTCGGCAACGATGTCCCTAAGAACTTTGACCATCTCCTTCTCGTGGTTGGTGCCGCTAATATTTATCGCTTGTATCAGGAATCTCGAAGCGATTATTTGGTTTCCAGCTTCATTGAGCTTCACATCCAAAGAGAAGGGATTGGCAGGGAAAAGCCATAACTGTAAAAAAGACATGTTTGTAACTCAACATGGTCACGAAATTTTTTCAAGATAGTATGATATGAAAAATACTTAAAGGGCTATTATTTAAATGGATTGAATTTTAATGGAATATTAGTGATGCTTTGTAAATGAATTTTTATTTACCTCTTTAAGATTTTGTATGAAGTCTGGTTCGTTATCGATCGTCAGATTCAAGTAGTCGTTATTTCGTGAGACGTAGGTTATGAATGTCCGCAGCCAAGATTCGGTGTACAACGAATTCGATATGTAAGACGTATTCTCCAATTTCTGCGTGAGGGTTTCTACTTCATCTTGAATCATGGGGTCTGAATAGTTGTAATCGCCACTTATCACCACCTGAAATACAATATTATTATGTGTGTTCATCTTTAAAGCTAAGGTTTTAATTAAAATGTTAACTTTGAATCTTGGAGTTCTCGTATCTCTAAGATTTTTGGATTGTCGGTAGATAGATGTGACTACACTGTAGTGTAGGTTCGTGAACGTTTTAATAATTTATAGGATATTCAAATGATGTTGTTTTAGTTGAGCCATTAAAAGTTATCACTTTACCAATAATTTGATTTAACTCAAAAATCCACCTTACTCGACGATTGGGGGTAACTTAATTACCTGTATGCGGTAAGGGAATTCTCTGTAGTAAAGATCTTCACGGTCAAAGAACTCTACAGAGTATGAATCTTCTTTAGAAAGCTTTCTTCTTTCTAGTCCTTCGTTGAGGTTCGTAACTCCGTATCCGGCGCCGGCCAAGTAAGCAAGGAAGACCACGATGACCAGGGCTTTGACTGGGCCCTTATTTAGCAAGTCGGCCATAGTGGTGCGGAAGAATGCCATGATGCAGTGTTCTTTGTTGTCGATGGGATTGTCGGGGTCAGCGGGGTCCACCCCGCCAGTGCAGAAAATGCGGTACAGGCAGGACTTTTTCTCTGTTGTCAGAAACAAACGATATTTAAATTGTGTGAAATATTATAATGCAAGATGAAGAGATCATGAATCGGACGACCTGTCATCACGCACGTGATTGACAGGTTCTCTTCTTTTGAGACTTTGAATGATCTCTGATCTCTGAACTTTATTCATACTGAAATGCCTTTACCCACCATTAGGAAGATTTGTTAAGTTATTTATGAATATAATTAAAATGTAAAACAGGATGAAGAACAAATTGCTTGTCGGCATGATGTTAATTCTTCAAAGTTACTGTTGCGTGACTAGATCTTAGATTAGATATATAAGGTAGGTATATATTATAGAGATGGTATCTACCTGGGTGTTACGTAATTTATGATAAAAGTAGTAAATACCTTTTCTAGCTCTCGATTCTGGCAAAACTTTCAACATAGTTATGGTGTGACGGTTCTGTTTTTCTCGGTATCCTGATATGGCCACACACCCAGCGAAGAATGTTAAATGCCATATAAACGTGAAACACACTGCTAGACCTAAAACAGTTAAGAAATTAAATTTAAAGTAAAATCTCATCGTCTTGTGTAATTTTATAAGCAGAGGTCGGAATAAGTAGTTATTTATGAACTTCCATCTAAATGTAGATATTAATGCTAGGTTTTTCATGGGGCTTTCATACGATGAGACTGAAAACATTCTGAAAGTCCGGAAATAGCCTACCAGACCAGGATTTGCAATGGAACATCCCGTGTATGTTCATAACGTTGTTAAAACCTGCATTTCGCTATTGTTTTATTTTGTTCTCACAACCTGTGTAAAATTGTGTAAAAGTAGGTTATTACCTTTTTTCATGAATGAATTACGGAACTATTTCTGCTTTTCAAAACTAATCTTGGTATTTACAGAATATCCTCTTTATGTTGTCGCGGTATGAAATAAAAATAAGTACATAAATAACAATTAAATAAAGCAGAAATTCTGACACTGTTTGCAAAAAGGCACGTATGGTGGGAGAGCTGTGTCCGCTTCCATCGCCTACGTATTTAAACTATACGTTTTACTACACGGTACCTACCTATTTGGTTTTTTATTAATGATACGAAGTATGACTTAGATGGTACCAACTTCAAAGGTTTTTGTAGTTTCTTACCTGAATACATGCAGAAGATCTGTACCGAGGGGAATGGAGAGAAGACACCAATGAAGAAAGATAACATATCCGTGACTGATGTGATGGTGATGGAGACTGCAGCTTCTGACAGCATGACTGCCATGCGCTCTGGCACGTCGAGCTTATGCGAGGCGCGGCGCCAGGCGGCGAGCATAACGAAGGTGTCATCTATGCCGATACCTGAAAGGGCAGACGTGAATGTTAGTAGAATAGCTACTAAAGAGTTTCAATGTTCCACTATAGGGCAAAGGCCTCCGTCATTTACATTAAGTCACTATTTTAATAATCAGATAGTAGGTCCTAGCTTAATCGCTACGATTGCCAAATGCAGATTGGTGTTCGCAAATCGGAAATTGAAACCAAGACACTGAGATCATAGTCCAGTAGGCTTGAATAACTACACCAATGAAGCATTTGTCTTGGGCAGAACCTGTTGTAAACATAACCTACTCCAATGTTGAATGACTAACATAAGTTTGAGCTATATTTAATAAATATTATAATTTAGAATTCTGATGAGATGGTAAATCGTACGTAACACTATCTAAATAGATAGGTATGAGTATGACTTACATCACGAGGCTTTAGCCTAGCAAAATAAATATTCACCGATAAGTAGGTATAAAACGGTGTGGTTACTAAAATCCAAAAGCAAATTTCAAACTAGTTTGAAGAGCAAATAGAAAAAAAACAGATATATCCCGGGACAAGGACGGAGATAATTTTGTGCGTTCATCAGCTTACCAATCATAAGGAAGGGAGCAGCCAAGTTGATGCCAATGAACGAGATTCCTAAATAAATAGCGCATCCGAAGGCAGCGGCGGTAGCCATCACTGCCGATATGTTCCCAAGCAATCCCAGCCACGGCTTTGACCTGACCCAGTCGGCCATCATGCAAGTGACTATCGAGAAGATGCCCATAAGGATGAAAGTGGAACTAAAGAACGGGATGACGGTTCTAGTGTTCTTCTCGAGCTCGTGGTCCAGGGTCCGCGAACCGAAGCGTGCTACGGAGATGTGCTTAAAACGGCCACTGTCTTCTGCGACGCCTACCGCGTCGAGAAAGGCGTCTTCCCATTCAGCACCTCTGAAATGAATAAAGGTAACATTTGTTTAGACATTTGGTTTAATGCTACTCTAAAAAGGGAGTTTATTAATGCTAGTTAAATGAGGAGAATCATCTCATGAAATTTCCATGCCTTTTGAGCAATTAACTTTTCCAGAAGGATAGATAGTAGATATGTAGATCTTCATAGGCATGACCATTTTGCTGGAAGACCTTAAATTCACCAAAATAAAATTTACAATAACTTTATATACTTAATATATTTCATTAAAAACAAAGTTTATTTATTTATTTACATATTTTATTTATTTATTTATTCAAAAACAATACAGTACTTCATGACATTTTCTGCCAAACTGCAAGACATTTTGTCGGCAGTTTATTTCCACTATTTGTAACTGTAAATAATAGCCACTTTCTATGGATATCTAGGTCCATATAGGTTAATATGACCAATTTTTATGGTCAAAGTTTTCTGATTGGTCCCCAACGAACTATTAGCAGAAATAGAAACGTTATGAACTTTGGTAATTAAATGAACCAGGTCATGTAGTAAGGGAATAAAAATAGATATAGGTTTTATAACCTTAGTCTCCACTAAGCAAAGCTTGTAGGCTTCTTGGATTCCAGCAGAAATCTACGGCTAAAGTTCAGTAGGTAACGACGGTGTATCGTTAACGTTTCAGATACGTTTCATTACATTATCTATCTCAGATACCTATCTGATTCACTTTTTGTTACATCCATCAAACATAGGTATGTAACAAAATTCCATTTGACAATTAAAGCAATCAAGATACCATGCAAAATTCATACCCAACTGTAATGCAACGCGTAATTAGAGTTGCAGTGTTTATTGCTCACTAGCACCTCATTGTCTGTAGGAAGCGTGTTGCAAAATCTTGACCCACAATTTGTTGTGATAGCAACCTTTCTATTCGTATTCTTGTCCGATATTACGCGCGCTTAGTATTCGAAACGATTTCCCGAACCGTGTCAAGACCGATGCTCAGTATCTAAGTTATCATGCCGGTTGTTTACACAAAATACACTGGTATTGGGATTGTAAATCCTTACTAATATTATAAATGCGAAAGTAACTCTGTCTGGCTGTCTGTCTGTCTGTTACGCTTTCCCGCTTAAACCTCTCAACCGATTTTGATGAAATTTGGCATAGGTATACGTTGAACCTCAAGAACGGACATAGGCTACTTTTTGTTAGAAAGTAAGGGGGGGGGGGGGGTTATGCCACCTTTGAAAGTTTATATGGGAAAATGATTATTTTTTAAGTTAGAGATATGAAAGTTGGCACAAATATAGCTCTTTTAAAATATAGACTACTTTTTGTTTCGAATAATAGAGGAGATAGGGGTAAAACCGACCATGAAATGATGTAGTCCACGCGAACGAAGTCGCGGGCACAGCTAGTAAATCATAAAAAATTTATAATGGACTTTCTCTCAGTAAAAAATAACTTGCATCTACAGCGGACTTCTTTCTGCCATCATATGTAAGTTAAGTAAAAAAGTTGTACACGATTATTTGAAAAACTATTCTAAAAATTAGGGTCATTTACAAAAAAAAAACATGCTTTAGGACTTGCCGGTCATTATCTTTCTACCTACTGTCGTAAATAAATATGAAAGTTTAGTTATTATTTAATCACGCCAAAGCTACTTACTTCTAAATTTAGCACAGATACATATTACCTACTTGTAACACAAAAAATCGAAGTGCGGCAACAGATACATAGTCATTTACACGAATTACAAATCCCAATTTTTAAAAAAAAACAGCAGCCTTATGAGAATTATATTTCCACAGAATCAGTTTTGCCTTTAAGTACACCTGAAGTAACTAATACACGTGGAGGAAGAAAGACAGCAAACATAAGAAGCTTAACAGATAAATAAGAAATTAATGTCGATTGGTCTGTTTCCTCCCAAAACATAGGTAATCAACTCATCACTACTTCCTGCCGTACATATCGCATGTAGAAGTACCTACAGGCCAAACAGTTTGCCTATTATCAATTTAACTAATGGTATTGTAATTTCGCATCCGCCAGTTATTAATTTAACGGTTAAGTCTATTCATGAACTAAAATGAATCAGTGTGTACCTACAGACAATTATTTATAAACTTACCTACTTCAAAATGATTTGAGTACCTACCTACGTAAATGCCAAATTTTATTAGGACAGGAACTGCGATTAAAATCATTTTGCGATTGAATGTGCTTCAAAAGGCACGGATTTATGACCGTGGTTAGGTGGATCCAAGTAGGTAGGTTTGGTTCCTTGTAGTTGTAGGTAAAAAAAGGGTTGCGAAAATCTGATAGGTGTTGTCCAATATACCTAATAATTAAATGACTCGACTCATCAAATCCGTACTAACGGATTCCAGGTTCCGTGCACGATGCGTAACTAGGATTAGCAGGACTAGGTGAAAAAGTTCGGCAGAAAAGGATTCCACTGACGTCTGGTTAACATTTTTTTTTTATAGTAGCGTAGTATATTGGCTCCTCTCAGCCTGATGGTAAGCAAGAGAGGAACCCACATCGCGATGACAACGGATTTGATATAAAAATATCCTATCACATATTATTATATAACATTTAACAAGGAATAAATCTTACCGCTGTTGCTGAACTTTGTTGTCAGTCCTCACGAACCAGACAAGCTGAACCGCGGGTACCGAGACTATCATGTCGTCCACGACCTTGGATCCGCCGAAGAAGACGGGAAAAGCATGCGCCTCCCAAGTAACAGGGTTAAGCATTATTGGAAAGGTCAGGTTTAGCTCTCCTCGCTCCACCTGTAAACATTATACAAAACGTGTCAGAAACTGTTGATATCCCGATGTTTATGTTGTTCCGGGTTCTCAAAAAGGTCGACTAGGCCTCAACTTAGGACAACTCAGTCTTAGAGCCGTATTAGCCGAACCGTTAGACGATAGTATTCAAAGGGCCACCCTGCCTGGAAGGTACAGCCACGAACAATAAAAGGTATGACTTGAACTGTAATGACGTTATCATAAGGCTTGTGTGCATAAATTCGTGGTTAAGACCGCAAATTCGCCGCTACCAAAGATTGAAAATTTAGCACTAAATCAGAAAACAGGTTTAGACATATATTTTGCTGTAGCAGATGTATTTAGTTGTTAATTGTGATTAATAAATAATTATGAGGTTTTATTAAAGATGCTTTAAAATAATTGGCCCAGGATCGATCCCACGAAACAACCAAATGTGCCAACGAAGGTAGCCAAATTACGTGGAAGGTATTAATTTAAATGCATGTAGTGTTAAGACCTGGTAAGACTTAATAAATTAGAATCCCAAAAAATAAGTAATGCAACTCTGTTGTAGATCAATGTTTCAGGATATCTACCACCAGTTAGAGGTATTATATTGTCTAAATATGCATATGTATAGTAAATGCCAATCTATTTACAAATGGGATTTTCTTTGATTGATGATTCAGATACGTATCTCTTGATTGTGACATGAATACTCAAGTGAATATCAATGATTGATGAAGCATGCCTGTACTTTAAATCAGGTTGGTACTGCACATGTTTGGAGTGACTTTACAAATAGTTATATATTAGTAATAATATATTTTGTGGGAGTTTTACTCGTATGAACTTCTGTGTAATATTTTTGTTGAGTAAATATGGCTTAACTACCACACTAGTCAAATTAATTACTTGAGGCTTGTCCGAAAAACCTAAATCATACGTTGGTCGACCCGGTAATCGAACCTAGGACTCTGAGATTACCTGGCACTTAAACCTCTAGACGATATCATTTATTTCCTGGTAATACCAATTTACCCTTCACCTACCACCTGCTAAATCACGCAGGGCGACATTAAAATAAAATACTATTGTTAATGCAATAACCATTGTGGCTTGCGGTTTTGGTAAGTAAATCGTCGTGAGTAATAAATTATCTATTGTTTATAAAGGGACTGTGACTCACTGACTATTGGCGATTAGTCGCCTTGGCGCAAACAATGTGTTCGGAATTGGACAAATGGATTTATGACGGTACCTCAGCGCTCAGCACGTGGCAATGAAATGAATACAGGGTGCCGATTTCCTGTTGGGTTTTCTTGAGGGACGACTGTTCAAAATCCACTGGTTCTATTTGCTATGGTGTAGTTTTTTATGATGAAAGAGTTTTGGGGTAAGTTTACTGGACTTCTTTGTCGCAATGCTAAACTTTTACAATTACTGTATGTCCAAGTAATTATTTACGGCTGCTCTGTCACTACAGAGCAGCCGTAAATACCACTGTATAGATATTTATGGCTTTTCATTTTTATAGTCTTGTTGGAAAAACGCTTACTAAGATTTGCTTAGTGTGAAAATATTTGTGTGTCGATTGCAGCATGTCTTCCCAAATTTCATTTACCTTCTTCTCTTCTAACCTAATCTGACTACCGCGAAGAAAACAAAAAATAAATATAATCAAGTATAAGGTGCCAGAATTGGATTGTTATTTTTTGTTATGTTCGTAATTGTAATAAATGAATAATAAATAAATATTTATCATTACTACGCAACTTCGTAACGGGATCGTTCGTAAGCATGGAAAGTCGCGGCAAGCCGCTAGTTTTTATAAACAAATTTGATATCGTAGAAGATATTACTATCCGCGGTATATTATGTAGCGTCACACTAATTCAAATATGTGACTCGTAGATGAGTCATATTTTCATAAAATAAAAACTTCTTGTGGGTGAATTAAAGGGCCTATTCTAAATGTTTTTTTTTAATACCATGTATTATACTTACATCACGCGTGTTAATCATATTTATATAGCGTGACTTCAGGTAATCGGCTTTTGGTTTTAGTCTAGACCATTCAAATTTGAAATAACCATAATCTTATCAAATAATTTATAAATTTAGCATCACTTAATCTCAGAGAAAGTAAAAGAAAATGAAAGTAAAGGAATCGGTGCTGTGTTAAATACATAATCAATGTGTGTTTGTTACTGGTTTTTCTGACACACAAAAAATGCAAATTCTTTGTTCGACCATGTTTATTTTAATGAGCACAGTCTGCTTTCATTGTATGAGAGTATTCATAAAGAGATGTGTGGTTTTACCGCTTTCGCACTTTTATACAACGTCGCCGTTTGGAGGTTTACGCTGAAAGTACCTAACTGTAAATGCTGGTAGGAGTTCATTGAACCATACAAATCATTATTACAATAAACCACTTTTGAGGGCACTTCAAAATACTTTTATATTTTTAATTATTATATTATCCAAAATCCAAATTTTGGATTGCCCTTATGTCGTGGGCATAAATACTAATCACACTGCAAGCTTGTACTGTGATATACTATTGACAGCACCTACATTGGGCGTCCTCTGGCTTTCTTTAACGTTACATGACGGGTTCAATGAACTTTGATGCGCTTTTAAATGCCATGGACTTCGCCTGTCAGTAACAGGAGCGCTTCATTGCTCTTGGCTGACGTTCTCACCTCTCCAATGATCTTGTCCAGGTTGAGTATGTCGTTCACGAAGCACTGCCCCTCCCAGCGCGCGCACTCCTCGCGGTAGGTGAACGTCTCCCCGTCGGGCAGGGTCACCGTGACGTTTTGGACCAGCTCGTCCAGCTCCCGGAGTTCCTTCCACACTTCCGTTCGCAACATGTTGGTTATGTTGTCTTTCGCGACCACTATCACCCGGCCGAACCTTCCTGGAAAGCAGAAGAAAATATGTCTACGTCATGACGTTGAACTTGCTTTAAAGTAGATAATAATATTTTTTAGCAAAAGAACAACTGACTATCGGTACAATTATCGCGAATCCTTTTCGCGGATTTTCTACAAAAAAAAACCATCAAAACCGGTGCATGAACGACGAAGTTATCGGTCGCATTTCGTAACCTAGTAGTACATATGTTGAAGTAGATTAGAAATACGTGCAAATTATGAATGGTCTTAATCGGTAAGAATTTACAAAACAAAACCCTTTGATGGCGTTATTGAATAAATAATTGGGATATTTACACCTTGTACTAATTTTAAGATATCTAATAATCCTCTCCTCCTCATAAAAGAGGATTTTATATTAAATCGGTCGTAATGTTTTTTTGAAAATATCTTTAAATTCTATTCTATTATTAAATAGGTCTGTGTGCCCAGGGCCCCTATAAGATGTTGTATCGCCCGTTACATCTCATAGTTCATATGATGCCTGTGCCCGGCATTGGAACAAAATAGTTAATTTTATTACTTTTACGGAAACCCTAGGACAAAACCGAAGATAATCGTTTTTAATTACGCTGCTACGAGTTTACGAGTATGTACTGCCTGATCAATATGCACACACTTGTTAACAATACACCTATCAATTGAGTCGAGTGTTTTATGGAGATGCGAGCGTAATTGTAAACATTTATGGTCCTCGCTGCAGAAGTGTTCACTGTGTCTATGTCAACGGCGACATACGCGTGTATTATTGTTTCTTAGAATTGAGCACTCTGAAGAACGTACTAAAGAAGGCGGTTAGTTATGTGATAATTATTAGTAAAATTAGCAGTTCTACGGTTTTCAAATCTGTTCTCTCTCAAATTTATTTTGTTCCTATAAATGCTCTAGGTGCCATAGCGATAATAGTTCGGAAACAATATCAACGCTTATGTTAAAGGAACGTTTGATAGAACCTTGGTCACTCTGTCTTCCAACTCTCCAACAATCCACTTCCACACTGGGCTCGTGATATGAACCATTTCATCCTACTACAGTCACGGGTATTATATAGGTTTGCTTATAATCTCATTATAAAATGAACCAAATGGTAACATGATAAGAACTCAACTGTTCACATATTCGCCCATGACTGTACTCTTAAAATTTAGCTTAGGCTAGCACGAGGTAAGAAGAACATACATAATTTAGTTTTTATAAAACTTTCCAATTCAATATTCGACATTATTTTGTATCAAGCAAAGTTCAATACAAATTGGTCCAAATTCTAAAAGAGGGAAGGTTGATAAGCAGCCGTGTACCCATGACATAACGGTATATTTAGTACATAATCTTAAATCTATCTGTGTCTTTGAATAAAATAAAGGAAGATGGTAGATTAGTAGATTTTAAGTTAAATAATCGTTCATTAGTAAATAATACCTAAAACTCAACTCACTTATACTTATAAATGATAATTATGATCACAATTATCAGTTTAAACAAAATAAATAACCTAAATTAATAAAAATACCACACCAAATCTAAATAGGTACATAAATCAATTAAATATACTAAGTGTTTCTAAGTCGTTTTCATTCATACTCTATAAGTATCTTATTATGTTAACCTACTTTTGATATTTGATTATCATTAAAACTATTTATTAAAAACTTGATACGATGTTAATAAATATTATTCATTTGATTGTCTTGTCAACAGTACGTCAGACTTTGCACTTTGCTTTTGTCTTTGGACCGCCTTTATGTCGAGCGTATAAGAATTAATATTAAACAATATTTTTTTAACACGCTTTTATTAGCTCGGGTTGTATGTATCTATGTATGTAACGGAATCTTTGAATCTTAATTTGACCCACTTCCCGGTCTTTGATTAAGATGAAATTTTGCACACGCTCTGAGTTCTGATGACAATACATGACTAGCTAAGAAACGTCATTACAAATCCAATATGGCGGCCTCCCCAAGATGGCGAACTGACTGTTTGAAATGCACTTCCATGATATGGGTATCAAAAGAAAGGGTTTGCTGTCAGGAATACGAAAAAAATAGTCACGTGATTCAAATCCAATATGGCGGGCGTCCAAGATAACGGACAGGCTATTTGAAATGCACCCCTATGATATGGGTATTAAATGAAAGGGTTTGCTGAATGGGATACGAAAAAGAATTATATAATTATTAATACATGAGAAAACTAAAAAGTAGAAAATAAAAATAATAGTTTAAAAAACTAAAAAACACGCTTTTAGCTCGCACTAAAAATTACAAAATAATTCAGACATTTAAGAAAGAAAGCGTGGAGCGTTTTGTCCAAAAAGAGTAAAGATAACATAAACGCTCCACGCTTTCTTTCTTAAATGTCTGAATTATTTTGTAATTTTTAGTGCGAGCTAAAAGCGTGTTTTTTAGTTTTTTAAACTATTATTTTTATCAAAATATGTTTTATACCGTTCTGGAGTTCATGAATGATGATGAGCAGGTCAGTATAACGACACCGGTAGCCAAAGAGTTGAGTGCGTTTGATTTTCGTCGCGCTATCTCTGAAGTCCCAGGTTCGATTCCCGATTTGGGCATTACTATTTTTCTATATTGTCTGTCAGAGCGTGTGGTGCCGTAGTTGTTTCTGATTTCTGCCACATAGGTGCTTTAGCAATTTATCAGATAATTAGAACAATATTTGTGATGCTGTCCAATTTTACTCGTAGAATTATTGAAATAATTTGTATGTTTAGCACGTACTATAGAGTCTGTATCGGAATGGTTTACTAGATAAGTTTGCCCATTCTTTTGGAAGTAATTAAGTGAAATATAGTAAATTACTATGCACGTGGGTTTGGCCGCGTTGATTAATTCAATTTCAAATTATGATATAAATGTTAATTGTTAGAAAAGTAAGCAGTATCATGGTTATATCATGTTCATTTATATTATGTTTATAATATAAATGGACATTCGTAGCTAACTATACATAAATAAGTCAGATGTTCATGATTAAGCGAGTTTATTAAAGCAAAACTAGGTACACTACAAGCGGAAGGTGCCATTTCACGCGCACTCGCGAGATTCAAACTCGTCAATTGACGAATAAGTCGTGGTTTTGTATCGCTGCAAAAACTCACATATTATAAAGGCCCATAGATCTTATGGTATTTTAGTGCCCTTGACCGCAGCCTAGAGCCCGCTCCCAAAGGCTCAAGAAACGAAAAAAAATCCCAACCGACCTGGCCTGGTGATCCTGCCGACGTTGAACCTGTGCGAGTAGTTGACCTTGAAGTACTCCTCCACTATTCGTCTCTCGAGCTTGCCCTGTCCGCTGACGGGCGAGAACAGGTACTCAGGGTCCATTTCGTAGTGCACTTGCTGGTAGCCGGTGATCATGAGCAGGGTGAGCAGCACTGGGATGATGATGAAGTAGCCTGGCTGCCGGCCTACCACCAGGCCTAGTTTGTAGAAGGATCGGTTGAGGACGTCGTCCACGAACGTTAGTTTACAGCCCATCTGTAACAAAGAAAGGAGCGATTATTTACATGGGCTCATTGTTTTAATTGGTATTAATCTTGGAAGTCTACTCTAACTCCCTTTTGTAATGATTAATCGAAAAATCGGGAGTGGAAACGTGGTTTTTGATTTGCTTAAATTATATTTTGTTTTTTGAAAACGATTTTTTTTCGCATTCGAAGTGAGTTATTACAATTATGAAAGTATCAAATTGCCATTCGTCATCGGAACCGACATATTACTCGTTTTTCGTAGTAGGCGTTCTGTTGTCTGAGAACATTCATGTTTTTTAGGGAGCATAATGGTAAAGATCGATACGAACTAATGCAATTGAAATTTTACTTAGACTGCTGACTTAAACAAATGGGGAAAACTATTCACTAAACAATGATGAATCGGAAAACAGAAACAAAATGGTCAAAATTTAAACAAGATTCCTTTAAAGGAATATAGGTTCCGGTAACAAATAATTGATTTTTCTATGGAAATTGTATGGCGTATGTACCAATTCTCACGAGTCCTTGACTCTTCTTGGCAAATAGACATGACTAATAAAAAAAAATTCTATCAAAAATTATGATAAATAAAAAGTCGTGCATATTTACTCGTAACTACATAAGTAACAATCTAAGGCCGACCCTCGAAGACATCTTTTGTGTATGTGAAATGTGTGTGCCCCTCCTGTAACTTTTAAAATAAGAGAATGATAAAACTAAAAATATACTCGTACATAATGTACATTGAAAACTGGTTTGAACGAGATCTAATAAGAAGTCATAATTGGCTACTTGACAGTGTTAACTATAAAATATGAAAAGTGTTAGATACGTTAGCTTATTAGTTAAGTAATAATTTTACTTTTTTATTTTTTAATTAAAAGCATACTAAGTATTTTATTTTTGCAAAATAAATTTTACTTTTTTTACCTGTGGAACAAAAGAACCGAAACGGAAACCACCATTGCAATTCGGAAATGACAGCTGTCGGCGAAAATTGTTTATTTTAATGTGGCGAAACAATTATTATTTTACCGATTAAAATGAATTATTGTGTCTCTAATCGTATTAAGAATTTATTGAAACATTTTTCGTTTATCTAAATTAAGTCGTTCCTATGCGTATCGGTTCGTTGTCTAGGACGTTGACGTCATAATTTCAACAGTGACGAGACTTGGCGTTTTCGCGCGCTTTTTAAATGTGTTACACAAAATCTTATTTTTCTCTGGTTATTTACATTTTATCTAGATAAATCCAATTGCTTGGGATATAAAATGAACGGGCACACATTTTACAATACTTTTTCAAAAACTGTCAAGTAGCCAATTAAATACGTAAAAATCGTAAACCGCAATTTACCTTTAATTCTATCAACTCCAATATAAACTTTTATATTCCCGTCATGAGCGAGTCTAACTCGCAATTGGCCGGTTTTTTCATATTAATGAATCGATCAACTGAAATAAGAAAACTCACAGCGCAGTCGTTGATGTCTTTTGTATC
This sequence comes from Glyphodes pyloalis, assembly GCA_037074685.1. Taxonomy (NCBI): domain Eukaryota; kingdom Metazoa; phylum Arthropoda; class Insecta; order Lepidoptera; family Crambidae; genus Glyphodes; species Glyphodes pyloalis. The sequence goes on from JAYKKO010000002.1 coordinate 7,383,347, forward strand.
TGGGTGGCTTTTGATTAATTTCAACTAATATGTAGTAAGCAATCCCTACGCTTGGAAGGGGCTTTGCATTGTACATATATTTTCAAATGTATTTGTTTTCTTATGTCATGTAAAAAAACGTCTTATTATTAGGCAGACTCTATCTTCATTATTGTATTTATTTATACAAATTAGGCCTCTTTATAAATTAGATCTTAAAGATATAAAATGTATTTTTGTTCAAAATATTTCACATTAAAAACACGTATGAAGGAGCTCTTACCCGTAGCTTTGCTTATATTAACTTTTTCTCCCTTAGTCAAATACATCTTCTACCACATAGGAGTCATGTAGCATTCTAACAGTGAATTTTTTTTATAATTGATTCGATACTTTCTGATTCGTAAGAAACAGTAAAAAAATCATTCCTCTATATTAAATTGGTTTACATATACCTCAATTCGTATAAGCTTAGATGAAAGTATATATCATCTGGTTAATTTGGCACTTCTTTTAATTGCTCTGCAATTATCCCACTTTTCTCACATCGTTACTTTCTCGAGACAATTTAGTTTAGATTAAATATATTTTAAACATAGCCACCTGCTACGTTGCACTTCATATCTGAGTCACTTAAATTATGAAAACAATGGACAATTTCAAGCTGCGATTGACAAAGATAAAAGTTTTGTCGCTTTTTTTTAATCCTGAACTTAAACTTAGGGTAAAGAGCAATGAAACGTTCTACAATCGCTTTCAAGTTTCAAATAACTGAAAATAAATGATTGCAGTGAAATCTTTGCGGTAAATAATATCTTAATTAAATATTATTTTATTTTTAATGCGTCTTAACATTGGTGACTTTACGATTACTATATTAACTGTATTTATATTTTAACTTTTACTATTTTGGATTTGTTTAAGAAATTATAAATTATTTTAATCCCTATTATTTGCTAATTAAGCATGGTATATTTTTCCGTTGTTTATTTTATTAATGAAGAAATAATATTAAATCACACATTAAAGCTGTAGAATAATTAATGAAAAAAATAAGATTTCTAAATCCATAAAATATATTTTAAATTTGTTCAAATGAACAACAAAACCAATATCTCTATTAAGCGACCTTCGATTGATTGATAATTAGGTTTTGCATTTACATACACCAAAAGTTTACTTACCCCTTGATATTAGCTAAGCGATAACCTAAACTAGTTTTAAGGTAAATATTTAAAGGTAAACGTTCCAATATCCTGTGCACACAGATATATTAACATTTTTAGGATTCTTAAGAATAATGACCATTTGCTTTAAGAAATAACATGTTCATTTTATTTAAATTCAAAGCACTTCAATAGATAAAAAAAGTAAAAATCTCATCACGTACACACATTAGCAAACAACACTGATTGTTTAATGAGAAAATTAAGACGTACCTAGTTTAAATACTTAAATGCTATAAAGTTTAGTTTTTGATTTACACAATTAACTTTTAATTAATAGGAATTTGCATTCATAGATAATTAAATAACATTAATAAATTGTACCAGAAACTCAAATTACAATCTATTAATTAACTGAGTATTTTTTGCGAGTAAAATGCTGATAATAATAAAGAGAAAATACAATCGGACTGAAAACTCCTTTCTGTTCAATGAAAGTCTAAAGAATACTAGAAGAATAATCACATTTTAGGTACGAGGTAATACCAGCTTTTCATAGAATACATTATTGCTATAATGTTCTGTTTCAATATATTGCAATTACTGCCGTGCGCATATGACCAGTTTTATCTGGTCAAGTAACAATATTTTTGCTAAATTACCCACAGGCTATTTCAAAATTACTATTATTAGTTACATTAAACATTTTACTTGGCAGAACATATTTTACACGTGTTTGACTAATTACATAATTACAATTATATGCTACGATAACTTTTGTCGTTATTAAAATTAGGTACAGTGATTTTTGTTCTTATTTAGTAATTTATTACTTGTGACGAAACTATTATGAATTGAAACTGTTGCTGGCATCTTTGTTCGTATTATTTCTATTTAATAAATATCCTATATGTTATTTTAGTATATAATCGGTCTTGCTACCAAATTTCACCCAAATCAATTGAATAGTTTTACGTGAAAGGGTAACAATCTTCTAAACATTCTTTCATTATGCATCCAACTTTCATGCTTATTATATAATATTAAGATTTATGATCAATTATTTTTAATTATAATTTTAAGTTCTATTTTACACCACTTTTTTTGTTGTGTGCCTAATATTAATCACGTAATGACCAATAGTTCGTCTATAGTATTACTGCGTATTTAAATCAAAATAAGAAAATGCTGGATAAGTTTGTATTAACATTACTAAGATTATTTTCGTTGTTCTAAACCTACTAAATATGAATGGAGTCTATATTCATTTATTATATGAGTGAAATGGTTTGGTATCTATATTAATTGTTATTAATTACATACTAGTGTAGGTATTATTACCTACAATAAATATCCTAATAAGTAATTTATATTGTAAAAGGGATAAAAATCACATTTCAGAGCTTAAAACAGGAGTGCCTCGCATCTTATCTTATTTTTAAAAACTCCTCCATACAAAACAGCCTTTTCTACCTACAGTTAGGCAATGATCTTCATTCAAAATAAAATATCACTATGCTATGGTGTTTTAGCCACCGTGCTAATTAATCACTTAGCTTTTCTAGTATCTAATAATAATTTACCTAGTACGATGAATTATTTATCTTACGAACAGAATACATTTAATTTTACTACGTCGCATTGTAAGCACAATTACTAGTTATACCGGCAAATACATGTTACAACAATTCCATTAACGCTAATCGTATCGTACTGAAGAATCATAAAAATAAACCGTAATAAATTACTGTAAGAATTCATGTTAAAACAGTTTATAGTGTTTAAAGTTTTAATTAAATATTATAGGGACCATCAAACAGTTAGTTAGAGCAGTCCAAATAAGGAACGGTTAAAATTACATAAGACGTATAAAATTCAGGTAAATATTTTTAATGTAGTATAAATTGTATGGTTAGGCAGGAGAATGAAGCACACAGTCGTTTTTAGACAGCTTTTAAGCAAAGTCATTGTGATGACATGTTTAGCGCATAATAAGTGATTTTTTTCAAAACTTTATGTGTTCAATGGAGTTGGTGACGTAAAAGTTCACCCATTACAGATATTATTGAGAATAGAAAACGTAATATTCATTGGCTGATAACAAAAAGCGTGAAATTATCTCGCGGACACAAGATTTCTTTAGCCACTATTACGACAGTTAAATCTTACTCAATGGCAAAATTTATTAACTACTTACTAGCTACAATCTTATTTGTGGGCCAATACAAGTGTAATGTGACTTTGATACTCGTAATTTCCTAATAATAATCAAAATCTGTAGTAAAACATTTTGAATATTGTGTAAGAATTTTCATGTTACTTCCGTTGAACTAGGGGTGATTTGCTCCGACATCCGACTACCAAAATGTTGGCTACCGCTCACGTATAGGAATATTTAACTCTCATAAACGAAACGAATCTAAAAATCCAGTTTTTAATCCATTCACATCGTCTAGATTTAAGCTACTTCAGCTGCAGATCAGGGTGAACCTGATTCCGTGATGCTAAGCAGAAAACGTGTCCATACGAAGTCTCGTGATCTCAATGTTTTTCCTCAAACCTGATTGCTAGTCAGCCGCATTACATCGTCGAGATAAACGCTGATACGGCGGTTGATCAGCGCGGACCGCCTTGACCTGCGCCTTTCACAACAGCCCTAATTTGCAGCAGGTGTAAACGGCTCTTTATAACTAAGCTTTTTATATCTACTCACCTGTATCCTTAAATAAGAATAATTTCGCTAATTTGAAGAAACAGAAAAATTTCGAGTGGTGTGGCATTCGAACCCATGACCTTTATGTATTGCGCGTGCTGCTCTTCCAAATGATCTTGCTGCAAGTTATCGCAGGTTTTTCTGTTTCTTTAATATATTTAAAGTTCGCTAGTGCGGGGTAAAAGTAAACAATATAGTAATTTCCCTAATCCCTATGCATTTTTTTTAAACTCATCTAAAGAACTAAAATAAATAACCACTAACGTCGCCTACTCAAAAAAAATGTGGCAAATGACCCGACTCCATTATCGGACTATTAAAAAAAGATTCAAAGGTTGTAAATGACCACGCATTGATAATGTAATAGATTCGGGGCGACCTCTTTTATATCGGCATCCAATGGGAAGATAAAATATAAAGGAAAGTTCGTGTCTCACATGTTAACGTTACTTCATAAAAATGTATATTTAATGATCTTGCATTCTTTGTATGTTTATCGATTGAACCTACCATACTATTTCGTTTTAATTACAGTATAGGTAATTTAAAAGTTACTTTTTCACCTGGAGCATTTGCCTGTTACGTTACAGAGCATTACATCAGCAAGGGAGGCAAACCGAGATTACAGATCCGATTATTTCATTAGTGAGCCAAGAGAACCAAACATAATAGAGCATATGGGTATACGTCAATGCGCACCACATGTATGCAATCGAGTTGCTTTTGGATCTAATGTTATGTAACTAGCAAGCCTTGTCAGTATATTATGCAGGATAGTTTAATACTGATCAAAATGTCACATAACAGGATAATGCTGCACATGAAGGGACATTGAAATATTAACTCAGACTCAACAATCAAATTGGATTTAGTCAGTTTTTACAATTTATATGTAATTTGATACATTTAATAACCGTCAAACTATCAGTACACAGCACTAATCCACATAAAACTATTGGATTGTTGCAATACAAAAGAATATATCTGACAAATAAAAATTGATTCAGATATGAGAATACATTATAAAACTACAGATCAAAAACTGTATTCTTTCAAGAACGATGTCAGTAGCCGTGTTGTATTCTATGAAAAGATTTTCAATATTTTCAAGTGGTTATCTAAGTATCAGATCTTCTACTTCATCACTAAAAGACATACCATCTTATTAAGCAAATATTACGTATGTGGTATGATGTGAGCATTATCCCTGCAGCGAAATGCTCACAAGACAACCTGCTCAACAGTGAAAGGAGAATAAAGTGATTTGCATAATCGCTTGAACTCTGCTACTTCTTTGTCGGAAGCTGTTCCCGACTTACTGCAAGCCTTTAAGCTCACTTTCTCCTAGTAATTATCCAGCTAATTAAGTTAAAATTATGATCTGATCACATCGCGCGGTTATTCTAAGAGAAAGCCGTCGGAAAGCGATTTTAATTGATACTAAATCTGATGTTATCCATTAAAACAATGCCCGTTCTGTCTCAAAAGTGTAATCGATTTTCACCTAGTAGTTCTCAGGTAGATACTTAAACAGGAATAATGGAACAAAAACGAATAAAACTGTCGTCGTTAACTGCTATTAGATATTGCACAGTTTCAATAAAAAATTTCTATCATAATCTGGTCGTGCTAAACATAATGGAAAGTAGGAATTTATGGTATATTTTATTTCAGCTTATAGTGTCCATCATTTCAAAAATGGACAATAAATGTACATTATCAGCACATCTTTGCAGCCGTAAAAAAGATTTCTGTACAGGAAAGAAAATGTGTAATGGTCTCAAGCTAAAACTGTTAGTTATAAGGCGACTTGATATAATTATCATAGAAACAATTTAATATGTAAATTACAATCACGGTAATTGTTCAGGACTCTGATCTCTGAACGAGCGAAGCTAAGTCCTTCTATAAACTACCTAACAGAGCAAAGGTAGCACTTATTTTTCTAATGAAGTTAATTTGTATCAATCAATTATATTTGAAAATAACATCTAAAACATGACTCACAGCAATGATTCGAACAAACTTATAGATGTTCATATCGTAGTCATCGATGCGAGTTATTATTTTTTTTTATTTGAAAAAGGGGCGTCCGTATATTACGAAAGGCGTTTCAAAGAAGCGAATTTTACAAGATCTTATGTTGATCAATTTCAGATAAACGTATTTTTTGCAAATATACTGTAAAATACTCAGTTTATTTAGTAGCTCGACACAACATTTTAATGTCTTAACTATTCGCCTGATATAGTTTAAAAACAGGAGCAATCAAACTATTTCCACATATATTTTTAAATAATATTATGGTGTTATTACAAAAATGCATTTGAAAGTTAGGGAAGGGAAAGGGTTGGAGCCAATCTTCATGGCTTCTCATCAGGGACTTTGGGAAGGCATCAATGTGTGAGGGATTTCGGTCTTCGAGAGGACGGACTACCTACAAACACCCTCGTACCTCCCCATCGCCTATTGTTTTGCGCTTTTCGAATATACGAGTTGTTGAACTATAGCTGCCATAGCGTACGTAATCGTGGCACCCATTCCGCTACCGAGTTCACTGCAGTATAGCACTGCGCTATGAGTCACTCTAAGTGCTAAGATGTCCCAGGTCTGAATCGTTACATAACGTCCTAGGCACACGCCCGCGTAGAAAGTAAACACGGCCGGTCAATGCCATTTCGTCTGTCGCTATTGGCGTGACGTGCTGGCATGCCCACTAATTGCGGATTGGCGGAAGGTCGATCAACCTGAAAAAAACCACAACGAAAGGAACTGTGGACGGTGTGCGGCAAGCGCAGCTATGAGGTTTATGATGTACTATAAATTAGAGAATCAAGAATGGGCTGGTTAGAAAAGCCAAACGTAGATTATGCACCGCTAAAATCTAGTTTCACGTTACTGGGATAGCCAAACTGAATATTTGTTTACTCTTTTACTAACAAACTACTCAAAGTTTGTAGTTGAAATTGGGTAGAAATATAGTTGACAATTAAATAAACAAAATTTATACTTTTTAAAGTAGGTGTCCTTTTTAGTGGCTAAATACAGAAATAATGCGAGAGTTGAATAATATGAAACGAGCTTTTTTTTAATGCATTTATAATAATCATAATCAATTCATTTATTCATGTTGGTTACAAGTAACACTTATGCATCGTCAAAATGAATACAAACCAAAATTGAAGCTACAGCCGGTTCGGAACCTAATCCTACCGAGAATAACCCGGCAAGAAACTCAGTAGTTATCCTAATCTTTACAATATTTTGGGCTAGAGAACTTAAAAATATGGTGTGCTAGCGAGCAAATAATCATGTCCATACATGTTTATCATTAAAATATTCATCAAGTTTGTAGTACCCTTTTTTCATTAAACATGATTTAACATAGACCTTAAATTTATGCATGGGTAAGTCAATAATACCTTGCGGTAACTTGTTGAATATTTTTATACTTAATCCAACGAATGTTTTACTGGTTTTGCGGAGCCTATGGTTTGAAATGGCGAGCTTATGTTTATTTCTTGTGTTAAAACTATGTATATCAGATTTCTTATAGAATAAATTAAGATTTTTACGAGTATACATAATGCAGTCAAAGATGAATTGAGACGCTACAGTTAAAATATCAATTTCTTTAAATAATTCTTTGAGTGAATCACGCGATCTTAGGCCGTATATAGATCGAATAGCTCTCTTCTGCAATACAAAAATAGTTTGTATGTCAGAAGCAGAGCCCCACAACAGTAGACCGTATGACATTAAACTATGAAAATAGCTGAAATAAACCAGTCTCGCCGTTTCAACATCAGTAAGATGCTTAATTTTTCTGACTGCATATGCAGCCGAACTAAGTCTTTCTGCCAGAGCACCTATATGAGGACCCCATTGTAGTTTAGAATCTACAGTGATTCCTAAAAAAGTTGTTGAATTAACGAGTTCAATATGTTCATTATTCATAATAATATCAGTATTAATTTGCCTTACATTAGGCATTGTAAATTTAATACATTTAGTCTTTTTTGCATTGAGGACTAGGTTATTAGTAGAAAACCAATGCAAAACTTGTGAGAGAGTATTATTTACAACGTCATATGATTGCTTATGCCTGTCAACTTTAAAAATCAAAGATGTATCATCTGCGAACAATACAATCTCACATAGATTTTCGGTAAAGTGAGGAAGATCATTTATATATATTAAGAACAGAAGAGGTCCTAATATAGAGCCCTGGGGCACGCCCATAACAAGTGGTGCGCCGGAAGAATTGGCTTCGTTAACATTAACTTTTTGTATTCTACCAGTTAAGTATGATTGCAATAAAGATATTGCAGGGCCTGAGACACCATAGTGTTCCAATTTTAAAAGCAAAGTTTCATGATTGACACAATCAAACGCCTTTGACAGATCACAAAAAATACCAATGGCATCTTGCTTTCTCTCCCACGCATCTAATATATGTTTGATAAGTGCCACTCCCGCATCAGTGGTGGATCTACCTTTGGTGAAGCCAAACTGTTTATTATGTAGCAAATCGTTTTCATGAAAATGTGTTATTAGTTGATCGAATATAATTTTTTCAAAGATCTTACTAAGCGTTGGCAGTATAGAAATAGGTCGAAAGTTAGATGGGTCACTTTTAACACCCGACTTAAACAGGGGTATTATTTTACTAAATTTTATTAGATTCGGAAATTGTCCCAGATCAATGCACTTATTAAATATGTAAGCTAAGTGAGGGGCAATGGTAGTAATAATAGTTTTTATTATCTCTAGAGAAATTCCCCATAAATCTTCAGTTTTTTTAATTTTCAAGTTTTTGAAAGTTTTTATAATTGTATTATAATCAACGTGTTTGAAACTAAAGGAGCTTAGACACTCACATACACTAGACCGGAGCAGAGATTGAGCAAGATGCGGGCAAGAATTTATACGACTAGTAGTAACTATAGGGATTTTGGAGAAATAGGTTTCAAATACATTGGCCACTTCATTGTCAGAATCAATAGTATTTTTGTTGATTTTTAGAGAGAACTTGTTTTCTCGAGTTTTATTTTTACAAGTCTCTTTGTTAATAATGTTCCATGTAGCCTTTATTTTATTTGAGGATTTCTTAATTTTTTCTTTCAAATAATTTGATTTAGCAAGAGCACAAACTTTTTTGAAAAGTTTAGAATAGTTTCTAATATATTCTATTATTTTAATATTGGTACTATTATGTTTAATTTCATACAATTCAAAAAGTCTTCTTGGACTTTTGTAAATACCCTTTGTGGCCCAATCACTAAATTTTATTTTAGGATTGTCTATTTTAATTCTTTTTTTAGGAAATTTAGAATTAAACTTGTCTATAATTGTATCAAACAGTGTTTTGTATAACTGGTCAATGTTATTGTTCAATACTGGCCTAAGGGAAATTTTTTCAGTAATTTGTTTCTTAAACTTGTCAATGCGACTGGTAGTGATTGGTCTGCAAGTGAAGCTTGAAAAAGTTGGACTGAGATGATGCTCAAGCACTGCTTTTTGCCCGCTGTGGTCCGAGCTTATAAAATTAATTATTGATTTTTCCAATACATTACAGTTACAAAATATATTATCTAAGCAGGTAGCTGACGTGGGCTTTACTTACCTTATATCATGATTGATTATGATAATGAGTAGGTATGTTTCTTTTTTTAATCTGAAATTCAGGTAACCAACTTTAAAAACCTTACCCAAACTGGACAACAAACAAAATTATTTCTCCGCGGTGATCAAATCTAGGACCTTTAACTAGGACTCACTAACCTGAAAATGTAACCACTAGACCACGAGGACAGTTAAGTCACTCCTACCAACACACAGCGCAGCATTACTCTGAGAACTACAAAAGAGAATCTAAATCATTAGTAAAAAAAGTCGAATGTACAGACAAAAGCACGTCAGACTTTGGACTTTGCACAGCCTTTTATGTAGTCGACATAAGATATAATATTAAACAGTAAGTTTGTTTACCTTGACGTACTGTTAACCGTACGTATCTACAATAGATAAATGATTGATTAAAATACTTTGATCTCTCTAATCAAGAGATAAATGTCATGCTATTAATTTATACACGGCATTTAACACTTCATGATGATAATAACCATTTGTGAAACGTTGTGTAATCTGAAAATGGAACGTATTGGAATTATCACTTAGATAATCAGGCATTATTGCAACATAGACATTTAGTTATTCCCAGTTTATGAGCGTGTTGCCTATTGGTGCATTTTCCTTGTAATTTGCAGTGTTACGTAAAATCTATAATTGCTACGATCCAAAGGTAAATGGTAATACGTTTAAAGGCACATAAAAGTAGCTGCAAGTGATCCTTTCTTACACCAAGCTTTAATTTTTCTAAACGCGTGTGCGTTGAAGGAAAATGTCGTTTTGAATACCTTTTTTTTATGCCTGGTTCCAATATTTTACCATGAATGACTATCTGTTTTTCTACGAGTCGTTAATTGTTCGGTCATTTTTAACTTACGCCTCGTATAGTATATTACTATTCGTAACTAGAACGATTCGTATTTATTATTGGAACCCAGAAACAATCGAATACTGGCTTTAGAGAGACTTTGCCCGAGTGAACTTTTTTAAAAAACCATGCCACTTTGGTTAAATATAGTTTTCAATATTGGTTAAGTAGTTTTGTGGAGCAATGCCTCTAGTTATCCAAATATATTTGTATAAAATCACTTTAAATTTGTGTGTAATACTAAATGGACAATGATAAATGTAATTAATTAAAAAAAGGAAAGTCAGCCTAATTTATGTCCCACTGCAGCTCTGCTCTACATACATCGTCGAAATCTATTCAATGCTATAATAATGGGTATTGAACACACTAGATGTGCCCGCGACTTCGTTCGCGTGGACTACATCCTTTCATGGTCGGTTTTACCCCCATCTCCCCTAATATTTGAAACAAAAAGCAGTCTATATTTTAATCTAAGTTTCGAGCTATATTTGTGGCAAATTTCATATCTCTAACTTCAAAAATAAACATTTTTCCATATAAACTTTCAAAGGTGGTATTACCCTCCCCCCCCCCCCTTATTTTCTAATAAAAAGTAGTCTATGTCCGTTCTTGAGATTCAACGTATACCTATACTAAATTTCATCAAAATCCGTTCAGCCGTTTAGGCGTGAAAGAGTAACAGACAGACAGACAGACAGACAGACAGAGTTACTTTCGCATTTATAATATTAGTATGGATATCTGAAATACAATAACAGTTTTGTTAAACTTCGATAGTCAAAATTTGAGTTAAGAAAACTTAAACCACTTGTCTATCAAGGCTTGCACTATCATATAACTCTTGCAACTTAAATTGAACTCGGTAAAAACTAGTAAATTAAATAAAGACTTTAAAAATACTTTCGTACATTTCCTTGAACCTTAGTCGTCACAGTATAAATTAAGTGGCATTAACAAGCTTAAAACACCATTGACAAATTTTTTCTAGGCAAGGCTTAATAATTAGCTGAAATAGTCGTCGATTACACATAGCACCTTGACATGGGTCAAGCGTTGAGCTCTGTACTGAACTTGAACCGTTTCGACATAGTACAGCTATGATCAAGTCCAGACTTATTGTATTTTCAGGCATTAATCTGGGTCCGAGATGTTGCTCTGCTAATGCTAGATTTTTTAAGAACTTCCTGTTTAAAATTTTCTATAATGCTTTTAATATGCAAAGCATAAAACTTTTATTAGCATTTGCTTTCTATAAAAACCCTGCGAGTGATCGCTGATCAGAATGCAGAAGTTTGTGTATGAATAGATTTGGATATAAGGTATGGTCTTAGATTAATACAAAAATATAATTCTTCCCCAAAATAACTCAAGTTACCGTATTTATTTATTTATTTAAAAACTTTATTGCACAAAAAAAGTACAAAAAGGTCGACTTAATGCTAGGAGCATTCTCTACCAGTCAACCGTTGGGTCATGCAGATAGTACGTTTATGGGTATTTCGTTTGTAATACCGATTTCTGGGCGTCTACTCTTGAAAACGAAATATGTCGGATCCGATGACGTTTAGTATTTTTTATTGCTCATTATCGCAACTAACACACTTCAAATGCGAATAAAGCGTTATCAAAAAACAAAATATTATTTATATTTGTATAAATAATATTTTGTTTTTTAAATTTTTTTTTAAAATCACGTTTTAATTCGAAACCTTTCGTTTGTTCGTTTCGTTTTCAAGAGTAGACGCCCTGTTTATTTATTACGTAAAACTATCTATTACACCTCACCTTGAACAAGATTTTACCAATATTTGAAATAATAACCGATAGAATATTGCTTATCATTACTTTTTGTAATGTTTGAGGTACTCAAGGGTTTTTTCCCTAATAGTAAGGTTATTTCTTTGCCTTGTGGCCGATATAATACTTACATTCGACTTTGACATAAATGCCTACTACATATTTTTTATTACTGCATACAAGTACCTAAATCGCATTTTATACGGCTGAGTAAACAGACGAAAGGGACAATTTTAATTTTTGTTATAATATTAAATGCAGATCCATTGCGTTGCAGGTTTCATAAATCACCATCAAGCGTGGCGTACATCATGTGCATCGTACATCGCTGTAGACACAGTTAAAATGACCATTTTTTTGTATATGTAATCACATGCCTATATGCACACTGATATACCCTCGTAATCCGAATGTTCTATCAAAAGCGAGACAAAAATAATTTTCTATCGTGTCAGATTTTTTAGGTATTACGACCTTGATGTTTGGTTCATTTAATTAATAGATTTTAAGAATACTATCTACATTAAAATTGATCGTCGTTAGCACTAACAGACTTTTAATAGATAGTATGCATGCATCTATTGGAGATAACATTATACTAGTAATAAAATTAAACAGTTCTTAGATGCTATAATTACTTGCACGCATCATTACAAATGCGAGTCGTTAAGTAACAACTTCAAGTCATCTTGCCATTAAACTCAATTACTATACTTACAACTATTTACCGACGTTATACAATAGTTGTTGTGATAAATTGGACCACTAGTTGGTCATTAAAGCCCTTATTTCTTAGAAGTACGCAATAGACAATCAATTGCATTTGACGCTGATTTGGGTCATATTTTGTTAGTTAATCACTATTAATTTGTTTACTACTAAATCAAGTAGTAAACAAATTGATAGTGATTTAATTATTGAAGTAAGGTTAAGTTATTCTAATAGATAGAAGGTTTAAGTACTTAATTCCGCTTGTGAATCGAAAATATTTTTATTGTTAATGAAAATTAAATCTGTTCGGTGATTTAACATTTACCTCATTAACATTAATATAAGAAATTAAAGCCATGTCTATGGGCTCTCTGTAATGAGCAACGCACGTTTAACTTTTAGTGACAGTAGAAAATGTAACAAGCTGCCGCCACTTTGAAATAATTGTCCTCTATCCTTATTTATTTATTTGAGTTCAAATAAAACGGCAAATGCCAGTTACATTAATTGAATTACACACATAAAAATACAAATTTACAATTAGTTACTTTACAAAGGACAGGCACTCTTATACGTCTCCTTAAGTTGTTCAGTAGAGACCTCGAACGATAGGCCTGCAAAAATTTAGCATTTTATCTTCTTTATCTCACTCTGAAATTGGCAATTAGTCTAAATGTTTTAACATGTGGTTGGTATAGATAGATAGATATCGGTTAGTTTTTCACTACTTGGTACTTGTATTTTTTTTCTCCCTTTCAATTGGGATATGAATACAGCTAATACTACATTTACGCATTTTAAACATCTCCAATATTAAATAAAGGGTAGCCACGGGCAAATCATATTTTGTCTTTTTGTATAAAGCATAACCTTTTCTCGTTATCTATTTTTATTCTACGTAATGATTGTCAGGAAGATATCGTTTTTTTCAATGAGACTACTGTAATTACACCAATGTAATACCAATTCCAGTTCTTACGTAAATAAAATGTTTGACATACCTATGTAATTTCTTTGAACAAATATAGAGTCCCACAGAAGACACCACTATTTAAAATTACCACTTGCGGCTCAAATTACACGCAATAATTATAATGTTAACGACGGTAATTTTTATAATGCATTCTAGCATTATGCAATTGTGCGTTTAATGACTTTGGAGGTCAAAAGGCAGTGTTGGTAATGGAGTTTTAGAGTTAAACTGTAATGGGTGGTCAACACGAAGAACATAATATGAAGGGTTAATGGTAATTCATCGTAGAACGTTGTTTTTTTGTTGAGATATGGAAGGTATTTTCATTTGTAGGGCCGATCCCTACTAATAATGTTTGAAATGTGAAAAAAGGTCTGTCTGTTTACGACTTAACTATTGAACTGGTACTAGATTACATTTATTTGTAAAAGTATAAAAAGACTTGAAAATTTTAAATTTAGGATTAAAAGTTTAAAGTTCGTTAGAGGAGGCACTTTATTCAGGCACTTAATAAAGAGTTGTAGAGAAAGATGTTCTCCGCGGCCCAGCTCGGGATCCGTCTTCGCTCCGGTGCGCACGCACCAGACCACAGGGTTACTGAGCCCCCCATCGCTACAAGATGCGGAACAAAACAGCAGGAGGGGGGGGGGGGGCGCAGTAGACCTACCATAACATCACAGATCACAGGCTGCTATACAGGTAGCGATAGGCCGGAAGGTCGTGTGAAGCGTTGCCACCTTTCCACACTTTAAATTCGAGGATAGACATCATCTCTGTTATTGTAAGTTCCTTTGTAGGTTTTTGGTGGTGCTCTTTAGAATAGAGTCAATTACGTCATTTTTAGAAATTATAAAGTTTGCTTCTTAATATGCTCGATAACAAATGCGCATCTGATTATGTTAGTCGTGATTAAAATCAAGTCGTGTTTTAAAGACTCGATACGAATCTCTCCTTTGAAATGTATCCATATAACCTTTATTGGCTCTGTTGAATACTAACAATAATATATACTGACTTTTGCTCATCGAAAGTTGATCGACCATGTGAAAGTTGCATCGGTAGGTATTGTGTAACAAGAGCCTTTTCTATACAATAACATGTTAAGAAAGCACGTAAAATAGTAATTTTAGTCGTTTTACAATCAATTTGAATTTGTACCATGTTTTATTGTAATATAGCTGCTGCTCGGGATTTTTTTGCATTATTTCAGGATAAAAAGTATCCTTTATGTTAATTTAGGATAATGTCATATCATATGATTCGTAGTTTTTGCGTGAAAGAGGAACAAACATATATTTTAACATTCACACATTGTTCCAAACTTTCGCGTTTAATCTATATGTTTATCTAGTATCTCGTCTATCTTTGTACCAAATTTCATTCAAATCGTTTTAGTAGTTAATGCATGAAAGAGTAAAACACATGTATCTATACATTTTTCAAAATTTAGGATTTCAAATGAGACTGACTGTACTGTGGTGATAAAGCTATCCTTATTTCAGAGCCCAACTGTGATAATCAAAATAGACGCTTTAACAAAATGAGGTATTGTTAGTGTCCGTCAAAGCTATTCTGACCGCAAGTCATTCTACCATCTACGAGTAGCTACACACATATTGACATTCCTTCAATATGTTCGTTTGACATTGTTTAACTAACCCTCGGAGGCTGTGATTGTGGTAAACTCTGACTATTTAGAACAAAGGACACTGGAAACATATCGTTTTATAGGTCATTGTGAGAAGTCTAGTACAACCTTGCCACTTCTGAACATTCTAATAACGTTTCAACAAAACGCTGTTAAAATAATTGAATGTTTCCGGTATGTTTATTAAACTACGCTTCGTTTTTAGTAAAGAATAACTTGATGTTTTTATGACATACAGTTGTCATCAATCTACACTTATATTATAAAAAGGAATGATTTGTGTAGGTATGTTTGTAATGAAAAAACTTGAAAACTAAATTAAAATAAATTCATTCACCGATGGAAAGCGATCTTGATCTAAATTAATGTGACTTTTAGCCTATGTAGGCTATATTTTTTGGTAGAAAATACTAAATTCACGCGTACGAAGATGCAAGTGGCCGCTAGTCTACACTAATATTATAAAGAGGAAAGATTTGTACCTATTTTTGTATGTTTGTAATGAATAGGCTCAAAAAGTACTGGGCCGATTTAAAAAAATCTTTCATTGAATGCTACATTCTTCCAATTTGACATAGGCTACAAAATTAGGGATCCTTGCTAAAATTTGAAAAATTTCAACAGAAAAGCGGGGAAAACCTAATCAAAATGAAGTAGGTAAGTTTCTGGAAGGCAGCTTGTGAAATTTTACAGTTACTTCGAAGTGACAAAACAATTTATCTGCCTATTTCAAAAAAGAGTTTCTTGCCGGTTCTTCTGGACATGATCAATATTCCGAACACGGCGGTAGAATACTTAATTTGTACTGACGATTCATAAGTGCTTTTGTAAAGCTTACATGAATAAAGATGTTTTATATTCTGTTCTATTCTATTCTCTTATAAAATATATAGTTTCAGTAAAACAATTACCTACATCATCGTAAAATACGAGGTTTCCTCAAATAAATCAATGAATCATTTATTCAAGTGACGAACCTCAACACTTACAAATAAATGGTCCAATGCTATTCGAAGGTAAATATGGTGGTAATTTTTACTGGCTTGCATTTAGTTTAAACAGTTATAATCTATTTTTATGCCACAAAAACAACTACCGAAGGAAATAAAAAAAATAATTTCAATCACCGCTTTAGCTCCTTCTGACGCTGTTATTGAAATTCACTTTGATTAAACCTTAGCGGTATATTGTTATATGGTGGGTCTATGAGCACTCATTTGAAATACTATAATTGTGTATCTATTGAGTATTGATTATGTATCTTTATCCAAATTCATTGACTAACGCACCACAAGCAGCTAGGACAGAATGTCAATTCCAGTAGATCCGGTAAAGCAATTTTTTGCAAGGAGAGACATGATACATAATGATTTGGCATCCTAAACTATAAGTATTAATCCATGTATATGTTTTATACAAAGATATATAGAGATCCATCGATCACTTATGTTAAAAAAATGGGCGATCTACGAGCAGAATATGGTGTACGATGAACAGCATATCAAGATAAAACCCTTGCGTTTCGATATTAACTTTTATGTGAACTACATAAAGGCTGTGCTAAGTCCGAAGTGTATAAACTGATGTGCTTTTGGTTGTACTTACGAAAAATCGATTAGTTCTAAGATCAATAGTTCATTGAACGCATTATTTATCAAGTGCCCATGATATTTAGTATAACTTTCATGATAAATTAACAAAACTCATGTCAATTTATTTGGTCTTGAAAAAAATACGTGCGTGCCGAGTGTCGAGGTCATCCAAAAAACTTTTGCAGGAATAAGATCTAAATATGAGCATTACGTGACTTTTAGGAAGGTCAGTCATGTAACTAATTTGTATCAGACTTTTGTTTTCATTTAAACTACAGTTTTGCATGCACTTCGATACGATTATGATATTAACTCGTTAAAATAATGAATATGGTTACGTTATTGGTTGGATTCGAATCCTTTTGTCAGTTTGAATGTTTTATTTATTTAAGTGCATTTATAGATCCAAGCCCAAATATTTTTCTGGCTACCTTTTATATCCAATTTAAGGATGATGAACAGAACTTGAAGATAAACAATTGCAGTTCTATTAAAGTTCTTATGCGCGCGACATAAGAATAAAATAAATAAATAAATAAATATTAGACAACATCACATACATTGCTCTGATTCTGTGGTAAGTAGCTTGAGCACTTGTGTTACAGAAATCAGAAACAACGACGGTACCACAACACCCAAGAACTATACAAAGTCCAAAGTATGTTGTTAGACGTGCTTTCGATCGTACCTAAGAAAGTGTGATGATGTGTACTATAGTAGCAATAGTACATAGTATAACTAATTTAGCTAAAGTAGACACCCTAAGAGTAAATGGTTCAACCCTTATAAGTAACGTCGCTAAAGTAGGGACCCGAAGAGTACCTACAAGGTTCAATTCTTGATCAGGTCAGTTTCGAAAACGCATTTCCTAAAATGATTTGATTCTGAGTGTACAGGAAGAGTTACTCCCAGTGAATATCCGGCGTCTAGTACTATATATCTGGTAAAAGAGATAATCTTAATCAAAGACCAGTCGACCAGGTCGATTGCTCTGTTTTTTTTTATATTTTTAAATTAAAAAGTATAAAAATATTTATTCCCGTAAATCATAAATAAAGTCAAGAGGTTCTTGTTGGATATGTATAACAAAAATAAATATAAATACTAGATATGGAGCTTTAGCGACATCTAGTATCCTTATAATGTAAACCATAAATTATATTATCTGTATGTGGATATGTAACTGTTTAGTCTGTGGAACAATAAACGTTTTTTCAGTTCAACCAACGCTCTGTAGTTTCAATAGGTTATGTGCACCAGTATCGTTTTTAATTTCAAAAAGATTCGTTATTGTTAGTATTTTCGTGTGCAGTGTTTTGGAAAATGAGTTCCAATTTTCTGGCGAATGTTCCGAGGCTAAAAGGTCGCGCAAATTACGATGACTGGGCGTTCGCGGTAGAAAACTTGCTCATATTGGAAGGCGTCGACAAATACATAAAAGAAGAAACTGCTAGTACTTCTGCAAGTGGGATTGATGCGGCGGATGCAAAAACGCGCGCGAAAGTCATTCAGGTTTAATTCAGGTCAAATGTTGTCATTCTTACGATAGATTCATCGCTATATGTACACATAAAGAATGCGAAGACCACGAAGGAATTGTGGACGACTTTAAAGTCTCTGTTCGACGATTCAGGATTTTCCAGAAGGATCACTTTGCTCCGTCATCTGATTTCGATAAGGCTCGAAAACAGTGAAAACATGACGGATTATGTGACGCAGATAGTCGAAACATCACAGCGGTTATCGGGCACTGGATTTGAAATTAATGATCAATGGGTTGGCTCATTAATGCTGGCAGGCTTACCAGAACAGTTTATGCCTATGATCATGGCTATCGAGTACTCTGGGATTGGAATAACGGCCGATTCCATTAAAACCAAATTGCTCGATATGGATGGAATCGATCAAAGTGAGTGAAACGGATTGCAATTTAGCATTACTTGCAAAAAATTGGAGAAAAAATAAGCCTGGCAACAATAGCAGGCATAGACAACAGACATCGCTTATGTCAAATTCAAGTGTCAACAAGCCGGCGAAAACAATAACGTGTTATAATTGCAAAGAAAACGGCCATTATCGCAACAAATGTCCATTATTGCATGAAAAACAAGTGAAGAAGAAGCAGACTAACGCTTTCAATGTTGTTTTTCTAAGCGGGAAGTTTACAAAACAAGATTGGTACATTGACAGCGGGGCATCTCTTCACATGACTGCGAACGAGCACTGGTTGAAAAGTCCTATGTATTCATCGAGTTTGCCGGAAATTGTTGTGGCAAATAAAACAAAAGTTCCAGTTTTATGTTCCGGAGAAGTAGAAATCACAACAAGTCACGATTTCGATGTAAACGTGAAGAATGTGTTGTGCGTGCCAAGTCTTACGACAAATCTTTTATCAGTCAGCGAACTGATTAAGAATGGAAATAGTGTCAATTTCGAGCCTAATAAGTGCCTAATTAGAAACAGATCTGATGAATTAGTTGCAGAGGCTGATCTTATTGACGGTGTTTACAAGTTAAAGTTGAAAACAACAGAGGACTGTTTACTTACGTCGTCAGTGGCCGATGGTGACACTTGGCACAAGAGACTAGGACATATAAACAGCAATGACATGAACAAAATGAAGGTGGATTAGTAGATGGAATTGAATATTCTGACACCTTTGCTATAAGTAAGTCAAACTGTGAGACGTGTTGTGAAGGGAAACAATCACGGTTACCCTTCTCCACAGGAACAAGAGCCACAGAGATACTTCAAGTAATTCATTCTGACATTTGTGGTCCCATGGAGAAGAATTCTATTGGTGGTGCCAGATATTGTCTACTCTTTATTGATGATTTCAGTCGAATGACTTTCATTTACTTTCTTAAAACAAAATGTGAAGCATTGAGTTGTTTTAAGGAATTTAAGTTGATGGTGGAAAATGTTCAGAATAAGAAGATCAAAATGCTGAGAACTGACAATGGACGTGAATATTGTAGTAAAGAGTTCGCAGATTTCTTGAAGAATGCAGGCATAGTGCATCAAAAGTCGAACCCCTACACGCCTGAACAAAATGGTCTTAGCGAGAGGTCGAACCGCACCATTGTTGAGAGAGCCAGGTGTCTTTTGTTCGAAGCGGACCTTGATAAGAAGTTCTGGGCTGAAGCTGCAAATACTGCGGTATATTTAAAAAATAGGTCAGTAGCCTCAGGTGTGGAGAAGACACCATATGAAATCTGGAATGGAAGAAAACCAAATTTACAAGATATACGCATTTTTGGTAGTCCAGTCATGGTCCACATCCCAAAAGAGAAACGAAGCAAATGGGATAAAAAAGCAAGAAAACATTTATTGGTAGGGTTCAGTGAAAACGTCAAAGGTTACAGGATATATGATCCAGTAAAGAACCAAGTGACTACTAGTAGAGATGTGGTATTACTGGAGAAGAAAAGACAAGAAGACACAGTTACTGTCTGTATAAAAAACACAGATTCAGTGGGGGAATTCAAAGAGGAATCTGTGCTTAAAGCAGAACCTTCAAATCCGACCAGCTCAAGTGATTCAGAGTCAGATTACCTGGATGTAGAAGATGGGAGTGAGCAACCTGCTGTGAGAGGAGAGCTACACCACCCAGAGCCATCTTCAGACAGAGAGGAGACAACTGATCCACCAGCTGTAACTGTTGAAGTGAAACAGAAGCGCAATAGGAAGAAACCTGAGCGTTATGGATTTGCAAGTATGTCCTACAGTGGAGATCATGAAATAACATATTCAGAAGCCATTAGTGGTCCAGAGAGTCAACAGTGGTTGGCGGCAATGGCAGAGGAACTCCAGTCATTTTCAGATAATGAAGTATGGGAAGTTGTTGATGCTCCAGATGACACCAATGTTGTGCAGTGCGAGTGGGTTCTTAAAAAGAAATATGATTGTGACAATAAAGTGCGGTATCGTGCTCGTCTTGTAGCAAAAGGCTTTTCACAGAAAGCCGGTGTAGATTACTTGGACACATTCTCACCAGTGATTAGACATTCGACCTTACGGTTATTATTGGCTATAAGTGTACAACTGAATATGGATGTTACCCACTTGGATGTCACAACAGCCTTTCTTAATGGTTTCTTAAAAGAAAGTATTTTCATGCACTTACCAGAAGGTTTTCTTATCAAAGATTCAAACAAAGTATTGAAATTAAAAAAGGCTGTTTATGGACTCAAGCAATCGTCCCTTGCTTGGTACCAAAGAGTGGAAGAAACACTGCATAGCTTAGGATATAATAAGAGTAAATTAGAACCTTGTGTCTTTTTAAAAAATCATAACAATGGTCAGAAAACAATTGTAGGTATTTATGTAGATGATTTTTTAATTTTTTCAAATAATGAGACAGAAAAAGAAAGTTTAATAAAAGCACTAAGTAATAAATTTAAGATTAAAAATTTGGGTCAAGTCAAACAGTACTTAAGCATGAGAATCAACATTGACAGAAAATCAAATGTAATTACAATAGATCAGCAGAATTATATCGAACAATTATTAAAAAAATTTGATATGTCTGATTGTAATGTCGCTGAAACTCCAATGGAGACTAAATTAGATTTAGAAAAGTCAAATATTTGTGATAATAAATTACCATATCAAAACTTAATAGGTAGCCTAATGTATCTTGCTGTGCTGACTCGACCAGATATTGCTTACTCAGTTGGCTACTTGAGCCAGTTAAATAATTGTTACTCACATACTCATTGGAGTTATGCAAAAAGAGTCTTAAAGTATTTGTCAAAAACAAAAAAATATTGTTTAAAATATTCTAAGGAAAATGCAGATCTAGTGGGATTCGTAGATGCAAATTGGGCTAGTTGTTCAATTGATAGAAGGTCATACACAGGATTTTGTTTCATGAAATCAGGATCTGCGATTTCCTGGGAAAGCAAAAAACAGCGGACTGTAGCATTAAGTAGTTGTGAAGCTGAATACATGGCTCTTTCGGATGCAGGAAGGGAAGCTGTCTATCTAATGAATTTAGAAATGGAAATAATAGGATCTAGTAAGAAAATTGTACTATATTGTGATAGCCAAAGTGCTCTTAGGTTAGCCAGTAACTCTGTATCACATAAGCGCTCTAAGCACATAGATGTGAGATACAATTATATAAGAGAGATAATTAGTAATGATATAATTGAGACTGAATATTTACCCACTGCTGATATGCCAGCAGATTTAATGACAAAGGGTTTGTGTGGACTTAAACATTATAAGTTTATGGAAAGACTGGGTATTTTTAAAAAATAATTAATATTTATTAATAATAATTAAAACCTTTTTTGTTGTGTATTCAAATTGTTTCAAAATTTGTGGATATTTTGATATAGTGGGGGTGTTGGATATGTATATCAAAAATAAATATAAATACTAGATATGGAGCTTTAGCGACATCTAGTATCCTTATAATGTAAACCATAAATTATATTATCTGTATGTGGATATGTAACTGTTTAGTCTGTGGAACAATAAACGTTTTTTCAGTTCAACCAACGCTCTGTAGTTTCAATAGTTCTGCTCTAAACAAAATTGCTTGTGTTCCAAATTCTAAGCGACAAATGGTTTAATTTGCGTTTTTTCATCCCAAACTTATTATGTTTTTGTTTGAAACTTAAAGCATTACTGACATCAATTTCCACTAAGTGCGCTATTAAAGTTTAAATATAAACAAAAGTGTCTTCTATAGAATCTGAAAACAAACTCTAATGGCTGACACGAAAACCACTAAGATTGCCCAACAAGTCATAGACCTAATAGTTTTTAGAATTGTCAGTAAGGCCACTACCAAGGGCGGGTCGTTGGTTGGTTAACGGAGGCAAGTACCGAGGTTGGTACGAGGCTGCGCGGGCGCAGGGCTTTCCTCCTGCTCTTCCGTTTGACTAATACGGACTCATTGTGATGCGTATTAGGAACATTTTCGTGACCTTTTGCCTTATAGAAGAGTAATTGATATACGCATTGACAGAGGTTAGTTTACACGTGTAATATATGAGCGTGTGATGCAATGTTATTAATGAATGTCGTATGTAAACATTGTACTATATTTATAGTAAAACTAGCTGTGCCCGCGACTTCATTCGCGTGGACTACAGGATGTAGTCATGGTCGGTTTTACCCCTCTCTCCCCTAATATTCGAAAAAAATAGTAGTCTACATTTTAATCCAAGTTTTGAGCTATATTTGTGCCAAATTTCATATCTCTAACTTCAAAAATAAACATTTTTCCATATAAACTTTCAAAGGTGGTATTACCCCCATCCCCCCCTTATTTTCTAATAAAAAGTAGTCTATGTCCGTTCTTGAGATTCAACGTATACATACCTATACCAAATTTCATCAAAATCGGTTGAGAGGTTTAAGCAGGAAAGCGTAACCGACAGACAGACAGACAGACAGAGTTACTTCCGCATTTATAATATTAGTAGGGATAGTAAATGGTTTTGACATTAAAATACTAATATTAAAATCTTTTAGCAGATACTTTTACTATACATTACCATGCCCCTCATATGATATGTTATAATTTTAGAAATCGATTATACTTTCAAAATAATAAAATCAATTCCAATTAGTCCATTACAATTGTAATAGTATGAACTTGCGCATGAGCATAAACCGTATTGGTTTAAATTAATTAATCAAACTAATTAGGCGCATAATAATTATAATTTATGGCTCAAATAGAATTTCATTGTTGATTAGTGTAAATTACCCAATTAAAAAACGTTTTCAAAGGGTAAACATTGCCCTAGGACTAGGTACTTACGAGCAAACCCATTATGATGCTTTCTTAAATACTTTAAAGTAAAATACCTTAGGCTCATTAATATTTCCGATTGCTTAACTGCTTGGAGTTCACTGACAGACAGAAGGATATAATGACGTAACATGTCAAGCCTCAAGATAATTAATCAAAATTGGACAAACGACGAAGGTACTGTCAAAAGAATCAGGCCATTTGAAGTTTTTTTTTACTATGTCATTACCAACAGAAGTAACAGTTAACCACATTTAATGTTAATTAGTATTGTTTCATCGTCTTTTATACTCTTGTGTGATTCTTATTTTTCTAACCAAAAAAATAAATTGCTGATCTATAATGGCTTCGGCTTTCCAACTAGTAAGAGAAGGTGAATGACCGCTTAAATTAGAACTCTCTGTCCAAAAGATCAGCTGCAGCTAGAAAATTCGCAATTAAGTTATGCACGAAACGTCAAGTGGGATGCAAGTTAATTATTTTTAATTGCATTCCTTGACAGACGTGTAGCACGTCGACAATGCACCCACGGATCCATGCAAAGGTAAGACTAGCAGAAATTAAATGGAAAAGTTAGAGTGCAGTCATACTATAGTGATTGTTTACTTCGCCTCAGCTATTTGGCGTAAACAACTGCAATATCCTAGATAACTGAAATATATTTTATGGGAGGTACAGGTATTTGATAAATCATCATCAACCTACACTAGTCCTCCGCTGGACGTAGACCCCCCCCCCCCTAAAGAGTGCTTTCGAAGTCAGTGTTAAATCTCATGTTTCCAGCTTTATCTCGATTTTGTGCGTACCTAATTTTAACTTAGATCTGTGACCACAACTTTACCATCACAGGTTTAAAAAAACATTAAATCTGATGATTTAACACGGATGTTTTACATGCTATTTTTATTTTACTCGTAATAACTGTTTTAACGAGTTGCACAAACTTAACTTTCACTATTTTACCCGATTTTACAATTGTCAAATTGGTAGTTAATAATTCACACAAAAACAACACATAATTTGTTTTGATTCGATGGTAAGTAATTCAATCACTTGTATTACAGAAATATTCAATACAGCCAGAACCGCGACAAAAAGAAAACCTATTACTCCAAACCGCAGACATTGCGCTACGCCAAAGTTCCGTTATCAAATTAAATTATATTCATTTTTTTTTTTAAATATCGAAACATATTACTTTTAACACCGCAGCAATCTAGCAATCTACAGAACATTCTTTGCGCACCTATAATTTTATTTATCTCAAAACTATATTATTGGTCACACACTAGAAATATCTACGCGCCAGTCTCAATAGGCTGCTTCCTGTGTCGTTGTCTGCAATAGGGCTCCAAACAGGCCTCAGAGTCAGCCTATTATATCCGATTACCAGGAGATAAGAGCATTGTTTAAAGTTCAATCTTAGAATACCGTTTTATATGTAATCGTATGCTTTAAAATGGTACTAGCCGCGTTTTGCATAAGAATTGAAATGTTATTTCAATTGTAATGATTATTATTGTTATTATAACGGTAAATAAATGTTTTATATTCTTACAAAAATAATGATTTTATTCCTCTCACTTAAAACAGCTAACTTTTGCTCTTTTTATTTATTGTTTTGTGTGAGTTTCACCAAATTTAATTTAATTTAAGTCAAAAACTTGAACTAACGTTGATTTGTCAAACCTCCGATAACAGTTTTGAGTGAGTGCAAAGCACTGTACCTATATTAATATTTTGAAGAAAATGTTCAGAATTGTTTAGACGTTGAAAATATACTTACCGTCTCAATTCATAAATATTAATAGCATATAATAATTTTTAACAAGTACCAAAAAGTTTACCTGATTTAAGAATAAATATTTTTTTTATGCCATTATATTGACGTATTAGTGGATTTCATAACTCTGATTCAACAATTTTACTTAGAAACTGTAACAAGCAATGTATAGAAAGTAAGTTAAATGGTAAAAGCGAATTATAACGAGCAATAAATACAAACTCGCACAAAGTAAGACTTCGTTTACAACGCTGTTACGACTTATAACAGCACGATATCCATCAATCAACAGAAGTAAAACTGTTGAAGTTTTTCATCTAGTTAAAAAGATGCGATCGTGAAGGCCATTTGATATACTAGTGACGAGATCGTAGAAGTTGAACGAACCATTCACAACGGTATTCCAATACATATGTAGGTATCTACTATATACATATTATAAGAAACATCGATCAGAGATTTCATGGTGGAAATGGTTTGCATATCGAATGAATACGACATGAAGACAAACAATTTAATAAGTATGGAATGTAACTGAGAAACTGAACTCTTTTAAAACAGTGCGGCGACAAAGGGAATATTAAAAAAAATAGAAAATTCTTATTGAAACCTTCTAATTTCAAGTTCTTAAAAAATATTGCGGGCCGCAGATCACGTGAGCATCTTCGAATACTGATTCTGTTTGAGCCAATTACAATCTGATTGTATCGGTTCGTCTGGCAGCCGAATCGTTTCCTCCGCTTCAGAGAAATCGCATAGTAATTTATGATCGTCTATGCGTGCGCGTGCGCCGCGCCGTGGCTTTTTCCCTAGACGTGAGGCCACTGTTCTGAAGGTATGAAGTTTTATTGCCTCGGCCAGTTAGTGTTACTTGAATGTATTTTGCCTCAAAGAACTGACATGTGTAGTGTAGTTCCTTATTTTGATGATGTATTTGTGTCATCTTTTAATTTTAATGTACCATTTTTATTTTCTTTATCAACTATTAGATTAGATACCAAAAATCATTAGGAAACGTGCATCTCATTTATTGATTCCGATTTACTTTAAACAGCTGTATTTCGTAAATGTTTGCCCAATTTTGTCCGTCTTAAGTTTTTATAATCTATATTATTGCAAAAAATACACCGACCTAGTAATTTAGTTTTTTTACTAGTGGGTTGGTTTTATTTTAAGACAATTGTAAAGGACTACCCTATCCACAATTCGTCAAAAACGTCAGTACAGAGTCAATTGCAGATTGTCAGCGAAAGATATGGCGTTACCTTATTAAAGTATACGAGTGATATAAGCATTCTAGCAAGTTGGCTGTTAACGCGGATGCAGCGAGAGATATAACCGATAGCGGTCACGCGACTGACGGAGTGCCATCAGAGTGCATTATGAAGACTGCAACTGCTATCATTACTACTTTTTAAGGATTCTCGAGCACAACGCACTTTCATTGTGTGAAGTCTATGATTATTATTTGTCTTTGGCTTTGTCGTATAAGTAAATAATATTGGACAACATTGCTCTGATTCTGTTGTAAAGATATCAGA
This sequence comes from Glyphodes pyloalis, assembly GCA_037074685.1. NCBI lineage: Eukaryota > Metazoa > Arthropoda > Insecta > Lepidoptera > Crambidae > Glyphodes > Glyphodes pyloalis. The sequence goes on from JAYKKO010000002.1 coordinate 7,410,524, forward strand.
AGTAACGCCGGTACCACAAGGCCCATACCTGAGAACATATACATAGCAAAGTTCGTTTCCCATTTTGTCACAACCGGGGATCGAAACAAGTACCTCAGAGATGGAATCTGATTAGTAGTTTAATAAATTTTAAGACTTTCGCGTTCCATTTTAAACATTTAAAATAATTTAACGGGTCAAAACGCGACACCATTTTTATTTAGAAGTTCGTATGTAGTAGTAGTTGTAGATCTTCATTTTAAATTTGGCGTTTATTTTTGTTTTTGTAGTTTACTTATTTTTAAATAAGTTATATTTTTTCCTTTTTTGTATGAAATTGTTAATGCAGTTCACCAAATACATCTACTTACCAAGTTTCCATAGTGTAGCTCTTATAGTTACGAAAAAAAAGCCGGACGGACACATGACGAATCTATAAGGGTTCCGTTTTTTGCCATTCGGCTACGGAACTCCAAAAATGAACAGGGCAATAAAGTAACCTTGTAAGGAATTATACGGTTCAAGGTTAATAAATTTTAAAAATTGTAAAATAAATAGTTTTAAACAGTAGCTAGTTTAAAAGTAAAGCCTCAATACATAATTACATAGCAGGTGTGTAAGTTCGCATGGTCAGATTCCAAAGTCAATACTATATAGGTACTATATATTACTAAAGTAGACATTCGAAAACAAATTGCCAAATACGATTTCTGTTGTCATCTATTTTGAGTTTCATTAGCAAAAAATCGATTTGCTATCTTAATAATCATAGATCTTTTTCTTCTTCAAATGTCCATGATATGCAATTCAACCTCGAAACATTAAAGTATCAATTACATTTCTTTTAACTTAGCACAACTGGATCGAGCGAAGAGTCTGCAACTGTCTTCATTTTTAAATTCGTGCGTGCGCAAGCGCAAGACGTACGGTCGTCGATTATGTGTGCCGGGCAGTTGCGGCACTGTTGCGATAACCCGCTGATTACAGCACATCGCTGGTACCAGTGGTTTCCGCCATTTGTAACACACCAGGTTTCCGTCGCCACTCTCAGAAACCACTAGTTTGAGCTGCTAAGACTTGGTCAACGCCGCCGGATTCCAACTTAACGCCGCACCGAACTCAAACGAGGCTAAATTGACTACTAAACCATACATCCATCCATACATTTTAGCCTGCTAACTATTTAGCTTGTTTTAGGATCGTACCTTACGCAATTTAATACAATATTGCCTGTTAATTTTAAAGTAACAGCGTTAACAAGTCTGATTAAGTCTCAAGCGTTTGCCATTTCTGATAAATCTCCATTGTAGATGTAGTATTTATGAAACATTTATGACAAGCTGTCATCCCTGTCACTCTTATCTCTATTATATATAAAGCTAAATTACCACTCACTGACTCACTCATCGGGGGTGTTTTTGGGGGTGTTCGGGTTGTTTTACCTCTTTGGGGTGTTCTAAGGGGGTGGTTTATTATTCAATCAAAGCAGGTTTTGCCATTTTTTTTTTCCAAAATCCAAGATGGCGGCCGATTTTGCTGAATTGAAATAAAAAAAATGTATAGAGTGCCCAGGCGGTTTTTACTTTTTTAGAGAATTGTAGTGTAGTAAAGTACATTGAAAAAGTAAAATGTCAAAAAAACAAGATGTCCGCGCCGCCATCTTGGATCGAAAATCCGATTTAGAGGTGTTTTTGCGGGGCCGTGGTGGAGAGGTTTCCACAGATAATTGAAAAATTTTTTTTGAACTCTGCCGGCAGTATAGTCAACTTGCAAACCTCATCCATAGATAATAGAGTTTGGCCATAGAGACGCAACTGGCGGCAGTTTTGTAGGGACCAAAAATTTTGTCATTTTCAAAGTCGATTTTGAGGGGTATGGCAACACCGGGTTGAATCGGTTTGTATAGGGCAGTGGTAGGTTTGTTATCCGTCTATTGTTTTGAGAAATAAATTCTACCAAATTTAGGGTAGTTGTTGCCCCATGACCCCGAATGGTAGAAAAAAAATTTACCCTTGTAGAAAAAAAATAAATATGCAGTGGGGTGGCCATGAAGGTCCTAAATGACAAAAAGGTAGTTTTTAGGAAAAATCCTGGCAACCCTGGAAATGACGGGGAAAATCATTTTTTCGACATGGTTTTTTCCAAAAGTTCTTTTGAAGACTGGGTGGGAGCGAGAAAAAAAATAAAAATTTTGTTCGGTGCGTTATATAACCAAAAATACGGGAAAAATACGGCCAATCCAAAATCCAAGATGGCCGACCCCCTTTCGGCCATTTTGAATTTTTTTAGGCACATGGCAACATTTGAGCGAGTCGCAATGTATGGAGCGGTTGCAGGTTTAGTTCATATGTGTTGCTAGGTACAATAAAATTTCTACCATTTTTGGTAGTTTTTGACTATTGCCCAAAAAACGAAAAAAAAAATTTTTGACATTTGGTCTAAATGTCTACCACGTTATTATGGCAAGCTTATGGCCGAATGATATTTTACTAATTTTAGCCCAATCACCTGGCCACACTGGGTGCCAGAGCGAAATATATATTTTGTGACTTGGTCATTTTCCAAAAAATAATATGGCGATTGGGTGAGAGCGAGATAAAAAATGAAAATGAGGCTCGATGTCAAATATAGTCCAAATTATAGGAAAAATACGAACGCTCAAAAATACAAGATGGCCGACCCGCTGGCGGCCATTTTTTGAAAATTATGTGTTTTCGAAAACGTTAAATCCTAATTTTGATTTATTTGGCAACATCTGAGCGAGTCACAATGTACTAGGCGGTTATGTATTTTGTTATTGTGAGTTGCCAGGTGAAATAAAAATTCTACTATTTTTGGTAGTTTTTTACTCAGGTCCCGGCGAAAGTCGAAAATAGAAATAATGACATTTCGCGCAAACCATTCCCATGTGCCTATGAAACATCCCCATTGAAATGACATTTGACTATTTTTATCTCTGTGACCTGGCAACACCGGGAGCTGTTGGGACAAATGTGCAAAAAACATGGTCACCTTCCCGAAGTCCTGTAGGCCGCAGGATATAAAATTTGAAAAATGTAAAAATAAGGTTTGATGCAGTATATAACCTAGATGAGATGTTATATTATAGACTTTTCGATAAACAAAATGGCGGATGCGCTGGCGGCCATTTTAAAAAATCTGCAGAATTCAAAATGTATTCCCTAAATTTCGGGGTAGAAGGAGGGGTCGTAGGGAAAATATGCTCGGAGCTTTATTGGAGGTTTTTATGATGCCCCCGTGATGGTTTAAAAATATACCCGATTTTCGGGGTAATTTCGGAAATTTTGGGCCCGACAGAAAATGCTCGAATTTAAAAAAAATAAGTATAAGGTCCTGTCAAAAATGTCTATCCGTGGACGATTAACCCAAAAAAAAGCGAGTAAGTACGAAATTTTAGGAAAAATTGGAAAATCAAATTTCTATGGAGTACTTGGTTCCCCATACATTTTGTACTGAAATTGACCTTACTAAGAAAATGTATGGAGAAATTGTTGCATATTAATGTAGTACCGTATTGAGTGCTATTAAAACTTGGAAATGGTAACATTGCGAGGCCGGAGGCCGAGCTGCGTTGCGAGACCGTAGGTCGAGCGCCGCGTAGGGCGAAGCCCGAAGGCCGAGCTTCGAATGCGAGGCCAAAGGCCGAGCGCCCGCGTAGAGCGAAGCTCGAAGCGGCTGCCATCAAACACTTTGGACCAATATAGACGAGACAATTGATCAGATCAAGTAACCAACGCGAGGCCGGAGGCCGAGCTGCGTTGCGAGACCACAGGTCGAGCGCCGCGTAGGGCGAAGCCCGAAGCGGCTATATTCTGTGTAACTTTCGCGAGGCCGAAGGCCGAGCTTCGAATGCGAGGCCAAAGGCCGAGCGCCCGCGTAGAGCGAAGCTCGAAGCGGCTGCCATCGAACACTTTGGACCGATATAGACGAGACAATTGATCGAGTAACCTACGCGAGGCCGTAGGCCGAGCTGCGATGCGAGACCATAGGTCGAGCGCCGCGTAGGGCGAAGCCCGAAGCGGCTATGTTCTGTGTAACTTTCGCGAGGCCGAAGGCCGAGCTTCGAATGCGAGGCCGTAGGCCGAGCGCCCGCGTAGAGCGAAGCTCGAAGCGGCTTCCGTCGAACACTTTGGCCATTTTATTAAAGCTCAATCCAAGTCACCCTAGGCGCGAGGCCGCAGGCCGAGCTGCGCCGCGCAGGGCGGAGCCCGGAGCGGAAAGGCTCCTTAGGCCACAGTTGCAAAACTCTAGCGCCGTACATAAAAAGCACTAGGCCCCCATTGCGGACGGTTCAACACCCCCGTGTCACACCCGCGAGGCCGCAGGCCGAGCTGCGTATGCGAGGCCGAAGGCCGAGCGCCGCGGGAGGGCGAAGCCCGGGAGCGGCCAGCGCCGCAGGCCTAGCTTTTAGCAGACTCGCGCGAAGCGCGTGCTGCAAAAGCTAGTATCTCAATATATACTTCATTGGCGACGAGGATAAAATAATTACAAATTACGGAACCACGATGTCTTTCGGCAAAATTAACGAATTCCAGGTTAATAATGGAAACTGGTCTCTTTATGTAGAGCGAATTGAGATGTATTTCAAGGTAAATAAAGTGCCAAGCGAACTTTGGCTTCCGACGCTTATCACTGCTATGGGCGATGGAACGTACGAAATTTTAAGCAGTTTGGTGAGTCCCGTGAAACCAGCGGAGCTGTCTTACGAAAAAGCAGTAGCTGCCTTGAGGGAACATTTGCAACCGCGGCCGTCCGTGATGGCGGAACGTTATCGTTTTCGCCGAAGGCGACAACAGAATGGTGAGTCGATTGCGCTCTATATACGGGAATTGAAGAGGCTGTCAAAATTTTGCGAATTTGGAAATTATTTAGAAGATAACCTGAGTGATCAATTAGTGTGTGGGATTGAGAGTGATATCATAAGGCAACGGTTGTTTGCGGAAAATGATTTGAGTTACAATGATGCGGTAAGGTTGGCATGCTCATTAGAAGCGGCGGAGCGTGATGCGGCGGAGGTGGAGAAGTCGGTGGCTGTCATGCCAGGGCCGGCTACCTCGGCAGCCGTGCACACCAACGCAGTGGCCGGGAAGCGCGAGCGGCAGAGGCGCGCGCGGCCGAGCGAGTTATTGGGCGAACCGGAACCGGAAGTAACTGCGCTGCATGTGGAATTAACGGTCATGCAGAAGAAGATTGTCGATACAAGAAATTTATGTGTCGTAAATGTAAGAAAGTTGGCCATTTACGACGTGTATGTCCAAACCCGAAGGAGAATTTCAAGCCGGGAAAGAGAGTAAATCACGTGGAAGATACAAGTGAGGACTCTGAGGAGGATTTCTGTTCCTTTGAGGCGGAGGAGTTACATAAACTCAGTTTGAGCAAGTACAAGCCGGTAAGCTTAAAGTTGGAAATAGATGGTGTACCAGTACATATGGAAATTGATACAGGGTCTGCAATGTCGTGTATAAGTAAGCATACCTACGACAAGTATTTCCGTTCACGACAAATTGAAAAGAGTGGCCTTATTTTCAAGTTTTATGACGGAAGTTGTGTTAAACCAATTGGCATTATCAAACCAATAGTTCGGCTGGGAAATAGCTCCAAAGAGTTAGAACTATTTATTCTTGACGGAGGAACTACGTCTTTATTGGGTAGGCACTGGCTGTCAGAATTAGGTGTGAAAATTCCATCTTTCAACCACAATGATGTTTGTAAAGTTCGGATGGAAAATATGGAAGCTCGGCTTAAAACTACTAACGACGATTTGAAAATGTTAATTGACAGGTATAAAGAATTGTTCAGCGGCGGACTGGGACGGTTCACAGGCGGCAAAGCGCGGCTGCGGGTGCGCGAGGGCGCGGTGCCGGTGTTCCACCGCGCGCGGCCGCTGCCGTACGCGCTCAAGGCCCAGGTGGACGCGGAGCTGGACTGCATGCTGCGGGACGGCATCATTGAGCCTGTGGACGCTTCAGATTGGGCTACTCCGTTGGTACCGGTGCGTAAAGCGGATGGCGGATTACGGATTTGTGCCGACTACAAGGTTACGTTGAATCCCGTCTTACTGGTCGATAGGTACCCTTTACCTAGGATAGAAGATTTATTAGTAAATCTGAACGGAGCTCGTCTATTTTCAAAGATCGATCTTTCTCAAGCGTACAATCAAGTGGAACTTGATGACTCTAAAGAGTTTACAGTTATTAATACGCATAGAGGTTTATTCAAATATAATCGGTTAGTATTTGGTCTATCTTCTAGTCCGGGAATTTTCCAACGCATTATGTCGAATCTTTTAAACGGTATTCCTGGTGTAGAAGTATTCTTAGATGACGTAATTATCGGGACAAAAGGGGACCAGTTGGAGCATTTGGCGACCCTGGAAAAAGTCTTTGATAGGTTACTAGGTCACGGTATGAAACTAAAGGAAAGTAAATGTTCATTTCTTGTGGAAGATGTAAAATATTTAGGCTATATTATTTCAAAGGAGGGAGTTAAAGTAGATCAGGATAAGATAGCAGCTATCGTGAAAATTCCACGTCCAGAGGACGTGAGCCAATTAAGATCATTTTTAGGTTTAGTCAACTTTTATGCTAAGTTTGTCAAAAACATTAGTAGCATATTGTCTCCCCTTTATGAACTGTTGAAGAAAAGTATACAGTGGAAGTGGTCTAGAGATTGCGAGAAGGCTTTTGTTAGGATCAAGGAAATTTTAACGAGTGTAGAAGTGTTAGCCCACTATGATCCAGATGGACCGCTAACTTTGACCTGTGACGCTAGTGCTAAAGGAGTAGGAGGAGTGCTGACTCAGTGCTCGGGGCAGGGGTGCGCGGAGCGGCCGATCGTGTATGTGTCCCGTGCGCTCACTGAGGCGGAAAAGCACTACTCACAGATAGATCGGGAGGCACTTGCAATCGTGTTTTGTTTGCAAAAGTTGCATCAATATTTGTATGGTAGACATTTTACTCTTAGGACTGATTACAAACCTTTAGTCAGTATTTTTGGGCCGAAGCATAGTATTCCGGCAATGGCTGCAAGCCGTATGCAACGTTGGGCAGTCATTTTGTCTGCCTACACATACGATATTGAGTATATAAGTACCAAACAGAACGGCGCAGATGGTTTGTCACGTTTGCCTATTCCCAACTCATCCGGCAAGAACATTTCTCTTGACCCACCAGAACAAACTTATCTACATGTAATGCAAGAAGATTTATTACTGGATGCTAATAATATAAGTTTAGAGACAGCTCGAGATCCATTATTAAGCAAAATATTATCATACATCAGGGAAGGCTGGCCTGAGACTAATGACATTAGAGAATTGCAACCATATTTTAATAGGAAAAAAGAGCTCTACGAAGAAGTGGATTGCGTAATGTGGGGTCACAGAGTGGTGATTCCTCAACAATGTAGGACTCAGGTACTAGACCACATTCACGAGGCCCACATGGGAATAACTAAAACAAAAGCCATAGCTAGGAGTTATGTTTGGTGGCCCGGTGTCGACGAAGCAGTAGAGGCGCTCTGTCGGAGCTGCGCCCTGTGCGCCGCGGAGGCCGACGCGCCGCCGCGACACGCCACCGTGCCGTGGCCGTGCCCGTCAAAACCATGGTCCAGAGTACATTTAGATTTTCTGGGTCCATTACATAATAAAATTTATTTAATTTTGGTAGATGCTAAATCAAAGTGGATAGAAGTTTACCCTGTACCTAGTACGGCCGCTCGTTTTTCACTAAGTATACTAGAAGAGATCTTTGCTAGATGGGGTTTACCACGTCAAATAGTGACAGATAATGGACCACCCTTTACGAGCGCAGAATTTTTGAAATTCATCAAAACTCATGGTATCGAACACTTATTTTCGGCTCCGTACCACCCAGCGTCTAATGGGGCCGCGGAAAATGCTGTTCGTACTATTAAAAGAGTAATCCGAAAAGCAATTCGAAAGAAGGAGGATATTTCAGTGTTCTTGAATAAATTCCTATTACATTATCGAAACACTGAACATAGCACGACTGGCGAAAGTCCAGCCACTCTCATGCTGGGAAGGAAGTTAAGGACAAAACTTGATCTTTTAAGACCTGATCGTAGTAGGAATGGTAGAAGACCAACGCAGGCTAGTCAATTTGGTTCAGGTAGAGCTTTCCAAGTAGGAGAGGAGGTGTGGATACGGCAATATCAGGGAAATTGTAAGTGGGTCCCGGGTAAAGTAGTGGAAAGATTAGGGATCACGGATTATAAGACGTTAGACACGATGGGTAGAGAGGCACACAGACATGTTGACCAGTTAAGACGAAGGTATTCAAGTAATATAGTAGCGGTACCACGTAATGCCTTAGCTGTGCCGCCACCGTCTAGAGGAGGGTCTTCGGGAGTGGCTCAACCCGAAGCGTCAGCTCCGATGCCGTGCAGTAGCGGACAGTCCAGTTCTGTTCCCACTCAAAACGTTCCTTCCAGTATAGTCATCCAAAACCCAAACTCAGTTTCTCCTGGTAACTTACCATCCGTACCCGTGGCCGCAGCACTTGCTACCAGGTCGCCGCCCCAGTCCAGACCACTACGCAAGTGCAGGTTGGACAACCCACCTCAGTATAAGTTTTGAGTTTTTATTTCAGTACCTAGTTTTAGTTGTGTGTTATTTTTTTTAATTTACTGTAATAGTCTCAATATATACTTCAGTAGATTTATTATTCTATTACGTGTTGAACACCCGAAACACAAGGTGTTATACAGGCAGTGGTGGATTTTTTTTAAATCCAACTATTTTTCTTATGCGTCAAATGCCTAAAGTTAACGTTAATTTGGATCAAGATTGATCAATTTAGAAAAAATAAAAAACTGTGCCATATATGGTCACAGAGTAATTCAACAAATACAAAAGCCGGTATAACGCTTCATAGCGATACTGCAGCGGTATGATATTTATTTAGTAGCCTGAGTCTTTAATTAAATTTATCTTAATAGAAGTAAAATATACTTACCACTCTAGTAACGTATACATTGCAATCTGGTTGTTATGTTATGAGAAATGTAGCACAAAGATGTGTTTTCAAAAACACGCCATAAAACGGCATGTAACAATCAAATAGGTATTTATAATTGTTGAAGGCATAATAAAACTGGCAATAAAAAGAAAATGTTCTTACCTCTTTGAAATATAAGTGAACAAAATGGATATTAGTCATTGTGAATTGTTTATGTGGCTATAAAATAGCAAAGCGAATTGAAAATTTCAAAGCTCATTATGAGCATATTTACCTACTTCCACAGTTTTGAAACCTTCGCAGTTTGAAATTTACCAATATTGTAGTTTTCCAGATAGCTCGGACACTGTATCATTATTAATTTTATTCTTTTACCATTCATATTTTAACATTTTTTTTTGCCAATTTAACTGAAGAATTATGTAGTGTTACTAGAAATAGAAATTGAAAGTAATGATATTATTCGAAAAATATCTATATATTAAACCGCGATTGATAATTACTTATAGGTACATATTATAGCTTGTCTCAATAGAACTCAAATTTACTATAGTATATTTTTATATACTACCCACTGACATGCTTCATAGGACAAATACTTTCCTTGCTCCAGTCTTGTTTGTCGTCAAATTTGTAGGGGTCAGAAGGTTGCGAGTAATGTTGCGTGTTCAGATTTGGATGTTGGAATGTCTTTTATTTGCAAACTTAGGACTATATATACAAAATCTTAAAATAAATAAACACACATTCTTATTGGCTAATTACAGTGGACAAATGAAAATGCTTACATTTAAACCTATTACAAAAGAAAGAAAGAAAATAAATTTATTGACATCACAAAATATACATACAAACACAACACAAGACAATTCAACAGATAAATATCATTATAAAATATCTTGTGAGGCCAATTTGGGTTCCACCTCAGCAAATGCCGCTACGACATTTTAACGCCGCAGCAGCGCTGGTATTCTGGTGAAACCCCTTGCTTGGGAAATTAGCAAATGCCCCGGCTCTTGCTAATTGCCCACGCAATCGAGTGGCGCTATAAAATATATAAATTACATTATAAACTACAAACACATACACTGGTAAAAACAGGCAAAAACAATATACAATTAAATAATCACGAAAAAAAATTAAATAAAATAAAATAAAAAAAACAAAACATTACAACACACAGCAAATACAAACAACAGTAATTTAAGCCAATTTGCAGTTAATTAAATAAAATAAAATAAAGACTGTGTTTGTCACTAAAAAAAGAAGAGAAAAAAAGAAGCATAAAAAAAAAAAATATATACAAATTTACTTTTTGAACATGGGCATTTCCGAACGTTTAACACGAGAAATTTAGAAAAAAAAAAAAAAGTAAAGTAAACTGTGTTGTGTGGTCTGCGGTCTCATAGATATACTTTCCTTATTCTAAGTGCGGTCTGTGTGGTCTGTGGTATTGTGTACATGGCACCGGAAATGTGGCTCCATGGAGAGCAGCAAGCAACCAACTCCCACCTGTCAGATGATGCACTTAATGTTGTCACGTCAAATTCGGCGTGGCGAAAGATCACCACGCTCACCACCCGTCCAGGAGACTCGGACAGGAAAAGGAAAATAATGAGACCGCCTGCAGTTCTCATTGGCTCTTGGAGACTGACCCTAACAACTTCCTCGCGTGACGTGACGAGTCAAGACGTAAGTTTAAATGTGTTATTTGTAGGTTAGACAATGATAAAACAAGTTAAAATGAGTTAATATTAATTTTAATTTTAAGGCACGCTACGGATTAGGCGGAGCGCTCCAGTATCAATGCAGTCCCAACGAAACCGTTGCAAATTGCTCCCAATGTTATGTCATTTAGACCAAAACGACGCGGATCAAGTTGGACGAACGGACGGACCGCGCCGCCGCCGACACAGGTTAACGCTGAGGACCGCAATAAAAGCTCACTTCAGTTGCGCCCCCGCCCTGCCAGACCATGACAATCCCTGTACCCGACGTGAAATATCAGAAGGTGTGTGAGTTTCTGTTTGCTTAATTAAAAGATATCCTTTAAAGTGGTATTTAAATGTGTTTATTGTTTTTAGATCACGCATTGGAGGGGGAAGGTCATTCCAGCATCGCGAGGCCGCATATCTGAAGGAGCCTCTAAAAGCCATAGTCCGGTGCTTCACAGCTGCAAATATATGCGTACAGCTCCTTTTGGTGTACCGACTAGTGGAAAAGGCCCAAGTGAGCTTCTCAAATAGATATCTTGGTTTCTCAGTCTTTATCACCCCAAACAGAAGAGTGGCCAAGTGCAACTTTCGACGTGCCTCCATTTTGAGTTGGTTGGATGTGTTTAAGTAAGGTGTGATGTGCGACCGAGGTGGGACCCTAAAACAGAAGCGCGCACAGGCATTCTGAACACGTTGAATTAGCTTGGCTGTTCTTGCTAGAAGGCACGGCCCATATACTGTGTCACAGTAGTTTAATCTCGAAAGTATTAGCGATTCACAAAGCATTATTCGGAGTTTTTCACTCAGGTATGGACGCATTTTGTACAAAAGTTTCAGTCTGTAAAAACAATTACGGGAACACTCGGCTATGTGGGATTCAAAGTTCAAGCGGCCATCGAAAACCAGACCCAGATTCCTAGCTGTGTATACCTGTTCCACTGTAACGCCTTTAATGTGTACATTGAGGGAAGAGTTACACTGTTTGCTTAATTTACTTTTTGTACCAACAAGAAGCAGTTTGGACTTTTTAGGGTTTAATACAAGACAGTTATTTTGGCACCAATCTGAAATCCGGTTTAGGTCACTATTTACTTTGGCTACAGCATCACCACATTCATCTGGCAAATAGGAAAAGTACATCTGCAAATCGTCAGCATACAGATGATATTGACAAAATATTTACAACAAACTGAAACTACGTTATTGGATATAATTATTTACAATTAAATTAACAAATCACAGGGCCTACATTTTAGCCAGTCAGGTGGCGTCTGTGACGTCAGGCGTTACCGGGCAGAGAGCCACGGAATTAGAGCGAGGTGGTATGCTCGGACCTCTCGATGCAAGGTAATAAATATAACCGGCGCGAAACTCGCGCGCTCCGCAGTCTAGCTACTTGTATGCACCGAGAGGGTCGAGATGCACTCTCCCATATCACTCCCCCTCAAGCGAAGCGTACGTTCTTCTTGACGGCTCGACCGGTTTTTGTAATGTATGGGAGACCGTCGTTCGTCGATGAAGAGGCGGGAGTCGGCGCGCTGCTATCGGTCGCGCGCGTACAATCTCTGCTTCTCGCCGTGACGTCAGCTGCAGGCGTTGCTACTGCGTCTTGCGTTTGTTCGTTGCACATGTAGGCGGGCTTCAACCTGTCGAGCGATATGACAGCTGATCGACTCGGTAGTTGTATCTTGAAGTGCTTGTCCTGGCGTTGAAGTACTTCGTAGGGCCCGTCGTATGGTGGAGTGAGCGGTGCTCGCACGGTGTCGTTTCGCACGAAGACGTGTGTACATGTTGCGAGATCTTTGTACACAAACGTTTGTCGGCTCGTCTGTTTGCGTTTTGCGGGTGCAAGGGACGACATTGTCTGCGTGAGTTGACGCACGTAGTCTGCATCTTCAATGTTCGACTGAGTAGGTACGAAAAAATCAGATGGTATACGTAGAGTAGCTCCGTAAGTCATCAACGCGGGACTGAGGTTGTTGTCGTCTCGTATTGCGCTGCGTAGTCCCAGAAGTACTGTGGGCAGCTCATCAGTCCACGTAGTGGTTGCGCCTCGTGCCATGAGTGCTGCTTTCATAGTTCTGTGCCATCTCTCTATCTTACCGTTAGCTTGTGGATGAAAAGCGGTAGTTCGGATTCTAGTTATGCCGAATTTCTTCATAAGAGCGTTGAACAGCTGCGACTCGAACTGACGTCCTTGATCGGTCGATATGCGTAGCGGGCAACCGAAGCGTGCTATCCAATTTTCGTACAATGCCTTAGCGACGATTTCAGCGGTGATTTCTCGTACTGGGATCGCTTCGGGCCAACTTGTACACCTATCGATGATAGTAATGCAGTATCGATAGTCGTTTGATAGTCGTAGTGGGCCAACTATGTCGATATGGATGTGTTCGAAGCGTTGCGACGGCGGGAACGATGATAACGGTGTAACGACGTGACGACTAACTTTAGCACGTTGACAGTTGATGCAGGCTCTTGTCCAAGTAGTGACTTCTCTGTTCATCGAAGGCCAGAAAAATTTCGAAGTCATCTGCCTCCGCGTTGTTCTAACGCCTGGGTGGCACAGATCGTGTTGCGCTTTGAAGGCTGCATAGCGATATGCCGCAGGCAAGTAGGGACGAGGCGTAGATAACGTGACCTCGCACGTGATTGGTCGGCTGAGTCCAGGCAGCGTTATAGCGCCAAACTTCAAATTGTCTTGTGTTTTCAATGTTTTGAGTTCTTCGTCGTTAGTTTGATCGATGGCCAGCTGATTGTAGTCGATCGTAGTCGGGCAATGTATCTCCTCGATACGAGATAAGGCGTCGGCAACTGTATTTTCTTCTCCTTGTATGTACTTGATACTTGTGCAAAATTGACTAATGAAGTGTAGTTGTCGCTCTCGTCGTGGTGTGTCGCTGCTACTTGCTGATCGTGATAATGCGTGGACGAGCGGTTTGTGGTCGGTGTATATTGTGACGTCACATCCCTCTATTAGTCGGCGAAAGTGTTTGACAGCCGAATACATCGCTAGTAATTCGCGATCGTATACGCTGTATCGTCGTTGCGTTGTACTCATTGTTTTGGAGAAAAATGCCAGTGGTTTCCAAACTTCATCGATCTTTTGTTGTAGTACAGCGCCGAGACTGGTATCGGAGGCGTCGCTTATGATGACGAGCTCGTTGCCGCTGGATGCATAGGCCAGTGTGGTGGCTTCTGAAATGCTTTGGCGGCATTTTTCAAAAGCGGTTTCAGCTTCGGGCGTCCAATTGATCGGTGTCTTGTCATTTTTCTTTTTATTATGTAAGTATTGATTGAGTTCGCTTTGCAAATCGGCTTGATGAGGCAGGCAGTCTCGGTAGAAATTGAGCATGCCTAGGAAGCGTCGTAGCTCGATGATGGTCTTCGGTTTCGGGTACGAAGATATTGCTTGAGTACGTTCCTCAGTGGGTCTGATGCCTTCAGCTGATACTTCGTAGCCCAGGAAGTTGATTTTTGATTTCCCAAACTCGCATTTGTCGATGTTGACGGTCACGCCATATTGTGTCAGGCGCTTGAGAACTTGGTGCAGAGTTTGCTTCATTTCTTGTTCGTCATCAGCATACAGAAGAATATCATCAACGTAACAAAATACTCCTTCTAGGCCATGTAAGACTTGGTGCATGAAACGTTGAAATGTTTGACTTGCATTTCTGAGTCCGAATGTCATGCAGTTGAATTCAAACAGACCAAACGGTGTTATTATTGCTGTTTTCTTTGCATCTTCGCTGTTGATGGGTATCCAGAAGTAAGCCATTTTGAGATCGAGTTTTGAGAACAGTTTCTTGTTACGTAACTGATACGTGAAGTCTTGTATGCGTGGTATCGGGTATCGGTCTGGCTGCGTAACTGCGTTAAGTCTTCTGTAGTCACCGCAAACTCGTAGTCCCCCATCTTTCTTCTTAACCACGTGAAGTGGACTGGCCCAGGCACTCATAGACGGCTTGCATATGCCCATCTTTACCATGCGGTCGAACTCTTCTTTGGCTGCCTTGTACTTGTCCGGCGGAAGAGGGCGCGCGCGTGCGTAGAGCGGTGGGCCTGTTGTTTCGATGTGATGGACGACGTCGTGTTTGGGTGGATTTTGCAAGTTCATTGGTCTTAAGACTTCTGGATATTGTGCCAGTATGCCATGGTAGTCTTGTTCGGGGCAGATGATACAGATTGTTTCGGCTGGTGTGTTGATTTCTAAGGCGTTAACTGACAATTCGGTGATTTTGTCGACTAGTTTCTTGTTGTCTAAGTCGACGAGCAACTTGTAGTGACGAAGGAAGTCTGCTCCGAGGATCGATGTCTTGACGTCTGCCACTATGAATGTCCATTGGAAACTGCGACGTAAGCCAAAGTTTAGATTGATCGATTTTTCTCCGTACGTTGCGATCGGCGTACTATTTGCCGCGTATAATCTGTAGGCGTTATCTTTCTTGTTAATTGTTCTCTTTGTTTTCGATGTTGCAGCTAGTACGGAGATGTCAGCGCCAGTATCCACGAGGAAACGTTCGTGAGTGTTGCGGTCGTGGACGCATAGGCGATTGCTTGAAGTGGAGACACCGACACTCGCCACTGTCGATGTCGACGTTAGTTTAAAGACGTCTTGTTATTACTGTTTTCTTGTTGCCTTCTACTACACGGTAATTCGCATCTCTTAGCTTGATCGCCGAATCGAAAATGGTACTTGCATAACCATGTTTTGTTTGCAAAATCGCCTGGTTTCACGTCGCGCTCGTTCCGCTGCTTTGAGTGCGAGCGGGAGCGAGAACGTGAGTAAAAGGGACGGCGATACCGTCGCTGCGGCTGAGAGGCGCGGCGCGAGAGTTCAGCGACCTCGAGCGCGAGCTTCTCGACTTGCCGTGATAACGCTGATAACGTTGATAACGCGTCGCTTTGGCTTGCTTCTCTCGGCGTAGTTGTGTTTGATATTGCAGCGATAGATGGTGCTTCTGAGTACTCTGCCATCTTGTCAGCCATCGCGGCGAGAGTGTCGAGTGTTGATTCCGTGTTGATCGATAACACGACTCGTATCTGCGCTGGCATTTGGTTCAGCCATTCGGTCTTGAGACCTTCTTCTGTGATCATACCGCTACCGAGTTCTCTCATCTTCCTTAGCAGCTGTGAGGGCTTCTGGTCGCCTAACTCGAGTCCGCTGATGAGTTTTTGAAAGTTTTTCGCTGCGGACGTGTCGTACGTGGAGAGAAGGCGTTCTTTTGCTGCTTGATATTTCCCTGTAGCCGGCGGGTTGTACAGGATGTCGGTGAGATGGTGTAGGTCGACTGTTTGAAGTTGCTGAAGCAGGTAGGTGAACTTCTGTGCGTCGGATGTGTGCAGCGGGTCGACTGTAGCCTCGAAGTGAATAAACCACGCCCTTGGCATTTCACGCCAGAATGGAAGGAATCTTGACTGGACGGAGACTCCGGCAAGCTCGTGGTCACGATGAGCCATCTTCTGTTCTACCTGTTGCGGATTTTCTGCAGGAGCTTGAGCGGGGATTCGTGCTTCTTGTTGGATTTCTTGTCCTCCAGCCATTTCTTCAGCGTCGATGGTCACCAGTTGTAGGGGTCAGAAGGTTGCGAGTAATGTTGCGTGTTCAGATTTGGATGTTGGAATGTCTTTTATTTTGGTCTGCATGTTTTAAGTACACATGGTAAAACATGTTGAGTGGGACAAAGACTCTAGTTGCTTGTCTGCTAGTGGTAATTAGGCAGATTTCTGCAAGTAGCCCCACCATTGTGCTCACATCGGCCGAGGTTTTATGTGTCTTAGTTACTTCTATAATATCATCTATTATAGCAACGTGATTGAATGCACGTTTTACAGCAGCAGCCCACTTGGCCCGATATATACCTTCAGAACGCAGCATGCATAGCAGGGAAGTCATAGGGCCCATGCTTTGCGCCATTGAAGAACGCTTCTCAGGTGGGAAAGTACATCCTTCAAGCAAGACATGGTGGGCACCATTCAGGCCGTATTTCTTCACTGGTACTTCCATCATCACACCATCCCGCTTTGCCACAGGCATCTTGTCGTGACCAAGTCTGACCTCCTTGAAACGGAGTCCGAATCCGCAAAAGAAATCTATATACGGCCCGAAGGTGCCATACCAATTCTCGTCATTGTCTGTGCGTCCGAAGTTTTTGTACTCTAGTCCCTCAGACTTGACAATTTCCATCCAAGCAGCTTGGAGAACGTCACGGCTGCAGGTGTGGTCCCCTGTCTTGTAATGGATAGTAAAATCTGTTGTACCAGATTTTTTGACCACGTTAGTATTCTTATTCCCTGACGCTATTTGTCTAGCGTAGGTGTGCAGTGTAAAGATGATATTGGACACCTGAATCCCCACTTGTAAGTTTAGTGTGGCTTCTGTCCTGGGATCAACACTTGCAGGTGATTTTTTGCCCTTTCCTCCATCTCCAAAGATCTGAGTCAGTACCATCCAGTATCCTTTCAGTATACATTTCAAGCATCTTTCTTTCTTGGTGGTGTCAAGTTTGATCCTCGGCTTCTTTGCTTCCTCGAGCTCCAACAATGTGTCAGGATCTACAGCTATAGACCTTTTTAATGCTCTCCTCTCTTCTACAACTGTTTCCATGGGTGTCTCTTCATGTGTTTCCTCAGATGTGGTTGCCATTTTATCAACCTATATATTTAGTATGTTAACAATATAAACTTTCAATAACGTATAGGATCTGTTGATTGCACTCTCCCATAAATTTAAAGTTCCAAAAACGAGCTGTAACATAAGTTAACTAACTTTAAATCACAAAAAACGCAAGTGAAAGATTGATAATGTCGGCTATATACGGTAAGTTAGTATATTAGTTCTTATGCCCTGAACTTAAAGGTGCTATATAGTCCAAACTGTGTGTCTGACGTGCTTTTGATTGTACTTACTGAACCATAGCCGTCTGGTTCTGTCGCAGACTTACGTTAAATGTTAAGCAAACATTTTAATTTACTCTTGCAAAGGCTCGCACATATTGTGCTGTTTGCAGATTGAAGTAAAAATTAAATTTGTTGGTATTTGATTTGTTGGTATTTGATTTGTAGGTATGGTGAGGGTCTTTTTCCCATTATTATGTTGCGGACGATGTGGAGTTTTGCAAAGGATCTTTAAGCACCTTTTTATTTATTTATTTGCTAACTATTTATTTGCTATATATCTCTATTTTTGGTGTACATAAATGAGCTGTGTCAACTCCAACTCTTACAGGGCAAGATATTCACATTTGCTGATGATACGGCACTTTTTTTCTATGGAAGTAATTGGGAGGATGCTTTTTCAAATGCACAAAGAGGATTTAATTTGGTATCTTTGTGGCTACAAAACAACCTACTTTCTCTAAATGTCAGCAAGACCAAACTTGTAGCCTTCGCTTACAAAAGAAACCTGTTGCCATCACCAGACCTCAGCATTAAAGCACATAATCAACTATGCCTACACCATACTTCAACTTCTTGTAACTGCCCCTCGGTAGCAAGAACGGAATGCATTAAATACCTTGGCGTCACTATTGATGACACATTAACCTTTAAGTCCCATTTGGATATACTCACGTGTAGACTACGGAAATTAATATACGTCTTTAAAACTTTACGTCATGTTGCGGACAAATGCACTATCAAGATGGTGTATTATGCTCTGTGTCAGTCATTGATTAGCTATTGTGTCACCTCGTGGGGAGGATCGTCCAAGTCGCATTTGAAAGAAGTAGAAATAGCTCAAAGAGCAGTCCTAAAGACTGCGGCCGGATTGCCTTTTCGTTTTCCCACCACTACTTTGTTTAAGGAATGGGACGTCCTATCAGTGAGGCAAATTTTCATTTTGAGCATTGTGCTCAGACAACACTCTGAGCTTGAATTTGACCCTGAACTACAGAAAAATAGACGTCGTAAGGCTAAAGTCTGTAAAACTGAAACTTTCCAAACTGCGTTCTCTCGTAAATACTTCTGCTACCTAGGGCCATATTTATACAACAAAATAAACAAAATAACTGAAATTTACCCTCTTTCTAAACATGATTGCAAAATAACCGTCACAAAATGGCTAAAAACACTAGACTATGATGCAACAGAAAACTTTTTGACCCATGCACTCTAGAATAAAATACACAACTATAAATCCCTCAATTAATTATTTACAGACAATCGCGCACACTCGTACAGTCTCCTCTTATACTCATACATACATACACACACACACACATCCACGCACACACACACTCACTCACACACACACACACACACACACACACACACACACACACACACACACACACAAATATTATATATATAAATATTGCCGTTTTACTAAACATAAAATTAAGATCTCGTTCCTCATAAAAAGTAATATTTGTGTCTTCACGACCATTGGCATAACAATATTATGTTTTAGCTATAAGACCCTTAATGTTCTAAAGTGATGGGCGGGGCCTGGTGACCTATAATACAGGTATTACTATACCTATCTTAGGCGCCAGACTCTCACATCAATAGGTTAAGACCTTCCTTTTAAGTGTATAGCATAATAATAATGTACCTTAAACCTTTTGTGAAGAGTAAATAAACTTTATTATTATTATTATTATTTATTATTTGGGGCCACCAAATTATGTTGTTTCGTAAAAAAAAGACAAGGGTAAACGTATGGATACTTTCAAATGGAGGGAGAAATCTCATATCATATAAATTTCTGTAGGAGGAACTTATTGGCCATACATTTTATTAGGTGAAGTCAAGTTATCATAAGAATGTCCTTCTAATCTTTTAATATTATAAACGTGAGAGCATGTCAAATGTTTGGATGTACGGATGTTTGTTACTGTAGGTATGTAAACCCATTTGGGTTTATATATACGATGGTAAATAGACAAGTTAGATACAAAAAGGCCATATGATGAGGATTCTTTTATCCCAAAATAACGTGAACAAGCAAGAGCTATTGCTTAATTTTGTTGCAGGGACATAAACTAGTGTCCACCAATGGAGCCAATAAACCGTGTTTTCTCTTTCTACCTACTAAAAGCCTTTGATTTCTGTCCTCAATAAGCTTGAACAGGTAAATAACAGGAATGTAAGTAGTAATAAACGTGATAGGTAGCGAAGGAGCTTAGACGCATGTCGCAAGGTATTCTGGTGAACGCCGCGCAACCGCGTGACGTAACGCGGACACTTCTGCCACAATCTAGTTAATGATTCAGTTTGGAAGTCAGGAAGAAACTGCCAAAATAACCGACTTATTGCTTCATATATTTGTAAGGTAGCTAAAGAATGAGGGGAAACTTATGCAGCTAGAAGAGTTCATGGTCAGTGTGGCTGTTGAGCTCGTCAAAATGGTTTAGCCCGGTTTTCCAATTATGAAATAAAAATTATCAACCCAATAACGTACAATATGACTTATTTCAAACGTTATTATAATACTCCGTAGCAAAATTACTTAATGACGCAAAATAAATTCAAACAGCTACAATCGGCTTGTTAATTTTTATTTGACGATTGGCAAATCAGTCTTTAATAGGCACCTATTTCTACCGAAAAGATACCCCAGATGATTCTCAATATAAAAATGAGTTGAAAATTATTTTCGTGATTTGGATTAATTGTGTGTGTTAATAATAGCATGGTAATAATCTCAAATGTAAATTACATAAGGTAAACAGGAGCAGTCCAGTCCCGTAGGAGTAAGCTATCAACTGATATTTATAATTGTTGAAAGCATAATAAAACTGGCAATAAAAAGAAAATGTTCTTACCTCTTTGAAATCTAAGTGAACAAAATGGATATTAGTCATTGTGAAAGTATAATACCTATTGGCATTGATAACTATCAATGCCAATAGATATTAATCAATAGATATTATACTTTCAATTGAAGCATGAATGTCGTCCTTTTCACCGTATCTTCATACCTTCCAGACTATATATACATTTAGACTGTGCTTCTGCAGTGGACCCGTAACTGGTCACTAATCGCACTGTTGAGGCCCGTGCACACGGTAAACATGGTTATGACAAACAGCAATTTTGCCAATTTGATGTGACAGTCTGCTTCATCTAATAGGTAGGGGTGGTGTAAAGGAATTTATGAGTGTGAAGTACTCTCTACGCAATAAACGACGTTTAAACAGTGGTGGAATGATGACGTAATATCGAGATTGTTCTATACACTGGTAGATAATTTTTGATGAGGAATATTTAAATTAAAAACTATTAATTCATAAAACGACGCTCTAAATCTGTAGATAATAATCAATTGATGAAAGACTCTACGTACGTATTTAAGAACTTTGTGTAAATTCGTTATGTATCAAATTGTCTGAGAAAAATATAAATTCCGCAACACCACAACGAGCTCTTCTTTGTTGTATTATTTTTACATAATTATAAATGTCAAAAGTCAAACCAGTGACTGCATTTTTTATAATTTTTTATAAAAACTGTTTAGAAATCAAATACTTTACATTCTATGTGACGTAATGGAAGTATTTTTTATTTAGCTAGCTTTTTTCTTCATCGCTTAAAACATTAATTTTAATTTGAAATTTGTTTTTTTTGCACTTAAGAAAGATATAAACTTGTAACAGCGATGATGCCGAGCGGACCGGACTTGGGCGTCGCGCCATGTCTGAGGTCCCTGGTTCGATACTCGGTCGGGCCAATATGGAAAATTAACTTTTCTATATTGTCTCGGGTCTAAGTGTTGTGATACCGTAGTTGTTTCTGATATCTGTAACAGTGCTTTAGCTACTTACCACAGAATCAGAGCAACGTATGTGTTGCTGTCCAATATTTATTTATTTAATAAGGTTGTAGCTCTACAACTTTTTAAGTGATTAACTCCGACAGGACTGACCGCAAAAAGTCAGGCACGTCAAAACGAGTGAGTGTACACACAGTCTTACTTTCTAACACTCTCTGGCTGATAAACCTTTACTTTTTGCTTCCGGGTCAAATGAATCTGCGACTTCTGTCCTATTAAGCAGTTCCTTTTAAAATTACGAAATACAATTAACACCACGGTCACGTGTGGTTTCGAAACTCGGTACATTAATATTGTGTTATGTTTCAAGTCGTGACAAAACAGATGTTTGAAGTAGCCATAATTTTTCGAGTTTTAATTACAAAAGTCGCTCTAAGACCTTTTAAATACTTCTAGTTCGTGGCGTTGCGACCTGCCCATATTATTATTATGAATGAGGTTTTTCACTGCGGTAGTTGGACATTCCTAAGAGGTTTTTTTTCTCTCATTTGTGATCTAATTGTGGCATTTAATACGTTATTCGAATATATATATTTAATTTTGCATTATTTTAAAATCTTTATTACACGAAAAATTGAAACATGTGGATTTAATGCCAGAAGCATTCTGTACCACTAAACTTTTGAGTCATGCAGATAGTTTGTATATGGGCGCGGTAACAGTAAAAATGTGCATATGTATTAATGAAGTAACACGTTAAGAACAAAAATAGAATTCAACAGAAAACAATATTCTCACTATTGTTTTCTTAATTGCAAAATACCTTAAGGTTTAAAATGCGTTTAAGTTACTAAATCTACCATCTATGAAGAAAATAACGAATGTGTAATGGATATTCAAAACGAATGTTTGGTTAGTTAACAATAAGTAAAGAAATACAGTTTTATGTAACATTTGAGACAGAATGAAATAGAAAACAGTATTCATAGTATTAAACCAACTCTTGTGTCGTTGTACGAAGACAGTATTTCAACCGTAAACTAATTTTCATCAAACAAATTCACGTGAATTGTCCACATTCATTAACCTTCGCGTGCGTGCGCGCTTTCTAGCCTTTTTCACCTTGCGGTCAAATAGGCCACGATACAGCAGGCCGGTGGCAGCAAGTCGTGTGTGTCAATGGACTGGCCTGACTTTCTTGACCGTTGACCATCGGTGCGTGTTGCTTGCTGCAGATATTAACGCATGTTGACATACTATAGATACATTGAATATTTTCTAATACGCATACTACATCCGACTTTCCGATTCTGAAATACCGTCTACATTTAGTTTCTGTCTAATCGTATATGTCAAAAATAATGTAAAACATGGTTTTCGAATTCGATTTATGAATATGTACCTACCTATGTTGCTCCTTTAGTCATAAATTGTCACTGTATTGGAATGGAATCGATTTTCACGTTTCTGATTAGGGTGCTTATTCCAAAGTAAGGAAATAAAGCACTTGTGTTAGGGAAATCAGATTTGAACTACTACTAATAGTTATTTCAGTATACATTTTGAGCTGCACTCCTGGGTTCTAATCCCGGGTCGGGTCAGTATGGAAAAAGTTGTTTTTTTATTGTCCCGGTTCTGGGAGTTGTGGTACCATCGGTTTCTGATTTACAAAAGAGAAGTCCTTTAGCTCCTTTTAACAGAATCAGAACAATTAATGTAATCTAGTATAACAAAGGTATTTATCAAAAAATCATCTAAGCAACCATTTCTTTATCAAATAATCAGTGGTTGAATATATGCGATGTTTTAATAAAATCTGTACGTGCTTCGCAAGTAATCTTAAATCTCGTTAGTTGCGTATAAAACGCAACCAGATTTATTATGCATGCGTAGTTAAATGCATAACCAGCGTGTCCTAATTACAAATAGTAGATGTAAATAACAGAAATTAATTTTAATTATGGTCGAAATAAATTGGTTAGCCTTTAAATAAATGCATCTAAGACTGATCTGAAGGTAGAATGGTTAGCACTCCTGCGTGTTGAATCAAGAGCCACCGAGGGGGTTTTAGACAGTGCGAGCCCGACACATCACTCTGATATTTGCAGAGTGACGGTACGGTAGGCATTAATTACCTCCCATTCGATCCCCTCACTCTACAAATCTTACTATGCTGAACCTTTATGGTTGTACTGTATCTGGGTGTTTATAATAATTATATAAAAATATTATTAATATATTTATTGTGGAGTCAGATATAACTTTTTGGTTTGTCGTATTGTTAGGCAGTTAAATAACAAGTGCTTGAGCTGCTGATTTTGGGATCATTGATTTTATTGAACTCTGAATTCGACACATCTGAGCGTCTAAAACAATAATATACACAATCGCATAAAATTGTAAGAATAGTCTGGGTATTTTCCAGAACATTGCATAGACGAGTGACATTATTATGCAACGAAATCAAAATTCTGCTTTGCTACAGTATTGCTCTCATGCTTTCATAATAGGGGTAGGTATGTACAATTGGAATTACTGAAATCAAATTAAAATAACTAAGCGATAACAAAAGTAGTCTAAAGAAATATTAAAAGTAATTTAACGGGTCGAAACGCGACACTATTTTTATTTAGTAGTTAATACGAACTACTTCGGGACCACGGTTCGGGTTCGGGGCAACCTAACAGAAACGTTGGGCAGTAAGAAGTTCGTATTAACTACTAAATAAAAATGGTGTCGCCTTTCGACCCGATCAATTATTTTAAATGTTTAAAATGGAACGCGAAAGTTTTAAAAAAATATATATTCTAAAGAATTTTTGATATCGTTTCGGTGTAGTGTTGAGTACTTACGATTTAATGTAGTTCTTTGTTACTACGCAACTATCAATGTAAATGAAAACTATCGGCTTTTCCGCAATTACACGTCCAACTTACCAAACGTTTAGAAATGGTAAATTGCCAATTATTAAATAATACGCGGAACTGAAAGTTGCAATTTGTAATAATGAACTTATTTATTTTCATATGGGATTTGCAGCCGTATCGCTGTGTTTGCGGAAGACAGAGGACAATATCTAAATTAGATCTGCCATTGGGTGGAACATCAGCATCGCGTGGCAATCGCATGATCTGCGGCAAGCGACCGTGAAATTAGGACATGTTTGTATGGATATTATTGTCGCCGGTATTTATGACGAGAATATTCATATTTCGACCTGTCTGGCACAAAATTATAATTTTCAATAAAATTTTCATTCATTTCAATAGTTTTCTTCGCCAAAATTGAGGAATTTCACGAAATTTAGGTACAATAAGCCTTTTGGGTAAACCAATTCACGTATCTGGTCTGTGAGTTGTCAATGTCTGAGCAAGTTTCTGAACGGACTAACGAGGGCTCCTATCAATGAGCGTTTAAAAACACCTTTTGACCACGGATGACGGCTCATTATTAATTTTAAACAACATAGGTTTTTTTTGTGCATTTTCTTGTTAATTAAACAAAATAACTTTAATTTGTCTACATCGTAGACAGTCAACATTTTGTATGTGTGCATTTAAAAAAAATTGCTTTGATTGGAGTTCGCGTAACAGTAAATCCTACTTTTAAAATATCCGGTACAATTTTCAAAGATGGTTCGTTATCAGATTAAAAAAAAAGTAGAGACCCCCAAGACTTTGATATGACATAGTTACATGACTTTCAAATAAATCTGGCATACCTAAATTGCAGACAAAATAGTCATTCAATATTTTTTTGTAATTTAATAATTAAAGTTTGATACCAGTTTTCATGTTAACCACGTAAACGCCATCATATTTAAAACCAAATCTTATTGTTTTCAGGCCAAACGGAGGTACAAAGTGTACCTCCGTTTGGCCTTCTTAATGTAGGTACAACTATTATTTTAACTCTGTGTTCATACGTAAGTAAAACTCAAATTTTATTTAAGGATAGCGTTATAAGTGATTTACAGTTAAATTTGTGTTGCTGTAGATTAGACTATATTCGTACATGCTATGATGATTAACACAACGGCTTTGTTCTTCAGTGTCTTGCTAACAAAGCATTATGCAGAAGTACTTGCACGCTACAAAAATCCTGTATTACTGCACGCTATAACAGTGGGTACCACACAAATGCGTGTTGACGATCGAAAATCTAAGGTATATTCGGCAAATTCAAAACGTTCTTTGCTAGACCCGGAAATCGAAACCCGAGACAAGAATCGAGTACCTGAAAAACTAGACCATAGAGGAATTCGAGGAAAAAAAATCATGCCCATTTTCGTTAAACAAAATCTTGAAACAATTTTGAAAGGAAGCGTTTACAATAAGCATAAAAGTTAATTGTTATGCGGCTTAAATTAATTTTCCTCATTATTATTGAATTACGATGAAAATTTCTGCATGCTTAATTTCCAGTATCGGACTCTTCCACAAAGTAGGACAGAGTCGGACTAGACCGGAAGTTCCCGTATGGGTCCCCATTCAAATGTAAGAACGGGTATCAGAGGACAGACACTGGTTTCTTGATACCTGTTGTCCATACAGTGAGAGACCATTCTCTCAGTACCTATATGTTTTGCCATTTTCACAGGCAGTATGAAAGAACTATCTAAACACTAGTCTTCGTCTAGCGGTGTCAGTTCTCAGATTCCTAGGTTCGATAGGTGGGTTGAGGTTTTGCGCGAAATTGGTTGTAAATTTCGTTTTCTTTGGAAAGTTCTTAGTCTCTTGCCAGTCTTCTCTGTAAGTTGTAGGTTCCGAACCGGAGGTAAAATCATTTGGTTTTAAAATTACAATATGTTATTGACTTTGATAAACACATTTCTGATGAGTTTCACGGTTTTTATGAAAATAGATTGGGTTTCCCAGCCTTCATTCTTCAGTGTTCTTTTCCCATCATATCGAATTGCGGGGCTCTACAACATCATCATGTGGGGCCCGCATTGGCTAGGGCCCTGCTTGCAAATACCACCTCGACTATACGGCCAGTCCGACTCTGAAGGCAGACGAGGCAGCATAACGCCCCATAAACGTGTAGATTGCGGAAGCTGCGCGAGCGCAGTAGGAAGTTCATTATAATACGTACATAATATAAATTATTTCGTTCACAGTATTGACTTGTTGAGTACTCGTAGAAACGAACTTTGCATTCAAGGACATCAACTTTCAATTTTTCCCTTAAACACACACACCTTAATTTGTATGACGTTTTAGGCTTGCTAATTATAACGTTGAATCGGCAATGAGTGCAAATAAAAATTTTACTAACCGGTCAAAATGGGCACAGCAATTTGAAGTAAAGGTTTTAATGTGGATATCAATTTAGCTATGTTTTTGCAAGGCCGTGCCGATCTTGTTATCTACTAATAGCGGCTCACCGCGTCCTCACATGCGTATTTTTCCTGTTTTCCCACATTTCCCACTGACTCGCTCCTATTAGTTGCAACGTAATGTAGCCTAAAGCCTTCCTCGATAAATGGTCCACTCAACACATAAATATTTTTTCAATTTGAATTAGTAATTTCTTAGATTAGTGCGTTCAAACAAACAAACTTTATAATATTAGTAAGTACAGATTTCCTCTAAAAAACGTTTTTTTTAAGAGATCGCTTTCTACATAAGGCTGCCTACATTGAACTATAATTTGTCTGGAAATGTTTTGTGCGGTCTTGTTTATCCACATATAAATTTCATTCATTTTCTAGTTTCCTTTTGTCTGTAGTTTACAATTTAATACTATCCGTGCTCTGGTTATTGTTTGAATAAAGTTAAAAACAAGTAAGCGTTCTAAGCAAGAACGGGACATCATACTTGGCACTCTACCAATTACGAATATTCTCTAACTTAATCATTCCAAAGTACCGGCCACATCCAAAATCTAACCTAACCATCGAATATCATTGTCATTCTCATACCTACAGATTGGTAAATCCTCATTTAACTTCCAACCCGCCTTATAAATCAGTATTCACATCACGTAGGACCTGCCTAGAGTCTAAATAAGACGTCAATCACGTTCTACCTACTTATTTATTAGTCAGAGACCAATTTACAAAACGGTCGATGGCTATTGCAATGTGTCCAAATTCTATTGGTAATACTGTGGAGTTAGAAATTTTGAATGGAACATCTTTTGCTAGCGTAGTTCATGTAAATAAAGTTTTTCAAGTTGTTAAAGTGTTAAAGTTTTGGTTGCCTCCTCTATTTCAAGAATGTGTCCGGTTTTAAACCAAAATCTGGACATACCAGATTTCTTATTTTAAGGCAAGATAAATTCTTCTTCGTTCTAGCAAGTATTCCAGTTGTGTATCTTTCATGAGGTATAGTGGCATCTACTACTAGGAATCGGATATAAAGAGCCTGGGTATTTTGGCATCTAACACCGGTAACCATATAAATCAGTCAGCCTGGTAGAAAAACTTGTGCAAACTGAAGATTTGTAGAAGTAGTACGTCTATTATGTTTCGGGAGTAATAAAAGCTTTCAGTTCTATTATAAAAAGGGCCTATCTGGTGTTCTTTTTGTAGAATTAGACATATCAAAAATATATACGGTCGTATTGAGCACCTCCTCCTTTTTTTTGAAGTCGGTTAAAAAAGTTATTAGCAATCTTGAGGGTGTTCATATTTTATGTAACATGACAACATCATGTCCTAGCAGAAAAATAGGAAGCACTGTATGTGCTACATAAAAATATAGGTATCCTAAAAGTAATAAATATACAAATTTCGTGCCAGTCACTACGTTTTCATTAGTTTGAACTGCCTAATTACCCACATTGGTTGGCTGTAAAAACTACCGAGAGAAAAAAAATATGGTAGCCGAGAGTGGCCACTTTCAAATTTAATGTAACAACCTTGATATTTACCAGATACCTGCCTGATACTGTCGGTAATTTCGTAATTAAATTCGAATAACTGAGTTAACTCAAGAATAAAGTTACGAGTAGTTCTTTGCTGTTTAGGATTAGAGCAGCGTTTACTGATTTAAGTTAAAATATTAAACTGTGTTTTGTGAAATACTGACCCATTTATTATGTTTTATTGAGTAATTTAAAAGCATTTGTAAATATTAAATTGATGAATTTTCTGTAACATAGATTTATCATCATTATTCGAAGAGAGATATTGTATGAACTACCCCCTATATTTAGATGATTTTGAGACCGACGAGAACATCTCACTAATTAGTCAAAAATCAAAATTTTATTTGATATACAACAAAAAAAAAAATGATTACAAGCTAGAAGTAGGTAAATTTCATAAGATTTGCTTGGTAGAACCTAAACTATAAAATAAAATCTTTCATTTCGAAACCAAAAATAATCCTTTACATTTAAAAATACTTCTTTTTAGTTGTCAAATTCATCGGTTGCAACCATGACCGTGTTCTTGATTAGAAATAAAACAATAATGATTGGTTTCAAAACAATACTCAAACTGAGGACATAGAGGATGTGGCACAAATGAGGGACATACATTTCCGTTGACTTGACGAAACTGTTGAGATTCTCTACAATTTACTTATTAACCTTGCGACTTAATCAATCATTACGAAAAACGTGTGGGTAAATGTAAGAAAAAAAGGTCTTTTAATAAGGCGATATTATAAATTTTTAGTTTTTTAGTAAGGGGGAAAAATGCAATGGCGCACCGTACCGCTGTGTCGGGGAAGGCGGCAACGTTTGTGGGACTCCCCCTCCCTGCAATGAGCAGGGATTACCCACTAAACCCCCCTTCCCGTCTCATCGCCTAGTGACGATGCCATGGGAATAATATATTGCAGCATCGGCCTGGTAGTAGATTAACTAAGTTTATAATGATTTAGATTAAAATAATGTCGTTCTCAGTATTTTTTAAATTGTTAACAGAAAACTCCCGATGATAGATTTGGGTTTTGAACAATCAATTAATTATTTTTTTTATATTTACCCAGACAGACCCTAACGGAGAGCAAGAACGCAATACTCATCTTAAATTGAACGCTACATTTTTATTTCTTGACCTCTATTTGCGAGGTCTTTAAAACTAAAACAGTACGTAATTGGATGTAACCCAAAGTAAAAGCAATCAATGCTCACACCATAATTTAATAGTAGGTAACCTTGATCGCAAAGTCGGATCGTTTTCGAAATATTTTTAATCAAACATGAGCTTAAAAGAAATATCGACTATACCTTCTTTATTATTTTACCCGTATTAGCTTTGATCGTTTAGTAAATGTATGTTTTGTTAGTTGAAAAGTATATTTTAACTTTTCTAGCTCTATGTCTCTATCTACGCCAAATTCATTCGAATTTGTATAGCCATATTGGCGTGGATGACTAACAATCACCCGACAATCCAAATTAATAAAAATGAATATATAAGTATAAATATTTAATAAATTTATAAGTTAACTTATATAAATAATAGGTATTTATCAGCTCGTTTAATTGGTAGTAGTTACCCTGTATTTACGCCAGGGGTTGTGTATTTCATTCCAACCCAGGAAACTCATTTACATAATAAACATAATCTACTTGTTGTATGTAAAGGTGTTTACATGTGTATTTAAGTATGTTTCTGGTACCTCTACGATGCCATCTTCGATTCTCATAGCATTAGTGCTCAGCTACTAACTGTGAGGTCAGGTTGAATTAATGTATTTAATATCTAAATCACCATGGGGCTATACATAGATACTTTACCTTATGGTAATATTTTCACATTTATTCATTTTCCATTATAGTTTACAACCAGGATTTTTTTAGGATTTTGCTTTGTACAGTTTATGTTCCCGTATTATAATAAATAAATAATACTCAATTAAATTTTATATCACCATTGTCTGATTCAGCTCTTTATACATCTTTATGAGTTTCGGCAAAAGTTTTCAAAAGAAACAAGTGTATACAACAGGTTTATAGCAGCCATGTGTTATTTAATCTATGGCACCCTTTGCAGGTAGATTTTTCGTACAATAGGGAGGACTCGGGGTAGGGATTCCCCAAAGGCAAAGGTTGGTTTCAAAATGAAAGGTTTTTTAATGTATCAAAGATACGACGCATTAAAATTGGGACTTCGGCGAATATATCGACATAAAAGCAATGAACCAAAGAATCCCACAAGGATATTGGCTCTATGATGTTATTTTATTAAAGTTGTAATTTTTTTTCTACATACGAAAATGTAAATAATAATAAATAATGGACAACATCACATATATTGTTTTAATTCTGTGGTAAATAGCTAAAGCACTTGTGCTACAGAAATAAGAAACTACGACGGCACCACAACACCCAAACCCGAGACAATATAGAAAAGTTCGTTTCCCATATTGACCCAACCGGGGATCGAACCCTGGACCTCAAAAATGGCTCAGGTTTATTAAAAATATTTACAAATCTTCGGCATCTACACTTTTTCTATTTGGCATAAAATCCGTTGCGTTTTTAAAAAAAAGTGAAGCTCGTGACTACTCTACAGGGTAACAACCACTTGAGCAAAACGTTAGCACCGCAAAAAACTATATTACCACGTGTTCATGCTATAACGATCCGTAAAGGTCCCGCAACACGTGCAGTGTGCACCTCTTAATAATAAGCTCGGCTATTATTGAATGTGACTTCACACTCGGCACTAAATTTTTAACTGCACCTGATTTATCGTCTCCACAATGGTCGCACCTGACGTCAGTGTGACCACCATTGTGCGGGACAAAGCGCCAATTATTTATGTTCGCATATGACTTACAGGGTCCAGGTAACTGGGACCCAGATCAGGAAATGAAATAAAGGAACGAATTCCTTTTATTGAAAAAAAAACAGAATGATTTGCTACCTGGTTGGGAATAGATTTGAGTCTACATAAACTGTTTTACTATTACTGTGCAATGTAACGAATTCAAACATTTCCGACATGACTTATATCTTTTAATTATCCTCCTGCAAAAGTGTTTAAGTCTCCAATGATACTTAAATTCTTAAGACTTGTACTTCCAAACTATTCAGAATATATATAATAAAAAAATATACTAGCATTTTTTATTCCATTCTGAATACTTATTAATTCTATTCTTGTCAATGAGATTTGAGAACGTAATGGATATCACCAAAATTTTGGAACAGGTTTAATTAAATTTGGAATTAGGACGATATTTGGGCTTGCTATTAATTACATGCATTTTTAAAAAAAATGCGTTCTAGTTGTTAATGGCGTCAGTAATTACTGTATGCTTCTTTTTCTCAAAATGTTACATCTACATCAGCGTAATTTACATATTGACATGGAAAAAAGGGCATTAGCAACTGTACCTACTACTGATATGGTTGAAAAATGAAATTGATTGCATCTGTTTGGTACTGTGATCAGTATATATATCCAAATAGAAGCATATACCTCTTCACGTATAAACATGCTTCATAAATATGAAATAACTCGACTGCAAGACCAACATATCTACAATAAACGACTTTATATTATTAAACTACTTCGACATGCGTGTTCAATATCTTTTTTAGGAAGAATAGAGAGTAGGAGCTGAAGTTTCAACTAGCACTCATAGCAAAAGATTACTCTTTGTAGGCGATTTATTATCTTGTTGTAATTACTAAGTCCTTTTTCAATGTTTGTTCTTAAAAGCTTGTGATGCTTAGTTATATCGTAGCTTAGATGGTGTGCATTGAATCCGACATATGAGATTAAAACCTCCCAGACGCTATAGCGGTCTCTCCTGTCTACCCGTCTCAAGATGTCTTCGTTTATCTTCAGAGCATCTCTTTGTTTGATCAGATATTTAAAGGTACGCTATTTGGTTGCAGCTTAGAAATGCGACTTATTTAATTTCTAAAATTTCAGGTTAAATACGAGGAAGTAAAAAGGTGATTAGTTAATGCAACATAACTTCTAAATATAATTATGAATACTAGTGCATTCAACACAATAGTTATTTATATATCTATCGCCTCGATATAATTAATTATATAATTATTATAATTTGTCAGTGGTTATATTATCTGTATCAGCTATCGTGCGCTCGATTCTAACCCATAACAAACATTAATGTGATGAACATCACGCACCCATATCGGTTCAATTCCAGAGTTTGACCCAGCTTAAGAACTTGTGCTAAGGTAATCGGAATTAGAGTATACTACAAATCTAAATTGTCAACATTTGAAAATTGTGTTACTGGTGGTGATTAAATTCAAGACCTCGCGTTGAGGATGGAGATACATGGACGGGGGGATATAAATATATGTCAACACCTTCACCTTTCACCCTTATATCAGAGGGGTACAAAACTCTTTTGATAGTATGCCGTGAAATTAAAATAAATTTTAGTTTTTTATAATCAGCTAATTACGGCGCGAAAGACGAGAGTAATTAGTATGATTCTTCTAAGAATAAGTACCTATACAAATTTTAATAGACTAGTGGCACAATGCATTCAGCAATTACAACTAATTATAACTGGGTATAGTTAAAATGTTTTAAAAATTAGTTAAAGATGTGTCCGTTCTGATAGAATGGCGACATTTCTCTGCGGCCTCTTAATTGACGAAAATTTCAAATAGAAGTGAAACAATTTGCTCTTAAAAATGTGACGAAAGTTGACCGTAAATATGAAATTGTTCGATGTGCAACCTTATGTTGATTTATGTATGGGAACCTACAGGCGTAGTATACAATTTCGTTACAACCAACATAACAAAGCAATGAATTTTATGAGAGTTAGTGGGAGTCGCACCAACTTTTTAAATATTACATGTGATTTGGTTCGACATCTGTCACGCCGTTACTAAGAGTTACAATTGAGTTGGTGATCTCACTTAAAATACTTCTTAACAGTAAGATCTTAACGGTACAAGTGGTGGTCAAACTATACGTAATGGATCATCGCTTGTAAATAATAAATCATTTAGCACTTATACCTTTAACATGTTAAGAGAATTGCACGCACAATGCGCGGTGCTTCTGGGTCATAAGCAGCATGCTATTTAAGTATTTGCTAAGAATGTATACATAACCTTACTACGGCAAAGCTAAAAAGAAGAATTATGATTTTTACGCTACCTAACCTAACCTAACCTCTAAAATATTTATCATACATTAACAAAAGTGATTTTCTTAGATACATCTTGATTGTCCGCTATTTATGTAAAATCACAATAAAGAAATGTATCTTATGGGAAAATGTTTAATGAGCTGGTATCATAATTTGTAGTACCATTCCCTCAAATACTTAAGTAAATTAATTATTTTTTGTAAAAAACAAAAAAACATTACCTCGAAAATATATGAAACCACGTTTAACCAGTTACAATAACCAAATAAAATACACACTCCATGATTACTTAAAATCTGACAAAGTGCCATTCGAGTCACATTTTATGTCCTGTTTGGTCTTATTAAAATTAGTAAAAATATTAAAATTTCCATGAATAAGATAATTTAACTAACATATTATTTCTTTTACCTATTTTTCAGACTGCCAACCCTAAGTTTACCACTACGATGCACTGGGAATGCATCTGCTTACGCTCTATGAAAATTTATAAACACGTACATTATTGGCGTAAAGTCTCACAGATACAGAACTATTCACTATTGTCTAGTAACATAAACACTGCGAATGCAAAAGAAAAAAGATACAATGAAATTAATTAAAAAACATCTTTAAGTAAAACATTGAAATCACATCTAGAAACTTACTGGTTAATATCATATTAATGGTCGTTTTTAATATATCACTACATAGTATAAAAAGTAGCTTTCCGCTGTTGTACCAAGATTATGTATTCTTAGATCTTGAATACTACTCTAATAAGTTTTGACGTGGTTTTTATAATGGAAAGAGTGACTAGAAAGAGTTATTTCATAGAAAGATTTGCTGATTTAAAGAAAGGTTTTAATGACATACATATTTTGGCCTTAAACGACATAAGTATCTTTTTTCATTTTGAACATGTGTAGTCCAGGTTTGTAATCATCACCACTCCACATTTGGCAAACGTAAAAATTAAGCAAGCACTTATTATTGTAACGATCGCGATGACTCAATTTCACTGATGGAAGAGTTGCCCTGCAGTGGCGCATCCATTAGGCTGATACTTTTCTAGAGCATGATTTTAATGTTTTTTTTATATAACCGTCATTATCTTCCAACGTTACTAACACTCCCCCTACATCTAGTGACAGTTCGATCATACTAATCTTTTTACAAGTTGGCCGTCCTCGTTCTATTGTATATTTGTGGGCTACGACGTTATACGAATATAATGATGCTTATTCCAAAAATGTATGCATTCAACATTTTTTTGTAATATTTCTTACGCACAAACATACGATATCGGTACATCATTTACACATACCGATTATAAAGCTTATGTGAAAAGCACTTGAGCAACGCTACTTTACTTTGCAACACTGTAATATCGATGTAATGTATGTATGTACCTACTATGAGAGATAGATAGGCTTCTGGTGCTAGTAGTAGCATGTACAGTAATATTACTTATTCAATGAATGGGTGGGTGTATTGGTGTTTTAATACGGATCTTTAAGTTTTTGAAAACACATAGCCTAGCCAAAGACACCCATGTAATTAAGCTTCCTAACAGTGATATGATTTTTCAAATCGGTTCAGTTGTTTCGGAGCCTATTCAATGCAAACAAACAAATCTTTATTCTTTGTTATTAGAGAATAAATATTTTTATGTTAAATGGGAACTAGACTCCTTTAGTAGAGTCCACCATTGACACATGATAATATATTTCATTGCACGATGGAACACTGGTATTCAGTATTCCATAGCTAACCAAGGATTCAGTGGTCCATTAAGTGCTCGTTTAAAAGCACAATTGGGTCTAAAGTAAGTTGTCCACGTGAGAAGGCGCTTGACACCCTATGAGCGTTTTAAATTGACTTGACCGAGAGATTATTTTGCTACAATAAAAGAAAAGGAGAACGAAACCATCTTTTAAAGATATAAAAGATTTAGTTGTCTCATGAATCTTTAGATATTTTGATTTTAAATGAACAGGAGTGTTTTGTATGTATGAGTACTAAAATACGAGTATATACCTACTTATATAAACTTTCTATCAATGCCCTCTACTAATATTGGTCACATCTTAAGAGTAAGTCTGAGCACAGTTCAAAGTTCTTTTAGTTGCCTTGTACATGTAACTCTCAAATTACATAATTGCTTGCAATAATCTTTCAAAACTT
Source organism: Glyphodes pyloalis (assembly GCA_037074685.1). NCBI lineage: Eukaryota > Metazoa > Arthropoda > Insecta > Lepidoptera > Crambidae > Glyphodes > Glyphodes pyloalis. The sequence continues at coordinate 7,446,153 of JAYKKO010000002.1, forward strand.
TTTTAAGTGACCTTCTGGGTGCAGGCGTGTTTGCCCCAGCAGATTAAAAATTGTGTATAATCGATTTAGAAATCTTAGGTTTCTGGTATGAGGGAAATACATTTTAGGTAGAAAATTTTATTAAGAAATACATTTTAGTTAAAAACTGTAGAAATTCTTGGTAAGATCCTATTTTCTTATTAAATTTTTCTTAAATTATTTAGGATTATGAATAAAAAACTATCACGATAAAAACTAAGAGTATTTGATTTTAAGTAAACATTCCTAGATTTTTTTTATGATCATTGTAATATGCTTCGTTACTTTAAATTTAAGCATTTTTAATCTCTTATCCATTGCAAACAACAATTGAATAGCAAGTAAATACTGTGTTGATGAAAAAAATAAAGTACTGAAAGTATAAGAACTCCTATTCCTATCGTACGTAAATGTACCAGCTGGCGAGCATTCGTCCTGGTGAGCGGGAAGAGAACCCGCTACTTAATCATCAGGATTGTCGTTAACATGGTATTATTCCACTATCTTGGCATTAATTTCACAAAGATTTTTAACTTCTCAAAACATGTAAAGCAATTTTCAGTGAGTAATGAAAATACCCGCACGTATAACAAAAAAAAGAAAAAAAAAATGTATCTATGTCGTGAAAGTACCGTCAGCACCGTATGTCGAAACTGGGGTAGCTACAAAACTGCATCTTGCGATATGCGTTGCTGCAACACGGCGACCAGCCAAAATAACAAATAGGCGAAAATTACCTTGATCACTATAGGGTTGTTCCGTCGAAATGGTTATCCTTCACAAAATAAACACTACGATCACGTATCACTGGCACGAACTGTCCGTTTCACCTCACTGTGTTCGGGAGCATTTTAAAAAAATTAAATTTGAAATCCGAATGCGTGTTGTTCTAAGGCGGTAAGTGCGCGGGCGCGGTGAGTTGCGTTCTCTTGCGCGGCGGAACGCGTAATGTTCGAGTGAGCTAACCCCACTCCGGCCGGTGCTGTTCTGTTGAAACTTGAGATAAGCCCTCCACTTGCCCGCTTCCCTAATCCTTACGAGATGAGTCTATGAACTCTGTCACCGTTTTTTGTTGCTCACCGCTCCTTTAGGAATGTTCGGAGTTTGGACTGAGTTTGACAAGTACGGTTAGGTTTTGATGTTACGTGTTAGGAGCGTGGATAATCGGTTGCTCTCGTAATTTGTTTAGGCTGTTATAGATGCGCAGCATATTTTGAAAATCGATAATTTATTTTATATCAAAAGAATACACGTGGCTTTAATGGTCAATCATTTGTTTAGTTAAAAGTCGTACGGAACAAATAAGAATAAACAAGTATACAGGTCACAATTTAGAATATTGATTAATACCATTTTTAACAACATAAAACTTGATTTCTATATACATCGTTAATATTATATTTTAAATTCACTAAAATTTACTTTTCAAAGGAAATTTGGCACGATTATTATCTTAAATTAATATAAACATCAATTGCATTTGATTGTCTAGCTAACTAAGCTTTGTATAACTTGAGAACCCTTATCCCGATTACCCCAATTAGTTCACCCAACTAATTAGGGTAATGAAAGTGTGGTTAAAAGGTTAAAAAATTTGGAAAATAAAGGCAGTATGAGGTTTGCCGGGTCAACTGGTGGTTTTTGTTTGCAACTTTTGCGATGTACTCAGCAAACACCGCTAATAAAATCGAAGTGAGAAGAAAATATCACGTGTTATTTTTAAAACAAACCTTTACGTGAGTTTAAATTTATTGTCATTCAAATATTAGAAACAGAAAATTTTAATTTATATGAAAGTTTTATGGCGAACGTAAGAAAAACTACCAAAAATAATATTGTTGTAGTCCAAAATTCATGTTACATTTTTGTGTAAGATAATTAAACCGTATTTTAATGAAAACACTTATTTACGTATTACACATGGTAATTATGCCAAATAACAAGGATTCAGTCTTGTATAGCATGTGGAAAGTAGCGGTGACATTCGCAGTGGATACTTTTTGACTGTTATTTTCATACCTTTGTGGGTCGGCAAGAAGATTCCAAACATTTTGTTTTGAAATAAATTGCCACGTGGGTTAACTGTGGGTTTACGTTATTTGTAATCCATACTATATCCCTACTAATATTATAAATGCGAAAGTAACTCTGTCTGTCTGTCCGTCTGTTACTCTTTCACGCCTAAACGGCTGAACGGATTTTGATGAAATTTGGTATAGGTATACGTTGAATCTCAAGAACGGACATAGGCTACTTTTTATTAGAAAATAAGGGGGAGATGGGGGTAATACCACCTTTGAAAGTTTATATGGAAAAATGTTTATTTTTGAAGTTAGAGATATTAATTTTGGCACAAATATAGCTCGAAACTTGGATTAAAATATATACTACTTTTTGTTTCGAATATTAGGGGAGAAAGGGGTAAAACCGACCATGAAAGGATGTAGTCCACGCGAACGAAGTCGCGGGCACAGCTAGTATAATATAAATAAAACTTATTTACAAATACAAACACTTGAAAGCGTAAAATAGTGAGTCAAGCGTGTGATTTTCCGGCAGACCAAGTTAATAATTAGAAAAATCTGGCTCTTGAAGGGAAGGTATTTATTATACAAAATAAGAGGAAAATATTTCGCTGTGGGCAAATGTACGTTAGTAAAAATATTTTGTTTCAACATGGTATAGTTAAACGACAAAAGTAGGTAAAGTATTTCGTACACTAAATAAATAAATAGCCTATTTATTAACACACTGTTTCAGATATCTTTCATAAAATGCAAGGACTACCGACATGAAGTAGTCGAAATATTTCATACTAGTAGGTGGTAGCATACTTTCATAGTCGGATTTACCCCTATCTTCCCTAATATTTAAAACAAAAATTAGTCCATATTTTAATCCGAGTTTTGAGATATATTTGTGCCAAATTTCATATCTCTAACATAAAAAGATACTTTTTCCTATATGAACTTTCAAGGGCGGCATTACATATTAATTAGCCTATGTCTGTCCTAGGGGCTTAACGTATACTTATACGAAATTTCATAAAAAATCGGTTCAGTGGTTCAGCCGTGAAAGCCGGACAGATAAACAGACAGACAGAGTAACTTTCTCATTTATAATGTTAGTATGGATGGAAGCTCCCTATTAGGATGGCATAGGTCAGTTTTCACATCGTTTCGTAAAAGGGTCCTGTTATCGCAAGCCGCATAAAACAAGTTTCCGTTAACACTTTTTGCAAGATCTCCGAAGAACCGAAAGAAGTTGAAAAAAAACGACAATACCCGTTAATTGTCTACATGCCGATTTAATGATGATGGTATACCACAGGTCGTTGCCTTTTACCGGCAGTTTCGACTTATAAACATTGCATTTATATGCGATTAATTGCAATATGATATTTGACTGAAGAGTGAAATATGCTGACCTTTGCTAATTTACAATTTTTAAGTGACTTTTGGAGAATTATCGATTTACTTTCATTCAAGAAGTATATAGTAGCTCAATTTTAATCAATGAGTGATAGATAGAGCTATGAGGTTCGATACTAAATATCAACACCGTACGACCAACATTTCAGTTAGTAAGTCATCAGTTCACTTGGCTAACGCTTAAAATATTAACATGGGATAATTTTGGGTGGCTACTTAATTTACGCGATGTGGAATAATAGAACACACAACCGCGTTTGGCCGTGAATAAGAATTACCACGAGTTGAAACTCACAAAAACATAGTTCTAGTATTCATTCGAATACCATTTAATTTGATTTGTTTATTTCTTTTAAAAATAATGGCCGCATAATATATCTATTAACTATCCTATAAGGATAGCTCTTTACTTTTTGTTTGGACCCTATCCCGCGTTTAGAGAAAACGCAGTGATTCCGCCAATGACAAGTGTTTAGAAAAACACGCCAAAAATAAGACGGCGCAGTGGATTTTCTTTCTAAATTGAGATCCTCATTATGTACCTACCTAAAACAAACACAAACGACATATTCACATTGAAGACAGCACAAGGATTATGTAGAAAGGACTGTGGAAATTACAAGCTATAATCTAATATCATACATATTAATATCGTTATATATTCTTTTTATATATTTAGAAACAGACAGAGTTAGAATAAAGTTAAGGTTAAAAAGGCGGGTAGAAGATAAATACATATAAGGATGCAGGGTACTTTAGACCCCTAAAAAATAAGCTCTGCACTAGCTGCAGGCTGCACGGTACTATCAGGGAGGTATAAATTGAAGAAGCGAGCGCGGGCGTGATCAAGAGCCGGGTCTGGGGCGTGATCCCTTTGTTTCACTTTTGTTTTCTGTGTGGGTGGCATCCTGCTTTATGTTACGAGGTTACAAAAAATACCGTTATCTCTTGTTACTGTTTGGGTAAAACTTGCTAGGTGATTCTCACAGCAGAATAATGAAAGATTGAATAATATACACTATTAGGGTTTGTTGACAAAAACAAAAAACGGTTGAAAAACTACCCATTGATAATGCAAATCTAATTGAATGTATCAAGCTGATGAAGTCGTAAGAATTATTGACTGTTACCCAAACCGCATGCGACAGCCTCGAGCTAACAGTATGAATTTAGATTTCAGATAACATGGGTTTCCTAAGATTCATATCCCAATGTCGCGTGCAAGTGCACTGAAGAATTTTATTGCGATTCCTAATAAAACTTGACCTTACCACTTGGTGGAATTGCTTGGGGACAGATTGGGCCCACGTCACCGGGGAGAGGCATTAATGCATGCTGTAATAGAGGCATTACGTACAACATTCGGCGCGCAGTGTCCGACACCCACGGCATGCGCCGTAAGGCCGTGGATATAAAGTTGGAAATAAGTATTAAAAAAACCAGGAGGTCTGCTGCCAAAAACGAAATATATCAGATCTGATGGCGGACAGCAATTTTTAATTTTCATAATCGTAACCAATCCACCACGAATGCGAATAAGGCGTTCAAGGAAAATACAAACAAAAAACACAAGGGGAGATAAAATTTTTCTGTTTCTAATATTTAAAGTTCGCTAGTACGGCGTATAGTACTATAAAAATAATAAAATCGATTAAGATGCCAAGGTGTCTTCGATTCCGTGGTTTTCAAACATTTCTGCAACGAATGTACCACGGGGCGATAAGTATGTAGTTCTAAAACATATTCGGCAGAAGGCACTTACCGAAAGGCTAACGGTTGATACATCAGAAAAATTTCATCGCCTACGATAACTTGCGGTTAGCTCAGTTGGTAAGAGCAGCACGCGCGATACGTGAAGGTCGTGGGTTCAATTCCCGCACCGCAAGGGGAGATAATTTTTTTTTCTGTTTCTAATAAATAAACAAAAAACACGTTTTAATTCCCAAACTTGTGATTAATCTGCAAGAACGGAACGGGAGTAAACCATAAGATACTGTACAGTTACGAGCACCAAATTAAAAGCACCTGAGATCTTATGACGTTAGCATAAGGTCGCATTAGAATGAGGCGTCAAACATATTATGTGTACATGACCGTACAAAGATGTTGCAAAAATCATTATTGACCAATGATGAACTATTGTAATTTGTGCAAAGGTTATCGAAACCACAAGTACCAAATACGAAACATTAAAAACAGCTACAGTTTAAATATTAAATAAAGAAACAAATAATCAAATGGGATATGGAAAAATATTGTGAATTCGGCTACCAATTAATTTTATAAGTACACATTCGAATTGATTGTAAAATAGTGGCTAGTTTAAGCATGTCACAAATATCTTTAAAGAATATACGAATTATGACTACTTAGTATGAGTATTTTTCTTTACATTTGTATTAAAGCCATTGATTGGTTTCCCTCTGACAAGGTCACAGTGTGTCTGTGTTGTATCATACATAATGTATGAAGCTGGAATTCATTCTTGGAAAAGCATTTTAGTGTTTCCACCATTTAAAATTCTATGTTATTATATCGCCGGACTAGCATTTTCCCATCACCAATTTAGGTTTGATGTCAAAAATCTAATGCTACTTTTATTATGAATTTATTTAATAGTATGCGTTGTTTGAGTACCGAGCTTTATTCGGACAATAGTTTCAAGTGCTTGTACCATTATCTTAATTCTTAAAGAGTTGGCGTGGCCGTAAACTTGTACTAGTATTGTAGAGACAGGCAAAGGCTACACCTTCCTGGTATTCCGGATAGACATAGTTAACTCTTGTTTTGTAGAGACCTTGACTAAGTTTTAGTATTAATAAAGTCGTTAAATAATAGTTTCACTGCACAGTAGCGCGTTTATGATGTTTTTTGTTTTTTATTGCCTTACCATTTCATACATCGCACATAGTCTATCTCTAGCTAAGTCATGAAGAGTACGAGAATATTTTTATGGTGAAATATTTGTCACATAACGTACAGTCAGTCAGTTTTTTGAGAGAGGCAGGGTAAAGCGATTTATCGCCCGAACTGGAGCAGCCGGACTGGTGAAATACACCTCCACCTTACAGAAGACCACAGCCGAATAACAATCACTCCGGTGTTGTTGGGTTCCTGCATGTGAGTAAGGTTTCCAGAGCTCTTGGGGGGTGCTACATTAGTAGCAGGGGTCAAGCCTTAAAGGTAAGGAAGACAAGTCTAGTAACAGTTTTACTATGCTATACTTTTCGCCCTTAAGCTAGGAACTCATTACCACTTAACATCAGGTGGGATGAGGTCAATCTTAAAGTGCGTTAAAAAAATAATAATAAGTCAGCTGTTTCAGTTTGAAAACAACTCAGTACCTTGTTATATTAAGTTAACTGTTTACCAAATGTTACTTAGTTACGCGAAGGTTTAATATGACGTAGTCCTGAGGTGCATACAAACTTATGATGCTGCCGTTGTCAGTTTCGACTTATATTTTAGGCACGATACGACAAATATTTGAGTAGGTATACTTTAGGAAATTTTGGGAGTAAATTAGGGTGATGTATCTATATGTTTTATCATATTTTTAATAAATCTATTGTATTGAATTTTATGGAGTGACAGACAAAGTACCTACTATTAGTCATGATTAGCCAAGGTTATCAAAAATAGGAACTTGCAACTCATTGCAATTTCTGAAATAGCTGGACTTTACAACAAATGCGGAATATTCAAATGTTACCTACATACAGAGTTAATATTTTGTTATCTGCCGAACCACTTTTTGCCGAAATTCAACGCATTCATGTTCCGCTCTGTAGCCATGACCGCGAAAAGTGATATTATACGACTGTGTATTTTATTAATACGCCAGTGTGGACTTTATAAATATTTTAAAAAGCAGGTACAGTGAAGGGAAACTGGAGCGAGACTGGATCCCGTTGTGTTAAATTTCATAGACGTATCTTAGTCATAATACCTACTCGTACTATCAATAAATGGAGCAAAACTCTTGAGCATCTGTGGGCGATCTTCGGAACGAATCCGCTATGCAATTCGAGCCTTTGGAGTAGTTTCACTATTTGTTTAGTTTACTTATGTAAATATAATAAGTTTTCGAAACTTTGCAAATTGAAGTTAATTACATACGAAACTATACTAGGTAATAGCTTTTATACAATTTCAGAAAAAAGATAAGGTTTGTTAGGTGAGTGATTTATTTTTTTTCGTTAGTAAAGGTTTGCTTGCAAGTAGGTCCCATTTTTACTTTGTCGCAATCTGCTTTCTGGTAAAATTGAGGAGCCTTCTTAAATTTTAGGTATTAAAAAGCATGATCATATTTGTTTTTAAAACCATTTGCTTAATCTAATATTGGTAAAAGTTAAAAATTTAAATGATAAAGTAACCCAATAAGGCTGTCGATAGAAGCACCTTAACAAACAGAAGCTACCAATTTTTAATTTAGAGCAGTTAACAATTGTTAAATTCGAAATTAAATCTTATGCGCATACATACGACATAGGGGCGGTGCAAAGTGTATTGTTTTACTTGATTTTGACTGTAAATGACGATTCTATAAGAAAATCCGTGGGAGTAAAAAGTAAAATAAATGTTCTTTTAACTATTAAACTTCTAAGTAGGTACATAACTGTGGTAATCAAACAAAAAGGCTCTTAAGATGACTGCGTATGTAACCAACTAACCTACATTGGGCATTCAATGGCATTTCTTAAACCAAGTAAGATTGAGCCAGCACAATTGCTTGAAACTATAAAATAACGAAGCAATCTTTGAAACTGGCTGCACATCGCGACCTTGAATTATTTTTACATAAGGTAATTTTCACTTTAACGAGAGCAATATGTAAACTAGGTTGTTAATTACAATCGTACCCATGTTGTGAGAGAAAATGGATGCCGATGAAGCACGCACGCTCCTTCATAACTATGATAATGCCGGCTTTGAAGAATGGTTTCACTTCGTAAGGTATCATTTTAAAATGTTTCCGCAGCTATTAAGCGAACTAGTTATTGAAACAAATGCTTCAAATGAGATTCAGATTTCCGATTCAAATGTACCTACTACTTACGGTAATACTGTAAATAAAGCTTTACAATATGCGTAGTCTCGCAGATAAATAGGTCTGTGATTTTAACGAAAAGGGCCTTGTGACTTTTTATAATATGATAAAACAAGTGTCAAGAACTGATGTTAAGTTTTGTTGAGCAGAAAAATATCAAGCCCAATAATTTACTTTCAAAATTAACCTTGAATCACTCCATCGGTACCTACCTACATAAATACAATCTTGTTTCTTACTTGCAGGTGCACAATATAGTATTAAATGGCATATTTTCACCTTCTTACTATCTGGATACGGGTATCCGACTTGTCTATTAGATGAGTAAGTCTGAGGAATCATGGTAGCTCAATCGACATCTCAATTATTTAGTTGTCCCGTTTATAGACCCTTCCGGACTCCATCTTCGTGCTTATGTCATCTTTCAAGTGTGACCATATGTTAAGTAACGACATTATTACCAGTTTAAACGTGGACGTACTTTGTACAAACAATAAACATTGATTAAAAATAACATCTTTTTCATAATGACACTGTTCTTTGTCTGTAAAGCACGTCAGATTTGACCATTTCATGAGAAAATATTATTATGAAAAACTAAATAAAGAAAAAATTTAGTAAATAGGTGTACCTATTTCAGATAACAAATCGGGCCCACTCTATACTAATGTAATGGGTTGTACGGTGTATCAACGCATTGACCCCGTAAAAAATGAAATGGGTTCAGTAAAATTGAACCTTACGAGAAGAGGTTAGTAAAAGAGGTAGGGAGCATATTTATTGGGATTAATGGTAACGGCAACGCAAAGTTGTTAAGCCGATAAATTAAAAAGTAGAGGTAGATAAATAAAATCGACCTTTCGTCGCGTCTCCTACCGTATTTATGAGTACACCTTCAGAAGTAAACAAATTGTAGACAATTATGTTACACATTTAAAATTAATGAAACATATTTTTTATACAAAGATTGATTGGGGTACAAATGGTACTACAAAAAGGCTAATAAACCTGTCTGATCATAGTATTGCTTACATAATACATGGATATTCACTTTTACTGAGTATATCGACGACATTAAGAAATAATAATTATGAGAAGTGACTTGCTATTAATCTGACACCCGTTACATTCAAAGCCGCTTATTAACCACTTCACACAATATATAGATATTAAATAACTTAGCCTAAAGCGTCAATCTTTTGTTAGACATAATTTAACTCTCACCGACGTTCATAAATGTTGCTGATCCACGTACAGTCAACAGCACATCACGATAAACAGTTTCAGCTCGATATGAGTTCTTATGCACAGGTCATAAATATAGTACAAAGCCCAAAGTTTGTAGTATGAGTTGCTTTTTACTGTATCTAAAACGACGCGAATCGTTTACTATTTTATATGTATTATCTTTTTGTCCAGTATTTTAATCTGTTAGATTAATTAGCTTCCAGTGATATAAACATATGAAAAAAACAAAATCAGGTTAGTTAGCACATTAAGGAAGAAATCTTACGCACATCAACTTAATTAGTTTCAAAATAATTATAAATCGAACAACTGTGACGGTACCGATTGATGCTAATGCAATTAAGAAGTTTAAACATTGAAACCACAGGTAATTACGACACATGTAACTGTGTAAAATAAGTCTTCATTAATTTACATTCACTTATCTTCGTTGGTTCGATGCCTTTTTAAACCACTATTTGATCTAGTGCTATATACATGTTATTATTATCTATTTGAAAAAATACATAAGTAAATAAGCGAACCATTTACAATGCATACGTATCAAAAGACACATATTTGGTGTCCGTTTTGATGAACTTTTCTATTTTGTCTCGGGTCTGGGTATCGTGGTACCGTCGTTGTTTCTTATTTATGTCGCACAAGTGTTTAAGCTACTTATCAGAGAATCAGAGCAATGTAAGTGATGTTGTCCAATATATATTAATATGCATATATGTATATTTAATACGACATCCTGTTTAACGTCATAAAAATGGTGAGAAAGGCGGGCAAGCACGGTCGGATTACAACCCAGGATTTTCCTGCGACTTTCACTGCGCGTACGTTTCTCGCGAACGTTGCATTGCGACAGGTAATCTCATTCGTTGCGATACTACGCTTATTGAGGAAAATCGCCTAATGAGCGGTTGCTTTGTAGGCCTAGAATATGATTAGACAATTTCTAAAGCTATCGCCGGTATGAGGCCGAAAGAGCGTTTCATCTGAGTCTGCAATGAGAAAACTGCACGTATCTTGGCATGCTTTTCTACTTCAGCACCTTTATCCACAAACTCAAGTCATAGTCTATTCCAATTTAGAAAGATTTTGTCGCTGTCACATTGCAAAGTAAACGATAAAACTTATTATTTTACGAATCCGATTTCGACGTTTTGTAAATACGGAGTCTACTTTCAGTTTGTGTTATACTTTAACAAAACACAAGGAAAATAAAAACTGAGTATTCTGGAATCATGAACTTTTCTAAATTGTGTACCTACTTGGCTCCTAGTTAGAGTCCGTTGTAAGTTATTTAAAATACAAAAGGAAAACCTTGGTATGAGATTAGTTGGTTGGTATAATTGTCTGGTACATTTGTGTCTCTTTTAATGTGAGCAGCTTTACTGAGGTAAAAAGACGTGACCTACATAACAATTTTATCAAAATGAGCTGTACACAAACTTATTAAATCTGTAATAAAAGTCAAACTAGGGTAAACAGCGGAACCTTATATGAGAAAACAAATTCAAATACATCTTTTTTTCATAAATAATATTGACCTCACATGTTGCAGTACATGTGAGGTCAATATAACAAGCTCATTGAATACTTAATTTAATACAATTAATAGTTACCGTTACTATTAAGTACAAAATCGTAGCCATGTTGACAATGACAGAGATTTATTTATGTACACTACTCAAATCACATCAATATATTATTTAAATAGCAACGCTGCCTTTAAATGCTTTAATCAAGGGACTATCCTGTCCCGTATGATGCATAATAAATTTAGTTTCAATAGTTAAATTCACGTTAAATTGCAGTTATATCTAAAATAAACTTAATTGCTCATAATACTTTACGCCTGCATCACAAATGAGGAGCAAGGTGATCGGGTATCAACTATCAACTACTATACTTGCTCGAGTATAAACCACTACCTACTTCATTAAGTCTTGATTTGAAGGTATTTCTACAGTGAAAAAGCATTGCTGCCTTGGTAGATTTCAGGGAAAACACAAGATATAAGGAAGTTTCCTTACAAAAAATATTAAATAAAGATATAAGAATATTCATAGGGGGCATACAACAGTAATTAAAATGCCTATCATTATTAACGCCTGAACTATTAACAAGGCATTTGCTTGACTGTCGAACCTTTTTAATAAAATTAAAATAGTTATATCCTCTGTTTGGATAATTAGCATCCACTGACGGATGTTATAGGCCTCTTCCACAGCACGCAGTTGAGCTACGTTTTTTGATCTATATTTTCTGCCGTTTCCAAGCTTAAATTGCGAATTATCCCTACTAATATTATAAATGCGAAAGTAACTCTGTCTGTCTGTCTGTCTGTCTGTTACGCTTTCCTGCTTAAACCTCTCAACCGATTTTGATGGAATTTGGTATAGGTATACTTTGAATCTCAAGAACGGACATAGGCTACTTTTTATTAGAAAATAAGGGGAGGTGGGGGTAATACCACCTTTGAAATTTTATATGGAAAAATTTTATTTTTGAAGTTAGAGATATGAAATTTGGCACAAATATAGCTCGAAACTTGGATTAAAATATAGACTACTTTTTGTTTCGAATATTAGGGGAGAAAGGAGTAAAAACGACCATGAAAGGATGTAGTCCACGCGAACGAAGTCGCGGGCACAGCTAGTATATAATATATAACACCTAGCTAGAAGGTGTAATGTTTGCAAATGCGTGTTCTCCAAATTATAATGCTAGAAGGAAGGTATTAGAGATGGCATTCCATGTGATGTTTTTCCTAATAAAGTTAAATCCATTCTAATCCGAACCGCAATCGAATCTTGATAGATAGATAGATAGATATACTTTATTGCACAAAAACTTTACAGAAATAGGTTTTACAGATTGATTACAGTACAATTTAGGCGGTCTTATCGCTAGAAAGCGATCTCTTCCAGACAACCTTAAGGTAGAGGAAATAGTAGATGGCAAGAAATGGGTACGGCCGTGCAACATTAATAAAGTTTTATTTCTTGAATTATATTCATAGTATAGCATTATAAACATACATAAACTCATAGATATATAACATAATATATATATATATATATATATATATATATATATATATATATATATATATATATATATATATATATGCTTATCAAATATAAAATTAAGTAAAGTATTTTGGTCAAAATAAACAAATATTTTTTTTAAATATTATTTAAAGAGAATTCACATTTACATTGATTTGTTTGGCTTCATTTGAGTCTGCGTTCACTACTAACAGAAGCCATCCAATGATAAAAAGGTGTGAAAAACTGGTAACTTAATTTTTCTGATTTTATAATTCGAGATCAAGATCGTATTACCACAGATTTTACGTTCATAAGTGAAAGCAAATAATATGAGAAAATATATTTTCTTAATTAATTTAATTTGGAGCGAATTCGCTCGCCATTTTGACCGAACTTTGGGAATGCTTCGTTGTAGCATTAATTTTTTTTTTTAAAGAATATTTTTATTTTGTCTTTGTAATATGTTGCCTGTGAAAAAATCTTTACAACTAGTCCGTATTCTACTAGTGAATATTAGTAGGGTAATGTCTTTGTATCAAATACATCTGTGAAGGTACAGCATGTACTTGACTCCGTTTTTGTCAGAGCACTTCAGCGTAATGCTTGAGAAAACCGACCATACTGGCTGGTTCTCACGGCACGTCAGCCATCAGACACTATGGAGTACCTGTTCAGATCGCGTTATGTAATTGAATTATACAAGCGATGAAACACATTATACACTACGTACAATGACATGCAGTTGAAACGGTAAAAGTAATGTTTTAACATCCTCGGAAAGGGTACATAAGTACAACGAGTCAGTAAAGCTTGAAGTCTTAATGCGAATCGTAGGTTCGATATACAACATTGAGATTGAACTCTTGAATAGTACCTACATGTGCGAAGCCACAGCGGGCTGCTAGTCATGTATAAATAGGCACGGGGTTTGTCAATTTATCGACCTCGGTGCTAAAAGTGAAGACTTTCGCCTATGTCTCAGTACAAAAAAGCTTTGTTGACAACAAAGATTTACCAGCTTATGTAGCAACTTTTGGAATACAATTGAAAACAGTTCTAGATCCATTAATGGATACATTTGTTGTCTGTTCGCAACATAGAATTAAGGATGTCGTGGTTTATATGTATAAAAATTAAAACGAACATCCTCAACAAAAAAATAAAAAGAATTCACGTATTCCATTCTTTAAGACCACCAGTAGCTTCTCACAGACACCTACGTCATAGACGTTTGGTGGTAGTTTTAGTAATGTTTAGTGACTATTGATTTTTAATCTGTTAGAGTACTATGGTAAATGAATACAGTTGAATGTATTTTAAAATGAATATAAAATAATATTACAACATTTGTAGCTAGTTGTCTTTTGTCTTCAATGTAATGTCAAAGGCAATATGAACAAATTAAAAAAAATGCAATTCAACCAAAATGGCAGAATGCGTAGATTCGAATTTAGAATTTGAGGAGTTGACAATACTGTTAGGTGCTTGGGCAAACTTTTTAAACGTGGAAGATGTCGAGATAATATATCTATGATGTCGAGCACCTACCTGCTGACTTTAAACCATGTCAATCGGTGAAGATCTCAATAAGCTAACATTTTAAACGTGAATGGTTTACCGTTCGCACGCACTAACCCCGATTCGTGTTCATGCGTAAACGTAGTTACGTCACGCGGACGTTCGGCCAATTCGAGGGTTTCCCGCAAGTCAAACACGGCAACATCGATACAAATGGTCATCATTTCAGCCGGAAGACGCCCACTGTTTGACATAATATGTTTCCTACACTTTCAAGCTCTCAAATTAGTGCTACTTGCATTGGTAGGTAGCCTCCCTAGAACCAAGGCAGGATTGTCTTTCTATCTTGTAAGGGCTCGCTCTTCAGTACGTTTTCGTTTCCGTTAGGTTCTGCTGTATGGCGACCGAGAACGCTATTGGTTCTACGACCTATGTGACTTCTTCATTTCTAGCCCTGACAGTGCTTAAAAGCAGCTTGCCTTGTTTTGTTTTGGAAATCAACATAATCATTCAGTGATCATATCATCTGATCATTAAAAAACAGATCGAACTTCATCGCCATAACTTTTTTTTTGAAAATGGGGATTTTAACGGATCTCCAACTGAGAGATTCAATACGTTAGTTTAAGATATCAAAGCTAATATAATGCTGCATCACCTATATACCTGTGCATATTAAAGATGCCTTAGGATCAGCCTCCCCATGTTGGAGTATGTAGGTATTGTTGTTTTGTACCATCAAAACATGTCAAACTATACTTTGTACAGTGTGTATAAGATCCTGTATCGTGTAATCGTTATGTACTACTGCCGGTACAATACTTTATGAGAAAGAAACAACCACGCACAGAATCAACCACATATACCACACCTCAACGAAGAGAGTTGTGGATCTATACCTTAATATATGTCCTATACCTGAATGAGCAATCATTGCTGCTAGGTGGAGTGTGTGCACTAATATGCAGTAGAAGCAACGATGGGAAAGTTTCTGACAACATCCGCATATCACCAATGATACTTGCTTTGACAGCTAACCTCAAGCAAACGTTTGCGTTTCAATCAACTGTGTTTATTTTATTATCTAGAGAAAATAAGTAATTACCTATTAAATATTATCAAGATAGTTTGTTACCTATTTTGTCTTTCAATTTAAGTTAATTACAAAGTACTGTCGTGATATGAATCGTAATATAAATTGTTTCTAATTTACGTTTGGACCACGCCATTTATAACTAAGGCTAGGTTGTCGAAAATATACGGTGATCAGCAGATCAATATAAACACTTACATTTGGATTTAGTCTTTATGCCCAGGACATAAGAGCGGTATAAAGTCCAAAGTGTGTAGTATGAAGTGCTTTTGACCGTACGTGCAACATTACTACGAAATACTTGCTTTAATAATCCAAACTTTGATTTAACAATGAGACATAATTCTTTCATCAATACTACTATCAAGAAGTCTTTTAATCACAAGCCAATTGGTCTCGATCGTTATTTAATAACTAATATTCATTAAAAAGGTAATTATTTGCTTCATTTACCAGATATATTGTGCGTATTTTTACCTTATAATTGTAGATAATGAGAAAAGGAAAACAATTAAAAGTTATTTTGCTTTCACACGCTGATTCTGGCGATTAACTTGATAATAAAGACGTACCTGTAATCAAAATAGGTGCATAATAATGTTTGACGACAGAAAAAGACGTTAATTACGCATAGTATTAGATACTTGAATTGTAAGTAAATATGTGAACACTGGCACGAAAATCTAGGTTCTATGTATTTATGAAAAACATTTAGTACAATTCATATGCAAGCCCTTAATTTCTAGGCTATAGGGCGCGAGCTCGAATACCGCTAAGGGCGAATGTTTGTGTGATGGACATATATTTGTACTCAAGTCATCCATTATTATCTTGGTAACCGTAGCTCAAATTAATTCAAGATAGGTAGGAATCTACTAGGTAAGGTGTGCCAGCCATCGATTAAGTATTAAAATAAACACAAAGTTTAATCCTTGAATGACCTCTATTCTCGGCCCATATTTGTAACTTGTACAGTCAGCATATTCCATTCAATTTCAATTCTTTTTATTTATTCAGGCAGAGGCCACAGATGTTACGAGTAGTAACAGTTTATTCTTACAAAACAAGTACTAGTAGATACAACATCGGTTATATCAAATCGGGCATAACAAAATCGGTTTATTTTTTTTTATTTAATTAGTGCCGGCCAGAAAAACGATTTTCCGACCCTAGTTGCAATGCTGAAACGTGTCATAGTAATTAATGTAACGCTGCAGTAATATGATCTACCGAGTAGAGTGTGATGCGTTGGCGGACTTGCGTGAGGTGTATGTTGTAGGTAGAGTAATTATTTAGCAGAAAATACAATGTTTTTTTTATAAAAACATGTTGTCCTAGATAAGGCTTATTACAATGACCTGAGTAACGCTGGCATACACAAGCGTATTTTAAACAGCAGAAAATTATATTAACTCATAAATACATCTACCGAGCCGTGTACAGTGCTATTCCTGTTTTTAAAAGAGAGAAAAGTAATTTTTTATTTTTTTATTTTCTATTGGTGAATTTAGTATTTGAGAGGAACAAAAATAAATATTTTTTTGGTTTCTTTAAAATGTTTAAAAAATTTCAGATAAGTGAAATAATTAATGACCACATTTATAAATATAAAAAATTAATTTCTTAGCTGATGCATTCCAAATTTATGGGTAACGATTAGAATGTACTCTATGTAATCGATCAAAAAATGTATGAGACAAAAAAAAAACTAAATGTAAGGAGAGTACTTTTCCTGTTGTAAGGTATGTTTTAGGAGATGAAATAATAGATTTGACTGCGCAACCAATACTGATTTATTTGGCTCATGTACAATAATATATAGTTCCTTAACTTATGTACGTCATTAGGCACTACACTGTCACTGTTCTCCACCGAATCATCATTATACTTTTTAATTCCCCATAACGCGAGCGAGGTCACGGATCTTGCTAGTTATATACATATAAATGTATATAACTAATAAGATATATATTTTTGATAACACGCTCTTTCATAATTTGAAAACCAAATCAACATAATGTAAAAGATAAACCCATTTATTTCATTTTTTTAAACAATTTTTTGCACACCCTCCTTATAACCGTACCATGTAAGACATCCCATGAGGCCTAACATACAATAGTACCAACCACGAGCACGTAGCTCCCATTCACGTGCTGAAGAGCCCAGACTGAGCGGAAATGATCGAGCGTCACGCCATTATTCCAATATGCAGCTATTGTCAGTAAAATCGCAGTGAATTTTCCTTGTTTTTCTGCAGTCGGTGGTCGGTGATGGTCCCCTGACATTCAGTAGTACATCGCTAATAGCATTTGAGTTCGTTCACTGCTCACGTAGTAAACGGATTGATCGAGCGAGCGGACATGCCTAATTTGTGCCCCCTCGTTGCGCATCGACTCTTGCGCACGTGGTATCGCAACCATCGTAGTGCTGCCGGAGACGCGCTACGATTTTATGAGTATTCGATATGAGCGATTCTTCAATATGCAAGGGCACTGTCCTATGATTGTGGACACCCCTGGACAGGCTTTGAGCGGTCCTCGGTAACGATTTGAACCTTCGTCTTTCCCGCCGGTCCTGAGAACTTTTGAGGTTTTGGATTCTCCCTGTAAGGACAGCTTTTCTGATGGTGGCATCATGGCCGCTTTAGTTCATACTTGCTGTCTCATCTCCATTTGTATCAGAATGGTATGAGGGGGGTTTAGTGGACTCACCGTTGTCAATCACAGGGAGCAGTACGAAGGCTAAAAGCATTTCATCCCTTTAAAAAAAGATGAGCAATGTCATAATAATATAAGTACGCATATCTTATTTTGACGACATACCAAGACCCTTCTAGGCTGAATATATCCAGCGCGGCTATATTTAGTTGTCATACAACTTTGCTATGACAACTGCATGAAAACAAAGTACAAGTACACGAAAAAAATGTTTTTAAACGTGACATTAGAAGTTTCTTTTTACAAAAACTTTTACTTTTCATAAAAATTTGTACTAAAGCCGATTTTCCGATTTTGACGACAAATTCAAGAAATTTTCCCAAGGATCCCTAATTTTGTAGCCTATGTCAAATTGGAAGAATGTAGCATTCTATTGGTGAAATATTTTTTTAAATCGGTCCTGTACTTTTTGAGCCTATTCATTACAAACACACAAAAATAGGTACAAATCTTTCCCTTGTATATTTATTGTAAGAATGCGAGCGTTGAAATTTTAAGTAGATACATAATTCGTGTCGAATTCCGAGCGATTCATATGTTGGTATCATTGTATTAGTAAAAAAACCTATTGTCAACTTCACTACACAAACTTAACTCCAATATAATTCTGAATTCTCCCATCACTATCAGGTGTTGAAGCCTGTTTAGACCGAGACGCAATTCTGCCAAGATTCGCGAAGGTTCGCTGTTATCTCACAGCAATTGACTTGAGAGTAGATGCGGTAAGATTCGTCTGAAGGCAGAACTGGGACGGTACGGTCTAATGTTTTTGTCAAGGTTTGACTTGGTTCCGAACGATTTTTATTAGATGGCAATGAATATATTTTTGTGAAAAAAGAGAATTCAATGTTATTTGGTATTCTGTTTTATCACTTTCGTATCGTAATTTTCAGAAGAAAATTGACTGAAAATGCAACTTTAGAACTGTTATTGGAATCACTTATTTATTGTCCCACTGTCATCGAAACCATATCTCGCTACAAGAGTGGCTACTGGCTATACCAAGCAAAGGTGATCACCTACACAAGCTCGAATTATTTTCAAAAATTCGGGAAATATTTTGCTCGACCTGGGAATCGCACCCAGGACCTCGAGAACGTAGTTTATAGTCTACTAGCTGTGCCCGTGACTTTTTTCGTGTGGACAACATCCTTTCATGGTCGGTTTAACCCCATTCTCGCCTAATATTCGAAACAAAAAGTAGTCTATATTTTAATCTAAGTTTCGAGCTATATTTGTGCCCAATTTCATATATCTAACTTCAAAAATAAACATTTTTCCAAATATACTTTCAAAGGTGGTATTACCCCCATCCCCCCCTTATTTTCTAATAAAAAGTAGCCAATGTCCGTTCTTGAGATTCAACGTATACCTATACCAAATTTCATCAAAATCGGTTGAGAGGTTTAAGCAGGAAAGCGTAACAGATAGACAGACAGACAGAGTTACTTTCGCATTTATAATATTAGTAGGGAGTAGGGATACTTACCGTCCATCGAAACAAGGGATCCGCTTTTATATTATGACATAGTTTCGGTAATATGATGACGAGAAAGGGACGATGACCCGGTAAAAAAAAAATGATTCTATTTAGTCCATTAATTTTTAAAATGCAATAAAAAGTAATATTTTGCTTCAACAGATAAATATCAAGATTTTGTTAAGAAGAAGATCAGAAAATATAATGTCAAAGTCAAAGTCAATATTTTTTATTCACATAGATTACATTAGTAATACTTATGAATAGTCTCTATATAAAGCAAATGAAGCTACCTCCGGTTCGGAACCTATAACTAAAGAGAAGATACCGGCAAGAAACTCCGTAGGTAGTTTTTTTTTTACAAATGAAAGCTACACTTATTACTAATTTTGCACTAAGACACACAGTTAGTTAGTTTGTCAAATGATGATGCAGTACAACAAAATTCAGTGGAGGGTGTATTTACGTCACCATTTTGTAAAAACTGTGCGAAGAAAAAACGTCACGCTAAATTTGAACGCAATGTATAACATAAATATTTGTTAAAACGATAAAAAAATAAATGTGTATTTTTTGGTATGAAATAATGTGTAGTACCCTATGCGTTTAATTTATTGAGCACCTATATTGTAACAACCGCAACCATGCCAAAAACATCCAAGATTGTATTATTAAATAGTAAATTACAGTGAAAACCGTTAATTTCGCTGCGGCTGTATTGAGAAAACCGCGCTAGATCGAGCAAATTACCGCAATCAAGTAAAGCACAAGACACTGTTGTAATGTGAGATACTCACATGATTCTCAATTTGAAATCGTTTATTATTATGGCTGCAATAGAAAATAGGGCAGAGTCAGTGATAATCGGGTGTTAGCGCTTTCTTTAAGTGCATAGAAGATAATGTTCGCAGGCCGTCTAAAGGCCATACTCGTGGACGATATATTTGGTAATCTTAAGTGAAAGAAATGGTTATATTCAAATTCAACATTAAGGATTTTTTTTAATGAGCTAAGGAAATTTAATAAATTAAAAAGTCATCCATTAAATTTGGCATAGAGTATTTATTTGGACTTCCAGAGATAATCACATTCGAAAAAAACATAAAATTCCCTTTCACAATAGATACGAAGAAAATGTAGAAACCTTTTAAAGGCAGTGCCTCACATCATGCCCTATAAATTAAAACTAAAAAACACTAAATTAATTATAAACAAAAATTTTAGATAAAGGTTAAATTAAATTACAGATTCATTCATATATATATATATATATATATATATATATATATATATATATATATATATATATATATATATATATATATATATATATATATATACATTTCAACATCATATATATATATGGGATATATAAAACAATATTATTTTATTATGACATCAGCAAAATACGATAACATTCTCTTCTCTTGTCAACTCGTTGATTTTCGACTTAATTTTCGTAATAAACGTAGTCCCCCGGGCACAACTTAGTATTTATTGCAAAGGTGTCCTCTTTACAAACTAAGCTTTTTAAATCTAGGGTAAGAAGTTCTCGGAACATCAAAATGGTCATAACATGTTTTGTCGCCCCAGTTTTTGTGCATTGACTGACTAACAGTTAGATGTTAAGCACATGCTAACAATATTTACATACACGTCCATCGCGGTTTGTAATTTACACGAACACTTTTATGTCACTGCTGTTAAAGTGCTTGAATACATTTCTACTTTTTACTTTTATCAAGTTTTGTGATAGGAACGTACCTGTTGTTGATTTTAACGCCAACTAAGTTCGGAAAACTGTGTTGCTCGAAGTTGTAGTTTCAAGGGTACGGAATATTTTCAAACGATTATTATTGTAGTGATAATCTAACTAACGTAATGAGGTAAATATTTTTTTCTGAGCTTCGATGGAGGCTTCCTAGCTATTTTCCTAGCATAGCTATATCCCGATTGTTTAACGATTACAAAACATAGGGTTTGGCATGAATATGAACCCAATTTGATAAGCTTGGTCTATACGCTGGAGCGATTGGCATCTGACTTTGTTTTTATCAGGAAATTACTTTACGCACCTTACCGCAGCCGAGAGAGACTGCAGTGTATGTGGATCTTCCAGGGAGCAAACTTTACTCCCAGCTCCGCCCTAAAAAGGGAGGGGACTACGTACTAATACCCTGTCAGTGGACATCATCGCCTGAGTGGTGATACCGTGGATATCTCGGGCAACGTTGGAGTACCACTTCGGCATCTGATCTTCGCAACCCTCGCAACTATCTATAGATCATAGCCAGGAACAAAAACTAAACGTGTCTTCAGAAGCACGGAAACACCTTTCAAATTATATATTAATCTGTACAAGCCTGCAATGCTCTAACCAAACTGGGAATGGCTCACAAAGAGAAAGTGTTCCCCGTGAAATTGGAACCCACTACCTCCGGGTTTCTCAAGAGGCTCTGCCATCAGAGGTGGATCACTTATTTTATTACAATCTGACATTAAATTTAAGGAACGTAAAGAAATAGTCGGGCTCACAGTTGAACGTACTATTGAAATTTCATGTGTAGAGCTTGAGCAGTATATTGTTATGTGTGTTTATAGACCACCATCTGCTAATTATGTAATATTCGAGACCATCATGGAAGATGCACTCAAAAAAGTGAGCACTTCTAATAAAAAAATCATTATTTGTGGTGATTTTAACGTAAATATTCTAGAAAAATCGCAAAATTCCATTAGGTTTTTAAATCTTTTTCAATCTTATAACTTATTCCAACTATATAATGAACCAACCAGAGTCACTTCCACATCTGCCACCTGTCTTGATAATATTTTTTGTAATTGTGATACAGTTGATAAATCAATTATTAATTTTATTAATTCTGACCATAGTGGTCAGATTGCTGTGTTCGAACATCATTTTGTCGCTCAAATGTCTGCTATTACTTGCAGGCCTATTACCACAAAACGTGTTGAAAAATTTAAATCGAATGTCGAAAGATGTCGTTAATATCCTTTAAGCCAGACAATAATGTCGATAGTATGTTTAAGAAATTATTCCATAGCGTTGAAACAGAATTTAATAATATATTTACTAAAAAAATAATAAAAGTAGACAATTCAAAAATAAAATTTAGTGACTGGGCTACGTCAGGTATATATAAAAGTAGACGTAGATTATTTGAATTATATGATATAAAAGCTAATTCGAACGATCCCTCAATAGTGGAATATGTCAGAAATTATTCGAAAATATTTAAAAAGATTTGCGCGGTTGCTAAATCTAACTTTCTTAAAGAAAAAATAGTTAAAGCAACTAATAAAAACAAAGTCACATGGCAAATTATCAATAAAGAGACTTGTAAAAACAAAACACAAACAAACAAGCTCTCCCTCAAAATTGATAACACTATTATCGAGAAAGATGGGGAAATTGCCAACGCTTTTGAGACCTACTTTACAAATATCCCGGTCACAATAACTAATGGATTATTATCTAACCCAGATCAAGCTAATTCCCTGCTCAAATCGCATGTCGATGAATGCAAAACTCCCTTTATATTTGAGTACATTAACTTTAAGACAGTTTTGAATGCCTTCAAGGAACTTAATATTAAAAGAACTGAAGATTTATGGGGTCTCTCTGTAGATGTATTAAAAAATATAATACATATTATAGCTCCTCACTTGGCAATTATATTTAATAAATGTATTGATGAAGGTTGTTTTCCAAATTTAATGAAACTTAGTAAAGTCATACCTTTATTTAAAAGCGGAGAAAAAAATGACCCGTCAAATTTCAGACCCATTTCAATTTTACCTACATTTAGTAAAATTTTTGAAAAAAAAATTTCTGATCAGATACTAAGCCATTTCACTGTAAATAAGCTATTACATAAAAACCAATATGGTTTTACTAAAGGGAAATCTACAACAGATGCAGGAGTAGCACTCATCAAGCATGTGTTTGATGCATGGGATAATAAGCAAGATATCGTGGGTGTTTTTTGCGATTTATCAAAAGCGTTTGATTGCGTAAATCACCAAACCTTGATTTTGAAATTGCGGCATTATGGTGTATCTAACAATTCACTTGATCTAATTAAGTCATATCTGTCTGACCGAACTCAAAAAGTCAGTGTGAATGGAGTTAATTCGTCCGGTACTCCATTATTAATGGGAGTGCCCCAGGGCTCAATATTGGGACCTTTGCTATTTTTAATATATATTAATGACCTGCCATTCTTTACCAATGATTTATGTGAGATAGTATTATTTGCCGATGATACTTCTCTAATGTTCAAAATTAATAGACAAAATGAAAATGTTGATGACATTAATTTAGGTCTCAGCCAGGTACTCAATTGGTTTAAAACTAACAACCTTTTACTTAATGCCAATAAAACAAAATGCGTAAAGTTTTCAATGCCGAATGTAAAGCAGGTCAACACTATAATAAAAATTAATGAGGAACAAATTGAACTCATTAACTCTACTTTATTTCTTGGCATAAACTTAGATTCTAAATTACAATGGTCTCCTCACATAACTTCTCTGGCTGGAAGACTGACTTCGGCGGCATATGCTGTTAGGAAGATAAGGCAACTGACTGATGTGGAAACGGCAAGATTGGTTTATTTTAGCTATTTTCACAGCGTCATGTCGTATGGTCTGCTCTTATGGGGATCTGCGGCCGACCTACAGACTATTTTCGTGTTACAAAAGAGGGCCATCCGAGCCATTTACAAGCTAACACCACGTGACTCGCTGCGAGAATTATTCAAGGAAATCAACATCCTAACAGTCGCATCTCAATACATTTTTGACTGTCTAATGTATGTATACAAAAACTTGCATACTTTTCCTAAAAAATCTGACACTCATAGCATCAACACTAGAAATAAACACAAGCTTGCTGTCCCTAAACGTAGACTTCATAAGATTGGTAATTCATTTGTTGGTTTAAGTATAACTTTTTTTAATAAATTACCTCAAGTTATTGTGGATTTACCATTGAATAAATTTAAGCTAATTGTTAAAGGTTGTCTTTTGAAAAAAGGGTACTACAGAGTAGAAGACTATATTAATGACAAAGAAGTGTGGATCACTAACTAGTCTGTTCGCCCTCACATGAAAAATTTCACTAATTATATTTACTAATTGTATTTCTATTTATACAAACTCAGCAAGAGGTACCTATTTCTTTACGTATTTGTCAACTCGCAAGTTGGCAAAATTCTTATTAAGCACGAATGTGCATTAGGACCTACAGTTTGTTTAATTTAAATATATATATTTTTTAATTTTTCTTATTACTTTGAATCAATGAATTATTTTTTACAATTTACTACATTATTTTATCTAATTACTACACTGTATGTCTTAGTGCAAAACTAGTTATAAGTTCAGCTATATTTGTAATATGAACGACAGAGTTTCTTGCCGGGATCTTCTCTGTAAGTTATAGGTTCCGAACCGGAGGTAGCGTCATTTGCATTATATAGACGTTTCATAAATATTACTGGTGTAATTTACATGAATAAAAGAATATTGAATTTGAATTTGAATTTGAGTCCAACGCTTTAATCACTTCACCACAGAAGCAGAAGGTACGACGGAATAGATATAGCCGTACTGGAGTTATGCATGCAAGTACATGCAAGTATATAAGTAAATTTATTTGTTTGAACGCGCTAATCTCAGGGCTTACTGATTTAAAACAAAAATATTTTTTGTGATGGTTAGTCCATTTATAGAGGAAGGCTTTGGGCTGTATAACATGACGCTGCGACCTATATGAACGAAGAATTAGTGAAAAATGTAGAAAAAAAACGGGGATAGATTTGAAGCCGCAGCGGGCTGCTAGTTCATTTAAGTTAACTAAGATTTGTTAGTCAGGACAAAAATATTACCCTCATCAAGGATCATTGACCTCTCAAAGAGATTAACACAGAATTCGCAGGTTATGACTCCCAATGTCACCGGAAAACCTTTTGGTTTGTTTGCATCAAAGAGTAAAGGGTCAATTAATGTCAAAATTGTATTCGCGAAAGTGCATCTTTATGTTTATCTCGGGGAAATACAACTGAATGTTATTCGTATGTTAAATATTACTGTTTTAGCATTCGAGGTAAACCAGTAGATGCGTAGTGGCATGAAATTACTTCCGATTCGTAAGTAATTACGATCGTGGTTAATTATAGCTGGGTTTGTTTATTCTACTGAACTTAGATGAGTTTTCATTACGTACTATGTAGCCTTTCATGGTAAAAAATAAATGTATGAAATATTTGTGGGAATAGAATAGTTATTGTAATTATAATGAATAAAAAAATATTTTTACGTTTATAGCTTTTTAGATCTGATACAAATAGTGAAGAGGACTGGATCGAAAATACCAGAATCTTAATTATAAATATATACTTACCTAGATAAAAAACGATACCAAGTTGCGGGTTGGAGGCTCGGTACGTCACTGGTGGGTAAAAATGTACCCACTAATGGCGTCATGCGATAGTTCAATTCAATATATCGCCTTTATTTTTAATTAGATGGAAAATGAAATAATACGTGTCCCATATTTTAAAATAATATAACAAATGGAATTTTCAGTCCACTTTCCTATTCTACGAGGTAATTTATCAATTGGAAAGCCTCAATGGCATAGTAATTAAGGTATACACGGGAAGCGTGAAAGGTCTCAGGTTCAAATTGGATTTGAAACTGGGTGTGCTGAGTCTGCTACCCTTAGTCTGGTACTGTGAAGTAGGAAGAAGGGAAAAACCTTTGTTTGAGATCAAGTGAAGCGTATGATTGTTCGGCGCATTTATTTTATTTAATAACGCTTAAAAAAAATCTACCAGCAAGTAAACACATTGATCGTATACATAGAGGAGTGCCTCTCCACCAATGTAGAATGGGCTCTTCATCAATTAACTTGTTGCCTTTCATAGTGGAGATGAGGCTCAGCTTTTATATGTATCTATCAAATAAATAAAGTATGAAAATATTAGAAACAGAAAATTTTTTTTTTCTCCCCTTGCGGTGCGGGAATCGAACCCACGACCTTCACATATCGCGTGTGCTGCTCTTACCAACTGAGCTAACCGCAAGTTGTCGTAGGCGATGAAATTTTTCTGCTGTATCAACCGTTAGCCTCCGGTAAGTGCCCTCTGCCGAATATGTTTAGAACTACATACTTATCGGCCCGTGGTACATTCGTTGCAGAAATGTTTGAAAACCACGGAATCGAAGACACCTTGGCATCTTAATCTATTTTATTATTTTTATAGTACTATACGCCGTACGAGCGAACTTTAAATATTAGAAAAAGTTTTTTTTTTTAATTAAAGAAAATTAAAGAATTAAAGCAAGGGGAGATACAATTTTTCTGTTTCTAATATTTAAAGTTCGCTCGTACGGCGTATAGTACTATAAATCGATAAAGTATGAAAATGTTCCAGAGCTACTTTTAGGGCCCTACTGTTAACGCAAGAACTTAAGAATTAAAACTCCAGTATGCCTCTAAAAATAAATCGATGACCCCACATACATTTATTCTGTGTGTGGGTTAATGAGTTAATCTATTTAGGTAATTACATATCTTCGGGTTCTTCGACGTCATAAAGTTCAAAATTAAGTGTAACATTAACAAACAAACCAAAACTGTTCCTCTAATTGCCTTTTACTCGAAAGAGGCATCTAGGGCAAGGGTGACATCCGGTCATTATTACGTAATTACCTCTCCTTAGTCAGTGTTGACATAACACTTATTATATTAGTCTTTATGAGAATACGTGAGGTAACTATCATCTTTGTTATTGCTAGGTAACGCGTGTCGCACATTTAATTGATGATGATTACTGGTACGAGTATTGTCACATCTTATAATATTATCATACGGCCATATTATCATTTCTATAAACAAGATAGTGATTAAAAAATAAAAAACAGTTTATGGCACATTATCCAATGAACATTTTCCATTGACTTTTCTTTATATATTTTGAAAGTGATCATAAGCTTAAGAAATCAACATTTATTTCTTATTAGCTGACCTGACAGACGTTGTCCTGACTTAACGACAACTAATTAATTTGAATTGGTTTTGACAATAATAGTATTCTTAATTTTTAGCGTAATTTTTAATTTTTTTCTTATCCTTTCTACAAACACAATAACAAACACAAAAATAAAAATTAAATTGGTCCAGCCGTTCACGCGTGATGGCGTGACCAAGGGAAATACAGATTCATTTATATAAATATATATAGACAAATAGTCAGTCTAATTACATAAAGATTTGACTATATGGTTTATGGATGAAGTGTGTGAAATCAGATATGAATAAAAAGGGTGTGAATAGTTCTGTGAGGGTTAGGAGGGACGAATGGAAAAGGCAAACATATTGCGACGACATCAAACAACTAGGGAACAGGCAAGAGAACGATGAATTTATTTGTAAAGTATGACAGCAAAGTGATTACTTACTTATTTTACAAATCAATGCGAAATCACTTGGCGAACGTAGTAGGTACAGAACAATATTTGTGCTGAAGAAAGCAGCATAGCTGGAGAGCTAGCTTAAGGCAAGCTGAAGGATCGCATCAGAAATGTAGTTGCCTGGCACAGAACAAAAGTTAAAAGACTAAGAATTTGCATAAAATGGCATGTGCTGATCACAACTGTCGCAGGACTGATACCCGCTAGGGTGGATATTTTCCGGAGTGTAGACCACGCCTTGGCAAGCGAAGCGAAGGACAAAGCTATCGATATTCTTATTTTTCTAACTACTGTTTTTCATTACAATCTATTGGTAGTCGCGTCATGCAGAGCCTTGTGGCACATGGCCAAGAGATCTGTCTTTTTTGACCTTAAAACCTTAACCTGATGTAGAGACATCAGGATACTCGTACGTGACGCTTTTGTTTCTTAACATTTTATAATAACAAAAAAAATATGATGACAGCTGTGCATATCAGTTACAAAACTTTAGTAGTTCGGTAAAGCACATAAGTCACAACAAAGTTGTTATTTTCTTTGTAAAACAAAATGAATTCTCAAAATTTTAAATAAATTATAATAAATTATATTTTATATTTGTAGGATTAATGTCATATAACCTTATAACAAAATAAGTATCTAAATCACTTTTGTTATGCAAATTAAAATCAAATGTGGTTTAATACTGCACTGAGTTTATCCGTTACAAACATACACACAAAAATAAAAATTTGTCCTCTTTATAATATTAGGTAATGTAGTTTAATTAAGCTAGAAATTCAAATACCAAGTCTTAATCCCGAAAATCTTGGGTTCGATCGATTATTGGATCGCAACCATATATTTCCGATTATTCGAACATAGCTTGAATTTATATGATCGCCAACTATCAACCGCTGAGTTCAACTGAAGACAAATATTATCAGTATTTTCTTCTGCATACTCTTTCATTACACAATACAATCTGTTGTTTTTAAGTGATGATATTCTTTATATTGATTCAGAATTAGTACGTATTTGAACATATATGACCAATGGCCGAAGTAGATTTGTTTTGATCAACCATTCCTCGTATTCGCTTTCGAATCGTTTCGTCAATCTTTCATCACTTGCGCGCTCCAAATTGTACGGCCGGCGGAATTCAAGTGATGTAACTGGTGAACTAGACCCCGAATTGATTGAAACCCGAATGTTTGACAACATGAGACAAGTCATGTTGTGGCTTTATCTCAATAGGTTATGTACCCAACGGTCAAACGGTTGGTCTAAGAACTTTTCATTATAAGTGATTTACAGGACAGGATTGTAGCACCAATTTTGAATAAAAAAGAGATTATTATTTTCAGTAAAATACATAGGTAATATTTATGGATCGTTTTTATAAAACAAATAATGCTACCTGCAGTTCGTAACCTATAACTACTGAGAAGATACCGATAAGAAACGCAATTTTCATTACAAAACAAAAGCTGATGAATCATAAAAACACCGATGTAGCAATAAAATTGGTAGCTACTCTTAAAGAGTATGTTTGTAAAGATAAGTACAAATACAGTGTATTTTAGTCTCTAATCAAATAATAGAAAAAAAGAAGATGTCACCTATAAAATAAGTACCTACCTACATCTAAGTAAAAAAGGGTAATGCAAATCCCAAAGGTTTCACATCAATATCAATACTACACGTGGCGGATCTTATCACGTGGAAATAGTTCGCAATAGTAAGTATATAAGACCCGCATTGTACCGCTTATATGCATGCGTTAATAGATATACCTAAGTATTGCAAAGAAATGTCACGTATGCTAAGAAATCTTACGTAGGTGGTCAAGACAATGTGCATATCAAGTTATCTTAATACAAAGAAAAGTAGCTTTGGAATCGCAAGACATTGTAAACCATCTCCCATTTAAATAATTCGTCTAAATGTAGGTATTTTTGTTTGGAATCACTCATGAACATCTTTTTGAGATAAGGTTCCAATGAATGAATATGTTACATTACCTTTCTATGAGTTTTTAAAGTGGTCCATGTTCCTTAAATACATGGGCAAGTATTTCCGTGAAGGTGTCTTTTGTATAAAAACAAAAAGATAATGGCTTCAAACTAGCCTCGTTTCTTGAATACAGTTTGCTTAAAGCAAACTCTGCTGGTTTACCATGGTTGTTTTAATAAACTGACTTTATATACTAAAGCTTCATGAAATAAATAAAGACAACGTTTAGTTAGTAAGGCACAAATAAAATATCATGTCACTAAAAAGGGAAATACTGGATTGGCTCAATGGTGCAGTAATCCTGTTTCGAGTCTAATGCCTTCAAATGTGTTTCGACGTACATTATAGTAGGAACCACCTTAGATTTTGGTTTTTATAGATATGTTTTACTGTGGAAAACGTTATACAAAATTATTTTTACTAATAAATTATAATACAATTAAGCGGTCTTATTGCAAGATAACGACGTCTTCCAGCCAATCTTTAGGTAAAGAAAATTTTATATTGTACGCAAAAATATGTATAGAAAAAATATTTTTCTAGAAATACATTATAAGTATACCTACTTATAATGTATTTCTAGAAAAATATTAAGTTCTTAAACAACAATTTGGAATAGGGCAATATTATGCGATGGCGTTTGACATTACATTTCAAGTTAATGTAAGTTACAACCAGTGTCGTTTAAAATTAGATATCCATCAGGTAAAAAGGAGCTGAAAGCTACGCCATCAGCAAGATGTTGAATAAATAGAATAATGGCCAAACCACATGCTTATTAGACTGGATTAAAAAGATACAAAACAAATAAAATGTGCATAAAAGATCCATTTAAATGCAACGGGGTCTCATCGTTTTTAATCTATTAGTCGACTTACCAGGTCACACTTGTCCGTCAATAAATAGGACTGTTAGAATACCTAACGTGAACGTCTAAGAATCTTTACCATTTCTTCATTTCATTTTTCACGAAGTAATTAATTATTTATGATACTTGTGTATTATTGTATTGTTAAGGTTTGGAAATAAACTTTTTATTATTATTATTATTCTGTAGATAATTAAGCTAAAGTTACTATTTTATTTTTTTTACCTTTTTCCTAGCATAGTCTATATTTCGATTGTGCATTACGGAGTCTGAGATCCGCTACGACGATCTTAATTTGTCGTGTCTAGACGTAAACCTGAAAAGGCAAACCAGATTTAGAATATTGTCTGTAATTGATGACACATAATGGTCTTTTATATTAGACAATCAGGTGAATCAAGCCACGCCTAAACCACTAAACAGATTTTGATGCAATTTGGTTTAAGTATACGTTGAACCTCTAGAACGGACATAGACTACTTTTTGTTTTGAAAATTAGGGACATGGGGGTAATACCGCCCTTGAAAGTTTATATGGGATTTTTCTTATTTTTATTTAGAGATGTGACACTTGACACAAATACAGCTCAAAACTTGGATGAAAATATGGACTATTTTTTGTTAGAGGATAGAGGTAAAACCGACTATAAAAGTATGTATTCGTGAACGAAGTCGCAGGAATAGCTAGGAGTTTATAAATATTAAAACTAGACTTCACTAGCCTGCTTTTCCATATGTGTACGACCTACTTATATTCAGAAATCTATCCATTTTGTAAAACTATTTAAGGTGAGCTCATTATTATCTACTCGAAGGTTATGTCTAGAAGCACTAGGAAGCTTACAAACGCCCAACATTAATGCATACTCAATTATTTTTTGCATTTACTCATACTCACTTGAAATACTTAGCAATGTTACACATGTAATGCGCATAACAATAGCTAGCGGTTATTTTTGACCTTTTTGCAGCTCTAGATATTGGGCAAGAATCATAGTAATTTAAGTAATGTAACATACGCAATTGAATATTATGCGTTCAACAATGTGAGTATGTTTTGTTTCGCTCGTTGAAATTGTTTGTTTATTTGTTCGGGTTTATGTAACGATATAAGTGACTACAAAATGGGTTTGGCTGCGTTGGCACAGTCATATTGCCGTCAAAGTAGCAAGTTGTATGTCATTGGACTGGTATATTCAATGACATTTTCATGGATTTGTAAGTATGAAAAGATAAGAAGAGTATGGACCCGCCTACATAGTATAATACAGAGTCGCTTCCTTTTGTAAAACCCTATGTTATGTATGCTTTAGATCTTTAAATCTAGCCAACCAATTAAATTATTATGTGTTTTTTTACTGGATATAATTTTTCAACAGAAAGGTTTCAGAGTATGATTCAACTATATTACAGTACAGAAAAGTTGAAACATTTATTGGTATCTACATTGCACCCACGCTAAGCTGGGCCCGCTAGTCTATTTGTAAAGACATTTACTTTGTCGTCTATTATTGTATATAATAAAACTTACATCCAAGTTGTTTGTTGAACACCTCCTACCCTTGGGAGTCCCCATACATTTAGTAATTAGCGGTCACGCGTACTCAATATGAGCCCAAACGCGAATGCAAATCAAACATTGCAAAGGTCACGTCGTTATCTAACACCCATTGTAGTGCGACTTTAGGGTTGTCATCCATATTTTTTATAGATTTTTTATTTTGTTGCTAATTTGTCACAATCTGTATATTTTGTTAAGATCAGAAAAATTCAAAGCAGTTTTTAGGATGCCATAACACAGATTTAAAAAATTACCTACATCAGAAGTTGGGAAGAAAAGTCACATAATTTATAATGAAGGCTGCTAGAAGTTAATATGTAATAATATGTCTTTTCGCAAAATTAAACATTGACATAATCCCAAAGTCAGTAGCTCAAGGCACTTGAGTTATAGAAACCAGAGTCAACAAAGATATTATTCTAGTTTTTAATGAGGTTTTTTCCGTCAATACTTATCAGAAACAAGTTATGGTTTTAAATATAAAACACACACAGGCCACACAGGCCAGATGTAGATTCTAATTATGTTTGCTCAAATCTTTACAAAAGTGAAGTGGAAATAATAAACATTTCGACTTTGGTGTTATTTTCCTTTAGCTTGAATCAACCAATGTAGCACCATTCGAAAAATTGTTTTTTCTGAATATATTTTTACGTTTTGAAAATGATACAATGTTTACTTACAAAATATAAAAAACGGTATGTATACATTTAGGTCTGTATTGCACAATGCTATTAACAGTTCGGGTTTCAACCAGGAAATTAGTTTAAAATCTACTATCTAGCTCTCATCGTACTAGAGTTATGATTTCAAGCTAACCTTTACTCGAGACGTGTATGGCAACCCTAATGCACCAAGCGGTGTATTGCGCACGCGCCGGCCAGAGAGAGCCCACTGACACACTTCGTGATTTCCGTCAACGGCGACCAGCCCTTATGTAAACGTCACTGATACGACTGTTTATTGGACCAGATGCTTTTGACAACCGGTCACTGAGTCTAGGTCAGCATAGAGGTTTGCGTGCCAATAACATAAACTAACTTTGTTGAAGAAGAATAGCTGAGGCTGAGCTCATTAACCTTAGTCGACACCAATTTCCGTAATAAAAGTATGTATAGATATCTACAGTATGTAAAATGTGAGAAAGCGCACTACTGATTATGTGCAAACTTCATATAAACCATCTACTAAATAGTCCGAACTAAGCTTAAACATTTGATTGGGATAGGTGGGTGAGCCCGTTCTTGATTTATTTATTTTATTAGGCTTATCAACTATTGCGACAATGTTTCTTACTTAAGTAACATGCGTTGTGGAACTTAGATTAATGTACAACAGATTTACTGATAAACACAACTTGCTCCATGAGGTGCACAGTTACAAACATAAATACTTATTGTCGAAATAGAACTTAACCCAGTACATATTTAAAAAAGTGTATTGATTTATAAAAAAAACCCGGTCAAGTGCGAGTAGGACTCGCGTGGAGAGGGTTCCGTACGTTGGGCTCATAGGTTACAATAAACTAAACAATTATTTATCAAATGTAGGTAAATAAGTTACAGTTGTTGACGTCGATTTTTAAAGTAATTAATTCTTCTTATTCTTTAGCTAATTTACTTTGCTTTGAAACGTGTTCATGGTAAAAGGTTATTAGATAATTAAATACTTCTGGAACCTGGTAAGTACTCGCATGAAAAAACTATATATGGCTGAAAATAATCACATGGCACAGGCAGGATACAATAAAAAAAAACGTAAATTTAACAAAACAACCCTTTCTTTTAATCCATGTACTTCTCATAGGTTTTCCTGTAGTATTTTCCCCTTCAAAAGTGACCCCCAAATTCATAATTTATTTATTTACGTTACACATGCACCTTTGGGTCCATAACTTACATATATGTACCAAATTTCATCTCAATTGGTCCAATGGTTTCAGAGTAATCGGCTGTGGCAGACGGACGGACAGACAGACACGCGAGTGATCCTATTAGGGTTCGAAAATTATTGTTTTTTTAATTATTTTTTGCAAAAACCATCGTCATAATTTGGGCTCATTAAAAGCAATCTCCTTCCAATCCCGAGCAAAGCGTTGAAACATATTGTGTTACTAGCAAACCCCGTGCTAATCCCGTTATTCCACATTTTCGTCTGATTCGTCGCTCTATCAATCGCATCATGTTGTTATATAGCATAAAACCTTCATGATAAATTGACATACAAACACAAAAACAGTTTTACGATTCGAACCAGTAGTTGCCGAATCGATTTTTTATTTATATAGTAGGTACTTTACGCCGTACTAGCGAACTTTAAATATTAAAAATAGCAAAATTTCATCTCCCCTTGTACGGAAGCTAACGGTTGATACAGAAGAAACATTTCATCGCCTGCTATAACTTGCCGTTAGCTCAGTTGGAAGAGCAACACGCGCGATACGTGAACGTCGTGGGTTCGATTCCCGCACCGGGGATGGCAAGGGGAGATGATTTTTTTCTGTTTCTATTATTTAAAGTTCAGTAGTTCTTAAGATTAGCGTGTTCAAACAAAAAATCTTCAGCTTTATAATATTAGTATAGATTAGTGAAAAACCGCGTTTTGTTGACAAACATACGTGACCAGCATTGCATTGGTCTCATTATGACTTCACGAAAATTTTAAAGAAATGACTAAAGTCTTAAGAAGTGGCTGCATATGCAATCAATGCAATCATCATGCATCGCAATGTTTGACCGTAAAAATAAGGTCACTGCATATTGTTCACTCGAGCATGGATTGAAGTGTTGGCTTCAATAAAACCAGTTAAGGAGGTGAATTATCGTTTAAAAAAAGTCAAGGGAATTTCCAGATTCACAAATTCCTCCCATGGCACGCCATAACGTTTAGATTTCTGCTCTCCATATTCAGTGTCTCTCAGCTACCATACAAATATTATCGCACGTTTAGCAAAAAAAAACAAATGGTAAATGCAATAATTTCTTGATTCCTGATCATCCTACCAAAATATTGTCGCAGCAGGTCAATATGAGGCTGGGACCTTACTGGCTGCACTGTTCAATGTTCCTCATATGTTTGTAATAAATAAGTATTTTATAGTGTATGCCAATTTTTTTTTTCTTTTATTTTATTTTAAATTAATTAAGAAAGTAACGGACTTTTTTCGTCACAACTAATCTATTAGCGGTCGCTGTAAGTAAATTTCAGAACCGTTTGGATATCTGGATCTTAAAGTGAATCCAAATAATATGTTTCAATGTTAGGTCATTTCGGCATATGTATTTTTCCATAAACATCACTTCAAAAGTAAATAAATTATTTTTATCTAGACTAGATCAAATTATGACAGATTCAAATTTCCAACCTTAAGCAAACTATAAGCGCTTTGCTTCATACCTGCTTGACTCGTGCCTTACGACAACCGTTTATGTCATCCATCAGACCATACCGGCGTTCATGACGAAACACAGGCCCTTAGCTATTAGTCTTCTTTTAACTACACGAGGAACATTACACAATTTTAGATGCGTCGAATGGACCTGGCGTCGTAAGAGTACCAGGGCAAACAAATAAACGATGACAGAATTAAAATTGACCAGGTTAAATAAAGGGAAATGCTAAGACCGTATTGTATCAGAGAGGGAGTACAAGAGGTAGCAAATAGCTTATTATGTTGTGTTATGGCTGGGAAAAAGAAGGATGATGAAACTCCTATTGCTGAAGAAAAATCTCACTCCATTTTTCCGTAACCATCTATATTATTACAACAGTACGAGTATATTATTATAACACACCGAGCTTATTATTACAACACTAGATGTCTATTCCATATTTATTTAAATCCTTGTATTATAATTTCTCTGTGGCATGTGTCATGACACTGCAATCTACAACTTTTTTGTAACCATAATTTCTACAAAATAACTTCATCACAGTTTATGACAAGTTACTTATTCAGAAACTTCCATTAGTGTGTCAAAAATCTAGCAGTAGACGATGGTAACTCTTAATTCTAAAAAAAAATCCGTATACAAATCTTGTAATACAACATTTTGAAAAAGTAGAAACAATTAGAATTTTTTCCTTTTGAATTTTGTAAAGATAAAAATCCGTCTTAAACACAATCACACTTGTAATCACATCTGGTTCTAATTTGTTGGCAAGATGATTGACAGACAGACTTTCAGATTAATCGGTATCGATATATCTACCACCTTTACATACAATCAACTGATCCGGTTTACGTAACTACGATGATATTAGCATTTCGCAATATCGACGTTGAATAGGTACATGATATCATCATAAAAACTTATTTCAACAGTGTATGGATATAACAAATTATAATCCGAAGTAATTCGTTTAAAGCATCATTATTTTTAATACTACTTAAATGGGACCACAACTTTGCTTAAATTCATCTTCATTTGCGGTAAAGCATAATTGGATTAACTAAAAGATACATTACGCAATTCATACAAATTAACATACTAGTTTTGCGGAAAACTAATTTGTTTCTATAGGGGTCGTTCGACATGCAATTTAAGGTGAAGACATCTGTAATGTGTTAAAAACCAATATTGGTTTTTAACACATTACAGATTAATTTTGTATATACAAAATTACTGTTAATCCTGTTGTTGTATTTGCCGTTTGGTTTACATGATTGATGACTTCCAGGCATAATATTAAACCTTTCGTTACAGTCTTAGCAACCAATCGATCAATCGATGCCATCGATACATGACAATTGGCATTAAACGATGGCATATCAGCTACTCATCAATGGAACCAACGATAGATAGTTTGGAATATAAATAGCGGTGCCGTAGACCGATTATTTATATATTGGTGTAAAAGAAGTATACGTTCTGTAATAAAATCTAGGTAACATCGGTCAACGATTGGTAATGGTAACATAATACTGGAACCAAAGGCTATAATCTGAACACTAATTCAGCCGAAGGACATCTATTATCGAGCATTGGTCTTCCCCCAAGAATTAGTCAACTCTCTACTTTGTATCACTGCACAGTGATAGTGACCATCCATCGTATTCCTACCACCACGACAGGGTCGTATACCCATTTTTGGGACCATTATAGATCCGTTATGCTTCCTAGATTACTAGATACATAAATGAGGACTCAAACGTTTGAACGATCAAAGTATTGAAATTGAAACAAAGCCGTGGTAACACAGATGCATGTACGATGTATCTACCTGAATAGATTGAGCAAGGACGTCACAATACTTATGACTGGTAACGATGTCGATAACGTAGCTGAACTCAACGATTTTTTTTTGTGTCCCGTACCAATTGACAATATCTAGGCTTTATTTTGTTTTGTTTGTTGGTTTTGATGATGCAACAGCTGTCTTTACATAATGAATATTCACAGTGAATAAGCAGTAAAATAAAACCAACATTCATAATCTTTTTATCACCAGTCGAGGTGGACAGTCGTACTCGGAGTTTCGTTATCGCGTGATCTACTTATCCAAATTACGTCAAATGAAAGGTGCTTGACCCGGTATTTGATGACTTAGACGGAGCAGTAGTAAAGTAAAAACCAAGGTGCAGAAAGTGTTGTATTCAATGTCCGGTTGTACAATTTTGGTTTGGCTTTCTACAATTCATCGTTATCAACAATCATTCAGTTTTTTTAGTTCAAAGATCAAATCATCAAACAACACAAAAATATATTATTTTTATAATTTTACAATGTGCATATAGGTTTATACGCTCATTAACTATAATATTAATATCGAAGAGGTTAGTGTATAGGTACAAGTAAATATTCTAACTACACACTCTGAACGTGCTCATAAGATCCAATATCGAAATTTAAACAAATTAATTTACTTTTCTGTTAATATTTTCTCAATAAATACTTTGCACGGCCGCACCCGTTTCTCGATATCTACTATTTCCTCTACCTAAAGGTTGTTTGGAAGAGATTGCTTTCTAGCAATAAGACCGCCTTAATTGTACTTCATTAAGTCTGTTATACTAATTTCTGTATTTTTTTCAGTGCAATAAAGTGTATCTAACAAATAAATTAATTAATAGCCGTCCAAGTCGCAACAAAAGAAATAATGAACAACTACCATTTAAACTAAAAAAATCGAACATAGTACCAAACTATTGAATTTTGCTTCGCTTTATACTTCTTTACATTATTTTTACATGCTATTTGGCACCACAATCTTCTTAGTACTTGATATTCGGTTACGTGAAATGAAAGGAACGTCATTATCAGAAGCATGTCTACTTGGTGGCACAAATGTTGCTTCGATTTCCTTATTGTTAATCATGGGAATATCTCCATAGCTATCGCTATTGTTTCATCTTATTTCTCTTACATTTTTTATTATTGTTCCAATGTTTCTTTTACTTGTTTTGCTATTATGCCTTTATTTATGTAATCCTTTATAGTCGGCTTAAGATTTGCTCCATCTGTTTTATTATCGAACCGGTCAACTGTTCTTGTATGGGCAAAACAAATATCCTATTTCATTTCCTATTTATTATCGTATAATATTTTCCCAAGATTATTAAATATATTTTCTGAATTGGCTTGAGGTTTGTATTAATGGATTCACTGAATCCAATTTCAGACACCAATAAATATGCGTTACCTGAGATTCATAGTAAAAAGCTGTAAATAAAACCTGTTTTATATAATCTATATAATCACAAAACTGGCAAGATGATTTTTCGTTCTAGGTTTAAGTTTGAACTTTTATATTGTCTATTTTGTTTACAACACTCTGTCATTCTCTTTCAATAACTCTGTGTGCTACTTCTAAATTATATATACCTCAAGTATCCACATGGCTTTTATTACAATTTCCTAGAAAAGCGAAATCTTTAGTCTGACATACCTCTACATCCAACAACAGTAAGGGCTAATCCTAACCTAACATAAAATATTGGTTACCAGTTCCTAGTTCACCGCCAGCAGACTAAGATATGGGAACAGATACGTCATTGTCGGATAATGATCTTGCAGGTAGTACCCATAAAAGGTACAACCAGTGATTAAGGATCCGATAGAGGGAGGAAGTGAAAGCTACCGGGACCAGTCAAGGTAAAGAAAGTACCGAGTGTCGAGCATATTAAGAACTTAAAGGAATTGGAAGGATATATGCGTCTGTAAGGAAATACGTGTCTACGGAAATAATTCATAAGAACACGAAGGGTATATTTAAAAGAGTTATTTTTTTTTACTTTTTAAAGGAAGTTTAAGATATAGTATATAATATGTTGCACTTGATTTTACCATGATAAAGTAAAGCAATCAAATGAACAGAATATTTAAAAAAATAAAAAGGGAGCTTACCCTTTCATATCCACTGCTGAAGAAAAAACCAAATTGATTCCACATATCCATACCAACAAAGACTCATAGATCAAAGTTTTAATTTCTGAATCCTACGTCAACTGAGAAGATTGGTATACT
Source organism: Glyphodes pyloalis (assembly GCA_037074685.1). Taxonomy (NCBI): domain Eukaryota; kingdom Metazoa; phylum Arthropoda; class Insecta; order Lepidoptera; family Crambidae; genus Glyphodes; species Glyphodes pyloalis. The sequence continues at coordinate 7,486,146 of JAYKKO010000002.1, forward strand.
TACCGATTATCTAACTTAGATTACATTCTCCTCACCCATAGATCAGCTTATTGATGCGTCACTGCAGGGTAGAACGAACATTGAACGTTAGTCATCGTTACAATAACACACATACCATCAGTCCTAGATTATTAGCTCTAAGCTGCATAAATATAAATTACCTATTACTATCTACAGCAAAACATAGATATAAAACTTCATTTATTCTTCATAGCTGTTAAAATGGTTTAGGACTACTATCTACAACATACTTAAGCGAACCAAACTGCATACTTCATTCTCGTTTTCAAGTAACGAGCTCACAGTGCAAATGTCCAGTATCCCCAACAACGTAACTGCGTGAAAATTAATACGAATAAAACAGCTGGTCTAACCGTTTCATTGTTGAACACTAGTTACTTAACTACAACATTGAGTTCTATAAAAAGTCCGTATTATGAGAAGTCTATTGACTAAAAATTGCGTTGCGAATCGCTACCATTCTCAGCGGCGACCATATAAATTAGTTTAACATTACAAAAGCAGGTGGATGTAAGACACAATTTTTCTATTTAAATGTTTCTGGTAGGATCCGTTATACTCACGTGGCTTTAACACCGATACACGTTAACGTGACAAAATATCTACTGTTTTCTTCCTCGCTGTGCCTACAATGATCTTTAATTTCGACAACGACTAGTTCACATTTATTGAGAACTGTTTCAAACACAAGTCATATCAGCCCAATGGGTTTACTTCCATTCTAAAACTAAGAAGAATCAATCAAATAGCATCTAGTCTTAAATTAAGGCGATCTTGTATCTTAAGTATTGGACCGTAATTATTTATCCCACTGTCACGGATATAGATTAAATTACATACCCAATGAACAATAAGTTCGGTTTCGACCAAAATTTTTAAAACATTTAACAACTTTAGTCGTACTTAGCTTCTACTACGGTGCAAACGGTTGTCAATGAACATCGAACCAATGCAGCGTAACGTCCCGACATTAAAACCTTTCAAATTTAGAGTTAATTTCAGACAAGGCCGATTTCAGATCGCAAAAAGAAGTTCGGCCAAAATGGGCCGGCTTAAGTCACGAATGGCCTTAATAAGATAATTTCTGGCAAACGAAATCATGAGTGGCGTTCGCCTTAATTGAACAAGTAAGGGGTAATAAGACAACGACGTTTATCTGATCTTCAGTGTCCTTTGCTTTCAGGTCTAGATGTCTGGTACAAAAAGATATCAATAAGTTTATGTTATCTGGGTCATTTCTCAAGTGGCACCATTAAAATTTCTTTTTTATTCTTGACTTTTAAGATGTCATCTTAACTCTTCTGATTTGTTTATGTTCATTTAATGATGTTAGCTTGTTTGTACAAAACTTGGAGCTTGTGAGCTTGATTGTTTTTTTTCGGAATATATCTGTGCTATTATTTTCTACCTTAAGCATTACTATCTAAATGTTGATGATTATGAATACAATATCATTTTGGTTTATTTCAACATTCTCTTGTATCCCCACCAGCAAAATAGCAAGTACGTATAATATAACAATTAATGAAATATAAATGAAAATCCATAAAACATGACCTTTATTAAAGATCGGCAAAGGTGTGTAGGCTCGCTTCTTTAAGGTTCCAATGACGAAATGCTTCGGAAACACTATCAACGTCGTAAAGTTTGTAAAGAAGTACTTTTGCCCTTTTAAAGGATATGCTTTAACTCCGAAAAATGGAAAATAAGTATGTTTTAATATTTTATGTTGTTTAGTATTTTCTAGAATCACCATTAAATGTATTTATTTGAAAAATGGGTAATCTGCTGGTGTAGAGATGGCAGCAAAAGATAAAAAAGAATTAATTAAAAAAACCGGAGACCAAAATGTGCGAAGCCGTGAGGCGGCGCTAATATTCAATAAACAGCACTAAATAACCTAAAATTACAGACTGCAAAAAGTGCAAAGAAAAATTAATTAAGGGGCCGAGTGTGAAGGCTAATCGGCCGAAAGAAAGCGTTACATAAGCACGAGACGAGGCGCGGGCTGCGCTGGCGCAGTTTGCGAAACGCCACGTTACGTCACGTGGAGCGGGGACTCGCGGGTAAGCGTTTTGTAAGTAAACGTAACTAAGAGTTTCAACGTTATCACTAACGCCATTAGAAACAAAATAATAATACAATTCAATAAAATTCTCGTCATTGTATCTTCTCCTTTTGCTAAGTAGCGCAAGATGGCTTCCTCGAGGAAGGCAGCGACGTGAGTGGGGCTCCCCCTTTTTTTTATAACGAGGAAAAATACATTAATGTACCGTACCGTCACCCGAGGGAAGTGACGGCGTGTGTGGGACTCTCCGCCCTCAGAAGGGCAGGACTACCAACTAAAACCCCCCGATTAGACCTCATCGCCGTTAATGGTGATGCTACGGAAAACTTGGCTCAGCCATAACTACCACAGCACCACCGGCGGAATAGCCGCTATTATGCGGCACCGTGTGTGTGGGACTCTCCTGAGAGCGGGGACTACCCACTAAAGCGGTACCTCTCATCGCCTAGTTACGGTACCATGGGAATATTTGCTCTGGTTTCGATGAAAGGTGCTCGGAGTATATGTTCATGAAAAACTCGGAATGAGCATATACGAAGCAAAACCAATGTCACTGTATGTCACCACATAGTACTAAGAATTTCAACTCTGATGTTTCAATGGGCAGTTGTTCAGTGATCTTAAGGTATCAACCTTAAGGCTAACATTTTGATTATTTTGAAGTCCACGTTCAGTTATGTATGTGTCGCAGGCATTTTGAGTAAACCCACCATTATATTTATAGAATACCGTGTTGCGTCGTCAGTTTAAAAACGAATGCTGTTATGTAACATGCCGAATTCAAAATCAGGCAAAATGACAACAGTTGGTTGTAGTTTTGGGGTTCACTCAAAATGCCTGCCATATTATGCACTGTCAAAATTCGAAAAGATATTTTTACAGCTTTTGAAAACGCAATTCTCTTCCGTATATTTTCATTATGCTTAAATACACTCCACGTTTAAGTGGTTGTGCCCGCCTAACCCGTATTTCACCTTCCTCCACTTCACAGGTTAAACAACTAAAAAACATCTTGGATTCGTTCTAAATCGCTATTTAAATACGCGAGTTTCACAATGCATGTTTTAATCGGTCAAGTCCATCAACTGCCTCATGGTGTTTTAAGTAATCCGCAGGTCGTTGGTTCGAATCCTGAGGGGAACACTTTCAGATTGTGAAGATTCCAACTTGTGTTCCTAGCACGAACAAACACGGTAATCTAATAATTTAACGTAGTGCTAGTTTTGTATGGCAATGGCGGGGTTTCGTAAAATATTCATCACCAAAATACACGTATTAGTATTTTTAGGCACTTTTGCACTGTTTCCCATGTAAACAAAGTATCTGCATGACCAGAAGGTTGACTAGTAGAGAATGCTCCTGGCATTAAGACCATCTGTTGAACTTTCTTGTTCAATATTTTATTTTAATAAATTATCATTAGGAGAAACAAGTTCATTGAGTGAGGGCATCGTATTTTTGTAGCTGGCAATGCCGCTGTTGTTTCGCTGCACAGGCTACGCACGCACGATACGCACGTTTGCTTGGTCAGATAAGCCACTTGTATAGCTATTAGTTCAAACATGACCTGGCGTGGGTGTCTTTCGTTTCTAGTTCAACTGCGGGTCAACGGCCTTATAATGGATGGAGAAAAAGTTAATCTTTTAAATGCTAAAAATAATAAAAGTTTTTTCCATTGGCTGACCTGTTTGATATTTGGTCATCGATTCAGCTCATGAATCAAGGGTCGTGGGTTCAAATACGACCATGATTAACATTAATGTTTGTTCTGTGTCTGTTTGTTTACAAATGTATTTAGGTAAGTATATCTTATAGTAACCACCGTTGGTTCATTTCTATAACACAAGTGTTTAGGCACTGACTTGATTTATTTATAAGAATATGCATCGAAACTAAATACCTATATACGGAAAGGTAGCTACTTAATTTAGTTGTGACTATACCTCAGCAGTGTTAGTTAAATTTTATAAAATACCTATTTAAAGTTATGTTATAAAAGTAGGAACGCACTATGCTTAATACAAGTTTTAGTAAATCTAACCACACATAAGAAATCATTTTACGATCTTAGTGCATACCATTTATCTCCATAGTAGAAACTACGTAACCCGTAGAACTAATGATCATCTTAATCACAACACAAGTTTGGCCGAAAATCCGATTTAACTGTTAGTTGATAACCTTGCCGTATCCGTTAAATGTTAATAATTAGCATTGCCTAGTTAGCAGTAAGTACCAAAGTGTCGAAACCCTAAAACCAGTGGTTATGCAGTGCACAAAGTCAGTTAACGTTAAATTAAGCGGTTATTTCTGTATTGCCTATACCTACAGAATAATGTGATTGCCTCTACTTGTCAGAGCAAAAACATTTAAAACTAACTATTACCCGCGACTTTTTTCAGATTATCTATATATTAATATAATAAATCAATTTTATTGTGGTTCGTTAGTGTTGCTAAAACTCAAGAACGGCCTGACGTATTTAACTGATTTTGGTTTTGATTGAATTGTGGAGGTACAAGGAAACCTTTCTTTCTACCTTTTAACCTTATAAAAGTAATTTCATATGTTTATTAGGTATCCCGTTCAAATTCATTTAGTAGTTTTTGCATGAAAGAGTAACAAGCATCTATCGATGCATCCTTCTTCTTTATTTGTACTGGTTTTTTTTTTGATATTGCCATTTTCCATTAATTTTCAAACCTTCTTGGGCTTTCCCAAGAAGTAGAAGAAGAAGTACTTGCACGTAGCAGGTAAAAAGATTTTTACGATAATCTTAATTGAAAGAAATATGAATATGACCATGAAAAATGAAATCTGAGTAAAAAAGGAAGTTGCAAAACGCACTCCAATTTATGCTAATAGAGTTCTATGGTTTGTTGTTTGAGCCTTGGCAATTGGTCTTTACAAATGACGTTATCACTTCCGAAGCTAAACATGATTGTGTGCCATACCAAAACCATTCAACTGTATCTTTGTTTTTATCTCAAGACAAACTTTGACAGAACAGTTCTTGAAAACAGTTAGCAAACATTATCCGATAATGGTCAGTGGAGTGACGACCTTACATTAACACTTTTTAACATAGAACTGAGTATGGGTACAGTATAACTCATGCAGGTTAACATTCTAACTTCACGGTCTTATGTTGTGTAACAGTGGAAGGTAATGTATGCGTACGTTTGACCATGTCTAACTAATATTTCACCTAATGGCTGATTTTCTTTACTTGTTTTGTCTTATTAATAGTAGGCAATTTGTGCTACATAACTCCGAAAATTGCTCAACGGATCGAGATAGCTTTTCAATATCTTCTAAATGTTATAAGTACCTATGCTAGTTTTATTTAAAGATCGAGTCATTGGTTTTAATTAAATACTGGAATGAAACATTTCCAATACTATAAACTAGAACACCCTATTTTTTTTATTTTAGATTTCTTAGACAAGCAAACAAGGAACTTAAACATACATACTTACCTACCTATGTATTACATTAAAAATTATTGACTTGGCTCTAAATAAACTCGTACCTACCTTCATAATATGGAATTTACAACATTAATTTGAAATCAATTAAATCATAAACCTAGGGTGGGAAAAGTAAAATAATGCATATAAGTAGTTTGACGTAAAAAAAAAACATACACTAACGGTCGAATTTAGAAACCCCTTTTTCTAAGGTCGTTTAAAAACAATTACATAAAACTAAAAATCCTGGAATCGCGTCAAATTGCGTTACAGAGACATCAAGACAACCTACAACGCACTACGACGTAGAACCTGTTGCTTTCGTAGCACAGATAGAAGACAGTACTTGGTGTGCGTTGCAGATGGCGCTACGAACGCCTTAAGTTGCGAAATGTATATTTGGCGGATTTTGCAATCATCTTTATAAGTAGGTATAATATTATTTTACCATTTTACCATCACAATATTATTAAACTTAAGTTTAAGTAGAAATAAACTAGGCTTGCTTAATTCAGTCATTAAATGAAGTACAAGATCATTTGGCGAACATCCGTCACCAAAGTTGGGTACTTGCCTTATCTTCACCAATCCGCACTATACCCGCGTGGAGAAGTATTTAGGAATCCAATAACTAAGCTTAGTACCCTTAGCACAAACAAATATAGTAATTGAGTAGCTTTAGTTACGCCAGTTTTATACGGAGATTTTCGTAGATCCGTTGCTCATTGCTACAGCGCTCCTTCGCATTCCATATTATTTTCTCACTGCATATTTAATAACTTTTTTTTTATACTGAGACTACATAAGAAAATGTTGCATTTGCCCAGCAATGAGACATTAATGGGTGCATTATTTATTATTAATATTATTAAGTAGGTAAACAATTTACGTATACCTGTCATATTATACGTAGCAGTGAGTATCAATATTTTTTATATTATGCACTAATTACATATAATTACATTACATATCGCACAATGAAGATAATTTGGCTTTCGTAAATACGTACAAACTTATTACAAAATAAGTTCCCACACCTACAAAAAAACTAAAATAACATTGCACATTTTACAGCCATCTTTCACCCCCTCCGGGGGTGGTCGTTAGGGTGCCAACTAGAGGCATATTTCGTGGAGTGGGGCCTACCTCGTTTCAATGTCAGCGCGTTCATTGGCCGCCGGTAGAGGTCGCTTCCATCGACACTTCGAACAAACTCCAGACAACACACTTAATAAACAAATTTAAACCTTAACTTCTAAGCGGTAGAGTCCACCGCAAATTAAATCATAAGGCCTTTGTTAATAATGCACTGAAAACTTGAAGTGACAGCGCTTGATTTGGGTCCGAAGAACCAACTTTTCTATTGAAACTAACGCATTTTTTGTCAATCTGTCGTCTGATAGTCTGATAGGTATGGTCTAGGTAAGTCTAGATGTTTTCATTATTGTACAGTCTGGTCTTTTGTTAACGACTGTATTGGGTACTACTCAAGGGTAAATTTTAGGTACAATATTTTTCATAGTCGTATTTTAGACAACTTCAAGACTGCTAACAGATACAGATACATTTTTATGCCAGCTTACAAGAAAGTGGAAGAGCTTCTTTTATTATCTGAGATACAAAAACAGAAACAATTAATACTTATTCCATCGGAAATATTGTAAATTAAAATGCATCACGATTTATATACAATTTTTAATTTTTATTTCTTACTCTATAATCTCATCCTAAAATAAACCGTCTAGATTGCGCAAGTGCGGTTTTGGCAAAAGATTGGGAAAGATCGATATGTGATCAAGTCGTATCCACGTCCATAATAACACATTATTCTATGTATCCGATTATAATTAATCCCTAATCTTTTTGTAATCAATTTGACCAAATCTTGACCTATAAAATATATTAACAACATCCGTAGCACTAATATTATATTTTATCTGTGCCGTAGCCGAGAGGAGCGGGCCAGGCTTTAATGGCGCTATCTTTGAGGTCCCGGGTGCTATTCCGGATCGAGTCCATAAAGAAAAGAATTTCCCTATATTTTCTAAGGTCTGAGTTTTGTGACACTGTCGTTTTTTGTTTCTGTAACGCGAGTGCGTTAGCTACTTACCACGGAATTAGAGCAATGTATGAGATTTTATGAATTGTCCAACATTTAAAATTCTTTATTTGTTGTTTATTTTGTCAAAATCTTAGAGACACGAGAAATAAACATAATCCAATATTGAACATTTGTTAAACTTTTCATCAGAAAGGAATTTTAATCCGTTCATATTTTAGCAATATGAGTTAATTACTTAGTGGCAAAGGAGGTGTAATATACCATTGATACAACTTTCACTAATACCATCCTCCGACTTAATACTCAAGTGAGAGTAAACATACACATCATTAATCTATTGTTGGATCAGGGATGTAAACAGAAAGTTTTCCCATTACAAACTGAAATGTTACGGGTGCATGCCACCGCACCCCTGTGTATTGGGTCGGAACTCGTTTCGATCACGCACATCCCCGCTTACACGGAAATAAACGGATTGCTTTCGAATAAATCATGTTTTGGCAATACCTCATACCCACGTTATGATGAGTACTTTTTCTATCAGATTCACTGGAGGTTAATGTTATGGCTATGTTATCGTAAGTATCTTTGTACGGTACTTTTGATATTTGTGTATGAAGTAGTTCATGACATGATTTTGTTTTATACCTTACAATCAGGCAAGTATGAGATTAAATATATGCCACCAAGTAAAAAAAGGGGTTAATGCAACCGTCGAAACGCAACGGTACAAGTAGTAAAAGAGAGGTAGGGCATAGCGATTTGTCGCTCAAACTGGAGCAGCCCGACTGGTGAAATACCTCCACCTTAAAGAAGACCGCAGCCAAATAACAATAACTTCTGTGTTGTTGTGTTCCTGCGTGTGAGTAAGGTTTTCAGAGCTCCTGGGGGGTGCTACATTAGTAGCAGGGGTCAAGCCTTCAAGGTAAGGGCGATAAGTCCAGTAACAGATTTATTATACTGTACTTGTCACCCTTAAGCTAGACACCATTCATTCATTCATTGCCACTTAACATCAGGTGGGATGAGGTCAATCTTTAAGTGCAATATAAAAAAAATAGTATAAGTTACATGAATAGGTATGTAAATAATCATTCTGTTGAGATGTGATCAGTAGGTATACCTATATAAACTATATATATACTTTTTTTATTTGCTTCTATGACTGTTGTATCTCTGCGAATGCTACACAAACTTCCGATTCATAAGAGATATCGTAAAAATACATTAGTGTGCTTTAATGTTACATTGGAGTTGTACACATAAAAAGAGTAACCTATGTTTACATTAATCTGGCATTTTAAATAATTTTCTATCAAATTTAATTTAAATGCATTCAGTAGTTTTTGTGCGAAAGATGAATTCGTACTTTTACGCTTTTATAAGTAGGATATCACGCACGTTCGCTCATTTCCCTCCTTCTACTTGAATTTACTTCTTTTTTCAGGATGTTTTCTCAACTATTGTAATTGCCTATTAGCTAGTTTCTACCAATGTGATCGCTTACACAGCTCAATAAAATACGTATAAGTAAGTACCTAAGGTTTACGAGAGATATATTTGTAATTAAGCATGTACGAGAACCTAACTAACTACGCTTATGAAGTACCAAGTAAAAGAGAACCGTTATCAAAAAGATCTAGGACGATAAGAGGAAGGATAAAATGTAACCGTTGTGCTGATAGTAATGGCTTCGAATAATTATAGCATTACTCGGATACATTTCACAGTATCGGTCTCGTGCCTCTAAATCGTTCTATGCTATCTAGCTACTGGATAGCACACAAGGCAGTTGTAATGAGATTAATTAAACAATCGGCTAAATTAAAGTACGTATGCATATCAATAAATAGAAGATTAAAATTAAGACTCCCACAATGGGAAACAATCTTCAGGATCATAATTATACGTAGGTAACTTAAAAGCAATGACAGCAATAATTATTAGTACTAGCTGTCCTGACGAACGTCGTAACACCTATTGTTTTTCCAATTTTTCTAACCTTTTAAACCAACTCTGGCTCTCCACAATTACTTCAAAACCAACATTAGCCAAATCGGTCGTCGATTTTTAGCGAGATTAAACGAACAGCGATACATTTTTATATATAAGAAAAGATTTAAAGTAAAAAACTTGAAACGAAATTAAAAGTTCGCGTGTGCGGCGTGAATCACTATAATACATTGTATAAATCTATTATCATTACCAAGAGGGTGATAATTACATATCATTTCGCAATCAGAAAAGCGATTGCTTTGAGGTGGCAATTTCAGATTGTACTTTTTCATGAAAATCAAAATATGAATCCTCAACGGACAATATTAGGCAGAAAACTTTCATTCCGTTCATTTCAGACATGAAACCATACACAATTATGCACACTCACACAGCTAATAAAACATCTTACCAGAACGCAAATAAAGAAGAGTCTAGGAACTAAACTTTGACGTAGGTTCCATCACGTAAACACTGCAACGATCCTCACAAATTGCGACGCACAAAGGCATTGAAATTTGAATATCGACCGGCGTAACGGCTCCAGCTTCAGACGACCTCGCCAAGGTCGCAGACTACGCACACGAACGCATACCTGCACCCTGTTAGTATACTATACTACGTGCGTGGGTCGTTAAACTTTTAGGCATAGTATACTGGGCCGGGTGAGTCTACTGAGTGGGGTTAGGAAGGGGTAATGTCGTTGGAGGTTGGTTATTTATAAATCGCGACGCATTAAAGGACGGGGTGTTATAACTTTGATGTCTATCTGCCTTTCTGTGTGTTTCTATTACATCGTAGCTCCCAAGTGAATTAACCGATTTTAATTTTGTGAAAATCGGTCTGAGATCGTGGTTGCAACAAGACGATTACTTATTTTACAACTCTCTTAAGGCATTAAACAAAAGGGCTTAATTAGTACTATATACTATAACAAATTCCAAATTCAAGATGGCCGCCATAACAAAATAGGGAAATTATATTAAAACTAGCAATGCCCGCGACTGCGTTCGCGTGGACTACATACCTACTACTTTCATGGCCGGTTTTACCTGTATCTCCCCTTGTATTAGGACCAAAAAGTAGTCAATGTTTTAATCCAAGTTTTGAGCTATATTCGTGCCAAATTTCATATTAATTCTAACTTAAAAAATAAATATTTTACTATAAAACTGTCAAGGGCGGTTTATACCCATCCCCCCTTATTTTCAAAACAAAAAGTAACCTATGTCCGTTCTAGAGGTTAAATACCTATTCCACATTACATCAAAATCGGTGCAGTGGTTTAGTAGGCGAGGACATACAAACAGACAGAGTTACTTTCGCATCCTCCTCTCCTTCATTTAAAGTATTATTTCAATGAAAGCACTGTGGTGACATCAAAGAAAGGATTTTTTAAAATTTACACAATATAATATAATATCCAGATAATCTTTAAAGTATTACCGTCTTCTGACACTGTGTAGCTATCGGTTTGGGACGCACATTTCACACCAGGCTGGATTTTGACTGTGTGTGAGTGAGACATAAACCGCTATGATTAAGAGCTTATGTATGTATTGGTTTAAAAGCTTACGCTGTACTGAAATAATAGGTGCACATGGTATGTACACATGAACCTTTTTATTTATTTACAATAATAATGCTTAAATTAGTTTGAACGAAAACTATAATCGTACAGTTTTACGCAGAAAGAAAATAGTAAAGAAATTATAGTACTGCTAATTTTGTAAGTGCTCAAGGTAGTAATATCAAGTAAAAAGCTTAATTACTATGAACAAATTGTAACTACAGTCTTTATAGCTAGATATGTGTGTGTAGCTCGAAAGTTAATAAAAACTGTATTTTTAAAATAAATTTTTAATTGGAAAATTATAATTAAATAAAAAACATTTACCCTAGTCAAACTGTGTTTTCATATTAAAAAATCTAAAACACGATTCTAAGCAATAATCCAACATTAAAAAAAGTACCGTGTTACCCCTGGTGGGACTCGAACCCACAGTCCCCGGCTTAGGAGGCCGATGCCTTATCCATTAGGCCACAGGGGCGTTGTTTAAGGGTGGTAAATTAGCTATGATATCCATAATTACAATATTATTATTAAAAATACTTTCTGAGCATTTAGGATCTAGCAAATTAGTCTGGATGTTAATAATTTTGAGGTCATATTTTGATATTTTTAATAAATTCATCCCTGAATAAAAACAAAGTCGCATCAATCTATCTGCCCCTATGTAGGTATGCCTATATGTAGATCTTTGAAAACTACGCAACAGAATTCGATGCTATTTTTAAAGTTTAATAGTGTGAATATTTTAGTAGAGAAAAGCCTTAATTCATAAGTAAGTACATTGCACCCGTGTGAAGCAGGTTGGGTCACTGGTTCTAGAATAAATTACATATATTCATAAAATAAATTATATAGGCTCAAGTGTTTCCTCATTATTTTGACATGGATTCCTTCAAAAGTAGCGTGAAGAAACATCTTGCGGGCCAGAATGGGGATGCTAATGGATAGTTTTATCTAAATTCCCTAGCACTATTGTTTAAGCTATTTTTTTTTAAATTTTGAATAAACCTAGGTAAAGTGCATCAACTCCTAGTTGAACGCAATCGCGTATGTAAGTAAACCTTAAATATTATTTTTTGTGGTAAAGAACAGCCTGTTTAGTTTGAAACTTGTAAAGGGTCACTAACATTGTATTTCAAATGCACGTAATTAATTTATACTGTACCGATATGTTTTAGCGCTAACTATTGGATGAGATGGGCCTTTTGTTTCTGCGCCAATAACACTAAGTAAAACAAGACTTATGAGTGTAGCCGAAAACATGTTCTATGTAGCGGAAAACGGCATAACATTTCCCGTTCAATTTTACCTAGCAAGCAGGAAGATAAAATTTAAAAATCCGTATACCAATTGACCTGAATAGTGCTTTGTGGCGGATGCACGCTTAAGTACCCTTCGACAAAGCGCCCTTCAGTATCGCGCTTGCATCGCGCTGACGCCACAGTCAGCAAAAAGACTTGAGGATAAGTAGGCAGGACGGACTTTGTATACTACGTACAAAGGGTAAACTGGGCGAATCGCTAGAAATAACTCAATAAATATGCAGAAGACTAGGCTGGCCAACGTAAAGACCCGTCAAATATTTTTGTCATCTATTCCACACACGTGGTGCCGAACTATGCAACTAGTTCATAATTGAAGATATAATTACTTACTTAAAATGAGTTAATACGGCAAAAAAGCAAATTTATCGATGAAGTCAAAAATCTGTAAGCTAATTGGGCTGGTTACAAATTGTGAATCTCTTTCGGTTAATTGAAAATAAATTCCATTAAATTTGGCTAACAGGTGGACCGACTGCGAAGCAAAATTATTTCATTTTGAATCTTCCGAAAAAGGTACTGTGTGCTGGTTGGTAGGTATTTTAAAAAACTGGTATCTTAAGATACAAGTATTCAAGTAAAATTTTGAAAATCCTTACAATGTGATTGATGCAATTATAAAGTGCCTTCCGGCACAGCGGGGCGTGTCTGAGAATCTTGTTGACGTCACACGATTAGCGTACGTACACACACACAGCAGAAGTCGAAGATAAGAGACTAGGCTAGACTTTGCTTTAACATTATATTGCACTTCAAGATTGACCTCATCCCACCTGATGTTAAGTGGTAATGAGGTCCTAGCTTAAGGGCGACAAGTACAGCATAATAAATATGTTACTAGACTTGTCGCCCTTACCTTAAAGGCTTGACCCCTGCTACTAATGTAGCTCCCCCAGGAGCTCTGGAAACCTTACTCACACGCAGGAACACAACAACACAGAAGTAATTGTTATTTGGCTGCGGTCTTTAAATTAATTTTAAGATTGCGAAATATAATCAATTTATTTTTCATTAGGTATAGCAGATTTGCACAACAATTTATCAGATTGTCTGGTTTTGCCTCGAAAAGAAAGAAATGCGAGCTTCTGATCTCTAAAATATGTTTACTACCAACAAAATATATCGTGTAAAACTGCAAATTCTCCAACTTTTTATTCAGTAAGATTTCGTTAGCACAATATAATTTATGTACAATATATTAAAAATAAAAAAAATCTAGTTCTCATTTCATACAACCCACGTCATATTTCCTAGGATTTTTGTTCACGACGCTATGTTGGTTGATGTTATCAGAATAATATACTTTTACAACCTTTTTAATGGCTGATTAAATATTTTAAGTAA